>JARKNS010000004.1:134102500-134727500 GCA_029990575.1 Petunia axillaris subsp. axillaris
TCTGCATCATCATCGGCATGCCCCAGTTCGAGTACACCCGTACCAGAGAGTCAGCCAGAGTCCACTCCATCTGTCACCACTACAGCGCGAAAGGGTAGGAAAAAGCGTACTAGCGCTACAGTTCAGTTGCCCGGTGGTATTGGATCTCTCGATGAGTCTGGGAGGTTGATTATCATGCCTGACAGCAAAGAAGGGTAAGATTTATTCATTAACCTTTAAATTATAAACTTTTGAATTGAATGCAATATATATTTATCAACATAATTTTGTATGTTAAATTTAATGCAGGTTTGTTCCATCGGACAAGGCAGTGAAACTTGTTGTTGAATCTATGACACCACACTTTACTGGTGGTTGGCCGACCTGGGGAAAGGTGCCAGTACCTGTTAGGAACCGCATGTTTGAAGCTTTTACGGTATTAACTACTTATGAAGCTTTTGTCATTTGATTATTATATGTGTTTTATTAGTTTTCACTTATTATATTGTTATTGTTTCAGAACAAGTGTTCGTGGGATCCTATATATGATGATCAAGTCCGAGCAGTTTTTGAGAAAAAGGCGGCTAAAAGGCTAAGTGATTCCCTGTCAAAATACAGGCAAAAGGGTAAAGTTCCCAAATGGATTTATCAACAAAATTGGGATAAACTCAAAATTTATTGGGAAACACCTGAATTCTTAGCCCAGAGCGAGCAGGCTAAGAAAAACAGAGCATCCGCAAGGGGAGGATCGAAGCACACTTGTGGTTCAGTTAGTTTGGCCACCCATCGGGCACGATATGTAAGTCAATCTAATTTTTATTTAAATTAAAAACTTAAAACCATTTTGATTTAGCATTAACAAATTTGCATTGTGTAGGAAGCGGAACATGGAAAAGTTAGTGATTATGAATTTTTCCGTTTGTTCCATTATTTATATGACGAACAAGGAAATGAGGTGGGATGGGTCGAGCCACGTGCACAACAACTAGAGGTGAGATATCACAATAATTTTATTTTTTTTAAATTATTCTTTAATTAATTATTCTAATCGCGTCGTGTATTTTAGGAGAACTACAAAGCTTTACACCAAGAATGCCTTGAGAGCCAAGGGTCACAAGTCGCTGAAGGCTCTCCTAAACCCACCCAGGATGAAGAAAATGCAATGTTCGTTCAGGCGGGTGGTGGCTATACTAGCAAAAATCGAGCCTATGGCCTTGGTCCTTCGAGGTACAAGAAGCCTTCTCGTGTAGGTATTGTCAATGCTAGTTGTTCTTCTTCTTCTTCACATGCACCACAAGCTGGGGATGATGAGTTGCGCGCTAGATTGGCGGATATGGAGCAAAGGCTAGTAGATAGTGAAAGGCAACGGATGGAAGACCGTGAGAATGTGAAGAAATTACAGGAAATGGCTAAGATTTGGAGAGATAAGGAGCAAGGAAGTGGCCCGTCCCAAGGAACGGATTAGTACTCTCATGGTTTGTTAAGTTGTGAACATGTTACTAATTAAATCCTTTAGTTTTTATTTGTGTTGAATGGTTAATGATGAAACAATATGCATGTTGAATTGTTTTATTGGCCGTGGTGGCTTTGTTTTATGTTAAACAGGTATTTTATGTTAAACAGGTTGTTTTTGGTATTTGGTTGCTTTGTACCGAATTTCTAATATTTTTGTTTAGCAGGATTTGTATAGTTAGAGACGGAATTCCGTCTCTAACCAACCAAAAAAAATTAAATAATTTTTTTAGAGACGGAATTCCGTCTCTAAACAATAAAAATAATATATATAATTTATGTTTGAGAGGGAATTCCCTCTCTAAGCATTAAATTAATTAAATTAATTTAATGATTGGAGAGGGAATTCCCTCTCCAAGCATTAAATTAATTAAATTAATTTAATGATTGGAGAGGGAATTCCCTCTCCAAGCACTAAATTAATTTATAGTGCTTGGAGAGGGAATTCCCTCTCCAAATGCAAAAGTTCACGCGTACTGACACATTCTTGGAGACGGAATCTCCAAGAATGTGTCAGTGTGTCAGCTGCTTTTGCATTTGGAGACGGAATTCCGTCTCCAAGCAGTCCAACGACGCGCTTAAAAGCGAAGGACGCTCAGAGACGGAATTCCGTCTCCAAACGGAATTTCGTCTCCAAACTTTGACGCTGAATGATTAATTTCTAGTAGTGTGAGTTTTGATTATCTACCTTCTATCAATTTAATTTCTTAACTTTGGTGCTCGCGACTAGAGTTACATGCCTATTTAACTAGTTAAAGACTCGGGAGAGATTAACTAGCTTAGGATAATAGAGCTAGCAAGAATTTGGGTCTTGTTAGCTAAAATTTAGCCTGACCTATCTAAAAGAGATTACACTCGGGAGAGATCCTCTTTCCTTGGGCCATGAGTTAGCACTTTATGCGCCAATCTTTAGCTCTAGCGAGGGTAGTGACGTAGACCTCTCTTACGCCTAGCGGATTCTAGAGGTTACCTTAGATTGACTTGATCATAATATATAAACCCCGTGCTATATTTTCATTCTAGGCTCCGAACTTATCGTCCCTTGTTTGTGAGAAAGTTATTGATCACTTTTACTTGCTTTCTTAGTAGAATTAGTAGTTGTTAGTGTAATTTCATCACTTTATTATCCTCGTTCCGCTACCTTAATCGCATCACATTTTTCCTTATAGATTCGACTCCGACTCCAAGATGGATATTATTATTACGATGACTGTTTCATATCTCATTGGAGGTATGAGTTGAACATTGTCAAAATTCAATTACTGGTATAGATAGCTCATTTTTGCGTGATATAGCTTTGGGACCTAACTATAATGTCAGAGTATCTTGAATATTGTATAGATAGCCCATTTTTGCGTGATATAACTTTGGGACCTAACTATAATGTCAGAGTATCTTGAATATTAGGGTGAATTGAAAAATTATGACACCATAGGTAATAGTTTGCCTTTTTTAAATTCATAACAATAGTTTAATGACATGCTCAAGCCTAAACTCCTAGAAGTGAGGGGATATCGATGAAACAAAGTACCTGAATTGAGTCAGGGTCGATTCAAGTAGAGCTGGTGAGTGAAAATTTAAGTAGTTTATTAAATGAATTTAGTTAGCTTGTGTTTGTTCAAGTATTTCTAAACAGAGAGTGAAATTTGTACTAACAATGTAACAAAGACTAGAGTTGTAACCGTCGCCTACATGCACTCTTAACAAACCAAGTCACTAAGCCCTATATAGTTAAGTCACTACCTTGAAACCTACGCAATTTGACCCATTTTACCACTTTTAGTAGTAAATAGGACTAACACGAGTCAACCCTTTAGTGTTGACTTTTATTGCATAAAGGTTATGTAGTTGCTTTTGGGTTGGGTCTTCCCTCATTCGGTATTCCAATCCATTAATTCGAGGTAGACGATAACACACCTATCTCGGATTCCCAGTCATTATTTTACCTTTTCCTCAATCTATTCTTTTGATATAGTTTGAAAACAATAGGCTAGGGTTGTTTTAATCACCACAAATCCATTAGATTTGAAGTATGAAAATAGTGAAAAGAGCTTATTCCCAACTATGTTTGAGGATTAGTTTTGTTAAGTTAACACTATAAGTTTAGATTACTACCCTAGGTTAAATTTAGCTACTCATGCTTTGTAATGAAATTATGGTTGTTATGGAAGAATATTACATTAATAGTAATAACACGTAGAAATTCTTACAAAGTATAGTTTTAACCAAATGATGCAAAATCATCAAAGAGGCCAAAGGTTCTCTCTAACATGTTTTCGATGGTAAAGATAGTATGAAATAAACTAAGTCTAGCTATTTGTAGCATTTGTTACAAAAAATTACAAAAATATCATTTTTCAGATTGGGCGACTGACCATCTAAAAGGGCTGGGGACTTTGTGATTTTGCTTTAGACTTGAATCTCAGAATGGGTAAAGGGTGGTCAATCATAAAAAAGGCTGGGGCATTCTTCTGGAATCTTCAAGATCATGTGGCCGGCTATAACATCGTGCGGCCGCATGTTAATCTTCATCCTATCATGTTGTATCCCCTTTTGTAGGCATGCGACACTTTGGAAAAGTCTTGATCTTTTTGTCCTCAAGATCTTGTCATTGGGCGATAACATCATAGTTATGCAGCAACATATTCATTAGATTGTGCTGATGCATAACACTTGCGCGAGTGGGGCACTTTGAGAGCACCTTTACTTAGCAGACTCTTCCTTCATCAGGAAATGTGCGGCTGTACCTCATTTAGGCGGCCGCTTCTTGTAAGATTGTGCGGTCGCATGACTGTTGTGTTGTTGCCCTTTCTCTAATTCTGTCGCTTTTCTGGAAACTTCGCCCAAATTTGATTCTTTTACTTCTTGTACTTACTTGTTAGCACTTGTGCCCAAAGAGAGTTTTGTTCTTTTTTGATCTCCACGCCATTGACACATGGAGTGACAAATTTTTTGCTCTTGCCTTATACAGTCCTAATCCTCATTTTTCATTTGGCCTAGTAACTGTTTTCTAGTTAATGAGGTGACACTTTCATTTTAAAGAAGTGCTACCTCATAGAAAATCTCTTTGAACTTTGTCTATGGCATTAGTAGTAGCTTTAGGTAAGTTATAAATTTGCATTACATGGTTAAGAGTGATAGCTAAATATTACATGGTTAAGAGTGATAGCTAATGTTGATTTAATTAAAGTAATCCTCCCCGTAATGTTTAGGAAATTTGTTTTCCATCCCTTGAGCCTACTTTTTAACATATCAATAATGAGTTGAAAGTGATTTTTGAAAATTCTATCATTAATCATAGGAAAATCTAGATACATTCCCACCTCATTAGAGTGTTTCATAGAGAGACAATTGCTAATATGATTTTTTTTCTGAGCTTGGAGTATTTTTTCAGAGAATACAATTCTAGATTTTGCAAAGTTAATAGTTTGGCCCGATACTGTACAAATTTTGTTTAGGGTATCAATTAGGGAGTCGTTTCCATACGGAGAATAAGATCGTTTGCGAAGAAAAGATAAGAAAGAGTAGGATCCCTTCTAGAAATTTTTATAGGTTTCCATCTCTTGCATTCTACTTCATTGTTTATAACTCTTGATAATATTTCCATACAAATAATGAATATGTACGACGATAGGGGGTCACCTTGCCTCTAGTTGGTTTAAACGTGTCAAATTTGTTACCATTTACAAGAATTATGGTGGAAGTAGTTGTAATACATGACATTATTAAATCTATAAGGTCTTTTGAAAACTTAAAGAAGATGAGGGCGAATCTAATAAACGACCATTCTATTTTATCAAAAACTTTCTCCAGATCTATTTTGACCAATCATTTTTCCCTTTTACCATTTATAGATTTAAAGTGTTTCAAACATTCGTGAACAATAATAGCATTGTCTGAAGTTCTTCTACCTTTAAGAAAGCTAGTTTGCGTTGGGTGAATGACTTGATGAAGAAAAATCTTAACTCTATTAACTATAATCTTTGTGACCACTTTGTAGGCAGTGTTACAAAGACTAATAGGTCTAAATTGTTTAAATATTGCCGGGTTTTGAATTTTTGGAATTAGACAAATATAGGTTTGATTCATTTCCTCTTCCATCATCTTATTACTAAAGGTATCAATACAAAATTTGATAAACATGTCCTTTGTTTCATTCTAGTATTTTTTAGTACAAAAAAGGATGAATACCATCCAGCCTCAGAGCTTTATAGGGCTTAAAGGAAAAAATTATTTCATTAATTGAAATTGCCATACTTAAAGCCCTGGCTTTCTCCTCCTCAATTGTGCTAATAGTATAAATATCATTATCTTTTTAACTTTGCTTGATCATGATTGGTACTATAGAGGTTTTGGCAATATTTACTAATATTAATCACAATGTCCTCTTGATTAAAATACCAATTGCCCCTTCATCTTTTAAACTAAGAAATCTATTTTTTCTTCTTCTATGCATAGTCATTATATGGAAATATTTGGTATAATTTAGCTATTGCACCCTCTATTTAAGCTTCAAAAACTCTTCCTCTTGTCACGCCCCAAATTAGGTGGGACGTGATTGGCACCCAACCTACTATCCGTCGAGTGAACTCTGAATTACCTGACTATTCTTTGAAAGGCTCAACTGAAAGCACAACATCATATGCACAAGAAGACTGGATTTTCAGCATGAACGTAAAAAAAATCATTTTTTTAGTATTTCATCTGTTAATCATTAAACATCAACTAATGTTACAGAACCTACTAACAAGTCATGAGCCTCTACACTGAGAGGCTGAATAGATAAGTATACTAGGCATCCCTTAAGAATAAACAATAATTTATAAGAACAAGGTGCAATATGAAGGGTAATTGGCCACCGATGGAAGGAATCAACGGAGCGCACCAACTGGATATACTGAAAGCCTGCTTCTAATCCTGAACTTTATTGTCTACAACTTCAATACCTGCCACATAAAATTAAGCAGGCCCTCACGAGCTAAGTACCTCCAAGATACCTAGTAAATCTCATAGACTCCCTTATAAAAGAAAGAGCAAGACTTACTGGGGTATTACATATTAAGAAAGAAAATGCATATCCATAACCATGTAAGTCATTTATCGTCGGAGAAATGAATACTAACTAAAAATTAAGTAATTAAACTACTAACAGATGCTAAACTAAACTGAATTATTCAACAAGAAATAACTTTTCTAAAACAAAATATGATTTCACACTATTACCCTACGTACGTGAGATATAAACCTCCATTCACTTTCTGGCGGGCATGCCCTGCAAGTCTCGTATGGTGGCGATTTTTATAAGTCTTTTTGATATGCCACATGGATCTCTGACAACATGTACAGGGGAGTGTCGATCTCTGTCCCCAATAAGAAATGGCCCTGCATACGTGCAACTACTGGAACATATGTGGCAGTGTCGGGCAATCTCCCAAAATATGGCCCTGCGTACGTGAGATCTAACAATAGGCACGGGGAAGTGTCGGCCTATCCCCCCCCCCCAACAAGTAGTGTGATCACAATACTAACTGAATATGGATACTTCATTTCTATCAGTAACTACATGGGAACAAGTCATATGTTCACACAAGCAAAATGAAATCTAAGCAAGTCATATACTACTAAATTAGGTGAAAGGCATAAATAATTCATAGAAAACTATATTTAACACTATACTATCTGTTGAGTCCTAATTAGAAAGTTGTCTCAACTTACCTCGAAGTAGCTCGACCTTGGCTTTTGAGTATATAAAAATCCACAATTGTTTGAAGCAATTTCTCAAACCCTACTCCTTTAGGCTTTTGATAGGTTCTCTTGAATCGTAAAAATTTCCTGAGATGCTCTTTAAATCAACTTAAAAATAGTTGTTGCTATTGCTAATTCCCAGAAACGTCCAAATTTAATGCGTGTGAATTGCAGGAGCTGACAAGGTGGTTTGGTTCCTTTGCTTCCATGAACTATGATCATCCCCGAAGGGTTGCTATATTTTTCTTTATGGAATTTTTACACTATGTACTTTTGAAATACAAAGTATTTATCCACTATATTCACTAATAATTACACTACCCATGAAATTAAAAGTATTTACCCAACCTACTCATTTATTATTGTATACCTTTGTTATATCTTATGAGAGTATACTTTTATTGTACATTGTATAAATTGTGATATACAAGTATGGATGTGTAGGACATGTAAATACTTTATGAATATGGCTGATAACTATGAAACTTATGGGTAGAGGTGGGTAAATATTTTAATTTTGGTGGGTATTTTCGTAAACCTCAGTTTCTTTATTAAACATAATATATGTGTTGACACCCAATTTTGTTCCTCATTTTTTCATAATTGGTTGTATTTAATCTAAATGTGCAGTATTGACTGGTTGAGAAAATATGTATTTATTTGTGTTATCCCCTACTTATACATTATATATTTAATTGTGGCTATATTCTGCAATTTCATCATTTAGACTATTTGTTAAATGCATATAACTGTGATTATTTATGCAATCTAGTGCATAAATAATATTTTTAGTAATTATGTGTGGCTATCTATATTTAATTTAATGTGACACCGATTTGTTGATTATATGCATTTTTCTTTTCTATATATAATTTATGTACTTATATTTTTCATCTAACTCAGCACTTCTAAATTAAATATTATGCTTAATAAATACAGCAAGTCAATTTTTTCACTCTGTATTCATTCAAAATTCAAATTAAATTGAATTTCTCTAAACCTTATCGTATTATATGTTTTATCTTCCTAAGAAATCTTTTAACATTTTGAACCTAGACAAAAGCTCTCAACAAATACATTTTCTTTATATGAAAATAAGTTAGCTGTTATGAATATGTTATATTGTGGATGTCCATTACTCCCATAGCTTCCTGAAGAAGCTTGATCTACAAGCAGCTTACAAGTAGCTTACAAGCAGGTAGCTTACAAGCAGCTTACAAGCAGATAGCTTACAAGTAGCTTATGCAGCAGCTTCTTTTCTTCTATAAATAGGAAGTCATTTCAGTTTATTATGTACATGAGTTTGAAATGAAATAATATATCAGTCTCTCTCTCTCTCTATATAGTTTCTCTGTTTTATTTACTTTACAGCTTTTATTTTCACAACACGTTATCAGCACGAGGCTCTGCTATCTAGAAAAGGTATAAGGTAAGGATTTTACTTTCTAAATTTATGGCTAATATTTCTAAGATTGAATTTACTGCCCTGGATATATCAGGCAAAAGTTATCTTTCATGGGTTTTAGATGCTGAAATCCATTTAGATGCGATGGGTCTTGGAGACACCATCAAAAATAATAATCAAGCATCTAATCAAAACCGTGCTAAAGCAATGATATTCCTGCGTCATCATCTTGATGAAGGTCTAAAAATGGAATATCTCACGGTTAAAGATCCACTCATGCTGTGGAATAGCTTGAAAGACAGGTATGACCACCTGAAGATGGTCATACATCCACAAGCACGTTATGACTGGATCCATCTGAGGCTACAAGATTTTAAAACCATCAGTGAATATAATTCTGCTATGTTTAGAATTATTTCTCAGTTGAAATTATGTGGAGAAAATATCACTGATAGTGACATTCTTGAGAAAACATTCTCCACTTTTCATGCCTCGAATGTGCTCCTGCAGCAGCAATATCGAGAGATGAAATTTAGTAAATATTCTGAGTTAATTTCACATCTGCTTGTTGCTGAACAACATAATGGATTATTGATGAAAAATCATGAAAGTCGACCCACTGGTTCAGCTCCATTCCCAGAAGAGAATGAGACGAATTTCCACCAAAAACCTGGAAAGTGGCGTGGCCCCAGTCGTGGCCGCGGTCGTGGTCGTGGTCGTGGTCGTGGTCGAGGAAGAAACTCCTATCATAATGATCGTTATGCACCAAAATTCCCTGACCACCAGCAGTGGAAAGGGAAGGATAAAAAGCATGAAGCGGTGCAAACGAAAAATTCAGAGAATGGTTGCTATCGTTGTGGAGCAAAAGGACATTGGTCACGTACCTGTCGTACGCCAAAGTACCTAATTGATCTCTATCAAGCATCTCTGAAAAAGAAAGGAAATAATGCTGAAGCCAACTTTATGTCTGAAGATAATGTGGACTTCACGCATTTGGACATAGCAGATTTCTTTGAGATCCCTGAAGGACAGTTCCCTGAAGGACAAATCCCTGAAGGACAAATAGATCATCTAACTGGTGATGCAACTGTAGCCAAAGAGACTTAAATATCTTTTAAGTTATGTCGTTTGTAATAGTTTGTATGTTTAATATTATTGTAGTAATACTAGTAAAGTTTTGTTTTGATAATAAAGCATGTATTATATGACGTCTGTTTTTATCTATGTTATTTTATTTTGAAGAAACCATGGATATCCCTCAAACTTTATTTGGATCAAAGATCAATTCTGAAGATATTTGCGTAATTGATAGTGGAACAACACATGCCATATTCAAAGATCGAAAATATTTTTCACACTTGATAATGAGAAAGGCAAATGTTTCTACTATTTCTGGTAATACTAATTTAATTGAAGGCTCCGGAAGAGCAACTATATTTCTGCCTAAGGGAACAAAACTTATTATAGATAATGCATTGTTCTCTTCCAAGTCCAGAAGAAACTTGTTAAGTTTTAAAGATATCCGCCGAAATGGATATCATATTGAGACAATAAACGAAATGAATAATGAATATCTTTATATTACAAAGAATGTCTCTGGCCAGAAATACGTTTTAGAAAAATTGCCAACTTTATCTTCTGGCTTATACTGTACAAAGATTGGTACAGTTGAAGCACACTCTGTCGTAAACCAGAAGTTTACTGATTTAAATAATTTTGTGCTTTGGCATGACCGTTTGGGTCATCTTGGATCAATAATGATGAGGCGAGTCATTGAAAATTCAAGTGGGCATTCACTTAAGAACCTGAAGATTCTTAAAAGTGATGAATTTTCTTGTACTGCTTGTTATCAGGGAAGGTTAATCACTAGACCATCACCAACAAAGGTTGGATTTGAATCCCCTACGTTTTTAGAACGTATCCATGGGGATATATGTGGACCTATTCATCCACCTTGTGGATTGTTTAGATATTTTATGGTCCTAATTGATGCATCTTCAAGATGGTCTCATGTGTGCCTGTTATCATCTCGCAACCTGGCGTTTGCGAAATTGTTGGCACAAATAATTCGATTAAGGGCACAATTCCCTAATAATCCTATTAAAGCTATTCCCCTTGATAATGCTGCAGAATTTTCATCCCAAGCTTTTAATGATTATTGTTTATCAGTCGGAATAAGAGTTGAACATCCTGTAGCTTATGTTCATACTCAAAATGGCCTTGCAGAGTCATTTATTAAACGACTACAATTGATAGCAAGACCGCTGTTAATGAAAACAAAATTGCCCACTACTGCTTGGGGTCATGCTATTTTACATGCTGCATCACATGTTCATCTCAGACCGACACATTATCATGAATTCTCCCCGTCACAATTAGTTTTTGGCCATGAACCGAATATTTCTCATCTACGAATATTTGGATGTGCTGTATATGTGCCAGTAGCACCACCACAGCGCACTAAGATGGGACCCCAGAGAAGGCTGGGAATATATGTTGGGTTTGAGTCGCCCTCTATTATTCGGTATCTTGAGCCATTAACGGGAGATTTATTCACTGCTCGATTTGCAGATTGTCGATTTAATGAGACAACTTTCCCACAATTAGGGGGAGAGAAAAAGGGAATAAATAGAGAAATTGTGTGGAAAGTTCCATCATTATCTCACTTTTATCCACGTGCTCCCATATGTGAAAAAGAGGTCCAGAAGATCGTTTATTTGCAAAATATAGCAAATCAAATGCCTGATGCATTTACTGATTTAAAAAGGATTACTAAATCACATATCCCTGCAGAGAATGTACCAATTCGGATGGATATCCCAGTAGGACCATCTAGTAGTGTCATAGCCAGTGAACCTAAAGCACGCCTGAAGCGTGGTAGACCACTGGGTTCCAAAGATCGAAATCCTAGAAAAAGAAAAGTGACAAATGATCAAGATGACACTATAAAAGAATCTCTTGAAGAGAACCAAGATCTTATTAATCCTGAATTTCCTGAAGAAATTAATGAACCTGAGACTCAAGTGAGTGAGGAATATTTAATAAATTTTGGTGATGGAATAAATTTGAATCGATCAGAAATAGAAGTGGATGATGTTTTTGCATATAGTGTTGCACTTAATATTATGCAAGATAATGAGGATTTTGAACCTCAATCTATTCAACATTGTCGACAAAGAAATGATTAGCCAAAATGGCAAGAGGCAATTCAAGCAGAATTGAGCTCACTTGCCAAACGTGATGTTTTTGGACCTGTAGTCCAAACACCTAATGGTATAAAACCAGTTGGCTTTAAATGGGTCTTTGTGCGTAAACGAAATGAGAAAGGTGAAATCATAAGATATAAAGCACGCCTTGTTGCACAAGGATTCTCACAAAGACCTGGTGTCGATTATGAAGAAACATATTCACCTGTTATGGATGGGATAACATTTCGATATCTCATCAGTTTAGCTGTACATGAAAAACTTGAAATACACCTGATGGATGTAGTTACAGCATACCTATATGGCTCACTTGATAATGAAATTTACATGAAAATTCCTGAAGGATTTAAAATGCCTGAAGCATATAATTCAAAGTCTCGGGAAATGTACTCAATCAGATTACAAAGATCTTTGTATGGTTTAAAACAATCCGGGCGCATGTGGTACAATCGCCTTAGTGAGTACTTGATGAAAGAAGGTTATATAAACAATGTCAAATGTCCATGTATATTCATAAAGAAAACAGCATCACAATTTGTTATACTTGCTGTTTATGTTGATGACATAAATCTCATTGGAACTCCAGAAAAGCTCCAAAAGGCAATTGATTATTTAAAGAAAGAATTTGAGATGAAAGATCTCGGAAAGACAAAACTTTGTCTTGGTCTACAAATTGAACATTTAGTAGACGGAATCTTTATTCATCAATCTGCCTATACATAAAAGGTCTTGAAACGATTTTATATGGATAAAGCACATCCATTAAGTACTCCAATGATTGTTCGATCCCTTGAAGTGGATAAAGATCCGTTCCGGCCTCAAGAAGAGGATGAGGAACTTCTTGGTCCTGAAGTACCATATCTAAGTGCAATTGGTGCACTTATGTATCTTGCTAACTCTACAAGACCTGATATAGCATTTTCTGTTAATGTTTTAGCAAGATTTAGTTCTGCTCCTACACATCGACATTGGAAAGGTATCAAACAGGTATTGCGATATCTGAAAGGATCTGTTGATATGGGTTTATTTTATTCTAACAAATATGGTGCAGATCTTGTTGGTTATGCAGATGCAGGCTATTTATCTGACCCACATAGGGGTCGATCTCAATCTGGTTACCTCTTCACATGCGGAGGTACTGCCATATCATGGCGATCTACTAAACAATCAATGTGTGCTACTTCTCCAAATCATGCTGAATTAATAGCTATTGATGAAGCAAGTAGGGAATGCGTATGGTTGAGATCAGTGATTCATTTCATTCGAGAAAGATGTGGTCTTAAGTGTGATACCAAAATACCCACAATCTTATATGAGGACAATACTTCATGCATAAACCAATTGAAGGAAGGATTTATAAAAGGAGATAGAACAAAGCACATCTCACCAAAGTTCTTCTTCACACATGATCTCCAAAAGGATGGTGAAATTGACGTGCAACAAATATGTTCATGTGATAATCTGGCAGATTTTTTCACTAAATCTTTACCGCCTGCAACTTTTGAAAAGATGGTATACAAGATTGGAATGAGAAAACTAAAGCACCTTGATCGAAGTTTTCATTAGGGGGAGTAAAATACGCGTTGTACTCTTTTTTTCTTAACCATGTTTTTTCCCACTGGATTTTCTTGGTAAGGTTTTTAATGAGACAACTGATAATGCGTATTACAAGACAAGTATACTCTTTTTCCTTCACTAAGACTTTTTTCCCACAGGGTTTTTTCTTAGTAAGGTTTTAACGAGGCACATTATCTATTAATGAACATCCAAGGGGGAGTGTTATGAATATGTTATATTGTGGATGTCCATTACTCCCCTAGCTTCCTGAAGAAGCTTGATGTACAAGCAGCTTACAAGTAGCTTACAAGCAGGTAGCTTACAAGCAGCTTACAAGCAGCTTACAAGCAGATAGCATACAAGTAGCTTATGCAGCAGCTTCTTTTCTTCTATAAATAGGAAGTCATTTCAGTTTACTATGTACATGAGTTTGAAATGAAATAATATATATCAGTCTCTCTCTATATAGTTTCTCTGTTTTATTTACTTTACAGCTTTTATTTTCACAACATTAGCAATATATTTTGTCCTTAACTTACTCACGTAAGATCCCAAAAAGGAATGGTAGAGGTCCATTCCCCAACGTTCCTCTCCCCTTTGATCAATCTTCTCAAACTCTCCATAATCTTCCCACTCAATCCCAAAGAATCAGCTGCTTTCTCAATCTCCTCCAATTCCTCCAACGACTCTTTTCCTCTCCACCTCTCTATATATGGGTTGAGCTTCATCGTTACAAAAGGACAACAGTAGAATACAAAAATAAAAAAACCACGGACAGATACGTACACAAAACCCCTCACCTCTTCACACACACCTGCTTCTATTCAATTTCTTCAATCTCTCTGTAAAATAGCAGCAAGGAAATACACTACTAACTAACTGACAACACCATTTTTTTATACACAATCGGCCATCAGAAACAGAGGGAGATCGAAACAAGGGGGTCTCGAGATCAGAAACGGGAAACCGGAGGGGGGCAGTGAGAAAACAACCATCGGCATTGGTGGACATACACAGATCTCTCCAGATCTCCACACACATACACCTATTCTCTTTTCTGCCTTCTCTTTACATACCCATATACAAATACAAACCCCCCCCCCCACACACACACATACACCAGTGTCCATACACAAACACTACTAGTGAGAGATGGTTGGAACACGCTAGTGGGGAAATGGAGGGAGATCGAAATGGGGAACTCCACCACTGGTGGTGGAGAAGTTAGTAGCAAGCAGAAAAATGGACCACCAGTGAGAAAAATGAGAAAAAAATGGGAGAGGGGAACCACCGGCAGTAATGGTGGAGCGGGTGGCATTACTTGTTCTTTACCAGGAAACCCATCACTGCTCCATTTTTTGAGTTTCTTGTAGCCTGGTTCTATGTGAGAGAGAGAGAGAGAGAGAGAGAGAGAGAGAGAGAGAGAGAGAGAGAGGTGGAGTCGCAACACGCCGCTAAAGCAATGTTGACACTCAATTTTGTGCCGAAAATTTTAATTAATACTCCCTCCGTCCCAATTTATGTGGCACCATTTGACCGGACACGGAGTTTAAGAAAATAGAGGTTGACCTTGTAAAGTATCAATTTTGCCCTTGAAAAAGTAAGAGAGAAGATTTGAGTAATAAAAAAGTTGTTGGTAGGTTTAAAAGTATGTAGGGTCCAACAAGGGTAAAATAGGGATGATGCATTAAATAGTTGCCAAATAAAGAAAGGTGCCACTTATTTTGGGACAAACAAAAAAGGAAATGGTGCCACATAAATTGAGACGGAGGGAGTATTAATTATCTAAATAAAAGTCAATTTTATAATTTTAATAGTGAATTAATGAAGTTTGGAAGAAAAGGCTAAGTTTCGCAAAGTATAGCTCAATTTCAGCCTACCCGTGCAATCTCTTCAATTTCCAATTAACCCAAGAAAAGGCTAATTTTATTCCTATCTCTTAAATTCAGTAAAAATTTCGCCCAGCAGCCACTTTAATACTGGTATTTAGTTTGAGGCCACTATTTTTATTGGTCTTACACTAGAGGCCATTTTTGGGCCTTTACTAAATAAATATTGATTTTTGTTCTGATAATTGACTGAACTTCAGTCCATACGGCCCCTGGACTGAAGTTCCATCTCTAAGGACTGAACTTCAGTCCATATGGCCATGGTATGGCCATGGACTGAAGTTCCATCTTTAAGGATTGAACTTCAGTCCATATGGCCCTGGACTGAAGTTCCATCTTAAGGACTTGACTGAACTTCAGTCCATATGGCCCTGGATTGAAGTTCAATCTTTAAGGACTGAACTTCAATCCGGCCTCTGGACTGAAGTTCTATCTCTTTAAGCAAAAGTGGCCACAAACTAAATATTTTGGTATTAATGGCCTGTACCCAAAGACCAGTGGCAAAAGTGGCCTTTCGTGCACTTTCCCCTTAAATTCAGCCTAGACATGCAACATCCCTATTTTGATAATTTAGCTTAAAGAGGGGCTAAATGTGCATGCCCCATCCCATGCAAAGCATATATACACAAAACACACCACGCATATCAGTTCCCCCATTTCAGCCCTAACCCGTTCCCAAATTCCCCTAATTTTGACCCGTGAATTTCTTCCCTTGACTCGATTCCTCTCTCAAATCCCTTCCAAACCCTTGAATACGCCAAAACCAATACGAATGGTCCCCTCCACGTTCCTCCACATCGTTTATCTTCGTGCAATCAGTTGTCTCGATCCCATCCATTCATTGGAACTAGAATTTGATCCAAGCCGTAAATTGAATCCCAACGGGCAAATCCTTGATGACAAGGATGAATTCGGTACAATCCTTAATGGATTTGACCAAATTCACCCTTGTTCTACAAGGAAAATACAAGTTTGGGCTTGAATTCAAAAGTTGGAGACAAAAAACCTGAAGCCCTAATCCCAGGTATAAAATGATCATCTTCTCATTTTATTGGGTCAGTAGAGGAGTTCTAAGAAAAGGCTGCAGTAATGAGAGTTTTCTAGAAGTGCTAGGGTTCATTTTTTGAGATAGAAAAAGGGAAGCAGAACACCATACATTTAGAGTCTTTCTTCTCAAAATACATAGTGTCACTGTTATTGTTGTTTCGGATTTGTGTCATCGTTTCGTCAAACGAGTCGTCGACCTCGTTCAAGTTGCTTAGTCGAGTCGTATTCTTCAGCTCATCGCTTTAAGTTCACTGCCCTGCAAAAGGTTCGATCTTCTCTCTGCTTTCCCTCTAAATGTTGAAATTACTGTTGCGTGCTTAGCTTTCTGTGCGGTTTAGATTGAAGTTTAAGCCTTTTAGTCAGATTCAAACCCTCTTACAATTTTATACATCTATGATTAAATGATGGTTGTTTTTCTATAAAAGTCAGTTAATAATGTGGTCTATAAAGTTGGAAGTGAGACTAATTTTTATCAATAGAATAAGAAAACTTGATCTGCTGAAGAACATTTAAAGTATTATGACTGTTAAAGCTTAAGTGATGCCGGGCAATCCGTCAAGAGGAGGCCATTCACTCGGAGCCAAGTGAAGGAGGTCCAAGAAGTGCATTTACACTTGGTGAGGAGAGGACTCAATGAAGGAAGCATTGAGAAGACGTTCCGGATGATCTCAGCTCTAGGCCTCTCACCTAAGGAAGAGGAGGGAGGCCCAGCACATCCAGGCGCCCCGCCTGGAAACCTCACTGCATAAGGGTGCCAAAATGCACAGGCGGCCCGCCTACCTAGGTTCCCGCCCCAGGCGCCCGCCTGCCTAGGAGCCCACCCCAGGCGCCCCTCCCAGCTTCAGCACAATCCAGGCGCCCCTCCCAGCGGCTGAAATTATGTTCCTTTTACTGTTTTTCCCTACGTGGCCTATTTGATGAACCTTATTAGTAAGGGTATTTTAGTCATTATGAAAGCTTGGGAAACATTATAAATAGCCAAGATTAGCCTATTTTTAACACTTAGCTTATTATTGATGAATGTGAAACTTGAGCAATGCTCTTTGAGATTTAATGAAAGAACCTATGTTTGGGATGTTTACTTCTTGTGGATTCTAGTTTCATAACGACCCCGCCCCGATCATTCTACTTGCGAGTTCTAGTTGACTCGAGGGTAGTTGCGTAGTGTAGGTGATCCTTGACATTCACCTGAGGTGTATCGAAACAAGTTCTTCGGTGCTACTTGGGTCATTGTTCGAGTCTCGTCTCGCTTTCTATCTTACTTTATCGCTTTTGTGTTTTCCCTACATCAGTTTGGTATCAGAGCAAGGCTCGCGTTTTTTTTTTACAAACCCCCGACCCTTGGTTCTTCGTGCCTAGTATCTTTTCTTTTAGTTTCTTGTGTTTGAAGTTATTAGAAAGAAGAAAAAAAACAAAACAAAATTGAAAAAGTTGAAAAATCCAAAAAATAAATAAATAAATAAATTTGGTGTATCTTGTTAGTGTATTTGATTCATGATATGGGTGTTATGGAATATTGATTCTTGATGAAAACACGACGTTTGGGTACCACAATCTTGTGGATTGGATTGGAATCAAGAATTTGAAGATTTGAAACCCCAAAATTTTCTTAAACCCTTGATAAACCTTCTTCTTGATGATTTTGGCTTGATTCTTGGGTTGAATAGGTGTTTGATTGAGAACTTGATATTGGGGATTGATCTTGATTAAAAAACAAACGATTTAGTACCAATTTTGTGGGATTTGAAGATGTATAACACCAAATTTGATGAATCACAATCTATTTTGAAACCCTTTGAAAAACCCTTGTGTTCTTGAGTTTCTTGGCTTTGAATGTTGAATTGATTGATTGTTTGGTTGTAACTTTGACTGGGGATTGTTAGAAAAGATAAAAAAAAAAAAAAAAACTTTGTATCATTGGATTGTGAAAACAAGTTGAAAACATCGGATGTGTGGATTGAAGATCGGTTTGGAACGAGTTGAAACTGCTCCAGGGCCAGGCGCCCCGCCTAGCTTGGCTACTGCATAAGACCTCAGGCGCCCCGCCTAGGTCCCTGGCGCCCAGCCTGAATTCCTGCATAAGCTTGGGCTCCCCTCCTGCTTGCTGAAAGAGTTGTTTGGGGTAGTTTTTCCTAAGTTTGCCTATTTCTTTGTTTGCATAACATCTAGCTAGTACTAGTTTGAGTAACCTTTCTACTTAATTGGTACTAGCCCTTGATGCTTTTAGGTGATTCGTGCATTAGTTGGAGAGTAGAACTCCAAGAAGATTCGTAGATCCTTTTAACTCAAGTCCTCACTTCAAAGTGCTTAGCGTTCATTGAGTCATATCAACTCCACTCACACCGGAGTACAATTGGCTTGTGAATAGTTGATTGAGTTGAGGATTGTTGTTCAACTACTTGAAGCTTTTTGAATTCAAGTCCGAGTGAAATATCCACTACCACTAAACGAGTGAACAGAGTGAAACACTTGTGAGGGAGTGAGTGAGGTTATTTTACTAACGTTTGCTCATTTTGTAGGTACGTTGGCCAATGAAGGTGATGATTTCACTAAGAATGCCTTTGCTACTATCCTTGCCAAATTGGATAGTATGAATTTAAGGATTGAAAACCTTGAGAGGGTGACCTCAAGTACCCTAGTTGAGCAAGGGACTTCCAATGTCCAATCGGAGAAAGAGACCCCGAGTGTCCAAATTGAGAAGGGGGCCCCAAGTACCCAAGTTGAAGCTGTTGAGGGCACAAGTAGTTCGACCTTTACCCCGGAACAAGTTGTTGAGTTGCTTAGAAAACAACAAGTAAAGGAGGATCGTGATCGATTTGAACAAGTGTTGGGCAATACCTAACGAGTGACCATTCCTAACCTTATGGGCAATCCCCAAAGGAATGTTCCACTTCTCGGACCAATTCGAAATGTTCAACCTCTTGAGCAAGTTGAACAAGCTCAAGAAGGGGAGGAGGATGCCTATGGTGATGGTGGGTATGATGCTCATTATCAACCTAGGGGTTGGAATGTGGATAGGGGAAGAGGCCGAGGTCGAGGGCCACCCATGGGTTGTGTTGGAGGGAATGCTAGAAAGATTACGGAAGTTATGGATATCACTTTGGAGGCCAACCGGAGCGTTACCAAGGGGGTCGTGAAAACAACAATCTCAATAGTGTGAAGCTCACTATTCCTTCTTTCAAAGGGAGTAGTGACCCGGTGGAGTACCTTGAATGGAAGTTGTCCATGGAGCGGATAATCGACACCAATGATATGCCCGAGGACAAGAAGGCCAAGTATGCAATATCTTCCTTTGAGTTCTTTGCTTCTACTTGGTGGGAGTCGATCAAGAGAAATAGAAGGAGGATAGGAATGGCTATCAATCTTACTTGGGGTGAGTTGATCCGTGTGATAAATGAGAAGTACTTGACTAACCAATACAGTGTGGACCAATACAAATGTCTCTATGAGTTGAAGCAAGGTCATAAGACGGTTGGGGAGTACTTCAATGAATTTTAGCAAGTCCGGATGGCCCTAGACTTGGATGAGGAAGAGAATGAGACGGCCATGATTCGCTTTAAAGGAGGTTTGAACCAAGACATAGCTTCACAATTGAAGTTCCACAAGTATGATGATCACTACAAGCTATGTGAAGATGCGGTTGAAGCCGAGAAATGGCTCAAAGAGGAGAAATCCCTTTGCTATAAGAGTAGTACTACTACTCCTATGAGCAAGCCAAAGGAGTGGAAGACGCCTACTCCAAATGCAAGATTCCCAAATGCAAGTGGTACAATTGCTAGCAAGGATGTGAAGAAGCCTTATGAGAAGACTACACAACATGTGGGAGGTAACTCTAAAACTCACTTGAGCAATCCTACTTCTACTTCTACTCAATACTATAAATGTAAAGGTTATGGACATATTGCCAAATATTGCCCAACCCGAAAAACTATGGTTGTTGTGGGTGAATTGGTGTATGAACAAGATAGTGAACCCGAGGATGGGGGAGTAGAGTGTGATGAGGAGGTTGATATGGGGGAGGATGCAATGGAGGATGATGATCCCCATGCCTTCCTTATTGTGATGAGGAGTTTAGGTGCCATGTTTGTGGAGGATAGTTAGACTTTGCAAAGAGAGAATCTCTTCCATGCTAGATGCCGAGTCATGGGTCTTGTTTGTTCCATGATTATTGACTCGGGAAGTTGTGCCAATGTCATTAGCCAAACACTAGTGTCCCAATTGAAGATACCCAGCTTGAAACACCCAAATCCTTACCGTTTGCAATGGCTTAGTGAATGTGGTGAATTGAAGGTGGTAAAACAAGTCATGATCAAGTTCAAGATAGGGAACTATGTGGATGAACACATGTTTGACGTGGCACCTATGCAAGAATGCCACCTTCTCTTTGGAAGGCCATGGCAATTTGATAGACATGTGGCTCATGATGGTCGTGCTAACACCTACACGGTTAAGCACGAGGGAAAGAAGTTTGTGCTTAGACCCTTAACTTCCAAGCAAATGAGTGATGATTACAAGCGAATGAGGGAGTTAAGAGAGGCAGCAAAGGCTAAGTCGGTTGTGGAGACTAGTCCTTTGGCCGAGAGCTTGGTGGCAATCCCACCATCTTCTTCCGGTAGTATATGTGCCATGATAAAACCGGGTGAACTTTTGAGAGGAAATGATAGCAACAAGATACTCCTTTGCCTAGTGCATAAAGGTATGATTCTTGCATCCGATGTTGATTCTTTAACTAACCCTTTACCTAGTGCAATTGAAAATGTTTTGAAGGTATTTGAAGACATATTCCCAGAAGAGATGCCGAGTGGTCTTCCTCCATTGAGGGGGATAGAACACCAAATTTATTTTACCCTGGGGTCTCAAATCCCCAACAAACTGGCTTATAGGAGCAATCTGGAGGACACAAGAGAATTGCAAAAGCAAGTTGATGAATTACTTACTAAAGGCTTGGTGAGGGAAAGCTTGAGTCTTTGTGTCGTGCCCGTGATCCTTGTTCCAAAGAAGGATGGCACTTGGAGAATGTGCGTAGATTGTCGGGCCGTGAACAAGATAATGGTAAAGTACCGTCATCCCATTCCACGACTTGATGACATGTTAGATTAATTGAGTGGTTCATGTGTCTTTACCAAAATAGACCTTAGGTCCGATTACCATCAAATCCGGATGAAACCCGGGGACGAATGGAAAACCGCATTCAAGACCAAGTTTGGTCTCTATGAATGGTTGGTGATGCCCTTTGGGCTCTCCAACGCACCTAGTACTTTTATGAGACTAATGAACCATGTTTTGAACCGTTTATCAATAAATTCGTGGTTGTCTATTTTGATGATATCTTGATTTATAGTAAGTCAATAGATGATCATGTTGGCCACTTGAGCCAAGTTCTTGAAGTGCTAAAAGCCGAAAAGCTCTATGCCAATTTGAAAAAGTGTGCCTTCTGTATGGAGAAGGTTGTCTTCCTTGGGTTTGTTGTGAGTGCCCAAGGAGTGGAGGTGGATGAGTCCAAGGTGGAGGCCATTCGTGATTGGCCTACTCCTACCACCGTGACTCAAGTGAGGAGCTTTCATGGTCTTGCTAGTTTTTATAGACGATTTGTGAAAGACTTTAGCTCCATTGCCGCTCCACACACCGAATTTGTGAAGAAGGACAAACCTTTTGTTTGGGGAGAGCCTCAAGAGAAGGTCTTCCAAGAATTGAAAAGTAGGTTGAGTACCGCCCCTCTATTGCAATTGCCCGACTTCGGAAAGGCATTTGAGGTTGAATGTGATGCCTCGGGGGTGGGAATTTGTGGTGTTTTAATGCAAGATGGCAAACCCATAGCCTACTTTAGTGAGAAATTGAAGGGTGCCTCCTTGAACTACTATACGTATGACAAGGAGATGTACGCCTTAGTGAGAGCTCTTGCTCATTGGCAACATTACCTTTGGCCTAGAGAATTTGTGATCAAGAGTGATTATGAGTCACTCAAACATCTTAGGGGCCAAGAGAAATTGAACAAGCGCCATGCCAAGTGGGTAGAGTTCATTGAGTCTTTTCCCTATGTTATCCAATACAAGAAAGGGAAAGACAATGTTGTGGCGGATGCACTTTCTAGGAAGTTTGCTCTTGCCACTAATCTTACCTCCAAGCTCATGGGTTTTGAGAGCATCAAGTTGATGTATGCTCATGACCCTAAGCTAAAGAGCATCCATGCAGCTCTTGAGAAAGGAGAAAGAGTTGAGAAATACCAATGGGTTGATGGCTATATCTTTAAAAACGGTAGAGTGTGCATACCCGAGTCCTCATGGAGAGAATTGCTTGTGCGAGAAGCACATTGTGGAGGACTCATGGGTCACTTTAGTAGGGATAAAACCTTGGCCATTCTCATGGAGCAATTCCATTGGCCTAAAATGGGGACACAAGTTGAGAGACTTTGCAATTTTTGTCTTGAGTGCAAGTTTGCTAAGTCCATGGAACCCCCATGGTTTATATACCCCTCTCCCCGTACCTACTAGACCGTGGATAGATATATCGATGGATTTTGTCATGGGATTGCCACGGACTAGAGGGGCCATGATAGCATTTATGTTGTTGTGGATAGGTTCTCCAAGATGGCTCACTTCATTCCATGTAAAAAGTGTGATGATGCACAACATGTCGCTTCTTTGTTCATTGAAAATGTATTAAAGTTGCATGGTGTGCCTCGAACCATAGTGAGTGATAGGGACACCAAGTTCCTAAGCCATTTTTGGAGGAGTTTATGGGGTGTCCTTGGCACCAAACTCTTGTTTTCTATGTCCCACCACCCTCAAATCGATGGGCAAACCGAGGTGGTGAACCGAACTTTGGGTGATCTCCTTAGAGCCATGACCCGAGGTAAGGGTGGGACTTGGATTGATAAGTTACCTCTTATGGAGTTTGCCTACAATCGCACTTTGCATAGAATAATTGGCATGACTCCATTCGAGTGTGTTTATGGTTTTAACCCCTTGATTCCCCTTGATCTAACCCCTTTGCCAAGGGAAATGGTTGTTAATTTCGAAGGTAAAACTAGAGCCAAGGCTTTGGTTGAACTACATGCTAAGGCGAAGAAGAATTTGGAGGAAGCTTATGCAAAGGTGGCCTTCAAGAAAAACAAGGGACGCAAGAAGGTGGAACTCAAGAAGGGTGACTATGTGTGGGTGCACTTCCGCAAAGAGAGGTTTCGAAACCTTAGGAAAGGGAAGTTGGCACCCCGAGGAGATGGACCATTCCAAGTGCTTTCAAAGATCAACAACAACGCTTATGTGATCGACTTGCCAAGTGAGTATAATGTCTCTAATACTTTTAATATTTCTGACTTGACTCCTCTTGATGTAGGAGATGATGGAGCTGAGGGTGAGAACATTGCGATTTCGAGTATGAAATCTTCCCAAGAAAGGGAGGATGTTGCCGGGCAATCCGTCATGAGGAGGCCATTCACTCGGAGCCAAGTCAAGAAGGTCCAAGAGGTGCATTACACTTGGTGAGGAGAGGAATCGTTGAAGGAAGCATAGGGAAGACGTTCCGGATGATCTCAGCTCTAGGCCTCACGCCTAAGGAGGAGGAGGGAGGCCCAGGACATCCAGGCGGTCGCCTGGAAACCTCACTGCATAAGGGTGCCAAAATGCACAGGCGGCCCGCCTACCTAGGCGCCCGCCTGCCTAGGCACCCACCCCAGGCGCCCCGCCAGACCCCAAGCGCCCTCCCCCAGCTTCAGCACAATCCAGGCGCCCTTCTCAGCTTCAGGCGCCCCTCCCAGCTGCTGAAATTATGTTCCTTTTACTGTTTTGCCCTACGTGGCCTATTTGATGAACCTTATTAGTAAGGGTATTTTAGCCATTGTGCAAGCTTGGGAAATATTATAAATAGCCAAGCTTAGCCTATTTTGAATACTTAACTTATTATTGATGAATGTGAAACTTGAGCAATGCTCTTTGAGATTGAATGAAAGAATCTATGTTTGGGACTTGTTTACTTCTAGTGGATTCTAGTTGCATAACGACCCTGCCCCGATCATTCTACTTGCGAGTTCTAGTTGACTCGAGGGTAGTTGCGTAGTGTAGGTGATCCTTGACATTCAGCCGAGGCGTATCGAAATAAGTTTTTCGGTGCTACTTGGGTCATTGTTCGAGCCTCGTCTCTCTTTCTATCTTACTTTATCGCTTTCGTGTTTTCCCTGCATCATTAAGTCTTTGCATTTATTCTTGACTTTGTATAAGTTTCAATGGTTTTTTTTCATGAAAAGGAGTTGTTTCAAGTGTTTTACCAAGTTCTGGGCTCTAAAGCTAAAAAAGAAGTTGCTTTATTTAAAAGTTAGTTTTTTGAAAATTAGAAGATATGTAGCTTATCTTTGGATTAAATTCTGCTTTGTTTTTTGAGTTTTCTATCTTCATTGTCTTGTTATTCTTCTTGAGATTGGCTTGGTTATATCTATGGGATCTGTGAGTTTGAGAGTAGGCAGTGAAGGAGGTCTGCAAGTGTTTGTGATAGGCATGGATGGTTTGCAGAAGTTTCAGGGGTGTTTGGGTATGCAAGTATAGGTGTTTGAGCTGGTTAGTTCAGGTGTGAGGAGAATGCAGGTGGAGCTGTTCCAGGTTGTTTCTAGAGTTTGAAATGAGTCATGAAGGTGTATGGGTGTATGTAGTAGTTGTGAGGTCTGGTGTGTGTTCAGTGGGTGTGCAAGTGAAGGATGTGTGTGTGCAGCTGGTCTAATATAGTGTGGGTGTGTGGGAGGTCTAGTCCTTGATTCTTGCTTTTGTGTTGATTGCAATTAGGTGTTTATGTTAAGTGTAGGGAGGATCTAGGAGTAGCAGAGGTATAGATGTTTCTTGCTCTCTTTTTGCTGCAACTGGTTAGGTTAGTTTAGGGGGTGCTGCAGGTTGTTCCAGGTTGTCTTGAGGGAGTTCAGAGGGGTCAAGTCTTGTTTTACTGTGTGAGTCTGTTTCTGGAGTTGAAGAGTGAGTTCAGGGAGAAGTCTCTGGTTCTTGTATATTAGCAGATGTGAATGTAGGGTCTATTTTGGTGAGTCTAGGGAGTCTATGTGAAGCAGAGAAGTGTATGTTTGTTCCAAGTAGTAGGAGCGAGCAGGGGCTATTTTAGGTCTATGCTGATAGTTGTAGGGGTCTGCTTTGAAGCAGGCAGGGCAATGAAGGTTTGGTTAGTGTCCAGGAGTAGTAGTGGGGTAAGTTCTTAGGAGTTTGTTTCAGTTAGTCAGAGAGGATGCAGGTTTGGTTCTTGGTTGTAGAAATGATGTAAAAGAGTGATGGTATCCTGGAGTTTGAAAGGGGGCTGTTATGGTTCCTTAGTTGTCTAGGGAGCAGTTGGTGTTCTTTGTTTGTTTCAGGGAATTTGAAAAGGAGGGCAAGGGGTCTCTGAAGGATGAATTAGGGGCTGTTATTAGATGGAATATGCAGGTGTTTGTGAAGGAGTTAGGTAGCTAGTGTAGAGGAGCTGAGGGAGCTAGTATGAGGGGGAGTATAGATGCAGCAGTTCAGGGTATTCTATGATCTTATTTAGAGGTATTAGAAGATTGTTTTCAGGTTGTTCAAAAGGAAGTCGAGGCTGCTTAGGTGCATATGTGGGTTTGAGATGAAGGGATCTAGGAGCAGTCTAGCTGATAGCAATTCAGATCCACTTACTAAGTGTGGTATGCTCATGCCTTGGTATTTGTTGTCAGCCTTTAGCTTTAACCATTCCTAGTATCTAGCTTTGGTCTAGCATGATTTCCGCATACTCCCTTGCACCAATTAATTGATGTTTTGATTTGAATTCCCATAAATCTTTCTGTGTGTTCACTGCTCTCAATGATTAGTTTGACATTTTAGGTCTCCCTGTGGTCTGTAGTTTACACCAGCCATGTATAAGTTCATCTAGCATGTCCCCGGTCTGATCTGGTCTGGAATAAATGGGGTCAGTCTGGTGCCTTTGCTTTTGTCTTGGGGTTTAAATTCTTGTATGCTTAGGTCGAGTTCTCCCTAACTAACATATTTTTTCCCTGCATAAGTTTAGATTTGGATTCTTATTGTCGAGTCAAATTAATCTTGCCTTAATTTAAATTTGGATCTTCGATATGGTTAATGAAAAGTTAAAAGGTTTTCCTAGGGACTGTATTAATATTTTAACGCAATATTGTGGTGGACTGCGTATGTTTTATCACTTGGCCTTAAGTTCGCACCTTCTAAAGTATCCTATGAGATCCTCAGGGAAAATATTGAATTAAACAGAAATGCTCTTTGATGTTTGGTCACTGACTATTTATTTGGATATTAAAGTCATCATTTAGAAGCTTTGTGCATTTGCAAGCCAAGTTGTTAAAGGAATCTGTTAAGTGTTTTAACGATGAACTATTTGAAACCTGTTTAAAGTTAGGAATGAAGCGTGTTTGACAACAGTTCTTTAATTGGTCTTTCGTTAATAATCCTTTCCCCTTCTTTGTTCTTGATATTAGTAGTTTTTCTTTTATTATTTAAAGAGCAATATGTATGCATTTCTTGTCTAGTGGAATTAGAAGGGTCAAGTGACGCTGAGTTGATTTACCTGTTACTGGAGTCTTCTTATAATTAATGATACACTTATTTTCATCTCGTGTACTTGAGTTGTTCGGGACTTTCTTTGTTGAGTTTATCCTAATCCTTATCTCTTGTCTATTTTTTGCATGAATCTTGGGATCGAGTTGAATAAAAAGCTCACAAATTGGGACGGCATGCATTTGGAAGTTATTTGATCCGCTCCGCATTTTTGGGACTTGATATCCCCGAAATCGTAAAAGAAAAGAAAAGAAAAAATGAAACCTTGTGAAATACAGGGCCTGTATTGAGCTTGCTATCCGGGTTCTACCTTTCTAAACTCCTTCTTTCCTGTCCCCTTTAGACAAGCATGTTATAGTAGCCCTGAAACCGGTCTAGGACTTTGCATGTTAGAAGCTTGGTAGGATAGCCGCTTCATTAAATTATTATCTTATCGTATGTATAGAATTGTTTACGTAATTGCTTATCCCCCGTTTCTTTGGGACGCGCCAACTGATTTAAGGCAATATAAACCTCTTGTGAATTATTGAGTGCAAAAGAATCAAAATCTATTTAAGATTATACAATCCTCATTTATTATTTATATTAATTATTCATCCATTTATTATTTATTTATTCATTTATTTAATTAATCAATTATTATTCACTTATTCCTTATCTAATATAATTCATATAAGTATTTGTTTGTTTAATTAAGTTATTTTCTACTTATTATTTGTCTATCCAATCATTTAATTAATCAAATTATTATTATTTATCTAATCATTTGTTTTATTTATTTACTTAAATTTTATTTAGCCCTTATTTATTTAATTAACTAATTAACCAATAAACCATTTTAAATTATTCATTTAATTAATCTTAAATTTGGTTATTTATCTAAGTGTTGGCATAACCAAAATCTTATCTTGTTTATATTATCCTCATTTAAAATTAATCCTATATTTATTATCCTTAACAAATTCGTGAAAATCGCTAGATTAACCGCTTTTAGCAGATTTTTAAAAGTGCTCTTTTAATTAAAAAAAGACCTTCTTTCAGAAATAAAAGAACCACTTAGCTAAGAATCTCTGAAATATTTTTCCTTTTAAAAATGAGGAAAATGCACTCATTAATTAACACAGGTTCCTAATAATCCTTAAATTAAGTGGCGACTCCAAAGAAACCCTTTGGAGTCCCATTTTGTTGAAATTACATCCTGATGCATACTTGTGTGCATTTTTTGGGAGGGTTCAACAGCGTGGCGACTCCGCTGGGGATTAAGAAATGGTTCTAACCATAAGGTTTTCACGAATTAGCTTTTTTTATGTGTTTGTATGTTGAAACTAGCATGATTATATCTATTGTTTATTTGCAAGCATGCTTAGATTAATCTAATTGATTGTTGTTTGTCACGGAAGCATGTCACTACCCCTTATTTGTGCACATATATAAACTGGCATTCCGTTCATATTTCCCCCACTCCTTGGAACCTCTTACATTCTCACTCAAAATATCTGCGAGGTGTGTGCATACTCACCCGCACTTTTTTCCACTAAAGAACCCTTTTGACGAGTTGGTGTACCGGTGGATTGTCGTGGGAGTAATTCGACCACGAAGCAGCCTGCACTCACCTGTTAGCCTCAACCGTTAACCCACTCTTAGACGGAGCTTTTAGGAGCATGCATGCATTTAGACCGTAGTCTGGACTCGGTCCTCGATACCGCCTCTATAGTTAGGAAACCGCCCTTACGTCAACGAGTTTTTGAAACCCAACGACAATGCATATTATATGCTATGTGATAACGAATCCTCAGTCCTATCCATATTTTGAGCAAAATCAGATTTAGAATTTTATGTTATCTTTTAGGTTAGAAAATGGAAGAATTTAGTAGAATCTGTGTGGTCATAGCAGTCCACGGAGAATTTGACATCATAGTGCAGAATTTTGTGAAGAAGACAGAATTGTAGTCTGGGGAAAGTTAGGCAGATTTGGTTGGTTTGTATTTTGGAGATGGCCTGGTGTAGTGAGATGTAAGAGGCGAAGCCCCTGGTATCTTTAAAAGGATCAGTGGGTCCCTCTTGTGAATGGCTTTGCGTGTGTACAGGCCTATGTTGCCTGACCAGCTGCAACTTTATGAAAATTGAAGTATGCTTGTCGCATACTAGGAGAGTGAAACCCCTGTGTCTTTGAATGACCAGTAGTGCCCCTCCTTGAAGACCAGTGAGATCTTGGCTACCTAGAAAACTGAGAGGCTTGATTAAAGTCGAGGACCAGTGAGGAGCCCTATGAACAAGGTCTGTGAGCCTTGCAAAATCTAGGAAGCTGAGAGGCTTGTCCAAAGCCAAGGACTAGTGAGGTTTTATTTGTAAAAGGTCAACTGGAACCTTTTATGATTTGTAGTCTAGTATTGTGAAGGCAGTTGGAAATTTCACCCCTGGATGTTGTAAAATAATTGGGAGTTGTGCTTGGAGGAGTGTGGATGTTTTCAAAAGGTGTATGGGGGATTGTTTCAGGTTTTAGGCATTTGGGTTTAGAATTTTGTGCAGATGTTGTGAAGAGCATGAGCTGTGTTGGAATTTTGAGTTGATACCAACTTTTAGAAGATAGTTGGGATAATGAAATTGCTGTGTCAAGGCGGAGAGCTGATTGTTATCAATTATTGTTATTATTTATTGCTTACTCTAAATCTGAATTGCTCAGAACTGGCATTGACTATTTTTCGTTACCACATGTTTGCGCGATTAGGCTTACCTCTAGCACAAAGAAGCACCTTACAGGGTAGGACGCGCCTACATTTTCATTTACGCTCAACTAATTGTGATTGCCACATGTCAAACTTTTTTTAAAATGTAAAGCGCTACGTGACGCGCGCTACATGATTGTTTGCAATTATGCCAATAACCTGGAAACTAACATAGTTATCTTTTGAATTTTTCTTTTGCTTTGATTATCTCCCAAAAGAAAGAGTTTGATTCGTGTTGACTCCCGAGTTGGTTAAGCGTCTAATCCGAAGTGAAGCAAGCAATGACTAATCTGATTGATAATCAGACTGGTATCCCTGCATCTTCTAATGAGCAAGCAGTTGTTGTTCCTGATGAACAAATCGTTAGAATGGCTAAGCAGATTGAATGTATGCAAGCTGAACTAGAGAGAATGGAAGGGTCGAGCCACAGAAATGCGCCAGCCATGCTATCAACTCTGAATCCCAATGTTGAAACTGCTAATCCAAGCATGCCTTTAAATTCCAGTGTCATTCATATGCTTGCACCAGTTAACAACATCCCAAATGCATTCATTAACCAGAACAATTTGCCTCACTATCAATATTTACCTGCCAAAGATACTCCTCGTCCTCCACAATCCAAAGCACCCATTGCTGTGGCTGATGCTCCTCAAAATGCCAATGATCCAGGACAAGAATATCCCGAAGCCCAGTACTATGAGCATTGCCCCAATGGTAAGAACATGGATTTCAGTGACTATGTGCTACAAAGTGAAGTGCCCGTAACTGTGGAAAAGCAGGAAAAAATAGTTGGGCAAGGGGAGATAATCCAAACAATGAAAATTACGCAGCAATCCATCAAGGATTTGCAAGTGTCTAGAGGACGTCAAAGCATATCCTATCGCAATCTTTATCTATACCCTGATGTTACTCTTCCTCCCGGGTTTAAAGTTCCAAAATTTGATATGTATGATGGTCATAGTGACCCATTTGCTCATTTGACCAAGTATCTCAACCGAATGAGGGTTGCGGGAGGTAAAGAAAAACTTCTGATGGCCTAATTCAGTCATAGTTTGGAAGGCGTTGCGGCTTAGTCGTTTGCACGACAAGATACAAGCAAATGGCATGAATTTGATGACATTGCCAATGATTTCACAAAGCAATTCGAGTACAATTTTGAGATGGTTCCTGACCTTATAACCTTATCCAATCTGAAGATGAAACCAACAGAAACCTTCAAAGAATATGCACTAAGATGGCGAGAACAGGCTGGAAGGGTGCAACCACCAATGATTGAGAAAGACATGGTGAAGTATTTCATCCGAGCCCAAGATGATTCTTATTACATGCAATTGCTCCCTATGATGGGTAAACCTTATTCTGAACTTCTTATGATGGGAGAAATGGTTGAAGAAGGGATTAACACAAGGAGAATTGTAAGTTTTGCTGCAGTAAAAGCAACTGCGCAAGCCATCCAGACTGGTTTGGGAAATTTAGAAGAAAAAGAGAAGGAAGATGGCATTATTACTACCAAGAACTCATTACCTCTGCCTACTCACCAAAGCATTCCATATCCAGGCTACAATGCTCAACCCGTTTACTATCAACAATCATTTGGTCACCAATCAGAAATTACCAATCCCCAAGTCTGCACTTTTCAAAATCGCCTAGTCGTACCAAAGCCACGCACTAATCCTGTCAAGAAGACATATAAAACCTACACATCTTTAGCGGAACCTTACAGTCAGCTTTATGAAAGGCTAAGGACAGCTGGAGTGATTCACCCTATTGCTGATGCAACCCCTAGTCCTCTTCCAAAATGGTTCGATGGAACCAAACATTGTGCCTATCATTCAGGGGCTCCAGGACATGACACTGAAAATTGCTACAGTCTAAAAAATGCAGTTGAAATTTTAATCCAAGATGGTTCGATTCAACTCACTGGGAATACACCCGCTGTTAATAACCCCTTGGTAGATGATGAGTATGGCATACACTTGATATCAGTTGATGAGGCTGAAAAAGGGACCGTTGTGATCCAAAAGAGCCAAACAACAAAGAAGAGCTCACGAACTTACATAGTCGGGAGGACCAAAAGCTTTCAACGTAGAGGACAAATCAAGACAAACCCAAACTGAGGCAGATTTTATTGAAGAAATTTTGTTGCCAAAGAAGGTAAAGTCAAATGCCTAGCCAATATCAAATCAAGAACAATCAAGAGATACTACATTTGACAAGCGGCAAAATCAGTCTTTTCAGTTCAATGTTATTTTCTATGTAATGCAGAACTACGCACGGTCTGATTTCCAAGAAGGGATATGTAGGCGCTCTCAACGGTCTCGGGCCTATAATATTAAAATTTTTAGTTTCCCCCCTAAAAGTCTACTGGGGCAAATTTCGCAAAGCAAATTGAGATTTGAAAGATAACAACTGGGGCAGATTTTGCAAAGCGAGTTGAAGGCGTAAAGATCATAACTGGGGCAGATTTTGCAAAAGCTGTATTGCTTGACAGAGATAAGTTGGCGAAGTTTCGAGAGTTATTTTGAGAGATAATGCGGAGTTGCAAAGATGAAGGACATTCAACTTGTTCAAAATATTTATCACAATCTGAAGTACAACAGAGTTCATTAGCCAAGACTCAAAGACGGATCACGAATCTAGGCAGAGTGAGAAGAAGGAAGCGTTGCATGATGAAGGCTCGAGTCAGCATGAATCAAACGCTCCCCCTCCCTCCCATAACTAACAATTTTTCTTTGAGTGCAGGAATTCCCAAAGCAGCAAAATGAGGAAAACTAACTCCCACCAATTCCTCGGAGATTATTTATCATACATATTTGACAATATTGCCAAGATAACTGACCGAGATTGGAAACGTTATCTGATTCAACGTATACGCGAAACGATTTTATTTCTCTCTCTAATTCTGCCCTTGCTTAATCAAAATTCATTGCTATATTGACAACTTTACTTTGCACTTTGCAGGAATTAAGCATTAACTCTGTTTTTTTCAAGGACAACACTCAACTCTTTATGGCTTCACCAAACATAAGCCGGACGGCTTAAACTCTAACTTTATATCTCCTTTATCTTTGACATTTTCCTGTTTATATGCATCTAATGAAAACTTTATTTTGCAGGCTATTTCACCATTTATTTTACAAGTACCAACATCAAGTCTATTGGTGAAAATCAAAGACGTTTATTTATGAAGTCTATCGTATACAATCGGAGACGTTATTTTGGAAGTCTACCATAAACAATCGGAGACATCACATTTACCAAGTCTACCGTAGACAATCGGAGGCGTGGTTCTTTATCAAGTCTATCGTATACAATCGAAGACACTATTATTGAAGCCTATCGTAGACAATCGAAGGGCTTATCATTTGAAGCCTACCATAGACAATTGGAAGCCCTATTATGAAGTCTATCGTAAACAATCGGAAGCGTGGTTCTTTATCAAGTCTATCGTATACAATAGAAGACATCATTATTGAAGCCTATCGTGGACAATCGAAGGCCTTATCATTTGAAGCCTACCATAGAAAATTGGAGGCCCTATTATGAAGTCTACCGTAAACAATCGGAGACATCACATTTACTAAGTCTACCGTAGACAATGGGAGGCGTGGTTCTTTATCAAGTCTATCGTATACAATCGAAGACATTATCATTGAAGCCTACCATAAACAATTGAAGTCCTTTTATGAAGCCTATCGTAGACAATCGAAGGCGCAATTGTTATTGAGCCTACCGTAAACAATCGGGGGCCTCATTATGAAGTCTATCGTAAATAATCGAAGACGTCATTATCATTTAAAGACTACCATAAATAATTGGAGGCCTTTTATAAAGCCTATCATAGACAATCGAAGGCGCTATAGTTATGGAGCCTACCGTAAGAAATCGGGGGCCTTATTATGCAGTCTATTGTAAACAATCGAAGACGTCACTATCATTTGAACCATACCATAAACAATTGGAGGCCTTTATATGAAGCCTATCGTAGACAATCGAATGCGCTATTGTTATGAATCCTACCATAGACAACTAGAGACTCGATCATGAGTCATTGCCGAAAGGCGGAATTTTTATCCTTATATTTTATTTAAGTCTACTTTATGTTTCTATGGATTGAAGTCCTTTATTATTTTATTTTCAGTCTACCAACGGCCCTAAAATCATCTTGCCTCACAAAGCCGGATTTCTTCTAGTTGATTGGAGACGAGCTTGTCAGTGACATTGAAACCAACATCTACAAATTTTATTCATTATCTATTTCTTACTCCATTTATTAAGCCTTATTTGCAGTTACGCACTTACCGTTTGTCGAGTTTATTACAGATTTTAGCAGTGTCGCAGCAGCATACAGAGCAAAATGTGGAACTTTCTCTTAGCAGTGAATTGGGGCAATCGTTGATATGAGCTAGACTCATCAATGAGGATCTGAAGAATCGCACTCGATCAAGCAAGTCTTACCTAATCTTTCATTCCAGATTAGGGGTCAGTCAGATTCTTTCCTATATATGTGTCCGTTTCTGTTAATCGAGCGAATCTTCGTGTCTAAGTATCGTCGAACTACATATGGCCTGATTCTCTTTCAGCCCGAGATATGTAGGCAACTCGAAAACCGGAGTTCGGCCATGTCCATAAGCCTCGCAGTTTGGTCTTTGGAATCAAAGTTCTTGGCTTTATCGTGACAAAATTGGTTTCCGTCAACTTCTTTACCCCGAAAATTTTTTCATCCTTTTCCTGGTAAAGGGAGGGCAGCTGTTGACACCCTATTTTATCCCAAAATTTTTGATTAATATTAAATATCTAAATAAAAGTCAATTTCATAATTTAAAAGTGAATTAATGAAGTTTGGAAGAAAAGGCTAAGTTTCGCAAAGTATAGCTCAATTTCAGCCTACCCGTGCAACCTCTTCAATTTCCAATTAACCTAAGAAAGGGCTAATTTTATTCTTATCTCTTAAATTCAGCCTAGACATGCAACATCCCTATTTTGATAATTTAGCTTAAAGAGGGGCTAAATGTGCATGCCCCATCCCATTCCAGCCTATCCCATGCAAAAAATATATGCACTTAACACACCACGCATATCAGTTCCCCCATTTCAGCCCTAACCCGTTCCCAAATTCCCCGAATTTTGATCCGTGAATTTCTTCCCTCGACCCGATTCCTCTCTCAAATCCCTTCCAAAGACTTGAATACACCAAAACCAGTACGAATTGTCCTCTCCATGTTCCTCCACATCGTTAATCTTCGTACAACCAGTTGTCTCGATCCCATCCGTTCATTAGAACCAAATTCACCCTTGTTCTACAAGAAAAAGACAAGTTTGGGCTTGAATTCAAAAGTTGGAGCCAAAAACCTGAAGCCCTAATCCCAAGTATAAAAGGATCCTCTTCTCATTTTATTGGGTCGGTCGGGGAGTTCTAAGAAAAGGCTGCAGTAGTGAGAGTTTTCTAAAAGTGCTAGGGTTCATTTTTTGAGATAGAAAAAGGGAAGCAGAACACCATACATTTAGAGTTAAAGTCTTTCTTCTCAAAATACATCGTGTCACTGTTATTGATGTTTCAGATTTGTGTCGTCGTTTCTTCAAACGAGTCGTCGACCTCGTTCAAGTTGCTTAGTCGAGTCATATTCTTCAGCGCATCGCTTTAAGTTCACTGCCCTGCAAAAGGTTCGATCTTTTCTTTGCGTTCCCTCTCAATGTTGAAATTATTGTTGCGTGCTTAGCTTTCTGTGTGGTTTAGATTGAAGTTTAAGCCTTTTAGTCTGATTCAAACCCTCTAACAATTTTATACATCTATGATTAAATGATGGTTGTTTTTCTATAAAATTCAGTTAATAATATGGTCTATAAAGTTGGAAGCAAGACTATACTTTATCAATAGAATAAGAAAACTTGATCCGCTGAAGAACTTTTAAAGTATTATGACTGTTAAAGCTTAAGTATTTGCATTTATTCTTGACTTTGTGACTGTTTCAATGGTTTTTTTCCATGAAAAGGAGTTGTTTCAAGTGTTTCACCAAGTTCTGGGCTCTAAAGCTCAAAGAGAAGTTGCTTTATTTAAAAGTTAGTTTTTTGAAAATTAGAAGATTTGTAGCTTATCTTTTGATTAAATTCTACTTTGTTTTTTGAGCTTTCTATTTTCATTGTCTTGTTATTCTTCTTGAGATTGGCTTGGTTTATATCTATGGGATCTGTGAGTTTGAGAGTAGGCAGTGAAGGAGGTCTGCAAGTGTTTGTGATAGGCATGGATGGTTTGCAGAAGTTTCAGGGGTGTTTGGGTATGCAAGTATAGGTGTTTGAGCTGGTTAGTTCAGGTGTGAGGAGAGTGCAGGTGGAGCTGTTCCAGGTTGTTTCTAGAGTATGAAATGAGTCCTGAAGGTGTATGGGTGTATGTAGTAGTTGTGAGGTCTGGTGTGTGTTCAGTGGGTGTGCAAGTGAAGGATGTCTGTGTGCAGCTGGTCTGATATGGTGTGGGTGTGTGGGAGGTCTAGTCCTTGATTCTTGCTTTTGTGTTGATTGCAGTTAGGTTGTTTGTGTTAAGTGTAGGGAGGATCTAGGAGTAGCAGAGGTATAGATGTTTCTTTCTCTCTTTTTGCTGCAGCTGGTTAGGTTAGTTTAGGGGGTGCTGCAGGTTTTTCCAGGTTGTCTTGAGGGAGTTCAGAGGGGTCAAGTCTTGTTTTACTGTGTGAGTCTGTTTCTGGAGTTGAAGAGTGAGTTCAGGGAGAAGTCTTTGGTTCTTGTATATTAGTAGATGTGAATGTAGGGTCTATTTTGGTGAGTCCAGGGAGTCTATGTGAAGCAGAGAAGTGTATGTTTGTTCCAGGTAGTAGGAGGGAGCAGGGGCTATTTTAGGTCTGTGGTGATAGTTGTAGGGGTCTGCAATGAAGGTTTGGTTAGTGTCCAGGAATAGTAGTGGGGTAAGTTCTTAGGAGTTTGTTTCAGTTAGTCAGAGAGGATGCAGGTTTGTTTCTTGGTTGTAGAAATGATGTAAAAGAGTGATGGTATCCTGGAGTTTGAAAGGGGGCTGTTATGGTTCCTTTGTTGTCTAGGGAGCAGTTGGTGTTCTTTGTTTGTTTCAAGGAATTTGAAAAGGAGGGCAAGGGGTCTGTGAAGGATGAATTAGGGGCTGTTATTAGATGGAATATGCAGGTGTTTGTGAAGGAGTTGGGTAGCTAGTGTAGAGGAGCTGAGGGAGCTAGTTTGAGGGGCAGTATAGATGCAGCAGTTCAGGGTATTCTGTGAGCTTATTTAGAGGTATTAGAAGATGGTTTTCAGGTTGTTCAAAAGGAAGTCGGGGCTGCTTAGGTGCATATGAGGGTTTGAGATGAAGGGATCTAGGAGCAGTCTAGCTGATAGCAATTCAGATCCACTTAATAAGTGTGGTATGCTCATGCCTTGGTATTTGTTGTCAGCCTTTAGCTTTAACCATTCCTAGTATCTAGCTTTGGTCTAGCATGATTTCCGCATACTCCCTTGCACCAATTAATTGATGTTTTGATTTGAATTCCCATAAATCTTTCTGTGTGTTCACTGCTCTCAATGATTAGTTTGACATTTTAGGTCTCCCTGTGGTCTGTAGTTTACACCAACCATGTATAAGTTCATCTAGCATGTCCCCGGTCTGATCTGGTCTGGAATAAATGGGGTCAGTCTGGTGCCTTTGCTTTTGTCTTGGGGTTTAAATTCTTGTATGCTTAGGTCGAGTTCTACCTAACTAACATATTCTTTCCCTGCATAAGTTTAGATTTGGATTCTTATTGTCGAGTCAAATTAATCTTGCCTTAATTTAAATTTGGATCTTTGATATGGTTAATGAAAAGTTAAAAGGTTTTCCTAGGGACTGTATTAATATTTTAACGCAACATTGTGGTGGACTGCGTATGTTTTATCACTTGGCCTTAAGTTCGCACCTTCTAAAGTATCCTGTGAGATCCTCAGGGAAAATATTGAATTAAACAGAAGTGCTCTTTGATGTTTTGTCGCTGACTATTTATTTGGATATTAAAGTCATCATTTTAGAAGCTTTGTGTGTTTGCAAGCCAAGTTGTTAAAGGAATGTGTTAAGTATTTTAACGATGAACTATTTGAAACCTGTTTAAAGTTAGGAATGAAGCGTGTTTGACAACAGTTCTTTAATTGGTCTTTCGTTAATAATCCTTTCCCCTTCTTTGTTCTTGATATTAGTAGTTTTTCTTTTATTATTTAAAGAGCAATATGTATGCATTTCTTGTCTAGTGGAATTAGAAGGGTCAAGTGACGCTGAGTTGATTTACCTGTTACTGGAGTCTTCTTATAATTAATGATACACTTATTTTCATCTCGTGTACTTGAGTTGTTCGGGACTTTCTTTGTTGAGTTTATCCTAATCATTATCTCTTGTCTATTTTTTGCATGAATCTTGGGATCGAGTTGAATAAAAAACTCACAAATTGGGACGGCATGCATTTGGAAGTTATTTGATCCGCTCCGCATTTTCGGGACTTGATATCCCTGAAATCGTAAAAGAAAAGAAAAAATGAAAACCTTGTGAAATACAGGGCCTGTATTGAGCTTGCTATCCGGGTTCTACCTTTCTAAACTCCTTCTTTCCCGTCCCCTTTAGACAAGCATGTTATAGGAGCCCTGAAACCGGACTAGGACTTTGCATGTTAGAAGCTTGGTAGGATAGCCGCTTCATTAAATTATTATCTTATCGCATGTATAGAATTGTTTACGTAATTGCTTATCCCGTTTCTTTGGGACGCGCCAACTGATTTAAGGCAATAGAAACCTCTAGTCAATTATTGAGTGCAAACGAATCAAAATCTATTTAAAATTATACAATCCTCATTTATTATTTATATTAATTACCATTTATTATTTATTTGTTCATTTATTTAATTAATCAATTATTATTCATTTATTCCTTATCTAATTGAATTCATATAAGTATTTGTTTATTTAATTAAGTTATTTTCTATTTATTATTTGTCTATCCAATCATTTAATTAATCAAATTATTATTATTTATCTAATCATTTGTTTTATTTATTTACTTAAATTTTATTTAGCCCTTATTTACTTAATTAACTAATTAACCAACCAACAATTTTTAATTATCCATTTTATTAATCTTAAATTTGGTTATTTATCTAAGTATTGGCATAACCGAAATCTTATCTTATTTATATTATCCTCATTTAAAATTAATCCTATATTTATTATCCTTAACGAATTCGTGAAAATTGCCGGTTTAACCGCTTTTAGCGGATTTTCGAAAGTGCTCTTTTAATAAAAAAAGACCTTCTTTCGAAAATAAAAGAACCACTTACCTAAGAATCTCTGAAATATTTTTCCTTTTAAAAATGAGGAAGAAATGCACTCATTAATTAACATAGATTCCTAATAATCCTTAAATTAGGTGGCGACTCCAAAGAAACCCTTTGGAGTCTCATTTTGTTGAAATTACATCCCGATGCATACTTGTGTGCATTTTTGGGAGGGTTCAACAGGCAGATTGGTGGTTGCTCCTCCTCTTCGTCCTTTCGCTTGGTCGTTGTTCCACTTCGCCGTCAACTTGGCGGTGATGTCAATATGGTTCTCCGGTGACTGGTCCATTGCGTTTGGCTATTGGAATCAGGAGTTGTTTTTTGTCTCCACCGTTGCTTGATTCTGAATCCGATATGAATTGTTATACACAAATTGTGTCGCCCTTATGTTGTTATCAATTCTGGTGGCTCGTGATAATTTGCAGTCTTTGTCACAGTTCTGCCGTTTGCTCGTTGACTAGGGTGTTACTGTTCCTTGATTAATTTGCTTAAATCTCTTTTTGCTTTGTGAAATTTTGCAGTCCCTATGACTTTATTGCGCTGGATTTTCCACTGATACTAACAGTAACTATAAAATTTTGCATATGAAAATATTGAATTTGAGGCACATATAGACTGAGTTGAACAGATATTACATGGGGAATGACGTTTTGGAAGCCATTACAAGTCACGTTCCATATCTGTCCCTTGCGTATCCCGATAAAACAAAAAGAAAGGCGATGACGATAGTATTTACATACATTGTTGCAAAACAAGCGGGATAGGCAACGGGATCCGCACTTGGCATGGGAACACAACCGGCCGACGTGTTTGCAGCCATGACATATCCTTAACCCTCTATTATCCAATCTGAGCCTAAACTTTTACCAAACCCATTTTTTCTTCATTTTCTTATTATTATTATTATTATTATTATTATTATTATTATTATTATTATTATTATTATTACTACTACTACTACTACTACTACTACTATTATTACTACTTATTATTATTATTATCATTATTATTATTATCATCATCATTTGCCGACGAAATTCATTAAAGGCGTCCATTGGAGGAGACAAATGTTTCGGAATATTTACTATTGTGTTTTTGGCATGTCGTTCAATTTTGTTATTTTCAGCGTGCTAACTAATTTATTTTATTTTGCAAGGTCTATTTAGTTGAGGTTTGCTAAAGAAGAAAGCAACTCGAGAAGACGAATCATTTATTTTAAATGTAATTTTGTGTATCTAATTTGTATATCATAGCGAAATTATTCAATTTTATTTAGTTTAATTTATTTTGAATCTCAATTATTTAGTCCGGTCGGGAACCACACTTGTCGAATCTGAGAGGTGCCTAACACCTTAATCTTGGATTAATTTGAATGCTTACTCAGAATTTCCAGTTTGTAGATCAAGTTTCGGAGTTAACATTAACATTGGCTAGAAAAAAAGTAGGTGCCCTAATACATCTAGATAAAAAATATGTTAGGTGGCGACTCCAAGTCTTACCCGTGAGTTTCAATAAGTCGAATCCTATTTTGAACTCTAATCGGTTCGGAAAAAAAGGTGTCGACAGAACGACCAATCCGTTAGGGATATCAAGGTTCTAACAATAATGGATATTATATTGAGATTCTTTGCTTTTATTTATTTTATTGTCATTTTTCGGGACTAACTTTTTCCTTTTACTTTTCGCAGGAACGTACTTAGTTTTCTTGGCGCTTCTTTTATCATTTGAATTCTGTTGGGTTGTCTACTCCCTCCACTTTTGGAAAGTTTACACTTGCACACACCACAAATGATTACGTGGATCTCACGGTCGTTTCACTATGAATGCACCTTTTAGGGGGAATGGTTAGAATCTAGGGTCCTTTGGATGAGGGCCCAAAAGAAAAAAAAAGGGACAAAGTTATAAAGAATTGGGTGAGGGGGACACCCCTCTAATTCATAATTAATGTTAGCTATGTGGTCTCATTAAAACAGCCCCCAAAGTTTCAATAAGTGCAAAATGGCCCTCCATATATATAAAAATTCAATAGCCAAAAAAAGGCAAAAAACCTACTTCTCTCTCCTGCATTCTTCTTCTTCTTGCCCATTTTTTGCAGCAGCAGCTGCTGGTTTTGCGCGCCCCCCTTCTTTTTTCCTAATTTCGCTTCAAATCAACAGCTCCATTGAAGGGTATTTTAAGCTTTTCTTCATCCCAAACCCGATTTAAACCCATTCCAATTCAAATCGAAAAGTTTTTTCCAAATATTCTTTTCTGCGATTTCAACCCCTCTTGAAGATCTGTGATATTTTCGCTTGAAAGGAGCTCTGGTAAGTGTTCTGTGTTGTACACTGTATAATGCAGTTTCTTTTGTGATTTCTGGGTTTCGTTTATGCATTTTATGAAAAATACAAATTCTGGGCAGCTGATGTGTACGGATGCGAAGATTATGTGTACACATATATAATATGTGTACACTTATGTAAGAATGTGTACACGTAATGAGAGACGTGTACACATCATATTAAGATGCACCATGCACATCAAGTGCACCATGCACATCAAGTACATATTAAGATGCACCATGCACATCAAGTAATATATAATGTGTACACATCAGCTAACGTTGCATCCTTTTTGTTCGTACACATCAAGTATACGTGTATGTGTACACATATTATATTGACGTGTACACATAATAAATATGTGTATACATCAACATATACGTGTACACATCAGATGACGTAGCTTCTTTGAATTTTCTTACTTCACATTCAAAGTATGTGTACACGTCAAAAACATATGTGTACACATCTTTTACTTTATACGTGAAAACATCTCAATTGTGTTTTCAGCTTCTAATGCATACCAATTTCTGATGCATCCAGGTATTTTTGCACAATAAATGGCTGTACTACTATTAGCAGTTGATTTTCTTGGTGAATGGGTTGAGACCCCAGAATGTTTCACGTGGATTTCGATGACACGGGAGATGGTACCATTTATTTTGAATAATGATGTTACGTATTCTGAGTTGGTTAACAAGATCATTACTAGATGTGGGGGAAGTCATGATCCAAATGATCTTTGCATTACATACATGCTTAGCATCTGTTCAAAGCAAAAGAGTCATCCTTGTAAAATAAAGAATGACGAGGATCTCCTTGTTTACCTTGCCGATGTCGAAGGATATGGAAATATGCCTACTTTAAGGGTATGTTTGGCTGATAGGTCTGTAGAGGTTTCAAATGAACAACCTGTGCGTAATGATGGGATGTGTGATGATTGTTCTGCTAGCGGATGGGATGACATGGATCTACCAGACCCGTTGAATATGGAAATTCCACTAACTCAAGGAGAAGAAGAAGAAAATGTTGGTGCTTCACACGAAGGAGGTGGAGGAGTAGGAGTAGAGGAAGAAGAAGAAGAAGAAGAAGAAGAAGAAGAAGAAGAAGAAGAAGAAGAAGAAGAAGAAGAAATAGAATTCAGTCCGACTCCTGTAGTTGAGAGCAATACGGTTATAGTTGGAGGTTTTGAAGCAGGCTGCGACGTTCAAAGAGACGGGGACGACGACAACACTGATTTTTATAAGGGTTTAACCTTCAAAAACAAGCGCGTCTTAATAAATGCCTTGCAGCTTGCTGCAGTGAAGAAGTATTATTGTTTCAAGAAGGTGAAGAATACAAAAAAAAGTTTTTTTGTGTGAAATGTGTACATCAGAGCTGCAAGTGGTGGATCCGGGCCATAAAGAACGTAGACAGTGATAGGTTCGTCATTACTGTGTACAGGAACAAACATTCGTGCGGGTTAGAGCATCTTTCAAGTAATCACCCACATGCCTCTGCGGAACTCATCGGTTCATACTTAAAAAGTAGTTATGAAGAGGGAAAAGGAAAAGGTATATCAATAAAGGATGTTAAAGCTGCAGTCTGTAGGGATTTGGGTTGTAACATTAGTTATTGGAAGTGCCAGATGGGGACTGTTATTGCAAAGGCTTTGACAAGAGGGACTCCGGAGCACAGTTATGCGATATTGGATGCGTACCGTTATATGCTTAGGACGACAAATGAGGGTACACATACATCATTGAGGGTTGATGACAACCAAAGGTTTATGTATTTTTTTTGTAGCTCTTGGTGCATGGATAACGGGTTTTGCGCATATGAGGAAAGTCATCGCCGCAGATGGAACTCATTTGTCGGGGAAGTATGGGGGAGTTTTGTTGTCTACCATGGCACAAGACTCGGAGACGCATATTTTTCCTGTGGCATTTTGTGTTGTAAACGTGGAATGTGATGCCTCCTATGATTACTTCTTTGAAAATTTGGTCGGTATACTCCCAAGCACCGATGAGTTCTGTGTTGTTTCTGATAGGCATCCAAGCATCCCAAAAGCAGTTTCAAAGTATTTTCCACAAGCTAATTATAGAGTTTGCAAGTGGCACTTGGCTGAAAGCATTCATGCAAAGCTTCATTGTGGTGAATTTGTATCCTATTTTTATAAAGCAGCCGAAGCATATACGCCCACTGAGTTAGAGGAACATTTCCAGAAAATTCGTTCATTGTGCCCAAGGGTTGCCACATATCTTAAGCAGGTTGGGTTTGAGCGCTGGAGCAGAGTCTTTTTTCCAGGCCGCAGGTAATACTTTCTATACATATTCAATATGTGTACACATACTGCTCTTATGTGTACACATATAATATATGTATACACATCCTTTATATGTGTAGTCATGTTATACATTAGCCATATTTGTACACGTAATATATATGTGTAAACATATTAAATATGTGTACACATACAACTTATGTGTGTCCGTGTGTTTTCAATTTTTAAAATGTAGACTTATGTGCACATATTAAATAAGTGTACACATATTAATTATGTGTACACATATAATATTATGTGTACACATATTAATTATGTGTACACATATAATATTATGTGTACACACCTGTCTCATATGTAGTCTTTTAAATAAATGCAGAATTATATGTACACGTTGTAAGAATCAGTTATATATGTGTAGGTTTGGAGTGCTGACCTCAAACAACGCTGACTCAATTAACACAATGCTAAAGGATGAGAGAGAATATCCCATTGTTGCAATGTTCAATGGAATTTTGAGGAATTTTTTTGAAAATTTCATCATAGGCGTACCATGTTCTTACAGCACTCAAAGCCACGTGTTCCTTCGATTGAACAAATATTAAGGAAAAATGTCACAGAGGGCAACAAGCTTTACGTTTGTTGCGTTAGCAATGATGTTTACAATGTCGGTACTGGGGAAGAGGTTGTTAGTGTCAATCTAATTCAAAGGACTTGTTCTTGTTGGAGGTTTGATTTGGACGAACTACCTTGTACACATGCTATGGCAGCCTTAAGATGTCGATATGGAGGAGAGTTTGAGTTTAGAAACGAGATACACCAATATAAATCGGGGTATTATTCTACAAATGCATACATTCTTGCGTATGACGGCTTAATCTATACAATGATCGCACAGGAGTTGTGGAATGCACCACCAGAGCTTTATGAGAGGAAGATAAAGCCGCCTTTTGTGAAAATGACACGAGGAAGAAGGACGACCAAGCGAATGCCTTCGGTGGGTGAAGCATTCAAAAGTAGGAAGAATAGATGTGGCATATGCAAGAGACTTGGCCATAAGAAAACAACATGTTCCCAGCGGAGGGTTGTAGATTCCGGAGGCCCCAGTGTTGTTTCATAGAACCATATATATTCATTTCTTGTATTTGTAACCATTTGTAAACCTATAGTTCCTATTTGTTTTTTAATCTATTTTTCTGTTTAATATGTCTTTTGTGCAGACATTACCTATACTTCTTTATCCTTCAACGTAAAACGAACAAACAAAATCATAACATGATAGATAGAAACACTAAACAAATTAATGTACTGTGTACATATAACTTATGTGTACACATAATATAATATGTGTACATATCTCGTTTGACGTGTACATATCTTGCCGATGTGTGGGTAGATTATAAAAAAATTAAAAGTCCTTTACACACAATAATTATGTGTATACATATAATATTATGTGTACACATATTATATACGTGTACACATATAATGTGTGGATACATTCAATCATTATCAACAGCCAAAAGCATAGTAGGGAGTGCATGAGAACTCGAATGAACACTAAAATAACTTCCATTTTAATGTAGGAAAATGGATTCACCATTGTTGGCACTCAAACAACCAAGATTTGAGATATTTAAGAATCAATATGACAACTACTGTCTAATGATAAGGCCAAATCCTTAGATTCTAATGCTCCAATAGTAGGGAATGCATGAGAACTCGTATGAACACTAAAATAACTTCCATTTTAATGTAGGAACATGGATTCACCATTGTTGGCACTCAAACAACTAAGATTTGAGATATTTGAGAATCAATATGACAACTACTGCCTAATGTTAAGGCCAAATCCTTAGATTCTAATGCTCCAATAGTAGGGAATGCATGAGAACTCGTATGAATACTAAAATAACTTCCATTTTAATGTAGGAACATGGATTCACCATTGTTCGAACTCAAACAACCAAGATTTGAGATATTTGAGAATCAATATGACAACTACTGTCTAATGATAAGGCCAAATCCTTATATTCTAATGCTCAAATAGTAGGGAATGCATGAGAACTCGTATGAACACTAAAATAACTTCCATTTTAATGTAGGAACATGGATTCACCATTTTTGGCACTCAAACAATCAAGATTTGAGATATTTGAGAATCAATATGACAACTACCGTCTAATGATAAGGCCAAATCCTTAGATTCTAATGCTCAAATAGTAGGGAATGCACGAGAACTTGTATGAACACTAAAATAACTTCCATTTTAATGTAGGAACATGGATTCACCATTGTTGGCACTCAAACAATCAAGATTTGAGATATTTGAGAATCAATATGACAACTATTGTCTAATGATAAGGCCAAATCCTTATATTCTAATGCTCCAATAGTAGGGAATGCATGAGAACTCGTATGAACACTCAAATAACTTCCATTTTAATGTAGGAACATGGATTCACCATTGTTGGCACACAAACAGCCAAGATTTTGAGATATTTTAGAATTAATATGACAACTACTCTCTAATGATAAGGCCAAATCCTTAGATTCTAATGCTCCAATAGTAGGAAATGTATGAGAACTCGTATGAACACTCAAATAACTTCTATTTTAATGTAGGAACATGGATTCACCATTGTTGGCAATCAAACAACCAAGATTTGAGATATTTGAGAATCAATATGACAACTACTGTCTAATGATAAGGCCAAATCCTTATATTCTAATGCTCCAATAGTAGGGAATGCATGAAAACTCGTATGAACACTCAAATAACTTCCATTTTAATGTAGGAACATGGATTCACCATTGTTAGCACTCAAACAACCAAGATTTGAGATATTTGAGAATCAATATGACAACTATTGTCTAATGATAAGGCCAAATCCTTAGATTCTAATGCTCCAATAGTAGGGAATGCATGAGAACTCGTATGAATACTAAAATAACTTCCATTTTAATGTAGGAACATGGATTCACCATTGTTCGAACTCAAACAACCAAGATTTGAGATATTTGAGAATCAATATGACAACTACTGTCTAATGATAAGGCCAAATCCTTATATTCTAATGCTCCAATAGTAGGGAATGCATGAGAACTCGTATGAACACTCAAATAACTTCCATTTTAATGTAGGAACATGGATTCACCATTGTTGGCACACAAACAGCCAAGATTTTGAGATATTTGAGAATCAATATGACAACTACTCTCTAATGATAAGGCCAAATCCTTAGATTCTAATGCTCCAATAGTAGGGAATGCATGAGAACTCGTATGAACACTCAAATAACTTCCATTTTAATGTAGGAACATGGATTCACCATTGTTGGCACTCAAACAACCAAGATTTGAGATATTTGAGAATCAATATGATAACTACTGTCTAATGATAATGCCAAATCCTTAGATTCTAATGCTCCAATAGTAGGGAATGCATGAGAACTCGTATGAACACTCAAATAACTTCTATTTTAATTTAGGAACGTGGATTCACCATTGTTGGCACTCAAACAACCAAGATTTGAGATATTTGAGTATCAATATGACAATATGTGTACACATAAAGTTATGTGTGAGTGCATTCAATCATTATAAACATAGAAACATGATAATCATAGACTTCACAAATACAAATACTTTAAGATTTATTCAAATACATATAATCATAGACTTCACAAATACTAAAATTAAGACATAACTCGGATTTCACAATAAAATGGGAACTTACCATTATAGATTCTAATTTTCAAAGCCGTAGCGAGGTGGAGAGTTTAGTGGAGTGTAGTAGATGTCCTTCAGAGACTTGCCCAAAGGTGCTAGGAGTAGTTCGAAGATCCTTTTAATCCTCCTTATATCCATAAGTTGGCGGTCTCTTGCTTCAATTAGGGCTTCTTTCATTTCATCAAGATCTTTCTTCAAGTCTTCCATCTTTATAATAGGACGTCTTACCATGATTTTTTGCTGTTTTTGCTATAGATGCTGGAATTGTTTTTTCTTGTGTGATTACGAGATAGTATTTTTTACTATTTATAGATTAAAGATGTGAAGGATTGCGTCCTTTCATCTTTATGTGTTATGGACGGTTTATTGAAGGGTTGCATTAGGCTATTTTTATAACTGCCCTAGTTTTATTATCCGCCTTTTATCAATGATAACCTTCTGCACACAAGTAATTACCTACATATATTGTTTATGTGTACCCATATTTTTGACGTGTATTATGGACTTAGTAATTATCCACACATATTTATTACGTGTACATATATGTTTGACGTGTATTATGGACTTGTGCAAATTACACAAGTAATTACCTACACATATTTTTTACGTGTACATATAGTTTTGATGTGTAGGAAATACTTGTGCAAATTTAGCAAGTAATTTCCTACACGTATTTCTTATGTGTCCACATATTTTATATAAGTTTGAAAGATAGGAGGAAATAGGCAAGTCATTTCAACACATCCACAACAGGTGTGCAAATAAAAGAAAGCTGATCATGTATATCATGCAATATACTAGTCCACGACCTCAAAAACTAAAAAAAAATTAAGATTATCATCCATACAGACCAGTGAAAATAACAAGATTAAGATTATCCATACAGGCCAATCAAAGTAGTTCATCCAACACCACTTAAGGCTCCATTTCCTCATAGAATATGTCTACAGCCCACTTCTTTCTCATATCTTCCATTGAACTATCATACAGCAACGTTATTGGGGTGTCTGTCAAGAGATGCTCCATGAACATAAGCGAATACCCCCCATACGCAGTAGCTGTTTCATTCCTTGGAAGATTCTTCACTCGTTCATAACCCCACAAGTCTGCATTCAAGATGGCTTCTGGTAAATGTTTGAATTTACCACAATCACGCAAGAACTTTGAGAACATAATCGTAATGGGCAAGACATATGGAGCTAATGCATCTTCAATATAAACCCCCCATGTTGCAGTCATAAAGCTCGATCTTTCCCTGCTCAAGTAAGAAGACACATGTGAGATAATGCCTTTTATCAATGTTAGGGACATTAAATATCCTCTTGGCACCATCCCACTTGTGTCCACCAGGGTAAGGCAGCTTTCCAATAGCATAATCTAGGAGACCCTCCTCACACTTCTTCATCTTCATACATACATCAAATTAAACCCCACATTCTTCAGCATCCTTTATAAAAGCTTGGTGCGCTGCAGTCAATTTAGTACAGAAGTTCATGTCCAAAATGACATCGGTCTTGTTGTAGTGCCTGTGGAATTCCTTATGCCTTATCTGCATCAAGTTTAAAATTTCATCAACATGCTGTAAGATAATGGAAAAATAAAACAAAAATGAATATTAGCATGTAAGATGGTATTTAATATAAAGAACAATCACAAGATGATTATTAATGCGTACACATATTCTCTACGTGTACAAATAATTTTGATGTGTACACATAACCTTGTTGTGTACACATATTCTTGATGTGTATAAATACCAAAATATGTCTACACATAAATAATATGTGTACACATAAATCATACGTGTACAAAACAAAGGTACATAGATAGAGAAAAGTGTACCTGACTCTCCATCCACTTCTTCATGCGGATTATATCTTGGAAGTCGAGGTAGTTGTACTCGTGACCCAGAAAAAGATGTTTTTTCCTGTTTTTCTCCTTCATGTATGCATTAAAAACAACCTCCTTAGCTGGATCAACTGGTCTATAAAGATCAACAGGCAGCCTCTCTTGCTCTTGAACATCTACAGCCCTTGCCCTGGTTCCCTAGCCCTTGTCGCCTTCGCTGCCCTCGCCTTCTTTAATGATGCAACAAATGGAGACATCTGAGCCCTAGAAGGGTACACAGTCCTCTTGGGCTTCACCTCAGCACACCTTTTTAGGAAGTCCACAGGTTCCTTCAAATCTTTCAAAAATTTCACTTCATTTTCCTTTTCCTCCTTACATGCTTCACATAATGAGCATTTGATACATCCATGTCTTCTAGAGGTGCTCTCACCAGCCTCACCTCCATATCTACCAAATTGTTGAAACAGCCTACGACCACCACCACTACAGTCAACATTCTCTCTAACTCTCCCACCAACAAAGTCAGCACTCATGCCAACAAGTATATCTCCAACAACATTATCTCCAACAGCTCCTCCTCCATCACCACTTGGCTCTCGACCAAACTCCATTCTTCTATCGTTTTGCTCTGGTACAATATCCATTCTCCTATGACTATGATCTGGAACATCATTCATTCTTGTGTCAACATGCTTTGGAACAACCTCTGTATCAACACCAACAATTACAAGTGCTCTACCACCACCAACAACATCCTCCAGCCTCAAATTTTGTGCACTTTTAAGTCTTTCGGTCAATTGATCGATCAACTCATCCTCCTCATCCACAAACAGCAACAAATTTTTCATGAACACCTTTCTCTTCTCCCTTAGAGTAGGCACAAGGAATGAGATCACCACCTGCAACCCCATAAAAAAAAAGTTGTATTAGAAAAGAAAAAAAAAGATCAGGAAATAAAACATACGTGTACACATAATGGTTATGTGTACACATATAACTTATATGTGTACACATATATGTTATGTGTACGCATAAAGAACTGTGTGTAATATATTCTTACTTTTTACTTGTGTGTACACATCAAAGTTGTCTGTACACATATAAGTTATGTGTACACATAAAGAACTATGTGTATATGTGTAAACACCAAATGGAAGATAACTGAAAAATCACTAACTGGGTTATCAACATGGCGAAGGATATGATCACATTCCCTCTCCATCTTAGTAGGGATCCATCTTATCATCCTTGGTTCTGTGGGTTTGTCATCAAATTCCGGGTGCCGAAGGGATGGAATGGCTTCATATGCCCATGCAACGAATGCCCATGGGAAGCCATATAGGTTGTATCCTTTCATTTCAACAAACATTGGCTTGACTAGGCTCTGAATTGTCATCTCAAAGCTTTTTCTCCCCCAAGGATAATTGGCGAAGAATGTGGTAGGCCTATGAGCCAACATTACAAATAATGGATCGACACTTGTGCGCGCATCCTTTGAACATAAGATTGCGCAAACCAAGCAAGGGAAAGACGAAACTTCATCCTGGCATCTAGATCACCTTCACTGATCACTCTCAAGAGCTCACTTCCAGAAACAGCCTTTTTCCTCCATTCTCCTCGATTAACATGTCCCACATCTGTTGCCCCTTCGCTTTCACATCATCCAGAAAAACATCACTAGTGTAATCATGGCAGGACAGTCCCGTCATTAATGCAAATTCCTTTAGTCCAAACCGAGCAGGAAGGTTATAAAATTTGACCCATACCTCCTTTGTCTTCTTGCATTTTATGGTCCGCAATCGGAGCCCATGGACTAGTTTTGGAGGAAAAATTGCTTTATCACTCAAACCCAAAAAGTGCCCAAACACCAAAATTTTAAAATCATCCAACACATCCAGATTAGTCAAAGCCTCTCAAACTTTCTTCATATCCTCGGAAAGGGAGGATCTTTGTGTGACCTTGACCACGGTGAACTCTCCATGTTCCTCCATAAAGGTCCTGAGATTCATATCAGGATGGAAAGTCATTGTGCCCTCCTCAACCTGCAAATGATTAAGAGATACTGATCAGTTAGTCTTTTTCAAACATAATTTCTTTGTGTACACATAAGTTATATGTGTACACATATATCTTATGTGTACACGAAATATCTGTGTGTACACATTATTTATATGTGTGCACATAAACACATACCACTTCTGGGGCTGCCTCTACTGATTTTGCACCAACACTTTCTTCTTCAACCGTCTCCTCATCATCATCATCATCATTGTTATCCAAGTTCTCAACATCCTTCTCAGCATTGTCATCATCCTGTATTATCTTTCTCAACAACGACCTCCAATTTCTCAAGGCATCACGTTTTGCCAATTTTTCTTTTTCTCCAGCAGCAGTACCAACAAGTTCTCCACCTTCTTCTTGTACTCCACAAGCAGTACCAACACGTTCTCCACTTTCACCACTTTCTTGTTGTCTTCCACATTCTTGTTCTTCTACTTGTTCCCTTCCACTAACACTAACACCTTCTACTTGCTCTTCCCTTCCACTAACACTGGTAACAACATCTACTTCTTCTTCCCTTCCACTAACACTACCAACACCTTCTACTTCTTCTTCCCTTCCACTAACACCAACAACAACATCTTTTTCTACTCCATCCCTTCCACTAGCAGCTCCTTCTTCTACTCCATCCCTTCCACTAACAGCTCATTCTTCTACTCCATCCCTTCCACTAACAGCTCCTTCTTCTACTCCATCCCTTCCACTAGCATCACCTTCTTTTTCAATAACCTCACTAACAACTTTTTCAGTATCCTCTTCTTCTCTATCACCGGCCTCTTCTTCTCTATCACCAGTAACTCTATCATATTCTTTCTCCACTGCATTCTTCTCTTCCTTATTGCATTCTACATCGCCCTCCTTATTTTCACCTACCTAAGTTGAAAAGCCCTCATTTTGATCCACTATCTATGAGTGCCGCTTGTTTATTAACTTCTTCAATGATTTGATTAACATCTAGAGGTGCACACATATCTATGCTGGCTTGGCTCTTTGATTGGGCCTCATTTGATCGTGCTTTACCGCTGGCAGTTCTAGTTCTTTTGCTAGCATTTTCAGACGTCTCGCTTCTTCCATCAGCTTCCTCTTGCCACCCCTGTTACTGATACCACTAGCCTCCCCACGACGTGTGCTAACCATTGTATCTACATAGCAAATAAAAGGAATAACATAGTTAGGTTAAATTGAAAACAGCTTCTAAGAGAATTACATATGGAAAGGTGCAGATATATTGTTATATGTGTACATAAAACAATATGTAAAAATAGTAGTGCATTTTTTAAACTTATGTTCACACGTCAAGAATATGTGTACACATAAGATAATATGTGTACACATATAACATTATCTGTACATATTTAGAATATGCGTAAAATTTATAAACCCTTTTTTTAACTTCTTTTATGTACACACATCAAGAATATGTGTACACATAAGGATATATGTGTACACATAAAACAATATGTGTACACATCAAGAATATGTGTACAGATCTTGCAGATTTATGCCCATTTTTTCAGAAATACACTCGTCTTTTATTTACATATTTGCAAATAGATGCAAAGATGTGTACATATTTGCAAATATGTTTACACATATTTCTACACACATAATTTTTTCGTTCGAATCGAAGTTGCGATATAACTCAGTGTATTCTGGGTTTTCAAAACGAACTTGCACCAGAAAGTCCATATACAAACTCAGAAAATGCACCAGAAAATGAACTCAAACCAGAAAACGAAACAAGATTTTTTAACCGAACTATATTCTTATTTTTTCTTTAAAAAAGTTGAAAAACTACCTGTTTTTACTTGATGAACGAAAATATGCAACAATCGGTTTAGTTCCACCACAAATTTGACGGAATCAAAGAAAAAACGAACAAATTTGACGATGAACAGTTGGTTTTTTGAAAACTGTATACATATATATATATATATATATATATATATATATATATATATATATATATATATATATATATATATACGTGTTTGCCCCACCTGTTTGCCCCACTCTTGTACTTCTCGGCCACCTGTTTGCCCCTCTTGTGTAATTCTCAAGTTTTAATATTTGCAAAATAGTCCCTCCCCCTCTTAATCAGCCCCTTAATGATGCCAAGACAATAAAAGAAAATGGAAAAGAAATTTTTGTCCCCTTTTATTCTTTAAAGACATGAGAGGTCCCTTCACCTCTTTCTTTACTAGAATCTAGTTGGTCCGTGGTACAACCAACAATTCTAAACGTTCCCACTCCTTGGTTGTCCGGCAGGGGAACAATATACTTGTCTGGATTACCCAACTCTTGGAAGGTTCTTTTAGGATAATACAACGCGTCCCACACTTCAACCGTTTTCAAATCTTCCAGAAGTTTGCTAAATCCGTTTTCTTTTTCTTTGTATAACGATTTTACTTCACAATTCTTTTACGATTTCAATATTATTTTGCTTCAATTATCCTATGTTCTCGAAACTAGCTTGTTTATTTTGTTTTACTCTTTTACACATTCTCTTTATTAAATTTATTTTTGTGAACTATTTCAACATGTGCATCCTTTTTCAAAACTTGTACATTTTTTGAAAACCTGTGCATTTTCGGTCTTACCACCTGCCACTACTGGCAACTTCAAAATCGTGCGTTGAAAAATATGATCACCTCTTCCTCATAAAAAGCCCTTTAGGGGGAACGACTTAGAATCTGGTTAGTCCGTGATATTCTTGCTCTCGAGTTGTCCGCTTGAGAGGATAATAAAATCAAGTCTAGTTAACCCAACTCTTAATGCCAGTGCTAGGATCATGCATTATGATATATCATTAGTCGACTTGCCTTCAAGTCAAATAGGCCAGCTTGTTCCACAATCTGAACATATTTTCTGTCCCCCAAAAGGCGTTGAGCATGATTATTTACATTTACTTAAAGGGCTGAACGTGCAAATGTGGACCGTTTATTGGAATTATTTTGCATTCAATGCCTTTCAAAAGCATAAAAGGTGACCAAAGAGGTATCGAACGCCCAAACTAAAGAAGAAATGATCGTCTATTTCTAAGTGGTTGAAATTATTATGTATCTAGTGCCATTCAAAGGCGCAATTGGTAACCGACAAGGCATTGAAAGCCCGAATTGAAGCAGAAATGACCGTTCAATAGATGGGATGGCACATAATGCACATTCATCCTTTAAGCATTATATAAAGACTTGACATCCCTGGTGTGTCAAAAGTTCATTAGCAACCTTTGTCTAAAAGTGTGCAAAGGGTTCTTAACCCGCAACAACGCATGTCTTCATATTTTATGCTGCATTGTTTTAAAAAAAGTTCGTGCCACAAGTTAATCATTTTCATACAAGCAGAAATTTAGGCATCTTCCTCCCTTTTTTCTCATTCCTCCACCTTTTCCCAACGATCATGGCCAGTAGAACATTCAACATGGTTGTTGAGGTCCCTCATTTGTTCAAGGATTGGTGGGGAAACCTAAGCATAGATCAATAAAATCAAGTCAAAATAGTGTTGGGGAATCTGATTTCACTAATGGGATAATAGAAGCAACAGTACACTATTAGGATGCAGACCAAGCAGTTTTTTACTTTGGAGGTGTGAAGTTGACACCATTGTTAGAAAAGATAGGTAGATTGAATCAACAACCGTTCGATAGTGATGAGATTTTAACACCTAGAAGCATTGCACCCGAAGAGTTCTTTGAAATGGTAGAACTCAAGCTTGAATTGTGCACATATAACATAAGACAGTCAGGAATTTCTTTGACTTCCCTCTATGAACAGAGGTTGTTTGAGTTGGAAAATAGGGTTCCTCTCACCCGTGCTGATGAAATCATTGAACCAAACAAAACCGCTCGCCCTCACGGCAAAGATCCGCTATTCCCTGAGAAAGACATCCCTTACCCTACCTACATTGCACCACCGAAAGCACCACAAAATAACCCACCTCCCTTCATTGTTGAAACAAAAACCATTGCATCACCCACCAAAGAACATCACATGTATTCATGGACAAATGGAGGCTCAGACAGCACAAAAAAGCAAGTCCAGTGGCTGGTGGATAAATTCAAGAAATTCCAAGGCACCAAAGGAACCAGAGGGTTAGCTTTTGAGGACCTCTACATGTACCCTGACTTGAAGCTGCCCAAGATTTATAAGACACCCAAGTTCAATATGTTCGACGATAGTAGTGACCCAATGGCTCATTTGAGATCTTATTGTGACAAGTTAGTTGGGGTTGGACATGATGAAAAGATCCGCATGCAATTGTTCAACCGTAGTCTAACTGGAGACGCACTGGTATGGTATTCGAAGCAACAAACAAAGAAATGGATGACTTGGGAGGCGATGGCTGGAGACTTCGTTGATAGTTTTGGGCACAACACCGATGCCATGCCTGATCGGTTCTATTTGGAGAAGCTGAAGAAAAAGCCCACTGAGACTTTCAGAGAATTCGCAATAGGTGGAGAGCTGAAGCTGCTAAAGTCCAACCTTTTATGGAGGACGCAGAGATTGTAGCAACCTTCATCCACATACAAGAGGACGTCTACTTTGACAAGATGTTGAATATGCAAGACAAGATGTTTGGGGACTTGATCAAGGTTGGAGATATGTTTGAAGATGGTTTGAAGACCTGTAGGATCGTTAGTTTGGACGCACTACAAGCCACTAACAAAGCCCTACAAACTGGTAACACCACTACATCAAGGAAGAAGAAGGACGATGTCTCCTTCGTGGCTGCATCACTCGATCATTCTCCTACCCACAACAATCACTACCAAACACATCCTCCATCATACCCATATATTCTACCCACATCCACCTACCCAGTCTACAATACTCAACACATGTTCCAAATCCCACCGCCACAAAGACCACCATATTAACAAAGCCCTAACTACCGAAACACCAACACCTATCCACCAAGGCCTCACGCCAACAACAACCCAAAACCCAAAAGAAACTATACCCCATTAGCCGAATCCCGAACTCAAAGCAGCTGGCCACATACAACCCGTACGGTTCAAAATGCCTGATAGAATGACACCTTACTTTGACCAAATCAAAACCTCTGCCTATTATTCTGGAGGACCTGGTCATGATACCGAGAAGTGCTATGGCCTGAGAGATAAAATACAAGACTTGATCGATTAAAAAGTGATCCACCTGAAAACTCCAAATGTGCACAACAACCCCTTGCCTAACCATGGAGACAATAGGGTGAATCAGATTGAGTTAGACAAAGAATGCAACTTGGAGGAAACCATTGTCAAAGCAAAGGGAGATATACCAACGCTTTCTTTTGTTGCTCAAGCCGCTACAGCACCAGAGCCCATTGAGGTAGAAATAGCTCCAAAATTCTATGTTGACGTAGTTCCCCCATACAGTGACAAGGCGGTACCATGGGATTACGAAACAGAGAAGAAGGGAAAATCAACAGTTGAGACTATTGCTGCATGAGGGATGACTAGGAGTGGAAGAATTTATACTCCCGAGCATCTTGTTCAAGGTAGACGAGGCATCAGCGAGGAGGAGTCCGAGGAACTGTGGGAGAAAGTGCAAGAAAACTAATACTCCGTGGTTGAACATTTGGGCAAGACTCCCGTACAAATCTCCGTCTTAGCTCTACTCTTCAAGTCAGAGAGCCACCCAAATGCCTTGATGAAAGTGTTAGATGAAGCACATATCCCGGTGGATACCTCAGTTGAGAATCTGGCTAGCATTGTCGGGCAAGTCATGGAGTCTAACCGAATCGCTTTTCATGAAGATGAGCTGCCACCTGAAGGGTTGAGTCACAATAAAGCTTTGCACATCACTATCAAATGCAAAGACTGGTTTGTAGGAAGAGTTTTGATCGACGGAGGCTCTGGTTTGAACATATGCTCGTTCATCACTCTGAAGAGAATGAGAATTGATCAAAGCAAGATAAGAGAGAGCAACAAGAAGGTAAAGCCGTTTGATGGATCACGAAGAACCACCATTGGAGAAATTGACTTAACCATCATGGTCGGTCCCGTGGAGTTCAATGCTGAGTTTCATGTCATGGACATCTCCGCTTCTTACAGCATGTTATTGGGGAGACCTTAGATTCATATTGCTGGAGCAGTGCCTTCTACACTATACCAAACAGTGAAGTTCGAGTGGGACCACAAAGAGGTGGTGGTATTCGGTGAAGGGAACAACTCCATTTACAATGAACAAACCATAGCAGCAATTGAAGGGAATGTTCCCGATGGGCAGACTTTCTACAGTGTCGGGCTTGTGGGAGCAGTACAAGGTACTCGATGAGGACGTCGCAAAAACTACAACAAGAGTTAGAACTTCACAGACGCGGTCCAAGGAGGTTATAATGCACACTTCGCTCCTAAATTGGTCAACACACCGTCTGGGATTGAAGAAAGGAGGAGAAGCTTTTATTGTGCTTATTGGGATGGCCGAGGCAAAGGCTATGAAGGAAGAAAGTTGGTCAGGGAACCAGTCATATCTGATTGGGGTGTGCCCTCACGCGAATTTCGTGACTTTACCTGCTAAGACACAGAAGCGATCGACGTACTCACCTAATGCTCGTCCTAACTGAAAGCGCATCTCTGAAGAAAAAAAGGGAAAGCGAGTGTGGCTACCTAAATTACTCGAACCTATGGAGGTGGTGATTGAAGAGCCATATGTACTCCCACAACCTGCAAAATGGCCTGGAAACTGGGTGTTAGGCATCATGATAAATCAAGCCTTTGAAGATGGGAAAAGATTGGGCAAGAACCAAGATGGCATGATCGAGCCAATTCAAATTGTGATGAGGCCCGACAATGAGAAAGATGGCATATGGTATATTTTGACTTATGAGAAGAGCATGGAAGAAGCATCACTGGACTTTAAATTTTACAAGAAAAGCACCAAGACTCTGCTACATATTTTCGTCTTTCCTGGATACTTGGATGGTTGAAAGGGGGAGGTATCTGCAGCACAAAGAGGTGGCCCGAAGATCGTGGATACTGAAGAGGACTTGCTGGCAGGAGTGCAAAAGCTGTTCATATCTGATGAAGACTACTGTGTGATCCTGGAAGAGCATGTTGAACCTCCCGGGCTGACAAAAGTTGAATCTGGAGCTGCATTGAACAACTGGATCAGCAACCGGGGCCCGAGCTTACCGTGGACCTTGGTAGACCTGGGGGATAAAATCTATTTCATGCTTTCTAAAATAAAACCCGACTTTCAGTCGTGGGACTTGCATTTCTTTTCTTTCTCGCATGTTTCCCTATAAACTCTGTTTTGCAAGGATTCATAAATAAAATATCGCACTATTTTCTTTAACTTTTGTTTTAATCTATTAGTTTCGCAATATTTTACTTTTTCAGCTTTCAAACTAATAATCCCATTGAGTCCACAATTGCAACATGTAATGAAACAATGGAGCTTGAGGAAACTGAGTTTGATTATGATGATTTTGATGAGACCGCACAAGAGGAAATTGAAAGATATGAAAATAAACCTAAACCAAATCTTGAAGAAACTGAGGTGATAAATCTGGGAGATGAGGAAACTGTGAAAGAGACAAGGATTAGTGTGCAAGATAAAAAGCGGTATACCGAGTTTCTTAAAGAATATGGAGATGTGTTCGTATGGTCGTACGATAACATAACTGGCATAAGCACGGACATGGTAGCTCACAAATTGCCTATCAATCCGGGCTTTCCGCCAGTCAAACAAAAAGCCCTAACTTTCAAGTCATCTACTTTGTTGAAGATTGGGGAGAAGGTAACCAAACAGCTCAATGCAGGAATTTTGAAAACAGTCAAATACCCAACATTGTCCCAGTGCCAAAGAAAAATGAGAAACTCAGAGTTTGTGTGGACTACAGAGATCTGAATAGAGCAAGCCCAAAAGATGATTTTTCTTTATCGAATATACACATCCTGATTGATAATTGCACAAAACAGGAGCTGCAGTCTTTCGTGGATTGTTCTGTCAGCTATCATCAAGTGCTCATGGATGAAGAAGAGACTGAGAAGACAACTTTTACTACATCTTGGGAGACGTATTGCTAGAAAGTCATGCCATTTGGTGTGACAAATTCTAGGGCAACCTACATAAGGGCAATGACAACTATGTTCCATGACTTGATGCACAAAGAAATTGAAGTCTACGTAGATGATGTGATCATCAAATCAAAGAAGAGCTCAGAGCACCTTGACAATTTGTGCAAGTTTTTTAATCACTTGCGTAAATATAATTTGAAGCAAAATCCAGCGAAGTGTGCTTTTGGTGTTCCAGCAGGGAAGTTTCTGGGTTTCATCGTCAGTAGAAGAGGCATTGAGCTGAATCCATCCAAGATCAAAGCCATCAAAGAATTATCGCTGCCAAAGAGCAAGAAAGATGTCATGAGTTTCTTGGGAAGACTCAATTACATCAGATTCATAGCTCAATCCACGGTCATCTGCGAACCAATCATCAAGCTACTGAAAAGAGACGCAGCGATCGAATGGACGGAGGATTGCCAAAAATCCTTTGATCGGATAAAGGAATACTTGTCTTGTCTGCCCGTGCTGGTTCCAGCTGAACCTGTGCGGCCTTTGATCTTGTACCTATCTGTGGTAGATTCAACATTTGGTTGCGTGTTGGGGCAACATGATTCAACTAGAAGAAAGGAGCAAGCGATATATTATATGAGTAAAAAATTCACTCTCTACGAAGCCAAGTACATATTACTGGAACGCACGTGCTGTGCGCTGACTTGGATAACACAAAAGCTGAGGCACTACTTGACGTCTTACGCAACGGTACTGATATCAAGGATGGACCCTCTCAAGTATATCTTCCAAAAACCAATGCCTACTGAAAAATTGGCTAAATGGAAAATGTTGCTCAGTGAATTTGACATTACGTTTGTCACTCAAAAGGCGGTAAAAGCTCATGCCCTGGCTGATCATATGGCCAAAAATCCAGTGGGAGATGATGATAAAGCTCTGCACACTTATTTCCCCAACGAAGAAGACATATTCGTAGGAGAGGATATCACAGAGGAGTATGATGGTTGGAGACTGTTCTTCGATGGAGCAGTGAATTTCAAAAGGAGTCGGTATTGGAGCAGTGTTAATTTCGGAGACTGCTCAACACTATCCTTTAAATACAAAACTGAGGTTTTCTTACACCAAAAATATGGCGGAGTATGAAGCTTGTATCTTAGGTCTTAGAATGGCGGTAGACATGAACATACAAGAACTGCTGGCAATTGGAGATTCTGACTTGTTGATTCACCAAGTCCGAGGAGAATGGACAATAAAGAACTCCAAGATATTTCCATACCTCGAGTGCATAATAGAGCTGAAGCAAAGATTTACCAAGATAGAGTCTCGGCATGTACCCAGGCTGCAAAACAAGTTCGCGGATGCTTTGGCCACTATATCTTTCATGATTAAACATCCAGACAAGAATTACATTGATTCGATACTCGTGGCGGTAAGGAAGCATCCATCATATTGTTATCATGTGCAAGAAGAATCAGACAGACAACTTTGGTTCTACGACATCAAAGGGTTTCTCAAATATGGCATTTACCCAAAGGATGATACGAGCCTCCAAAAGAAGACATTGAGGAGATTAGCAAATGGTTTCTTTTTTAACAAAGAAGTCCTATACAAAAGGACACCTGATCTAGGATTGCTGAGATGTGTGGCGCCAAAGAAGCTACTAGGTTGTTGGAAGAAATACACTTTGGGACGTGCGGCCCATAAATGAACGGTTTCATGCTTGCAAAGAAGATTTTGATGGGCGGCTATTTTTGGATGACAATGGAGCACGATTGCATAAGACACGCAAAGAAATGTCATCAATGCCAAGTCCACGGAGATATGATTCGAGTGCCTCCTAATGAGTTAAATGTCATGGGATTGCCTTGGCCTTTCGCTGCCTGGGGCATGGATGTCATAGGCCCCATCGAGCCAGTTGCTTCCAATGGACGCCGTTTTGTATTGGTAGCTAGTGATTATTTTACCAAATGGGTGGAAGCTGCCTCATACAAGTCAGTGACAAAGAAAGTGGTGTCAAACTTTGTCCGTGACAATAGGTCCAACCTCAATAGTGACCTAATGAAATCAACCTGTGGAGTCTTCAAAATAAAGCATCACAATTCCATCGTATATGGACCTCAAATGAATGGTGCAGTCGAAGCAGCCAACAAGAACATCAAGAAGATATTGCGCAAGATGACAGACAATTCAAAGCAATGGCATGAGAACTTACCCTATGCTCTATTAGGTATCGCACCACAATGAAAATATCAATAGGGGCTACTCCTTACTTGCTAGTGTATGGCACCGAAGCAGGGATACCAGCGGAAGTTGAGATACCATCTTTGAGGATCATTCAAGAGACACAGTTGAAAGACGCTGAGTGGATCAAAGGAAGAATAGAGCAATTGGCCCTCATCGATGGCAAGAGATTAAATGCAGTATCTCATGGGCAATTATATCATAGGAGAATGGCTAAAGCATTTAACAAGATAGTTCGAGAGAGATCCTTCAAACCTGGACAATTAGTACTGAAGAAGATATTCCTCAATAAAGAGGAAGCAAAGGGCAAATTTGCACCGAATTGGCAAGGGTCGTACATGGTTCACCGAGTTCGAAACTGATGAGCACTGATACTAGCAAAAATGGACGGAGAAGTTTGGCCGAAACCAATCAACTCGGACGCCGTCAAAAGATACTATGTATAAGAGCTTGCACTAGTTAGTGATCTTATTATTCTGCAATACATTCATGTAATCTGGAACTACGTTGCGATCAGATTCCCCAAGTAGGATACGTAGGAAACCTGCCCAAGGTTTGGTCGCATAAATACAAAAATTTCTTTTCTCATAAAGTAAACACTGGGGCAGAATTTTTGAGAAACTCTAAAAAATTCCTAGATGATAAACATAGTTGACACTAGGGCAGAAATTTTAGAGAACCTCTCAAAAATTTCAATCTCAAAAATTTCTAATACAAACTGGGGCAGAATTTTTAGGTCGCCCTCAAAATTCATTTAATGGAGTTTGGAGCAGCATAAAGAGCAACAATCATGACTTTACACAACGCGAATCGTGACTCAATGGGATAAAATATTTCGTTTCTTTTTCTTCTCATAAAGGTTTTTCAAAAATACTTGCATTATTTACCACTTTATACATATCCCTATCAGTTTGGGCAAGGTCCCGACACTCATTGGAAGCGCGCACAAAGCAAGCCAAGTACGCACAAACCAAACTACCTCGCACAACTCACCAATCTTCCATTGGATGCAGGCACGGAAAGTATGCAACCCACAACACATGACAAACATGTTCCGACAAAAGGTTATCCAATCTCTCTTACCATATTTTAAATTAGCAGAGGGTACACAGACTGATGCGTCGACTGAGGGTACACAGCTCGATGTCGATTATGTCATTTTAAATTAGCAGAGGGTACACAGCCCGATCCGTCGACTGAGGGTACACAGTCTGATTTCGATTATGTCATTTTAAATTAGCTGAGGGTACACAGCCCGATGCGTCGACTGAGGGTACACAACCCGATGTCAATTATGTTATTTTAAATTAGTAGAGGGTACATAGCCCCGATGTCGATTATGTCATTTTAAATTAGCTGTGGGTACACAGCCCGATACGTCGGCTGAGGGTACACAGCCGGATGTTGATTCTGTCATTTTATTTCTTATGGAGGGTACAGAGCCCAACGCATCGACTGAGGGTACACAGCCCGATGTCGAATTTAACACTTGGCACAACAAAGGATACAAAGTCTGACATAACAGGCACACCTACATACGGTAAAGAATCCTGGAAAGACAGTCCAGCCCAACGAGAAGGTCTGTTTTACATTCTTTTACATACACACTACTTTGCAAGGCTCACCTTTATTGCAGGACATACAATCTTGCAACAGGAACGTTGCGATCTAACGCCTTGTCAATTCCCGTAAGCCGTAAGCACTTCCCTAGAGTCACGACAAAATTAGTCGTTCTGGCAACGTCTTTTCCCGTAGACTCTTTCATCATTCCCGGGCAAAGAGGGGCGGTTGTTGACACCTAATTTTGTCCCTTCTCTTTCAATAACCGTTATTCGGACAAAATTGCACCGGTAACCACACAATTACCCTACACTCACTCATATCCTGAGTCATTACCCCATGCATGCATACCATTTAGGTTGTTTTAAAAGTATTTGCACGAATGACTGCAATTTTACTAAATTTGGATATCTTGTCATAATTTGTCAAAATTATTGCTGCTTTTTTTTTTTAACAAAGCCACCTAAATAACTTTAAGAGCCTAAGATAATGGATTTTCTTAATTATTTAGCTCTCATAATTAATTTTTTTATTTTTTTATCATTTCTTATAAGCATTTTATACAACTCTTTCACGCATTTATACACTTATATACACTTGATATACACTCTAATATTTACACCTCACACCCTCTTCATTTATCCACGTAAACTCGACCTCAGCACCACGTGAAACATACTTCGCTTCATCTCATCCCTCCACCTGTTCGATCAAACGGTTGATATTCTAATTTCAATTTTTAATTACAAAACCAACCCCCAAACCCTATCTCCTTACTTCATTTTCCCCCTAATACCCAGCCGTCACACCCCCTAATTTCTCTCTCATGCTAACTCTACATCGTCGCTGATTGCACCATTTTTTCGGCCAAATTCATTGGCGAAATTGAAAACAATATACATCACGATGATTCTCTCTTCATCTGCTACAAAAGCCATATGGTTTATTGCCGTTTTGACGAGGGTCAAAATCGAACCCTCGTCGGGGAAGCTGCCATCGCCAGAAAAATCTCCGGTCGTGACTGAACAGTAACCCTTTCCGTTCTTTTGATTTTTTCCTGTGCATTACCCCCACATTTGCCTGAATTTTTTATTCATGCATTGGTGCGCTAATTTGTCTATGAATCGGCATGTTCTTGTGTTACTTGCTAATTAACTAATTTGAAATTTTTATGATTATTGATTATTACTTTGTACACTGATTAAAACCTTTGGCATGACTGTGTGTAATATTTTCATATTTTTTAGTCGTCTCTGTTAATTTTAGACGTAGAGTGAGTGATAGCTTAGGATTTGATTAAAATCACTCATGTTTCGTAACATGCTTGCCTTTTGTTTTGTCAACACGTATGATTCCCTTTTTCTTCTGTGATTACTTGTTTAAAATTTAAAAGGTGATTAGAAGGATATCTAATTGACATAATCTGGACTCCTGGATTGAAAACTCTAATTGAAATTTTTTTTAGTTATTGACATAGCCTCAATTAGAGCCTGTTGGAAATCTGTTAAGCTAATCAAAGGATTTTTGGTTCGAATTATTATGGAACAACCTATTTGACATATAAAATAGGAACCTGTGCAGTGTATAGAAATTACCCTATTTACCCAGTTTGGTTCTGATGTACCTGGCCTGTTCCTATACCTGAATGCCTAATTTTCATAACTACATTAAATGAGTAGCTTGTCCTGTATGATTAGAAGAATATGATTTGATTAGGGAGGGGTTCTGATTGATGCTTGAAAGAGTGATGGTCTATTTGATTGATCCGAGATTTAATAGGGAATGTTAATTGATTTTGAGCCCAAAATAGGCTTAATCGACTGATTTCGAACCTAGACTAGGGTAAAGTTAAAAGGGAGGGAATCCAAACTGTTTTAGGATTGGTTTTACTTCAATTTTGGGGCTGATTAGCTTTTTTTTTTTTTTTTTATATATAAAATACAGCTAAGTATGTCCCCTTGATTCTTGGAGAATATTGCCCTGCCTTTTTAGGTGACTACCCTCTTTAATCCTAACCCCCATTCCTCATTCCTATATAAAGTCGACTAATTCTTTTCTCCTGGACACAGTTATTGATACAAGAAAAACAACAACACATAAATATTACACTATGCTTTTTCTCTTCTAATTATCTCTCACAACTGAAAAATTCTTGCTTCCCTCACTTCTGATTCTGTGTTTGCAAGAAACATTGCTCCAGTGTTACTCTTTGTTTGCTACACACCCTGATAAGTCTGTGAGGATGGCTTTAGGGGCTATACCAAATCTCAAATTGCAGGTTTCTAAATGCCTTTTTAGGGTTTTCCTCATTCTAGATAATCTCAGCCTAAACAGGCCACACTTGGGGTATACACATGGCACTATCCAGTTACTATTCTTCTGTATTCTTTCTCCTTAGAAACTGTCCCTATTTGTGTATATTTGTTAGGACTCCTGCTTGTACTTGCTTTAAAACATGGTATGCAGTCATTAAGACTACAAACATGGCTATCCAGGAGCCACTTCTAACCTTACTCTCCTATATGCTGCATTAATCATCCTAAAATCGTGACTTTTTGTTGCCTAAAGCTTGCATGACAATTACCAGATGAGAAATGAATCCTTATGTTAATCTTAAAGTCCAAATACTGGATTTACCTATTTTTTTTATTAGAGTCTGGACATTGCTAGCATATACAAGTTTTTAAAACATTAAACCATAACATTTGCAGTAGGTTAGCTTGTGTAAATCTGAAACCTCAAACGATAGGGGCTGAAATGTGTAACCTCTGCCTACTCTGCGACTGCTTTTTCAAATTAAACTGCCCCTCTGTTTGCTTAAATGATCAGGGCCCAATACCTATTTTAAATGTGGCTCTTTATGTGCTTAAACCATCTTTAATAAACTAAAAGCTCCTATACACTGATCTAATAGTGTATAGGGATGAATAAGTTATTAGGGTCCATTATACATATTTTCTAAAAGTTTTTTTTCCTGAAAGTTATTAATACTCAATCCATGTATTTGCATGTTATATATATAAAACTATGTGTGATAGCCCTTTTGTGCATTTGCTTGTTTCCGTGTCCCCCCTTTTTAAAAAACTGCCCCTCTACGCCTATGTTTTCTAAAACTGACCCCAAAAATCAAATAGCCATTAAGGTTAGGGCTCGACAATTAATGACGAGTCACACCGACCCTAAATGGCTAACATTTTATCTCAGAAACAACTCCTATTTTTATTTTGACAAAATCTGAAATTATTTGCGAAAGTTGCCTATTTTTGCAAAACCTGCCTATTTATGCAAATTTAATTTAAACGCTGAAATTGTTACAAATAAGCTGCCTTTTGACACTCTTTGCAGATTTGACCATATTGCGATTAGACATTCATACTAGAGGCCATAAACGCGAGTAGGCGTGGAAGATAAGCCATATGTGTAAAATGTGAAGCCCAAATATATGCATGCTATTTAGACTTACATAGTTAGACTTAATTTTATAAATTAACTGTGAATTTGGCCATATAAGTTAGTAATAAATGTGAAAACACTTATCTTGTATCGACATCCCAGAATATAGACTCGGGCGGGAACCACCTTTCGTGGGACTTGGGGAAGTGCCTATCACCTTCTTCCCCGAGTCATTTGAAGTTCTTACCCACTGAATCTCTGAAATTAGACCAGTTTACCAAAGACTTGACCTTAGACACTTAGGTTACCTAATACACCTTAGAAATCTATATTAGGTGGCTACTCCAATTCTTAAACTCAAACGAGTTACCCAGTCAAACCTGAAACCTGACTCGCTCCGAGTTGAGTTTAAAACCGGGCATGAAAACCAGTATGAGTGTGATCAACAAGTGCCTTCCTACCCTCCGTGCCATCCAATCAACCAAATCTCTGTCGCTACCAACTCCACCAGTCCCTTTTGAACGGAATAGATCAGCGGTCAAGAACAAACGAAAATAAGGGGTACTCGGAGATTGCGTTTTCCAGTGCTGCTTCTGTTGGTTGCCTCGCCATGACTATCTGTTTCACCACTGTCGATTGTCCCCTTTTTATCTCTTTGGTGTGTATTATTCCATCCCGTATATACTAGTGTTGTCGTTGGTTGGTGTTCCTCTGCCTTGATTTTCCTCACCCGCCCTGCTCCGATCTTTGTGTGTGTATATATTCTCACCCCTCCTCCCTCATTTTTGTAAGGCTTCTGGGGAAATGATGTAATTATAAATTCTCATAAAAAAATGGAATCTAGACTCCTCTCTTCTCATTATTCTCTATTTATGCGTGTGTACATATCTGTTAGTTTCTCTATTCATGTGTAGCGATCCACTTCCACCACTGTTGGTGGTGTTTAAATAGGTGTTAGGAGAACCATCTTCCACAGGCAAAAAATTGAAAAATGGGAGAGATATTGCAAGATTGAGGGAGAGATATATGGGCTTTGTGGACGTTGTGGGGCTGAAACAGTCTTGAAACGGCGCTGAAATATTTTGAAGCAACGCAAATACAATAAGATACAGTTAGATATGAAGAAAAAATAGTGCAGATACAGCGAGATACAACATTGAAATGGTCTGAAAAGCTAGTAAAAAAGTCTAAAACAAAATGTAAAAATAATGTGAAACAACACAAAAAAGGTGAAATAGTTTAGAAAAAGCGAGAAACAACGCACAAAAATGATGAAACAGCTAGATAGAGTCTAGAAATAGTTAGATACGGTGCAAAACAATACAGACACAACGAGATACGACAAGATACAGCGAGATACGAGGTGCCTGGTAGTTGAGATACAACGAGATACGAAGTGGTTGGTAGTTGAGATAGAGCGAGATACAAGGTGCCTGGTAGTTGAGATGCAGCCACATACGAGGTGGTTAGTAGTTGAGATACATCGAGATAGAAGTTGGTGGGTAGTTGAGATACAACGAGATACGAGGTGGTTGGTAGTTGAGATACAACGAGATACACGATAATTGGTAGTTGAGATACAATAAGATACAACGAGATACGAGGTGGTTGGTAGTTGAGAAACATCGAGATACATCAAGATACGGTGAGATACGAGGTGGTTGAGGATGGGAGGAGAAAAAGTGAAATTGGGGGAAATGGGAAGAGGAAAAGTGAAATTGGGAGAAATGGGAGGAAGACGATAAGGTTTTGCTATGTTATTCTATGTTTTTGCTATATTTTATAATTAACTTTTCCTTTCTTTTGTATTGGGTAGTTGTCCTAAAATATTGCTATGTTTAGTAAATAACTTCTAAAAATTGTACTTTTATGTAAAAATCCCTTAATAAAATAGTTGAGACTATATTTAAAATTCAAGACATGGATTAAATTACAAGTCAATTTTACTGTGCTAGTCCATTTTATTGAACTTTATGCTGTGAGCCTGATCCATTAGTTCAAGGTCAAAGCCACACGTCAAATAAGGTATCATCAAGTCTAATCAAGGACCAACGAAATCATGTCATGTGATGCAACATGTCAAGTAAAATCAAGAACCAATCAAATATCGCCAAATGTTCAAATGACATAGTTTTTGTGATAGTTTTGATGGCTCAAACGTACATAACAGCCTGCTCCTCCTGGCAATAGTCAAGAAGACTTTCATAAATCAAGAAGCCTGCTCCTCCTGGCTATGATTGAAAAGTCTTTCATATATCAAGAAGCCTTCCCTTGATGGTGATAAGAAGTCTTCCATGAATCGTAATCATTTTCGCTCCAGTAATCATCACATGCCTTCCATACATAGTCAATTTCACACTCGTGATCAAAGCTTGCTTTCACATTCACGATCAAATCAAATGCATATAGTCAAGATCAAGGTCAAAAACCCTTGAATCATGTCAAATTCATATATTCAAGAACAAGCTCTTAATCCCTTGAATAAAATCAAATCCATCAAATTCAAGATTCAACTCAAATTAAATCCCTTGACACAAGTCAATCAAGTTTAAGATTAAGCTCAAACGCCCTCGAATCAAGTTCGTAAAGAAAAGAATACGAGGATTCTTTTAATTTAAAATATTCTAGAGATTCCAACCCGTATTATTTATGATAAATCAAATATTACTTGTACATACTTTATAATCTTGATTTTTTTCAGACACTAAATTTATTGTCTACTGTGACAATAAACTTGTGACTACAATGGTTGGACGTGGGAAAAAAAGCATGGCCAAAGAAGACAACTGTTAGGGCCTGACTTTGGAACTCGGCATGACACGACGATAACAAAGATTTGACACGATGGTCTTGCTATTAGCCTACGTGCGGGTGGCACCGTGCATGATCAAGATGAATGACATTGTTTGTTGGCTTATATGTGACTGAATGAACATGGGAAAGTGTGGGCTAAGTGAAGGCGCCATGGCAGGGCATGTGTACCGAGCAACTAGACATGGCCAAGGCATGAGGCCAAGGTAAGACAGCTTAGGCATGACTAAAGCATGTCGCATGACCCTTGAGCAAGGCATGCGCGCATGAGTGAGAAAAATGGGCAATGGCATGGCATTGGTGATAGGCGCATAGAGGCAGCGCCAAGGGAAAGTGTTGTGCATTTTGATTGTCAAATGCGCGCAGAAACGGCCAATGGAACAGGCATGCGCACGCAGGCGTGCGCCGCACAGGGAAGGGCGTAGGGCCTGAGCTGGGCACAGAGAAAAATATGGGACGTGGGCTGAATGTGGGGAAGTGCTGCTGAACGTGGGCAAACATGTGAAAATCATAATTCATATTTATACCATAATTCAAGTAAAATGGATCGTCTTCGACTTCGTCCTAATCCAAGAACACAAGTCGTTCAATAGCTTTTCTACTTGGAACTTGGAACACACATTTACAAACCCTCACGTTTGTTACTATGTTTCCCTCTTTCAAATCTTCCTATTATGACTGAAAAACGTAAATAACTGCAAAGAGAGCTGCCTTAGGCAGTTACAAGGGGAAAGGGGCGTGATTTGCACATGTTTGCCCATCTTCAGCCAACGTCCTGCATTTTCCTCAGCGCCCACGCCCTCGCCTTTGCGGCGCACGCCTGTGCCCGTGGCCGTGTTTGTGCGCCCTTGACGATTAAACTACGCCCAACGCTTTGCCTTGGCGCTGCCTACATGCGTCTATCACCAATGTCATGCCATTGCCTGCTTTTCCCTCATGTATGCATGCCTTGCTCAAGGGCCATGCGCCATGCCTTTGTCATGCCTAAGCCGTCTTGCCTTGGCCATGTCTAGCTTCCTGGCGCCCATGCCATGCCATGGCGCCTCTACTTTGCCATGTTCCATCAATCACATATAAGCCGACAAATAACGTCGTTCATCTTGATCATGCATGCTACCACCCGTACTTAGGCTAATAGCAAGGCCATCGTGCCAAATCCTTGCTACCTCCGTGCCATGCGGAGTTCCAAAAGCCCCTAACAAACCACCCGCACTCTTTGAAACTCGGCATCCTCATCGAGACAAACTACTTTATCAAGCGCAATGGGCTGTTTATATAAGCTGCCCCAAGGTCTCCTTCATTTCCAGCCACCAAGTTATTAACACCGGCCACTTGACTTTTTTTAGCCACCTCCGCAGCCAACATAGCGTTGACACGTTGTTGCACTGGACAATCATGTTTCAAGTGTGGTCCAGCACATGTAAAACAACCACTAAACTTGCCGCTTTTCTCCTTTCCCTTGGGAGATTTTGCTTGTCTTCCACTTTTTGCACCACTTTCGTCTTCAATATATTGCCATTTCCTTCGTTCCATCCCTGCCCTTGTCTTTCTTCCAGCTAGACTTAGACGATTCAGCAGGCTCATTGTTCAAGTTGAAATCGCCCAATGCATCAACCGCTGCAATGGTCGTTGAAAGGCTTTGCACATTCTGCCTTCTCAACTCCAATTGCACCCAATTCTTTAAGCTATTTATAAAATAATGAAGCTTGTTTTCTTCAGCTATGTTCCCAACGTTTAACATTAACAAAGAGAACTCTTTCATATATTCCCTTACCGTGCCACTTTGCTTCAACTTATACAGCCCATCGCTTACAACCCAAGACGAGTCGGCAGGGAGAAACTGCCATTTAATTCTTTCTTCAACACATCCCACGAATCAATCCTAGCCAAGCCAGCATTCTGTACTTCCACCACCCTTATTCACCACCAAATTTTAGCATCACCACACAAATATATTGTTGTGATCTTTCGCTTTTCGTTATTTGGAACATGGGCAGCCTCAAAATATTATTCCATATCCCAAAGAAAATTTTCCAACTCTTTGGCACTTCTAGCACCACTATATACCTTTGGTTCTAGAATTTTTACCTTAGCTCGATCATCATTTCGTTGGACGGTCCCACATAACGCCATTCGTAACAGCAATACTTCCAAACGTAAAACCTCATTTTCCTTGTGTATAGCTTCTATTTCCAGCCTTGAATTTTCTTTTGAGGCAGCAAAGTCGGCCTATATTTGTGCCATTCTCGCAAGGAGAGAAGCAAACTCACCGGTTTCAGCATTTTCCTCGATGAGCGCTTCAATCTACTCCACCAGTTGGCCAAGTTCAGCGTTGGGTCAGCCACCAGTCATCTTGTTTTCCCGCTACCTTCCCCTTCGTGCTCTGGTAACAGTTTTCACAGGGCAATTTTTAGCATGCAAATCTGCCGAGGTGTGCCCCTATGGGGCAGTCAAGTCCCACCTGACTCAATCGACTTTCGTACTTAGCCAAAAGAACTACTATCATGAAAATAAGTAGCTCAGTAAGATCTAAATTCAAGCCTAAAGTCCTGAACCTACGAGCACACTAGAGGCAACAACTTTGACAACTTCTAGCTTTGGAGCAGGATTGGCTACAAATTTTGGAAAGTTTACCAAGAAGAATAGGAAATCTACTGGGAAAGTATATATTCAAAGTCAAAATTTTAGATTTGGACTTGGAATTCACAGTCGTAACAGACCCAAGAGAAATCTACTATAAACATACAAATTCAAAATTAAATGCTGGATCTGGACCTGAAAACTCACACTTACAAAATAAACAAGAGAATTCAGGCTTGCAAGGAAATTTTATATACTACTAATAAAAGGAAAGCAAACCTTTTTGCAAGGCCTTTTAAGAAAGAAAGCAAGTCTTTTCCAGCTTAAAGATAGGACTATCGAGTGGGGCGGGTTTTGCATACAAGATTGGTTGGTTTCAGGGTCAGGTCATTGTGGATGGATCTAATGTTTAGGTGGACAATTAAGAGAAGGCCGGCCACCTAATAAAAAATAGGGGAATTTTCAAAACTAGGCACCCCTCAACACAAAATTACAAATGAGAGGCCACATTTCATCCATAGCACCCCTTTATTTTTACATTACACAACATATCACCCCCTTATTTTCAAAATTACACAACATAGCACCCATTTAAACTAAAACCCTAGGAACCACTCCCTCACCCTCCCCCACCACTGCCCCACCACCAGAAATCGGCCTGCCGCCGCTGCCGCCGCCGGCCGGCGGTGGCCGGTGGCCGGAAAACCAAAAATTCACCGGATTTGTTTATTTTATTTGTGGATTTGTTTAAATAATTGTTTTTGATAATTTTATACACCTAAATCTATCAAAATAATAAATTATACATGTAAATACATAGAAAAATGTGTATGCAAGAAGGGAAATACAAAAATATACACAAAAAATATAAATTTTATACAAAACATCCATAAAAAGTGCACAAATCTGAAATTTATACAATTTATTCATTGTTCATACACGCATATACAGCTTTATACAAATTTTATAATACATAGAATGTGTTTTATACACTATCAATACGTACTTATACAGATTTTTACATTTTTATACACGTTTACAGAATTGTATAAACTTGTATAAAAATGTATAAAAGTCTATAAATTCGCAAAACTGACTTTAAACAGAGCTTCGGGCAGCTTTTACACTAAAGCTTAACAAACATCCCAGATCTATACAGTTTTATACAAGAAAAACACTAGATCTAAAAAGTTTTTAGAAAAAACTAGTAGATCTCAATGGATACTTATGAAAATTGTGTAAAAACAAGAAGAAATATGATAAACAACTTTTTTAAACAAACTCACCGGAGTTTTAACCGAGATTTACAATCAAAATCGATATTGTTATACAAAAAAAAAAAAAAAAAAAAAAAGAACAAAAAGAAAACGAGATGAAGAAGAAGCAGCATCAGCGGTGGTGGTGGTGACCACGACTTCAGTGGCTTGGAGGAGAGGAGGTGACGGTGGGGCAGTGGTGGAAGGGTTGGGGGTGGCGGCGGCGGCGTTAGGGTTTATGGGGGAAGAGAAGAGAGAAAAATGTGAAGGAGAGAAGGAGAAGAGAGGGAAAATGGGGGGCTAGGGTTTTTTTTCTTTATAAAGGGGGTGCTATGGAGTGAAAGAAAAAATTAAAAAAAGGGAGGGGGTGCTATGTCATGTAAGGTAGCAAAATAGGGGTCTTTTTTGGTAATTTTCATGAGTGGGGTGTCTCTCAATGTAATTGTCCCTAAAAAATATCTCACATGAGCCATATCACCTCTCCTTTTACGGAGGGGAGTCTTTGATCAAAACACTAATGTGGATGGCATCTAGGTTGAGATAGATGAACGGATGGCAAAAGCGATCAATATCTAATATGTTGAGTGCATTTCTGACCATAAATTTTATTTTATTTTTTTAAAAAAAGAAAAATCCAATTACTCATTCCACCAAATCACCCTCTTCTTTGTATCGAAATTTTAAATGTTTTACTTGACTCGTCACCCGTGACCATATTTGTAAACTTAATTTACAACAAAGCATACTTTCAATACACCATATATATGATTTTTTAAATATAGTTTAATTCGTCACCAGTGACCATCTTTGTAAACTTAATTTACAATAAAGCATACTTTCAATACACCATGTATACATATGATTTTTTAAATATAGTTTAATCTTGATTAAGATTCAACCTTATGTGCTAAATAAGATGATACCTTCATTTTCTGAGAATTCATAAACCACAATTTCAACAACACTAGTACCGAATACTGGCAGGATTAGAAATCGTAAAACACAACTTATAAAACATTTTAGTATAATTTGTTAATATATTTATTCACAAGTGGCTACAACGTAAAGTATTTTAGTGGAACAAATCATTAGTTAATAATGTAGCATCGGAGAAATCCACCAAGCGTAATTGAAGGGTAGGAATACTATGTTTAATAATACAAAGATTGAAATTAGAATAATGTAATAATCTAAAAAGAGCGGCCCAGTGCACAGAGCATCCTACATTCAGCAGGATTCGGAAAAGAGCCACGTTTCAAGGAGTGTAATGTAAGCAGTCTATCATCAGTAGTTTATAATGTAATAATTTATAAACCAAAATTGTAACTATATATTTAAAATCCATAATACTATTCAAGAAATTAATGTTTAGTTAATTTTCATCACCATAAATATTGCATTTCTTCTGTTGGTGATATTCCGTATGATCATGACAAAAAATATACTAAAAGAAAAAACCTATATGGCAAAAGCACCAATTTAACATTATAGAAAGTAGAACCCTAGCAATCCCATGGAAAACCACACGAAAGAAAGAGGTGATGCAGCACTTGTTTGAAATGGATTATCAACACTTCCTTGGGTACTTCCAGCACTTGGTTGAGATGGATTATTACTAGCACTTCCTGGAGAACCAACGACTTGGATATGAACTTTCTGGCCTATTTGGCAGTGCCCAGGAAATCCACAAAGGTAATAATAATTGCCCGTGGCTGGAATAGTAATAGAGTCATTGCCAGTGTTGAAAGTGGCAATTGGAGCTTTATCGATGCATGAGTTATAGTCTTGGCTATTCACTTGCAACACATTGTGGTATTTGTTGTTGTAGTTGAAAACTGCACATAAACAACTTCATTTATTAGTTCACGGAAAAGAAAATAAATTTGACTAGTTCTCCATCCAATAGTTAAAAGTTGTACTCATTTTTCAGCATATAATCTTCCCCCTCCCCCCCCCCCCCCCTTTTTTTTTTTATGCCAAAAGCATAATCTATATCATTGAACAAGTCACTCGTAAGTTTAAAAAAGTATAGGGACAGAACAAAAAGCATAGTGGCGCTACTATATATGTGTACACGGACGCACGCGGCACGACCCTTGGCTATTTTCTCCATTGGTGGTTATAGAGAAATTTCTTTTCTGAAAATTGATATTTAACAGGTAAGCAGATTTTCGGAAAAAAAAAAAAAAAAAAAGAAGCTACCAAATGGGAAGGGTGACAAATTGGGACAAAGAGAGCAAAAAACGCCCATCTATTTTTTGAATGTCAACTTTCAAAGATATGCCTCAAGGGAATCCTTACCTGGCTAGGATTAGGAATCAACAACTGGGAAATGAAAGGATTATGGAAAAGATTGCCACATGTATAAAAGGAAGACTGTTTAGAAGATTTGCACTAGCAGCAGTGGTATATGCAGTATGGAAAGCCAGAGATGAAGCACTGTAGGAGAAGAAGATACCTTGGCACGAGAAGATATGTAAGCAAATCAAGGAGGAACGCAGACACAAGATCAGGAAGATAAGAATGAGAAGGAAAGAACTAGAATGGATAGAGGCTTTGTACAGAACGGATTAGATAGATTCTTTTTGTTTTTTTTTTGCTGCAAACATAATTATATTACTAGAAAGGATTAGCTCCATGGAGCAGTAGCGTTGCCATATTTAGCCAACATATTACAAGAAAACATAGATAGAGTTCTGGGGTAAGTAATTCCTCTCAAATCATTAAGAAAACAAACATCACCACATAACGGACGTCTAGACAAAAAGTGAACATTCTTCCTTCTGGTAGCCTTGTACCCATCCTTAATATTTAATAAGATAGAGGCAGGGATCGAAGTACGCCCAGCTATTTAGTTGTTTTCTATTTTACTGTCCTTTCCCCGGAAAGATATAGAACAATTGCAAGGCATACATATAAATTTGGTTTAGTTGGTGATTAATATTCTTCCACCAAAAATAAAGAACAAAAAACGCCCGGATACTCTTTTATTGTAAACAAAAAAATTGCAGCTATAGATTATTAAAATGTAAATACATGTGGTTTATTTATAAATAAAGGAATAAAATTTATACACAAGACACGCATCTTGTATTAAGAAGTTTGCGTAACACTCAACTATATAATTCGTTGAAAAACTTTTCTTTGGACTTACAATAATGAATTTTCTAAAGAAGAAGAAGAGTGAAAAAATACTCCTTACCTATGGTGTCATTAACTTGAAAGTTCTTGGAAGAAGCCCATTGATTGTAATCAACGTTGCCTACAACCCAGCCTTGAGAATCACCGACCTCATACACAGCAGCCATTGAGAGTCGTCCCATAGAAGCAGCCATAACTGTAGTAAAGAAAAGAAGCAACATTGTTCTTTGGGTGAAAGCCATGGCTAACTTCGAAGAGAATACTGTGAATAATTCTTTACTGGATGCGAAGGACCCTTTAAATAATGGTAACGTAAAACCATACTAGGAAATATAATATATATTATTTGGGAATTTTTCGTTTCCTCAATTTAAATGGAAATTAATTAATATAAAGAAAATAAAGTACTACTAAGTGCTTAAGCACCAGAACACCCAACTGTAGCAGGAAAACAAGAATTAATTGCATTATTACATATTCTCTTTCAGTTCCTACTATATAAAGAAAATAAATACAATAGGAAAATGTTCAAACTAAAAAGGTTTCCAAGAGTGTATAAACGTTTCTGCAGTCAAAGAAACACTTAATTATATAATTAGAACCTCAATTAATAACTTTTTGACGCATAAAATATGAAGTTAAGGGACAAAATATATAATTATACACGTGCACCTACGAAAATTTTCATTCTTTCAACTTATACATGGAAACTAATGTAAAGGAAATAAAGTGGAATTTTCTTTTATGGAAATTAATATAAAGGAAATCAAGTAATAAACACTTAATCGCTAGCGCCACGAAACCAAAATGTAGGGAAAGAAAGCTCTGCGTTATTACACAAGTACAGGAAAGAGTCCAAACTGAAATTATTATAACATATATAGACCAAAATAGTAGTTGTAAGTACTTGTTAGGTTTATTTTTGGCAATACGCTAACTTAGGTATTTAGTTTTTTCTTTTTTAAAAAGCTTCTAAAGTATTTGAATGTCTCCAAAAGTACAATGCACGTGTCCTTAAATTATACACATAGGTAGGCAAGAAGATTATTCCCTACGCCCTTAAAAGCCAAAATTCAGACTGAGTCTCATTCTTCTTCATAACTCTTAGTATTGAGATAGTTATGGCTTTATTGCGGAAAAAAATAATGCTCTTGTTGGTGGTGATGATGGCTGCCATTGGATCCACCATGGCCACTGTGTATCAAGTTGGCGATTCTGGTGGTTGGCATTTGAACACTAATTATGAAGAATGGGCTTCTTCAAAGAATTTTCAACTTGGCGATACCCTTGGTAAGATCTTAGTTACTGTTGGAATAGAGCAAATTTATATATATACTTTTTAAAGAGGGAATTCGAACAATAATGTGAAACGCCGAGGGCAGTCAATTTGATTAGCCAACTTCCTCATCTTGTATTTTATCAAACTGTGACACTGATTAAATAAATCATTGTTGAGTTTAAAATTTTTGAACTAATATAATGGTTATGTTGGTATAAATATCTTATGATCACCTTATTTAAAAGTCTAACATGTTAAATAATGAACTCTATTATTATTACAGTAAGTATTATATATTTATGTCATCATATGTGCAATAACATGTTTTGTGTAACATGCAGTTTTCAAGTACCACCCACATATCCACAATGTGAAGCTAGTTACATTCATGGAATACAATACATGCACCAATAAAACTGTTGTTGCCAGCTACAACTCCGGCAACGACTCGGTCATCCTCAAAAACACCGGCGACTACTACTTCATATGTGACATTCCAGGTCATTGTGCTTGGGGAATGAAACTTCACATTAAATCAGCTATTACTTATATCCCTGACCCCTTTTCAAACGTTAATAATGGGGCTTCATCCAAGTTGGTTCCCATGATTATGTTATTGCCATTAATTGTTTCTTGCCCTCTGCTTCTAGGGATATATCATAGTTATAGACACTAAACTGCTGGTCATACAGTTTTTTTACTGTATCTCTTTTGTTTTATTGTTTTTAGGTCGATTTTTAGGCAAGAATGACCTTTTCACTTTTCTTTAGGGAAGGAAGTTATCGGTGTCATTTACATCTACTTTTGTAAGTGGTTTGTCCACCTATTTACGGAAAAGGGTCGTATCTACCCCTCTACTATCAAATATTAGTTATAACTCACCTCCGTTATACTTTTGCTTGGTATCTATCCCTGCCGTTAAGAAAACTCACATATTTACCCCTACTTTTAACGGAGCAATGTTCCAGCCTCACTACTGCCACGTGGCACGCATCCAAGCAATGATCCATTTTTATTTTTGACCCAATTAAATCATTCTATTTCTTGTATATGTTTAATTTTATAAATTATTCATTTACTTAATTTTAGATTTTTGAAATTATAAAATGATGCAGCTAGTTTATCCAAATAGATCATACTCATTCGTTAATTAAGGATGAATCTTTAATTAATATCACTCATCTTTCTCTCTTCTCTCTCTCCTTTAATTTTTTTTAATTGTGAAATTCTGGTGCTTTCATTTGTGGCTACTAATAATTATTTGTGAAAATTTCATCAAATCAATTATTTGAAACTTTTTTTTACCAATACATCTATGTATTATTAACAGTATGCAAAATCTATATTTTTTATTGTACAAATATAACGTATTTATATATTTTTTCAAATATATACTTAATATGCACCAAATATAATTTTAACGGTGTTAATATAATGCGCATGCGTGCGCGCGCGCGCGCGTGTGTGTGTGTGTGTGTGTGTGTGTGTGTGTGTGTATTATATATGTATATATATAGTGTATTAAATATTTATTTATTCACTAATATTTTTGCATATAAGCTCTTATTATTTATCATGTATTCATCTATTATTTATGACTCATTATATTTATGTTGAACATAATATAGACATGATATGTACTATGTATCCATTCCGTATTATGCATTTTTTAAATTTAGTTATCAAAATATTTTTATATGAATTTATTACGTATCATGTATATATCTGTTATTCATATTTGTATGTGATATGTATTTCAATTGAGAATAACTTTGAATTTCATAAAACTAAAAACTAAAAAGATAGCAACCATAATTCGTGGGATTCAGTTTGATCGGTTCCCTTAGATGACGCATAATATCTATTAAAGAGACAAATAGTATTAATTCTAGGCAACAAATATTTACCAATTTTTTGCTTTTAGTATTTGATTTTCCCGTATAATTGACTAAAAGCTATGCTATTTTTTATTTGGGGTTAGAGAAAATTAATACACTATATATAAGCAGTTATTTATAATTTTTTGCCCAAAAAAATCATATCAAAGTATATAATCCAACTCTCCATATTTTGGCTTGATAATATCGTCCGAAGAAGACCTAAAAAAAAATACCGCTGTTTGGTACCCCAAACTCACCCATGAAAATTCTTAAAAAATATGAAGATATAATCTTTTTTGTTAATTGTTAGACACGTGGCAAAATTAATTGTAAAATATTATGTTTTTTACATTAGCTAATTGTACCCGAGATTGGTTATTGGATGTTCTAATTTGGGTTAAAGGTTTTGGTTACTAATTGAGGCTATAAAAAAAAGGTGAGGCTTTAGATTAGTGCCACGTGGCGGGGCAAAGCTGGGGTGGGGTCTCTGTTAGATGGAGGGGTAGATATATGAGTTTTCTTAACGGCAGGGGTAGATACCAAGCAAAAGTATAACGGAGGTGAGTTATAACTAATATTTGATAGTAGAGGGGTATATATGACCCTTTTCCGACCTATTTATTACTGGACAAATTTAGATTCAATGATTCGTAGTTATTATTGCTAAATTTATTATTCTCTCTGTTCCAATTTTATATTGTAGAGTTTGAATAGGGATCGAATTTAAGAAAGATAGTAACAATTTTGATACTTTTGTCATAAAATGCCATATCATTTGTGTACTGACAAAAATTTTGACACTTGTGGTCTTACACTTTTCATAATACTAGTTTTGGTGTACGTGCGTTGCACGTGCTATCTTGCTTAAATTATTTAAAGCTTCAGATATCAAGATAGTAAATATAACATTCATAAAAAACATAATATATGAATTTAAAAAGTATATAAATTAAATTTTTTTGTAACTGATTAAAGAAGTTTTACAATAATTTAATAATATTATATTCCTTGTTATGTAATAATTTATTTATTTAGCTTGATAAGGTATGGCCGTATAAGTGCTAAAGTTAAACCAACATACATTGAAAACATGCTTTTGAGAACAATTACAATTGCTCCCCAAATTAAGAGAAGACCGAGTTTGAGAAAAAGTAATTCAATAAAATTATTGGCATGTTTGTATACTTAAAGTATACTGGAACATGTACAACCTAAAATGTAAAAATATTAAATTACACCTAAAATATGAAAAAATATTTAACCCAAGTAGATGATAAAGAGAACGCAAAAAGAATGGTCTACATTAATTAAGAAGCTAAGGTCAAATGACGAATGCAAAAGTTTATTTGAAATCAAATTGGATCAGTTAACCAAATACTTCCCCCAAGTTTCTCACCTCAAAGATCTCATGCCGGCACGCCGCTATTCATGATTCATCATTACCTTCTCTATGTTCAACATAATATATTAGAATAACTAAACCAAATATTCTTAAGGCTCAAAAGAATGAGACTTAATGTAAAGATAAATATGATTAATCTCATAAGCCTATATCTATCCACTAATACAAATAATAAATATTGGAGTGATAATAATTACGAGTAATGAAATATTGCAATGTTTAAATGCTAGTACTACATTCAATTCATGCTACCAAAAGAAAAAGATAGTAATATTTTGCATCACGAACCCAACTTTAACTACTCCTTAATAATAAGCCTCTACTGCTTACTGAATCGAAGGATAGCGAAGCTAGATCTAGTTGTTATTGAGGACTTAAAATTTTGGAGAAAACTCGTTTGGTAAGGAACGTAGCCGCTCTTCACAAATAGTAGTTATAGATTGTTTGAAGTACTCTTGTTCATGTAGAATTGCTATTGCTTTGGAGCTTCAACAATACTTATGACACTGTTTCAGATAGCAAACAAAGTTAGATTCTTTTCTTTATTAGAAGTTCATCAGAATATGTATTCGATGGTGAGAGAATTTTGCATATTTTGGTATAAAATTTTATATAATTATTTTATTTAAGAAAAATTATAACTTTATCCAACATTGAAGACACTTAGCAAGGAACCATCTATGAGCATAAAATTCTTTAAAAAATCACATATATAATTGCATACTCAAAAAATTCTTGACCATATAGCATACGCTTTCACAAAGGAAAAAACTTTATCTGAAAATCAGATTTCACTAAGTAAAAAACCATATTGGAAATTAGTTACGTTGTCATCAACTTATTGTTTCGATGCATATAAAAATTTACCTCAAATAATATTTAAACAATCAATAGTCAGAAGTGTGATATAGAAATATTAATAAATACACAAAAGAGTCAGATGGAAAGTAGAAAAACATACCCTAACGAAGTTGCTTACTACTGTTGATCGATGAGATAGAATTAGAGGAATCAAGAAAAAGATAGTGCTGAAAGCATGTCATTTTTGTTATGTAATACTGAAAGCAGACTGAAGCCAGAGGTGGAGAATATGCACAGCTGCAAAATTGTTTATCAATATTTTTAAAGAATATGATACCTCTAAAGCAAAATAAATTACAAGTAATAAAAGAACATTATGTTACTTTTTAAGTTTAAAATGATTCAATTGATCATAACAAATGAACAATTAAAAATATTCATAAATAAATTCACAAAACCAAAACTAAATAAGGAAAACAAAATTCATATCTTTAATGTGTGCATGTGTATGTAGACAAACATATTAGCACATCATAAATCACATAATAAAAAGTGCGTCTACGAATATATAATATCTCTGGATATGTGAGATACTTTTCTTTTGGAATTTCAAACAAAGACCTACAAACGATTTTTTGACTATGCAAGCCCATAACACAAAATAGACAATGTACCTGATCCTTGAAGTTTAGCGGCTTGAAAAAATCACGATCCTATTTTTATTTATCTTGTTATGCGCGTGCTGCAAATTTGAGTACAATTATCAACAAAAGATTAATATGATTCCATAGAATCTGACTTTAAATACCTAAAAATTTGTGTGTATACAACTATAGCTTATCTCACAAATACTATCGAATTCTACAAATAAGAAAACATTGCAAGCTTAATAGATGATGTCCATAATACATGCAGCCATGCTGCAAGGAAAAAAAAATAAGAGACAATACTCTGTCATAATCGTAACACAAAAGATTTGACGATCCCTATTTTAAGATAAGCTTAACGATGCTAGGCTATATTGTTTCAAAGAGCTAACAATATTGGAATTCTTTTGGAATTAGACGTATGTGGAAAATTAATCTATCAACTATTAGTGCCATAAGAAATTTCATTAGTTTTAGAATTAGGAATTCCATAAAAGAAAACATATAGGTTAATATAAAATCAAAATCTTTAATTAATTTTAAAATTTTCAGTATTAGACAAATAATAAAATGATAATTTTGTCCAATGTGAAATCTTCTTTTAAAAGGTAAAAATACAACCACATTTTTATGTGGAAGATAACCAAAAATTAATAAAAATATCACAAATCCAAAGATGCATTAGAATCTTTGTGGAAAATATATGTAGTTTTCAAGAAAGAAATAAATTATCTGGGAACAATTTGCTTTGACAAAAAGAATAAAACAATCACGAAATTTGTTATAAAAAAAAAAGTAACTTAAATTAACCAACAGTAGTACAAATTTACATAAATAAAATAAAATTAACAAAAGAATGATACAAAAAAATAGATGAAAGTTTTTCAATCATAAAACGCCAAAGCTGGTAACAACCCATATAGGAAATCATTCCATATCAATATGAATATGCAGTGAATGGGATGAAAAAGTCTGTACGACCAACAAAAAGAAACTCGATATGACGTGATGTTTTTAATATCAATAAAAGCTCAATAATAATGGAGAAATCAATAAAAGCAAAAAAGAAAGAAAATAATTAGCAATTAATATTGAATATAGAGGAAAAATTAATAGAGAACTAATAATACCTTTGAAAATATTTTGTAAAATATGTCACCTTTTTTTTTGCTGATCTGCACTTTAAAACTAATACACTGCATAAAGCTTATCATGAAGAATGTGGAATAATGACATCTTTTATAGCCGTGATGTTTCTAATATCAATAAAAGCTCAATAATAATGGAGAAATCAATAAAAGCAAAAAAGAAAGAAAATAATTAGCAATTAATATTGAAGATAGAGGAAAAAGTACTAGAGAACTAATAATACCTTTGAAAATGTTTTGTAAATTTTGTCACCTTTTTTTTGCTCTTTAAAACTAATACTTGGCATCAAGCTTATCATGAAGAATGTGGAATAATGGCATCTTTTATAGGAGATTTCAACCCCTGCAAAACAAAATCCAAACATACAAAAAAAAAATACAAAAAAAAAAAAAAAACATAAAACCTGAACTAAACCATAACTAATTTGAAAGCGTATAGTGTTTAGGAATTTACAATACAAATTATATACATGTTTGACGTAATGGGATAAACTATAAAAAACAAGCACAAACCTAGACAAACAATACACGGAAAAAAAAAAAAACTGAAACTCAATCCAAAATCTAAAAGCTCTATACATGTGTGGGACGGATAAACTACAAAAGAGAGAAAAAAAAATAAAACTTAACAAACAGCACAAGAATAAAGGGAAAACCTAAAACTAATGTCGTATAATAGCCGATATATATAAGAAAAAGAGAATCCCTAACCTGAACCAACACTAATTTATTGTTATATATAGGTTATTTAAATAATTATTTGTGTATAATTAAAATTACAATTCCATCCAACATAAAAGTACTTAGGGAGGGTAAAAAAGGCGAATGACATTTCACTAAGGTGTTCGTGCTTTTATAATAGTATAGATAGATTTTTTAGGTATAAAAACTTTTTATTTAGGATAAATTGAAAGGTAAAATTAAATAATCTCCAATTTTAATAAACTGTTATCATTTCATAATGGACTAAAAAATAAATACTGTCATATACTAAACTGGAATGGATAGAGAATCTTGTGTGTTTTTCTTTTATTTATTTAGAAGATTCTAGTTGATGCTTAACTGATTAGCCAAATTTGATATGACATGAGGTACATATATGACCTAAAATCTTCTTTTATTTATTTAGAAGATTCTAATTGATGCTTAACTGATTAGCCAAATTTGATATGACATGAGGTACATATATGACCTAAAATCTGATTTTAGATGCTATCAATGGTAAATTATGCTAAACACCCCTATACTATCGCTTAGTTTCAAGCACACCCTCTGTATTTCAAAATCTAACACTTACTATCCCTGTACTATCGAAATCCTACACAAAAATTAACACCGTTAGTAACCCGTTAAAACCTTTTATTTTCTTTTAATATATGGACAAAGTTTCCCTTATTGCACTCCCATCCATAAAAAGCCAAAAGCTTTGTCCATATATTTAAAAAAATAATCCAAATTCTATTCATGAAGAGATAAAAATCCAAATGCTTTGTCCATATATGAAATAATCTAAATACAAATTCTATTCGTAAAGAGTATATTTTTATGGATGGGAGTTGTTGAAGGATGAGTTTTGAAGATGACAAAGGACCTGGTGCTAAGTGGACCATTAAAAGGTTCACAGTTGAATGAAGAAGACCAGCTGTTCAACGAGTTGTTCAAGTCAGAGCTGAAAAAGAAAAGAAGAGTATGGCTGGAGTCAAAGTTCCAATCCTACCTGAAGTAGAAGAAGCTATAGGCGGTGCTGAGAAGGACGCAGTTCCTACACGACAATTGATTGGAACATAAGGCAAATTAACTTAGGTTTTAAATAAGGAAATATGGGTAACCTTATTTAAACTGATTTCAAAGAGGAAAAGGATTTCTAAACTTAGCTGGATCCGGCTAAGTCTGGTTCCTATATATACCAGTTAATTTGACAAAAATATGGACGCACAAAAGACATCTCAACAGAGCATATCAAGTATAATCAGATCGTGAGAAGCTTTGTGTGCAAGAACAAAGGCTGAGCAGCAGAACCTGACGAAGGAGTAGTTTAATAGATAAGTCTGTTGTTTAGGTTCTTTGTTATAGGCTATTGAGTTGTAATCTATTCGCTTGTTTAGAAGCATTAAGTAGAGATTACTTTTTGAGGTGAAGTAGAGTTAACCTTACCAGCTAACGTGTGGCTGTGAAGGTTCTAGATACTAGGGGGTTCTAGTTCCTTGATTACATTACGTTGTAGTCTAAAACTTGCTCAGGTTTTCCTTTAGTGGAAGAGTTAAAATTCCAAGAGTTTGGGTCGTAGTTTTTTATCCCGTGAGCAAGGATTTTCCACGTAAAAATCTCTGTGTTCTTTACGTTTCCGCAATTTGTTTAGTTTCAGAGATAGGTGAAACTTGCAAGGAACCTGGTTCTTTGTGAGTTAGGCGTAGAAAGTTAAGAGCAAGTTTTAGAATTTGAAAATCTGGTAAGGACACTATTCACCCCCCCTCTAGTGTTTTGCGAAGGTGCACCAAGTGCAACAAGTGGTATCAGAGCAGGTTCTCTCGAAGAAAGATTAACATCTTGAGAAGGATATGAACAATGAGTGCACCACCGAAGGACAATCTGTTAACAGGCCTCCTCAATTCAATGGCCAATACTATGGATGGTAGAAAGGCAGAATGGAAGGCTTTATTCAAGCTGAAGACTTTCAGCTATGGATCATTACTAAGGATGGACCTCTTATTCTAAACAAAACTGTTGGACAGCCACCCAATCAGCAAACTGTTCCTAAAGAGATATCTAAGTATACTGATGCTGATTTCAAGATGGTGGAGAAGAATACAAAAGCCATGAGGCTCATCATATGTGGACTTGGTCCTGATGAATACAACAAAGTTTCTTCATACAAGACGGCCAAAGAAATCTGGGATGCTCTACAAATTGCTCATGAAGGAACTTCACGTGTGAAGAAGTCAAGGATCCAGATGCTGAAAAGAAAGTTCGAGTTGTTTGCTATGGGGGAATCTGAGTCCATCCAGGATATGATGACCAGGTTCACTATCATAACAAACGAGATGAAGTCACTAGGTATGGTACTAACTAATGAAGATCTGGTCGAAAAAGTGATCAGGATTCTACCTGATTGATGGGAATCAAAGGTTACATCTATCATTGAGTCCAAGGAACTGGACAAGATTGAGCTAGATGAACTCGTTGGTAGTCTGAAAACCCATGAGCTAATGAACAATCAAGGATGAAAGTGGAACCCAAGAAGGAGAAGAACCTAACTCTAGAGGCAACTGGAGGTTCTAAGTATGAAGTATCTGAGCATGAGATGGCCTTGGTCAATGCAGTACGGAAAACCTTAGGCTTCGAAAGAAGAAGAACCAAAGCCACTCCCGTCAAGAACAACATAATTGAAAATCCTGACTACTCAGGGTGTTTTAAGTGTAACAAGAAGGATCATGCTATAAAGGACTGCACATTGTGGGATATTGAGTGGAAAAGGTCTGGAGCTTCAAAGGAGAATGAACTTAAGAAGAACAAACATCCTCCAAACTTCAGAGCATTAAGGAGAAAAAAGAAAGAGGCATTCTATGCAACATGGGGACCTTCTAAAAGCGAAAGTGATGAAGAAGAAGAACCAGAAGATGACTCTCCTTTGGCGCTAATGGCTGATAATGAACCTTCAATTGATGATACCCCTGAGGTAAGTCTCGATGAACTGAAAACTAGACTCCATACTTGTTCTTCTAGGGAATTGAATTTGCTTGCCCTGACTTTAATTGAAGAGATTGAAACTTTGAGGTTTCAGAAGGAACAAGCACTTTCTGAGAAGGACCAACTAATGTCAGCTACGTCTGAGTTTTCAATGAAAAATAAAAACTTGGAAAAAGCTAAATCTAATCTTAAAAAGGAATTAATTGCTAGTGAAGCTCAAGTTTTGGAACTAAATCAGAAAGTCTCAACCCTCGAATTAGAAACTCTTCAATTAAAGGAACAGGTGCTTTATGAGAAGAAGCTAGTTTCTGCACTCGAACTTGAGAATCAAAAATTGAAAGAAGTGTCTGGTAAGCAAGGAGTTAGTGAGGCTCAAATCAACCTTGAAACTGAGCTTGAAAAGAAAAACCTAGCTCTGCATCAGGAAACTGTGAAGAACTGGGTTCTTCAGGAAAAGGTTGAAAAAGCTAACCGGGTTCTTCAGAAAAAGGTTAAAAAAGCTAACTCTAAGCTCACCAGACTCACTAAATGGAACAAGTCTTCTGAAGCTTTGAATTGGTTGCGTGAAAATCATAATAGAGGTAAAACTGGATTAGGACATAGGAAACCTTTACCTGCTTGGAATCCTAATAGTAAATATGTAGGACTTCCTTGCAACAAACTCTGCTTCTTGTGTGGTATGACTGGACATATTAAGAATGAATGCAGCGTTGCAAAAGATGCAGTGAAAAAGAATAAAAAATCAGTTTTACCTTATTGGGCTAGAAAAGATTTGATTCATCCATTCGATAACAAAAAGGGACCCAAGCTAGTCTAGGTTCCTGTTTCTAACCCTTGATTTTATTTTGCAGGGTGGAGTGAGATGGAACAACCCAAGTTGGATTCTTGATAGTGGGTGTTCCAGGCACATGACAGGAGATAGAAGAAACTTTCTCTCACTCGCGGTGTTTCAAGGGGGTAGTGTGGCTTTTGGAGGAGGCAAGAGCGGTGAAATTATTGGTATTAGAAAAGTTGGGAGATCCCTCAATCATGCTATTGAAAATGTACTCTGTGTGGATGGATTAAGGCACAATCTTCTAAGTATCTCTCAACTATGTGATAGAGGAAACTCAGTGAGTTTCACATCTGTAGGTTGCACTATGAAGAACTTGCATACTGGTGAAGTAATAATGGAAGGGAAACGAGCTAATAATGTGTATAAGGCAACATTAGGGTCTCTTCCTGAAAATAATTTGACTTGTCTGAATGTGCTGGAGAATGATAGTCAGTTGTGGCACAAGAGACTAGGACATGCAAGCTTAACTCAATTGAATAAATTGGTGTCAAAGGACCTAGTTCGTGGAATGCCAAGCAAGAGGTTCAATGACATTAAGATTTGTGATGCTTGTGTGACGGGGAAAAATGTAAGATCTTCATTCAAAGTCAAAGAAAGTGGTTAGCACTTCTAAACCACTTGAGCTGGTTCACATGGATTTGTGTGGACCAATGAGGGTAGGAGCAGAGGAGGTAAGAGATTCGTAATGGTAATAGTTGATGACTACTCCAGATACACATGGACCTTGTTCCTCAGGTCTAAAGATGAAGCATATGATATATTCGAGGACTGGGTCAGAGTAAATCCGAAGAAACTGGGGCTTCAACTAGTGAGTATAAGGTCCGACCATGGTACAGAATTTCAGAATGCTAAGTTTGCTGAATATTGTAACAAACATGGTGTGGATCACAACTTCTCTGTACCTAGGACCCCTCAGCAGAATGGTGTAGTTGAAAGGAAGAACAGGTCCTTAGAGGACATGGCTAGAACAATGTTTCTATCAAGCGGCTTATTAAAAAAAATTTGGACTGAAGCAGTCAACACCGCTTGCTACCTGCTGAATCGATGTTCTATCCATCCTTTTCTAGAGAAAACTCCCTATGAGCTGATCAGAGGCAGGAAACCTAATATTACATATCTTAGAGCTTTTGAGTGCAAGTGTATCGTGCATAACAATGGGAAAGAACCTCTAGGGAAGTTTGATGCTAGAAGTGATGAAGCCATCTTCTTAGGATATTCTTCACAACGTAAAGCTTAATAAGTGTTCAACAAGAGGACCTTGACTGTAGAAGAAAGTGTGCATGTGGTATTTGATGAATCTGAAAGTGTTACAAACAGACAAGAAGATGACGATCAGGAGATTGGTCTTGCGAGAGATGAACCTGCTGAAGACCCTGAGAATCTGAGTGGAGTTAAAAGTAATCAGGATGATAAGAATCAAACTCAGGGAGAACTAGAAGGCAATCAGACAGGGGGAACTGAAGAGCAAGATGAAGAAGAGTTAGATGGCTCAGATCCTCCTGGAAACGACACTCAGCAGATTCAGCCTAAACGTTGGAGATATCAAAGTTCTCATCCACTTGAGAACCTCATGTCGAATCTAAACACTGGAATTGTTACTAGAAGAGCTTTGAAGAACTTCTGTGCATTCTTTGTGTTTCTGTCCTCCATAGAACCAAAGAATGTACGTAAAGCACTTAAGGATCCAGACTGGGTGATTGCGATGCAAGAGGAACTTCATCAGTTTGAACGGAGTAAGGTATGGCACCTGGTCCCTCGACCAACGGACATGTCCATCATTGGTACTAAATGGGTATTTAGAAACAAACTGGATGAACATGGCATAGTGACAAGGAACAAGGCAAGACTGGTGGTTCAAGGTTATAGTCAAGAAGAAGGAATCGATTATGATGAAACCTTTGCACCTGTTGCTAGAATGGAGGCCATTAGGATGCTTATTGCTTTTGCAGCTTACATGGAGTTTAGGCTGTACCAGATGGATGTGAAGAGTGCATTCCTTAATGGTTATTTGAATGAAGAGGTATATGTGGTTCAACCACTTGGCTTTGAAAGTACAGAGTTTCCTGATCATATTTACAAACTTGACAAGGCATTGTATGGGTTGAAACAGGCTCCTAGGGCTTGGTATGAAAGGTTGCCTGGGTTCTTATTAAAGAATGGGTTTACAAGAGGTAAAATAGATAATACTTTGTTTTTAAGGAAGAAAGCCAAGGACCTGTTGATTGTTCAAGTATATGTACACGACATCATCTTTGGTACTACAAATGAGAATATTTGCAAGGAGTTCGCCGACCTGATGGGAAGTGAATTTGAGATGAGTATGATGGGTGAGCTAAATTTCTTCTTAGGCTTAAAAATCAAGCAATCTCAGGAAGGCACAATGATCTACCAGCAGAAGTACATCAAAGAGCTGTTAAGGAAATATGATATGAAGTCTGCTAAGGATATGAACACACCCATTGCTCCTAGAACGAAGATAGATTTGGATGAAACTGGTGCTTCAATTGATGAAACTAAGTACAGAGGAATGATTGGTTCCTTGCTGTATTTAACTGCGAGTCGTCCAGATATTGTTTATAGTGTGGGTTTGTGCGCAAGGTTCCAATCAAAACCAAAAGAGTCACACTTAAGTGCAGTCAAGAGAATCTTGAGATATTTGAAAGGAAGTCAAGATCTTGGTTTATGGTACCCAAAAGGTGGAAGTTTTGATCTAATTGGGTATTCATAGGAAAAGTACATCTGGGATGGCACACTTCCTAGGTCCTTGTTTAGTGTCATGGGCTATGAAGAAACAAAACTCAGTGGTATTATCCACAGCTGAAGCTGAATATGTAGCAGCTGCTTTATGTTGTTCACAGTTATTATGGATTAAGCAGCAGTTGGAGCACTTTGGAATCAAGTGTGGACCAGTTCCAATCTTTTGTGACAATACCAGTGCAGTCAATATTGCCAAGAACCAGGTCCAGCATAAGAGAACAAAGCACATTGATATTAGGCATCACTTCCTAAGGGACAATGTTGAGAAAGGCCTAATCACTACGAACTTTTGCAGGACTGAGGACCAAATTGCTGATATCTTTACTAAGGCATTGAACAGGGTACAATTTGAAAAAAATAGGCTTGAGCTAGGGATGACCAAGATACAATGAACGAAGCAGCACCTGGTTCTCCCAATGATTGGCTAGTGAAGTTTCCTTGTTTTACTTAGCTTAACTTTGCTTAGTTGATTCTACTATGAAAACTTAATTGTTTTGCATTCTAACCTATTTGGAACCTATTTTCATGACTTAGATACTAACAAATTTTTGAAATCTAGGATATAATTGAAGAAACTGGTGCATGGACATTCAGGTACACATTCTATATTACTTACTGAATATAACGTTGTCTTACGTGGCCTAATTTGTTACCAATCACCCTCACTTGGCGCCGGATTAGTGCAAAACTTTTAAAATTCAAATACTCTGAACCTTGATGGCGTCAGCTCCTATGCGTAATAAGTAGTAGCAGCTTTTTCCAATCCCATCAAACCGTTCCCTTTCCCGATAAACCTAAACCCGTCCCTATTCCACTACTTGATCATTGACATTGTTCCTATCGTCTGATAATTCTAAAAACTCTCTCAAAATATTTTCTCTCTCTAAAACACAATCCTCTGAAAAAAATAATATCGACCAGTTCTAAAGTAGATTCTCAACTCTCCTCTCCAAAACTCAAAATTTCTAAACTAAATCAAAAGGCGAAGCAACTGGCCGCGAGTCGTTCTGTGGCTATGGCGAGGAAGTTTGCAAAATTGAGACAGAAGAAGTTGTCGGAGGAAGCAACTAGTAAGGGGGAAATTGTTCCAGAAACTGGTATGGAGGAAGGGATCAAGGAAGCGACTCAAGAAATAGTCCAAGAAATTGAAAAGGTAAACCCTAGTTCTCCTACTGGTACTGTAGTTGTCGATACTAGTGTACCCTCTATGCCTGTAGATTTAGAAGAACAAGTTGATAATGAAGTAGGAGACAAGGAGGAGATAGTTGTAGAAAATCCTGAAAAAATTGTCGAAACAGAGGTTGTTGTAGTGGTCGCTAAAGAAACTGAGAACATAGTTGAGGAACATGTTCCTGAGACAGTCCCTAGTGTAGAAAAGACTGTTAGTGACAAGGGAGAAGGAAAATCTGCCGAACCTGCTGAAGAACCTGAGAAAGAACCTGGTTCGTTCTCTGGTTCTGTCGCAGGTGATGACGCAGATCTGAGAGAGATTGATGATTATGTGGAAGAGAATGTAGAAGGTGTAGGTTGTACTGAGCCAGTAGATGCTGTGTTGCCTGAGCCCAATCCCACTCCTTAAGCTAGTGAAGGTTCCTCTAGTGAAACAGATGTTGTGGTGGTGGAGGAACAGAGGAAATTGGGAAAAGGCCTGTGGTTCAGGAACAAAAATAATCTGTGAAGAAACGGAGGTTAGTGAAGGGAGGAGAATTTGTAGGTAGTTCCAAAATGGGAAGTTCTGGTGATGCAGAGGGGATGGGAGAAACTAGTAGAAAAACAGGGAGTCATGTGAGAAGACCTGCGACTCGTGGCTCTGTGAGAGAGCAGCAGGAGAAGATTGTGGAGGAACCTTAGGTTCGTAGGAGAGGTTCCAAATCAAAGCTGGTGATTGGAGATGACAAGGAAGACAAGAAGAGAAGGGTGGCCTACTTTAGAGGTCTCCCAATGGTGAAGGGTAAAATTCTAACTGACCTGGAGCTAGAGGGTATGACTCAACTTGGTGCTAAGTTGAGAGCTCAAGGTTGGTTGAACCTATTCAGTGATGGTGCTAGACAGCTAAGAGAGCAAGAGGTTCGAGAATTTTATTCCAATTGCACAGTAAGTGAAGGTATTGTGACAACCATAGTCAAGGGGCTGGTGATCCAGTTTGATAGTGTGGAACTGGGTGAGATTTTGGGTGTTCCCTCTCAGGGCTACAGCGAGTACATGAGGAACTCGTGGCCGGCTAGAGGAGATGGTGTTTCTGCTTTGGAGGTAACCCGAAAATTTGCAGGGAGACCAAGACTGCCAAGGGCTACACACGTAAAGAAGAAGGCAATGCAACCCTACTACCAGTTGCTCTTTGAATTTGTGCTGAAGAACCTACTGTAGAGGTCAGAGAGGAGGAGTGAGGCCAACTTTCTGGATATGACCTATATAGACCTGCTAGATCGAGAGGTTCGTATTAATCTGCCTGAATTGATAATCAAGCACATTGGTAGAGTAGCTGATATGGGGTTAGGCAAACATGCGCTGGTTTATGGGTTTCTTCTGGAGAAGGTATTTGATTTTTTTGGGGTGCCTGTTGGTAAGTGGACTGAGCCGGACCACAATGACTTGTTTGGGAGGAACATTCTTAAATATTTTGACTATGTGTTGGATGGTGAACCTGCTGATGAACTAGAGAATATGGAGGATGATGTTGAGGAAAGGAGGAACAACATAGTTGACAGGAGAATTGAGGGGTTCAGGAGGCAGCTTGAAAGGCAAAATGATGCTCGCCTGGATGAATGCTGAAAACACAAGGCTGGAGCGTGAAAGAGAAGGAAACTCGCCTCGCCTCGCCTTGTTGCCTGCTCATTTTAACATCCCTGATATTCTCCAATTCTGAACCAGTTCCATTACCTAGTCCCCTCCTGGTTCTTTTATTTGGCCTAGTTTTAAGACAATCTTATATTTCGGTTTGTAATATTTTGAATGATGCTTTGGATGTTTAAGCCGGTTTGGCATGTATTTTGCTATAAATATCCTATTTGCTAGTATTTATTGTCTGAAACAGATTCCTGACGTTTAAAGGTTGGCTTGCTGTTTTGGCACTAGAGTCAACTAGACTTAATTTAAGTTGAGCAGGTTCTAACAACTCTGAAACTTTTCGATGATGCCAAAAGGGGGAAGTTAGATGTTGATTAGTTCATTATATGTTTGTGACCTCTATTTCGCCTAACTGTTATTACCCTGGTTCGTTGTTAGTGTTTGATTTTTACAGGTTCTTGAGAGTATACACCCTCGGTGAGACAACATGGTTTGTCATCATCAAAAAGGGAGAATTTATTGAAGGATGAGTTTTGAAGATGACAAAGGACCTGGTGCTAGGTGGACCATGAAAAGGTTCACAGTTGAATAAGAAGACCAGCTATTCAACGAGTTGTTCAAGTCAGAGCTGAAAAAGGAAAGAAGAGAACGGCTGGAGTCAAAGTTCCAATCCTACCTGAAGTAGAAGAAGCTATAGGCGGTGCTGAGAAGGACGCAGTTCCTACACGACAATGGATTGGAACATAAGGCAAATTAACTTAGGTTTTAAATAAGGAAATATGGGTAACCTTGTTTAAACTGATTTCAAAGAGGAAAAGGATTCCTAAACTTAGTTGGATCCGGCTAAGTCTAGTTCCTATATATACAAGTTAATTTGACAAAAATATGGACGAACAAAAGACATCTCAACAGAGCATATCAAGTATAATCAGATCGTGAGAAGCTTTGTGTGCAAGAACAAAGGCTAAGCAGCAGAACCTGACGAAGGAGCAGTTTCATAGATAAGTCTGTTGTTTAGGTTCTTTGTTATAGGCTATTGAGTTGTAATCTATTCGCTTGTTTAGAAGCATTAAGTAGAGATTACTTTTTGAAGTGAAGTAGAGTTAACCTTACCAGCTAATGTGTGGCTGTGAAGGTTCTAGATACTAGGGGGTTGTAGTCCTTGATTACATTACGTTTTAGTCTAAAAGTTGCTCGGGTTTTCCTTTAGTGGAAGAGTTGAAATCCCAAGAGTTTGGGTCGTGGTTTTTTATCCCTTGAGCAAGGATTTTTCCACGTAAAAATCTCGGTGTTCTTTACGTTTCCGCAATTTGTTTAGTTTCATAGATAGGTGAAACTTGCAAAGAACCTGGTTCTTTGTGAGTTAGATACAGAAAGTTAAAAGCAAGTTTTAGAATTTGAAAATCGGGTAAGGACACTATTCACCTCCCTTCTAGTGTCTTACGAATGTGCACCAAGTGCAACAGAAGTGCGATATGGGCAACTTTGTCCATATATATTGAAAGAAAATAAAAGGTTTTAACGGATTACTAACAGTGATAATCTTTGTGTAGGATTTCGATAGTATAGGGGTAGTAAGTGTTGGATTTTGAAATACAGTGGGTGTGCTTAAAACTGAGTGATAGTATAAGGGTGTTTAGCATAATTTACTCTTGATTTTATGTGTAATGTGCCACAAATACGACGTGTTATATCAAGATTTATGAATCCTTTTAGATTTAGGTCTAAATAACTTTGGCAAATCATTGAACTTAATCAAGCAAAAATAACATTATAGAAAATTTTTACGATTCAAACCCGTGACATATAGGTCATACAAAGACAACTTTATCAGTTGTTTCGAGGCTCCCTTTAACGTTGTCTTCCTACTCATTCTCATATTATTTATCTTTACATTACAAAAAATAAAAATAAAACTTTTGAAACACATTTGTTGCATATGCGTTAGGAGAAACAGGTAAAAATCAAATTAACTTACTTTACTCAAGGAAACATTCGCTGCAGCTATGATAGGTTCAGAGCTTTGGCTTTACAGTTCTTAATCACTACTCTCATTTCACTAAGGTAAAACAATGTAAAAGAAAAAAGATAAGAAAAAGGAAAATAGTATAACTCTATGTAGTGTTGTGCCCACTCCATGAGACACATTAAATAGGATGATGTTAGCCAGATTTTTTTTCTGAATTCGAACAAAACCTTTAAAGAAACAAATGTTGAAATGTGCCAATAAACTTGTTGTCATTTACTTACATTAGTTCATGAACTAGAGTATTAATTTAGTATATGTATTAGAATATGAACACATCATGTTTTGAAAGTTACAATGTCTAATGGTCTCATCCATATACCTTGAAAGATGTGAGATGTGGACTTAGTTATTGTGTTTATATATATACTAGCTACATACATGAAAGAGTTCTCGTATAAATATCCATGTATTCAAATCTATTCTGAGCAGATCAAGTTGAATAGAAATCATCCTTTCCTCCATTTTCTTCATTGTGAGTTTTGAGTATTCTTTTGTGTTGTTGTCGTGCTCTGCCAAATTTTTTTAACATTTGGTATAGAGTCAGTGTATTTGAGAGACAATCAAACTTGGAGAGAAAATGACTAATAGTAATGGAACTCTATTCCAAGTTCCTATGCTTAAAAAGAGAAATATGGAAATTGGTGTATCCGGATGAAGGCCTTGCTTGGTGCCTATAACGTTTGGGAACTGATGAAAGTAGGAGGTGATGGAGCGGAAGACTGCGCCGCCTTTAGAAAGAAAGATCAAAAGGAAATCCCTTTCATCCATCAAAGTTTGGATGATAAGATGTTTGAGAAGGCTGCGAATGCAACCACCTCCAAGCAAGCATGAGAAATTCTTATAAAGGTTTGGACAGAGTAAAAAAGAATTCTTCTCCAAACCTTAAGAGGAGAATTTGAATTGTTGCAGATGAAGGAATCTGAATCCGTTTTGGACTATATTTTAAGAGTTTTGGCTATTGTCAATCAAATGAAAAGATATGGTGAAGACTTGAATAAATATAGGGTCATTACAAAAATACTACAATCTCTTAATTCAAAATTTAAGTTTATTGTTGTTGCTAGTTAAGAGTCCACAAACTTGGACACCATGACCATTGAAGAACTCATGGGTTTCTTTCAAGCACATGAAGAAAAGTTGAAGAAATTGAAAGAAGAATCGGTTGAACAAGTGCTGCAAGCTTCAAGGAGGAAGATAAAAGTCGTGGCTTGCAACAAAGAAGATATGGACGTGGAAAAAATTGTGGTGGAAGAGAAAGAGATTGTAGTCAACTACCAAATAAAGAGAATAAAAGTCAAGAGTTCAACCAGGAATAGGTCGTGGAAGAGGTCTAGGATAGAGGAAAAAATTAATGAAGGTATGATAAGTCTAATATTGAATGGTACACTTATCAAAAATTTTATCATTTTTCCCGAGAATATAAAACAATGTGGAGGAGAAAAATACTTTTTATGAAGATGTTGTCTAAAATGTTAAAATAAAGAGACACCATGGATGAAGAAATCAACGCAATAAAAAAGAATGATACATGGGAGTTAGCCACACTTCCAAAAGGCAAAAATACCATTGGCGTCAAATGGTATACAATTTGAAGAAAAATTCAAATGGAGAAGTATAAATGTAAAAGACAAGATTGGTTGCCAAGGAATACAAGTAAAAGGATGGTGTTAACTATGATGAGGTATTTACACCAATTTCTCGTTTAGAAACAATTCATTTTATTGTTTATTTGCCAGCCTAAAATCAACGGACAATCCATCAAATGGATGTAAGTCGGCTTTTTTGAATGATGTTTTGGAGGAAGAAGTTTACATTGGTCAACCTTTGGGCTATAGGGTTGAAGGACATAAAAGTAAAGTGTTAAAATTGAAGAAAGCTCTTTATAGCTTGAAGAAAATACCACAGACTTGGAATAGTGGAATTGATAAATATTTTCAAGCAATGGTTTTTCAAAGTGTCCACATGAACGTGCACTTTATTCCAAGATTGCTAAAAATGGTGACATCTTACTTGTTTGCTTGTATATAGATGATTGATCTTTATATGTAATAATCCAAAGATGTTTGAAGAGTTCAAGGAGGCTATGGGAAGAGAGTTTGAGATGATGAACATTGGCTTAATACCCTACTATCTTGGCATTAAGTTCAACAAAGGAATGATGAAATTTTTATTTCTCTAGAATAATATGCAAAGAAAATCTCAAGAAATTTGAGATGGAAAATTGCAATCCCATGAGCATCCCCATTGAATGTGAAGTTAAAGTGTCCAAGTATGGAGATGGAGGAAGGATCAATCCCACACTTTTCAAGAGTCTTGTTGGAAGCTCAAGGTACTTGATATGTACAATGTCAAATATTCTTTTTGGTATTGGACTTGTAAGTCGTTATGGAATAGCCTACTACCTCTTATTTAAAGATAGCCAAAAGAATACTTCGATATATCAAAGTTACACTTGATTATAGAATATTGTATTGATCTTCTAAAGACTCCAAGCTTGTTGGATATTGTGCTATTGATTGGGCTGGTGATATTAATAATCAAAAGAGTACTACTGAGTTTGTTTTCTTTCTTAGAAGTTCTTCATTTACATGAAATTCTATGAAGCATCAAATTGTGACTTTGTCAACTTGTGAAGCGGAGTATGTAGCAGCTTAGTGTTTGTCATGCAATTTGCCTAACGAACTTGTTGGAAGAGCTTCACCAACCACAAGAAGGTGCAATAAAATTCTTTGTTGACAATAAATCGGCTATTGAATTGGCCAAGAATCAGGTATTTCATGAAATGATCAAGCATACTAATACTAAGTATCTCTTTATTAGAGACTGCATATCCAATAAAGTTCTGAAGCTGGACTACCTGAAGTCACAAGATCAAATTGCGGATATTTTCACCAAGCCATTAAAGACTGGGTTTTTTTCAAAAGTTAGGATGGCTCTTGGAGTGATGAAACAAGGTTAAGGGGGATGTTGAAATGTGAACAATAATAAACTTGTTTCTATTTTTTCACATTTTCTTACAATAGTTCATGAATTAGAAGATTAATTTAGTACATGAACAATAATAAACATGTTTCCATTTGTTCACATTTTCTTACAATAGTTCATGAACTAGAGTATTAATTTAGTACATATATTAGAGTATGAACACATTATGTACTTTAGAAGATACAAAGTCTAGTGGTGGAATCCATGTATCTTAAAAGATGTGAGGCGTGGACTTCGTTATTGTGTTTACTTATACATTAGGCTAGATACATGAAAGAATTCTCATGTATTCCTAGCCATTTCGAGAAAGTCAAGTTAAATAGAAATAATCATCCTTTCCTCCACTTTCTTCATAGTGAGTTTTGAATATTTTTTTGTGTTGTTGTGTTGTTGTGTTGCTCTACCAAAATTCTAACAACCAAGCGCTTCACAAAGAATTGTTTTGCATAAGAAATTAATCATCATGAATATTACTAAAAGCACCATACAATAATTTGATCAATCAAACATTAACCTTTGAAATGTAAGATTTCTTTTTGGTTAACCGAATATTTTAATTAATCACCTCTTCAAAAAAACTTACAGCTAATCTCTAAATTCAAATTACATACCAATTCCAAAGAAAAACAAGCTAAAGGTCCCAACTAACTTTTCTTTATTCTTGTCTGTATATCTCTTCTATCCAACTTCTATTCTTACATGTTTTCTTCCTATTTTGTATGTCAAAAATTCTACATATGATTTCCGTCTGCACCTACTTGCTCACCAGCTAAGGTCTTGGTATCTTTAAGCTCCAGAGTGCCTTGTTTCTTGCTCTTTAGATTAGATATATCGTTGCTGCCAGAACGGCCAATAAGAATTCTTTGCTGATCTTTCCTTTTGCTTTTCTTGCTAAGCTTCTCCATATCCCCTTAGATATCCTCCCAGTGTGGATGCAATTGTAACTATTTCAGACTTTCTCTGAGGCATGCTAGGGAACACATACACTGAAAAAATAGGTGGTCTATTGTTTCAGGGTGTGTTCCACATAGCATACATGTATCCTCCTAGCGGATACCCAGTCTTACTGGCATGTCCCTTGTCAGCAACTTTATATGCATAGTTAACCAACATATAAAGTTGTGTTCAGGGATATTGACATCGTTCCAGGTCTCTCTGCACTGTGGCCATTCAATTCACAGCCCTATTCTTTATTGATAGCTACTCTTGATTGAGTATTTTCCACTTGCTTCTAACCATCTATTCTGTGTGTAGCCTGCCTTAAACTTTCTTCTCAAGCTGCACATTTTCTTCCGGTGCCAGCTGCTATTCTTAGAAGGTTGATATTGCCACTAGCCTACCCCTTTAATATATATGTTATTCACCTATTTGATCCATAGATTATCAGTTTTGCTAGCTACATTCCAAACATATTTTGCTACAACTGCTTCATTCCAATCCATCACTCATAATCCCTTTTCTTTTTTTGGCCACTAAAGGGGATTTCCCTGTTTGTGCCTAACCACTCCAAACAAAATTCCTACAGACATCTACTATCTTCTTAATCACACTCTAAAGTAGAATGAAAATTGAAGACAACTATGCATGAATGTGCATCAGTACAGAGTTCACTAATCGTACCCTCCCTGCATAAGATAGGTTCTTTGATCCCCATGATTTGACCCTTACAGTCATCTTATCAACGAGCATCTCACATTCACTACTGAAACCCTCTTAGATGATACTGGAACACCTAGGTACCTAAATGGCACCTTCCTCTTTGAGTGGTTTAAAAGATCATAGAGGTCTTGCACCACTTGACCCTGCATGTTGACAGAGAAATTGTTGGACTTTGCTTTGTTTGTTGTGAGTCCTGATATAACTGAAAAATGTCTTTAATCCCCTTAGCATTAACAACACTAATATGAACTCCACTTTACTAAAAATTAGCATGTCATCTGCAAAATATTTGTGGTTTAGCTTCATACTTCTGCATTTGGTGTGGTATTTAAATCCCTTATGTTCAGCCACTCATTTCATTAATCTTGTGAAATATTCCGTGGATATGATAAATAGCAGTGGGGAGATAGGATCTCCTTGTCTTAGTCTTCTCTTGCCTTTAATGTTACCATATAGACCACCATTAAGTGCTATGGTGTATTATGGAGTGCTCACACATTCCATCACCCATCTAATAAACTTGTGTGGGAAGTTTAACCTATGCAGCATTTCATCTACAAAACCCCACTCCACAGAATCGTAGGCTTTTCTCAAGTCTATTTTAATTAAGTAGCTTTTGGTGGTGTTCTTTTTATTGTAGAGTCTTACTAGATCTTGGTATATGAGTATGTTCTACATTATTTTCCTCCCAGCTACAAATGCACTAATTTAATAAGAGTTATCCGGCAGCACCTTTTTCAACCTGTTGCATAGTACCTTAGAGATAATTTTGTAAATTGTGTTGCAATATGCTATGGGTCTAAAATCCAGCACTATATCAACATGAGTACTTTTTGGAATCATTATGATGACACTATTGTTTATCCTTTCCAGCATTCTTCCTGTTTCAAAGAACTCAAGTATCCCGCCCACAAGATTCTTTCTCACTATCTCCTAGCTATCTTTAAAAAATTAGCTCCCAAACCGATCTGGACCTGGTAATTTGTCTCTATCTGTATCTCAGAGTGCTTGCTTGATTTCCTTTTCTGTAACTTGTTTAATCAGACTGCTTCTTTGATCATCATTTACCACCACCCCTCTTGATAATTTCACTATTGGCATGTTGTCTCTAAATGTTGCTTGTTTCAAGGAGTGTTTGATAGTAGTCTATGAATGCATGGGCAATACCATCCATATCTGTTCTCACACTCCCATAAATTGCTGATTGTGAATATCATGTTGTTTGCCCTTCTAGCTTTTTGGAAGATGTGGTAGAACCTTGTCTTTTGATCCCTTTCTTTTAGCCATTGTACTTTGCTCCATTTTTGCAAGAATTTGTCTCTAGCTTTTTTCAAATTAAGGCACTCTTGATGTAGCATTGTCTCCTGTTCCATCAATGTAATATTTATAGGGTCAAGTTGCATCTTGCTTTGACATTGTAGTAGTTCCTCCATTGTTCTGTCAATTTTCACTTCTATTTCACTAATTTTTTTTCCATTGAGTTTGTAGAGCACACCTTTGAGTCTATTTAGTTTTCCCACCAGCTGGAATATTATCTTGCCTATTGCTCTTTCATCCCAACTAACCTTCACCCATACCTTGTAATCAGGAGCAAGACTCCACATGTTGTAGTATCTGAAAGGCCTCCTATTGTAATTCACCCCATCTTTCCAGCTTATGATTCCTGACCAATGATCATCTAAACCCTTATTTTTGCAGTGGACCTCTAGAGCTAGGAGTTTTGATACCAAATCACAGTTAACCAAGACTCTGTCAATCTTGCTCCATACCTTGTCCTCTATTTTTTATTTGTTGTTCAAAGCACCACAAAAAAAAAAAAAAAAAAAAAAAAAAACTGAAGACTTCAAATCGTTTAATCCTGTGTCCTCCACGCACTTTGTAAAATTGAGTTCAACAAGCGTGACAGTGCTTTCTATCCTCTCCTCTATGTTAAGAATACAGTTGAAATCCCCCATTATAGCCCATGGCCCTTGAATTCCTCCACCCAGCTCTCTGATTTCATTCCACAAAGTCTTTCTCACAGTACTATCATTACATCCATATACTATAATAACATAAAATTTTGTTGCCTATCCCTCTACGGTGCACTCCACAATGGATGAGTTGTGTTGTGACCAGCCCAATATCCACATCTAAAGTTGTTGGTTTTCATGCAGCCCATATTCTCCCCCAGGGTCTGTTGAGAGATTAGTAATAAACGACCACCCATTACAAAGATTAAAAGCATCATGTTGAGCTTTTCCTCTCTTAGTTTTCAGCAGCCCAAATAGGAATAACCTTGGAATTGTGCATAAACCCATGCATCTCTGTTTCCTTAGGTGTTCAATTTAGGCCTATACTATTCCAAAAGCCTACACTATCCAAGAGGAATTGGGGGGCCCCTTTTCCCCATTTTTTCAGGACCACCTCTCACTTCTTCACTACTATTTCCTTTGTTTGCATTTACTGAGCTCTTGGTATTGTCCATACTAGTTATTCCATTTTCCAAATTAGAACTGCTTGTACTGTCTCTATGTTCTTGCTGATGACCATCATTTTCCTCCTCAGTTAGTGCCTCAAATGAGTTTCTAGTGGTCATTGCTTACTGTTGAAGGTCATTTCTCCTCTTTCTTATTGGAGATCTCTTTGTTGTCTGATTAGTCTATGTTTGCCAATCTGTTGTTCAGCTCTTGGCTTCAATCAGTTGCTTTTGCATTTTCTTGTATGGTTTAGTGTTTTGAGGTGTCTGGTTTTGAACCATCTTCCTTCTATTAGCCCATGATTCACCCTTTCTTTGTCTTCTGTATTTTGTAACTTCACAACTAAAGTTTTAGCAGCTACTACACATTACAGGCTTCCACTCATACTCCACAAACTGTTTCACTGTCCTCTCATACTCATTTATAAACATGATTTCTTATGGATATGCTTGCTTAGAAGTATTTCAACCAGGATCCTACAAAGGTGCGTCTATCTCTCTGTATAGTGGCTTTGTTTGCTTTCAATGGGGTCACCACCAAGCTAGTAATTTTAGTTATTGCAATTTTACCCCAGTACTTACATCTGGTCCTGGTAATCTAATCTAGATTGGCACATTCTCAACTGTCTTCTTTGTGATCTCTATCTCAGGTCTCCATGACTTCACCAATATTCCTTTCTTGTCAAATATTTGGAGTCCTTGTTCCACTGTTATTCCATATTCTCTGCATTATGGAACCTCACCAGAAACAGAACGCTATTTGCTATTGCTATTTCGCTGATTCATATCCCTTCCATATTCTTTGGAAGTAACCTTCCATAACAGTTTGGAGTCGGTTCGATCCAAGCACATAGCATACCACAACTGTACTCCAATACTCTACTTCCTCTTTTATATCTTCTAGGATAATTCTAATATTTTCAAAACTCTTCTCATTACCAGTTAAGTCAAAGCCCTCTTCTACTAGAACTATTCCAACTACTTTGCTCCACGAATTAGTTGAAATTGATTCTAGGGTTTGCAACTTACCAGCCTCTGGGAACCCTACTATCTCTTCTTCTGCTATGTCGGCCCACGATTTTTTTCTGAGTTCTCCGGCCTTGTTGTCTCTGATTTTCTACTCTCCCCTGGGGTATTAGGTGGAGTTTTATTTTGGCTTAGTGTGAACAGAATTATTCCTAGTAGCACATTGATATTCATGTTCTTCCTTGCATCATTCGATTGTGACACTGCTTTTTTCCAATCTCACCGGTTGTGTTTGACATTGCAACTGCTCCTCTTCGCCATATCTCTGTATTTGTAATGACTCTTTAGATTTGTTGCCCCTCCCTCTAGTTTTGGATTTCTTAGCCATTTCAATTATAGTTGATGGTTTGCGGGCATCGAGAAGGAATCGCATTCCTATAGAGAGAAAGTTGTCCGTAAGAATAGTTGTTAATTCCAAGATAGATGTTTTACATGAGGCGAAATCAAGAATACCCTAAGATTTTTTTTTTCATATAGTTTTTTTTAATATGCATCATTATCCTTTAATGTGTCATATCAGAAAGGCATGTTGGTAAAATGATAATTAGTTTGCATGAAGAAAAAATAGGTTAAAATAATTATGACAAAACAAATCAAATTAAGGAGGTACTTGGACAGGGTCAATAGGTAACAACAAAGTTCGTGACCTAGGTTGGTGACTTACATTGCACTATGGAGTGGTGCCCGCCTAATTAAGGTCGGCTCAAGTGGTCGAGCCTACGTCATAATAACTTGTGGCAACAGGGGCCTGCATTCCAGTCCTTCTTGTTAGAGGTTCCAAAGAACATTCCGAAGACCCAAGCATAAGCACAGCAAAAAGCTGCTTAATTGATATCATAGTTTTCATAAGATATCTATGAAAAAATAAAAACCAAATAAAATAACTAAAGAAATTAAGTTATACAATTTGATTATTAGAGATAGGCTCTGTACTTAGCATAGTCTTAATTACTACTATTAGTAGGGCTGGTTACATAAATAGCCATCCATAAACAATTATTTTCTTTTCATTAACATTAACTAAACGCATCCATATTCATTGTTGAATTGTCCTTCTTCATGCACAGGTTCCAATAATGTGGGACTGTTACTCTAGTCAAGCATCATGGTAATCAGGAAGACTATGAAAGTCCAAAAGTATTTTGAAAAATCTGCGCTAAAATATGAGGACCTACTGGAGATGCCTAAGTTCTCAATAAAGGAGCTATACAAGAGACTCTGTTTTCCAAAGTTTACTGGAGAAGACTAATATGCAACAATGCAGGTTGCCCAAAGTGGATATTTAATCTTGTAATGATAGCTCAGGGAAGAATACACACAAGGGATACTACACAGATGGGGCATCACTACTAATGCAATATGTCCCTTATGTAAAGTGGAGGATGAAACTATTAATCACTTATTCTTTACATATGCATATTCAAGAGAAGTGTGGAACAAGATGCTAAGTTGGAAGGCAATAAGCAGGAAAGCAATGAGTGGGGACAGGGAGCTAACATGGGTTGAGCAATGGGTAAAAGGGAAGAGTGCAAGAGTAATATTGTATCGAATGGTATTAGTTGCATGTACTTATCACATATGACATGATAGAAACAAGAGAGTATTCCTGGATAAAAGGAGAAGCTCTGAAGAAGTGGTTAGATTGATAGTGCAAAATGTTCATTGTAGATGCATTAGGCATAAAGCTGTGGCAAGGAAGTTAGCTAGCATGAAATTTTATCCATAGTATGAGGAAGGGGTGAGAGATGCATGTGTTAGAATAGCTTAGTTGTTACTAGAGTTGGGGCCTGATTGTTCAGCTTTAGAAGTTATTTGCTTTGTATATCTGAAAATGATTTACTTGGTAAAAAAATTTCTATTTACAAAAAAAAGGAAAAAAATAAGGCGGAAAAAATTCTAATAGAAAAATAAATTAGTGATTATTCCATTCCCAAAATAAAGGATATCAATTTATCAACCATCTAAGATGATATACATTATTATAGGTAACAAATTCAAATAAGAGAGAGAAATAGCTCGTATATCATTTATATTTCTATTTTTTATTTATTTTATTTATTACGTTTTGGTTGCAAGAGTTAAAGTTTTTCACAAATGAAATAAATGTCACAAAAAAATGTGAATAACAGATGGATGCATGGTAAATGATAAGTTAATATATGCTAAAATATTTAGGTAACCATATGAAAAATATACAGGATAGTAAATAAATACAAAGTATAGTATTTTGTTGCTTAAATATTAAATTTTATTGACCAAGAATAATTATACGTCCGCTAGTTCATATCTACTGACCAAAAAAAGAGAATCTAGAATCAGTACTCACATTGCTCTCCTATCTACTGACCAACAAAGAGAATCTACAACTAATGCTAGCTAGTGTCTATGAGAGGGATAACAATTCAAACTCTCAAGAACTTTTTTCCAACTTTTGTATTGTTGGCCTCTGATATGGAGTTGGAGTAAAATATCGTTAAGTATAGAGTGACATGGCTGTTGTTTGTCTTCCATTCTAGTAGCATTCCATTCAGTCCACAAGTGATATATTCTTGCAGAAAACAACGATCTTAGTATCTTTGTTCTAGGCTTACAACTGTGAGATCTTCTTGCTATCCATTCCAGCTCCTCATCCCAGCTGCCTGTTGGTTTAGACATTCCCATCAATCTTAACAAAGAGTTCCTGATGCAGCCCGAACACGTGCTGATCAAGTGTTCGATCCACCGAGGAGACCGATGACAAGAAGCCAAGCCAAGCTGCTGCACGATGTGCACGTTCACTTAGCCTGGCCGAAGGAAAACAATTGCTCAGAAGCTGAATGGCCGAGCTCAAGAATCGAAGGCATTATCTTCAGATTTGAGCCCGATGGCAAAGTGACCGAGGACAAGGAGCTCGAAGACAATTGAGCATCCGAAGGCAACAAGTGTGTGTTCGAGCAGACTACCGAAGCCAAAATCTGCCGAACACATTTCAACTCAGCCCTGCGTGGCTTATTTCTATTGGTCAACTGTGACCTATTTACTAGTTTACCCTTAGTATTTCCTCTATAAACACTGTTTCCTTTCATTGTAAGAAGCTAGTTTTTGAACATTGATGAAGTGAATAAAAGTGCCGAGCACATTTCTTCTTGTCTCCGTCGTGAGCAAAACCCCGGTGAGGGCTTTTAAGGACTTGTGGCTTTCGGTTAGTCCGATTGAACATTCCTCTTGATCATTCAGTTTGCAAGAGGCAATGTTCTCTTGAGGATTGTTGCATAGTATAGGTGATCCTTGTATCCCTTTTGATTGAGCTTTGAGACAGGTTCCTCACTGTTCTTTCGAAAGAAGCAAGTTTTGTCTTGCTTTTATCTTTATCTTTATTGTTTGTTCTTCCGCGTTTGTGCTAGCAACCCCTTCAGGAATTGCATTGCACCATCTTGGTATCAGAGCACGGTTTGGGCTTATTTCTACAACCCCAAATCCTGTTCGCGTTATCTCTATTTTCGTGCGTTTTGTGTCTTTGTTTCCGTTTCGTGTTCCTGTTTTGTTTGTTACTGTTGGTGTTCTTACAAAAAAAAAAAAGTGTTAAAAGAAAATTCAAAAATTGTGTTTGATTGTTGGTTGTTTGGGAAAAACAATCTTGGATTCTTGTTCACCATCGAGTTCTGATTCCAACGAATACCCGACGTACTGATTTCGTGACTAGGGTTTCTTGGTGAATTTTGGACTGTTTTTGAGCTTCCTTGGTGACTGGAAATCAAACCCCAGCCGTGTTGGTGGAGAACGATGAAGGTTGGTGGTTTTTGAGTGATTTGTGTTTGTTTATTGCTTAAAATCGAAGTTCTTAAGTTGGAAACGTTGTCCGTACACCGGAAACTTGTTACAAAATCGTAACAGTGTACGACTCGAACGAGCTGGATCTTAGCTCGAAGAACTTCGTTTGATTTCCTCCGTTGTTGTTTGGAACCGGAGTTGAAAGGGCAACTCAGATCTGTTGAATTTCGTGGTCAGTGAACCGAAGTTGTTGCGTCCGTACGCCGGAGCAAGGTCACTGTTCCATTGAAGAAGAAAGGGGTTAAAATTTTAACATCAAAACCCCAGGTGAAAATTGTCGGCTGAAAAGGGAAAGTGGATAAGGTAAAACCCTATCCGTACCAAGGAGGGACCACTTTTGTACGGACAGGAGTGGGTGTGATCGAAAAAGATTCCAAAAGGGAATCAAAAGGGTAGATTCTCCTAGGTTCTCACTTTCTTTCGTGTCAAATTCTAGTTGGTGGATCTTTTGAGTATTTGTTCTACTCAAAGTCGTACTAACTCTTTTAAGCTGATAGGAATTCGTGCGAAGGGGTGACCGAAGTCCAAACTTTCGTAGAAATTCTTTTGACTCCCTGAGCTCAGTTGAAAAGCGTCCGTTCCATCGAGTCGAACATCACTTCACTCTTCCCGAAGAGGCAGTGACTATTGTCGAACTTGAAGGATCTTAGAGGACCGATCAATCAGACGAGCCACTGTTAACAAGTCCTTGAGTGATCAAAAAAAAAAACCGAACCCATAAATTGAGTGGACCTGAGTGCCACCCATCAAAGGTGAGGGAGTGTGTGAGGTGATTTCTAACCCTAACATTTGTTTGATCTTTGACTTGTGCAGGAACCATGGCTGGAAACGATGGCAAAAGCATTGAAAAGCCTGAATTGTCGTTAGCCGATCTCATGGCTGCGATACAAAGTGTCAGTGCCGATGTAAGAGGAGTGAGTGCTCGAGTAGCTAACCTCGAGCAGGGAAGTGCGTCCGTGGCCATGCATGGGTCCGGCGCTGGAACGAGCAAATCCACTCCGATGAAACCTGATCTGTATGCTGAGCTTCTTCGACAACATCAGTTGACGAGTGAAGCAATTCGAAGAGAGCTTAACTTGGGCAATCCCCAAGCTGGAAATCAAAACTTGGGAATTCCCCGAGGAGAGAGGTTACCACTTCCAAGGACCCGAAGAGATCTTGGAGCTGTAACCGAAGAGGTTGATGAAGAGGAATTTCCCGAGGACGAATATGAGCGAGAGCCGCCATTCGCTCAACGAAGGCAAGCTCACCGAGGACGTGGAAATTTCCGAGGTCGAGGCCGAGGCGCAAATGTTGAAAGAAATATAGAGCGCGAGGCTGATGATCGAGAAGATGAGTTCCCCGAACAGGCTAGAGCTGTTCGAGACTCAAACTTGAACAGTGTCAAGATCACTATTCCACCCTTTAAAGGAACTAGTGATCCCGACGAGTATCTTGAATGGAAGCTTAAAATGGAGCGCATCTTTGAAACCAATGAGATGACCGATGAGAGAAAAGCTGCCCATGCCATTGCTTCGTTCGAAGCTTATGCATCAACATGGTGGGAATCTGACAAGAGGCATAGACGAAGGAATGACTATCCAGTAGTCACTACCTGGCCACAGTTGATGAGAGCGATGGATGGTAAGTACTTGAGTGCCAAGTACAGGCAGACTCAAATGCAAAAGCTCTATGAGTTAAAGCAAGGGTCCAAGTCTGTCCAAGAGTACCACGATGAGTTCGAAAAGGTCCGATTGAACCTTGATCTGGTCGAAGACGAAGAACAAGCCATTATCAGATTCAAAAATGGCTTGGCTAGGGATGTGTCATCTCAGTTGAGACTCCACGTGTACCACACGTTGGAAGGTGTGTTTGATGCTGCCACCGAAGCTGAAAAGTTGGTGAAGGACGATAAGGCAAACCGGTATCGAGGAGTTACTACTTCTACTCCTTTGAACCGAAGTAAAGAATGGAAGAGTCCAAACCAAACAAATGCTAACACTGTTCGAGATTCGAAGAGACCCTTCGAAAGAGGTGTGACCGTTAACCAACCAAGAGAAGTGGGGGGTAAAGTTCAACTCAACTCTCCTAGTGCTTCAAATATTCAGTGTCACAAATGCAAAGGTTATGGTCACATGGCAAAAGAGTGTCCAACTCGCAAAGTTATGCTTTTGCTCGAAGATGGAACCGTCCATGAGCAAGCGAGTGACACCGAGGAGGAACTTATCGAGGAGACTGATCGGGCTGAAGTTGATGATGATCATGAAGCTGCCGAAGCTGATCATCCGGAAATGTTTCTTGTAGTTCGAAGGAATTTGAGCTGCATGACTCTTGAGGAAGAGGACAACCAAAGAGAAAACCTCTTTCATGCCCGATGTCGAGTGAGGGGAAAGGTGTGTTCGATGATCATTGATTCTGGTAGTTGTGCCAATGTAGTGAGCCAAACTTTGGTTTCACAAATGGGATTACCTACGATGAAGCATCCCCACCCTTACAAGTTACAATGGCTGAATGAGTGTGGAGAATTGAGGGTTGTCAAACAAGTGTGGATCAAGTTCAAAATCGGAGAGTATCAAGATGAAATGATATTCGATGTGGTTCCGATGCAAGCTTGTCATTTGTTATTAGGTCGACCGTGGCAGTATGACCGAACAGCTGTCCACAATGGCAGATCCAACACTTACACTGTGAAGCTCGATGGGAAGAGTTTCATACTCAAGCCCTTGTCTCCAAAACAAGTCACTGAGGACTATAAACGAATGAAAGAATTGAAAGAAGCGGCCAAAGCTAAGCTTCCGATGGGAGCAAAATTGGGGCCCGAAGAGACAAACTCACCGCCCGAAGTGAAAGGAATTTGTGCAATCATGCAACCCGGTGAGATCTTACGAGGCAACGACCACGGTCAGATGATGATTTGCCTCGTGCACAAGGGTATCTTTCTAAACTCTAATGATGATTTTTCTAATGATAACCCTTTGCCTTTGTTTGTTCGTAAAGTTTTGCAGGACTTCGAGGACATGTTTCCCGAGGAAATGCCAGGTGGATTACCTCCGTTGAGGGGAATCGAGCACCAAATTGACTTCGTACCAGGGTCTCAAATCCCTAACAAACCTGCATACCGGTGTAATCCCGAAGACACCAAAGAGCTCCAACGGCAGGTTGATGAACTGCTGAACAAGGGCCTCGTCCGTGAGAGCTTGAGTCCTTGCGCCGTTCCTGTTATCCTTGTCCCGAAGAAGGATGGAACATGGCGAATGTGTGTTGACTGTCGAGCAGTCAACAAAATAACGGTAAAGTATCGTCATCCTATCCCTCGATTAGATGACATGCTAGATGAGTTAAGTGGTTCTTCATGCTTTTCGAAGATAGACCTCAGGTCCGGTTACCATCAGATCCGAATGAAACCCGGGGACGAGTGGAAAACCGCATTCAAGACCAAATTCGGTCTCTATGAATGGTTGGTGATGCCTTTTGGCTTATCCAATGCACCGAGCACATTCATGCGATTGATGAACCATGTGCTCAAACCGTTCATAAACAAGTTCATTGTCGTTTATTTCGATGACATACTTGTTTATTGCAGAACCGTGGATGAACATGTCGACCACCTAAGGCAAGTACTTGAAAAGCTTCGCGAAGAGAAGTTGTACGCCAACTTTAAGAAATGCGCCTTTGGTGTCGATCGTGTAGTCTTTCTTGGATTTGTTGTCAGTGCTAATGGTGTCGAAGTCGACGAATCAAAAGTCGAAGCCATCAAAGATTGGCCAACTCCAACCTCGGTATCACAAGTTCGTAGCTTCCATGGCTTAGCTAGCTTTTACCGAAGGTTTGTTCGTGACTTTAGCACCGTGGCAGCTCCTTTAACCGAGCTGGTGAAGAAAGACAATCCATTTGTGTGGGGAGAGTCCCAAGAGAGGGCTTTCCAAGAGTTGAAGCGGAGGCTTTGTTCTGCCCCGTTGTTGCAACTCCCTGACTTCGGCAAAGCATTCGAAGTCGAGTGTGATGCGTCTGGAGTTGGGATCGGAGGAGTGCTGATGCAAGATTCGAAGCCGATCGCTTACTTTAGCGAAAAGCTTAAGGGTGCAACCTTGAACTACTCTACGTACGACAAGGAATTGTATGCCCTCGTTCGAGCACTCGCCCATTGGCAGCATTATTTGTGGCCTCGAGAATTTGTGATCAAGAGTGATCATGAGTCTTTGAAACATCTCCGAGGTCAGGAGAAACTGAATCGAAGACATGCCAAGTGGGTTGAATTTATTGAAAGCTTTCCCTATGTAATTCATTACAAAAAGGGAAAAGATAATGTTGTGGCCGATGCGCTATCAAAGGAAATTTGCCTTAGCGACCACTCTCGCCTCTAGGCTCATGGGATTCGAAAGCATCAAGTCGATGTACGAGGACGATCCCAAGCTGAAATGTATTCGAGACGCAATCTTGAGTGGCCGAAAGGTTGAGAAATATCAGTGGCATGATGGCTACCTCTTCAAAAATGGGAGGGTTTGTGTGCCAGTGTCATCGTGGAGAGAGCTCTTGGTTCGAGAAGCTCACTCAGGTGGACTGATGGGACACTTCGGTGTCGATAAAACTCTTGGTATCTTGACCGAGCAGTTCCATTGGCCCAAAATGCGACGAGATGTGGAAAAGCTTTGCAACGCTTGTCTCGTTTGCAAGAAAGCAAAATCGAAGTCCAACCCTCATGGTTTGTACACCCCGTTGCCTGTGCCTGATCGACCTTGGGTTGATATATCCATGGACTTTGTCTTGGGGTTACCGAGGTCGGGGGGAGGACATGATAGCATCTTCGTTGTGGTTGACCGTTTTTCAAAAATGGCTCACTTTATTCCTTGCAAAAAGTGTGATGATGCACAGCATGTAGCTACATTGTTTGTTTCTAATGTGTTAAAATTGCATGGTGTACCTCGTACTATTGTAAGTGATCGAGACTCGAAGTTCTTGAGTCATTTTTGGAAGTGTTTGTGGGGTGCCCTCGGCACCAAGCTACTATTCTCGACGTCTCACCATCCTCAGACTGATGGACAGACCGAGGTAGTTAACCGAACCTTGGGATCGTTGCTTCGGGCAATGACCAAAGGGAAGGTTGGAAACTGGGCTGATCGTTTGCCCATGATGGAGTTTGCGTACAATCGAACGGTGCATCGAATGATCAACATGACCCCGTTTGAATGTGTGTATGGCTTTAATCCTTTGATTCCACTTGATTTAACCCCATTGCCGCGAGATTCTGTTCTTGATTTTGAAGGTACTCGACGAGCAGCTGCCTTGATCGAATTGCATGCAAAGGTGAAGAAGAACCTCGAGGAGGCCTATGCAAAGGTTGCCGTAAAGAAAAACAAGGGGCGTAAAAAGTTGGAGTTAAAGAAAGGAGATTGGGTTTGGGTTCACTTCCGAAAGGAACGCTTCCCGAACCAAAGGAAAGGAAAGTTGGCTCCTCGAGGGGATGGTCCATTTCAAGTGTTGACCAAGATCAACAACAATGCCTACGTGATCGACCTCCCTGGTGAGTATAACGTGTCCAACACCTTTAATGTTGCTGACTTAGTTCCTTGTGTTGTAGGTCCAACTTCGGAGGACGAAGAGGGCTTGATTTCGAGGACGAAATCTTCTCAAGAAGGGGAGGATGATGCAGCCCGAACACGTGCTGATCAAGTGTTCGATCCACCGAGGAGACCGATGACAAGAAGCCAAGCCAAGCTGCTGCACGATGTGCACGTTCACTTAGCCTGGTCGAAGGAAAATAATTGCTCCGAAGCTGAATGGCCGAGCTCAAGAATCGAAGGCATTATCTTCAGATTTGAGCCCGATGGCAAAGTGACCGAGGACAAGGAGCTCGAAGACAATTGAGCATCCGAAGGCAACAAGTGTGTGTTCGAGCAGACTACCGAAGCCAAAATCTGCCGAACACATTTCAACTCAGCCCTGCGTGGCTTATTTCTATTGGTCAACTGTGACCTATTTACTAGTTTACCCTTAGTATTTCCTCTATAAACACTGTTTCCTTTCATTGTAAGAAGCTAGTTTTTGAACATTGATGAAGTGAATAAAAGTGCCGAGCACATTTCTTCTTGTCTCCGTCGTGAGCAAAACCCCGGTGAGGGCTTTTAAGGACTTGTGGCTTTCGGTTAGTCCGATTGAACATTCCTCTTGATCATTCAGTTTGCAAGAGGCAATGTTCTCTTGAGGATTGTTGCATAGTATAGGTGATCCTTGTATCCCTTTTGATTGAGCTTTGAGACAGGTTCCTCACTGTTCTTTCGAAAGAAGCAAGTTTTGTCTTGCTTTTATCTTTATCTTTATTGTTTGTTCTTCCGCGTTTGTGCTAGCAACCCCTTCAGGAATTGCATTGCACCAGTTCCAGACCTGCCTTGAATAACCACAGATAAAGAATAGATGAGCATGAGTTTCTTCAACATCCTCACCACTGAGTACACAACTTTTGGGGACTTGTATGCCCCATATTTCAATCTATCAGCTAATTTATTGAAGAGCTAGCCACAAAATGAATTGATGCTGAGCTATAATACCCAAACCCATAGTGACGTTCTTCTATTGTGCTTTAGGATAAATGGGTGTCAAGGAAGTATAAGTCTTCTTTATGCTAAATCTGCATGCACTTGTATACTTTTGAAGGTCACTAACAATGTCCATATTCTCAAACCATTTTCTAGCATCAAGGATTTTCCTTACAAGCCAAAATATTTGTTTAGGAATTGGCATATCCACCACGGACCTTCTTTTTATAAAAAAAGTTGTGGATCCATTAGACCCAAAGGGTGTCTTTCTTTTCACTTTACAGCCCACAACAATTCACATATGGTTACTTGGTTCCAAGTTTGGAAGTATTTTTTTAAGACCTCTTGTAGATTTTGGCATACATGGCTTTTCCCGAACAACAAAGGACTTCTAGAGTTTTCATTGCTTCCGGTCTAAAGCAATGTTCTACAAATGCTGGTTATCAACTGGTTGACTCTTTTTGGTAGCAAGAAAACATGAACCCAGTAAGTTTGCATTCAAAGAGTACACTCTTAATGAGCTGCACTCTTCTACTATAAGACAGGAACTTTATGGGCCAGAACTTGTCAAGACAGTAATTCTTTCCACTAAAGGCTTACACTGCTGGATTGCAATTTTTCTACACGACAGGGGAACTCCCAAGTATTTGAAAGGCATCTCTCCAACGGAGAAGTGCATATCTGTTCTTTCAAACCCTGAGAGACACTAGCAATGTAGAGGGAGATCTTCTCTAGATTTTCTTTGAGGCTAGAGACATCAAAGGAGTGGTTAAAGGATTGTAACATCAACTAAATGGATACTTTATCGACCCTGCAGCACATCGGTAGATCATCATCAAAGTAGTTATGGACCAACTTCATTTTTCCACGCTTAGGGTGGTAGTTACTGTTTGGGTTGTGCCTCAGTTGTTTCAATAATCTATTTGAGTATTCCATAGCAAGCACCAAAAAAATATGGAGACATTGGATCCCCTTGACTTAGTCCTTTCCTAGCTTGATACTTTGGTGTAAGGCCCCCATTGAGCAGTATGGAATAACTCAAACTTTAAACACGTTGCATGATAATATGAACAAATTTCACAGGCAGTCCATATTCCAGTAACAAGATCTTTATGAAGCCCCCATTCAAGTGAATAATAAGCTTTTATCTACTATTCACTTTCACTAGACAACTTGGAGATAACCCCTTCTAATTGTAGCCTTTGACAAGTTCATAGGAAATCACCACATTATTGATATTCCTCCCTGAAATAAATGCAGATTAAGAGGGCCCAAACAAAGTGTGTACCACTAGTTCGATTCTAGTAGTCATCAACATTGCAATTATTTTATAATTTTGGTGCAGTAGGCAATGGGTCTGAACTCCTTTACAAATGTAGGGTTGTTAACTTTTGGCACCCGAGATATAATGATACAATTCATTTCTTTCAAGATTTGGCCATTATAAAAAAATTGCAACACTACTTGAATGGCCTCTTCGTCAACTATGTCCCAATGAGCTTTAGAGAACTTCACAAGAAAGCCATCCACTCCAGGTGCCTTATCATTAAGCATGTCATGCAGGGCTTGTATGATTTTATCTCTAGCCACAGGCTTGATAGGTTCCTGCTTCTATTCTCTGGTAAGGCAGTGTCCATCTCTAGCTATGTCACTATTCAGACAAGGTAGATCAGAGGCACCAGACCCTAGCAGGGTATGAAAGAAATAATGAACTCTTGTTGTACTAGCTCAGGATTAGTGAGCAAGTCTGTGTTCATTACATATGGATGAGATATTGTTTCTGGCCTGCCTAACCTTCAGTTGTGCATAATGGAACTTTGTGTTGGAGTCACCCTAAGATATCCACATAGTTCTTGATTGTTTTCTCAATATTCTTTCATATATGTTTGACAAGTGTTCAAGAGTCACGAGTAGCTCCTTCTCTTCTCTGATCAGCTGAATATTATAAAAATAATTTTTAGTTCCTACTGTGTCTCATGTAATTTTACCTTCATATCTGCAATTCTAGCAGTCAGGGTTGACATCTCTTTTTTCATATGCTTGGAACTATGTTCAAGAAGCTTGAGCTTTTTGCATACACTGTACATAGTGTAGCCTGGGATTTGTTGAAGCCAAACTGCTTTAAGAGCTTCTTTAAAATCACTTTGATCCAATAAAATATTAAATAATCTAAATGGTCGAGGAAGAATCTGCTTGTTAATCTCAATGTTTACAATAATAGGGGAATTATATAAGCACACTGGGTTAAGATCGCATCCTTCAAGGCCCCTATATTTAGTTAACCAGTGAGCATTACCAAATGCCCAGACAAACAGACTATAGATTCTATCCTGAGCTCCCATTTTGTTATACCATGAATATTGACAGCCTTTTATTTTGATTTTCCAAACCCAATATCCTCAATGCAAGCTTGGAAATTCAAGATTCCATTCTGATGAACTGGTGCCACATTAACTTTGTCCTGCACTGATAGTACTATGTTGAAATCGCCTAGGACAATCCATGGATCTATCATAGTATTATTGGTTTTCCTCGATTGATCCCAGATTGTTTGTCTTTCAGTTATTGTATTGAATCCATATACAAAAGTCATACTACAAGCAAACTGAGATCCTTTATCTCTCACCAAATAGTGAACCACCTGAGGAGTTAAGAATATAATAATAACATTGACCAATTATGGCTTCCAACATACCCATATTCTCCTAGTTGTGTCAGCATTATATCTGAAGCTACCTCCTATTCGGATCCAAACTTTCTTTTAATTACTTCAGCCTTACCAACTCTAACTTTTATCTCAAGACATCCCAATCGTACAACTTTATACAGAGCATAAAGGTCTTGAGTTCTTTCTGCTTGAAGGGCTTGTTCAAGTTTCTGATATTCCATGACCAAAAATCATGGGAGATACTTCTTGGCTAGGCATTCCCCCTTAGTCACTTCATTGGTGACCACCTTTGGTTGTATTCGAAAAGCACTGAATTGATTGCTCCTAAGAAGTCTTTCAACTACTTCAGTATCCTCTATGAATTCCCTCAGACCTGCTCCCTTGACTGCTCTATCTCCTTTGTCTTACCTTTATCCTTACCTAGTTGTCCCTCAATTAGAGTCATCACTTAAATGTGTTCTATCTCCTCATGATTAACAGAATTCACCTCTGTTTCCTCTTGGCTAACAGAATTCATCACTGAATTATGAGGCATCACTGGGTTAGGTTTGGCTACTCAATCAGTTTTGGTGGTTGCTTTTTCTTTGGTGGTTGTTGCTTTCCCCTATATGAAAGCACTCTTGAAAATACAAAGGTTTCCAACCCAATGGACCTTGTTCGCATATACCCAACTCACCCCTCTCAGTGGTGAGTCGAGACTACAAACTCTTGCCCTCTCGGTACTATGAGTTAGTGCTTTGAGTACTAGCAACTAGTCCAAGTAAGGTATCCCCTCTTGGTGTTCCACCCGTTAACCCGGGGTAGACGCAACACACCTACCCCGGTACCCCATCACTACACTTTCTATTTCTAGATTTACCCTCTCGGTGTAACCCTAGTACTCTATGGGCTCAACTTGAGTTGTACACCTCAAGTTGTTGCAATGGATTCAAAAGTAGTGAAATAGGTATTCATAACTATTTAGAAGCTTTTTATATTACACTCAATCGATTATTGGACTAGGGTTTAGTTAGCACCCTAGTGGATTATTTAGCTACTCATACTAAGTAATGGTTCAAGACTTGAAAGTAATGAAATATGTATTGAAATAGTAAGGTAGTAATTATTCTTATAAAAAATGATGTTGTTCTTCTCAATACAAGAAGGCTTGACAAAGAGGAGATAGTATTTTGTCTTTATCTTGCCTCCCAAGCAATGTAATGTTTAAGATATCTTGAAAAATCTACTTCTAGCTATATATTATGTTTGCTAAAATTAATTATAGAACTACCATTTGCAGGTTTAGTGAGGGCCCTTTTGGCAAGGGCTGAGTTCTGGCTCTGGATTAGGTGAAAGGGTTGTCGCCTCTTGGACATGGTTTGGCGCTCTTTTTCCTTAACTGTATAAGAGGGCGGCCGCCTTTCACTAGGCGACCACCTTTTCTTCTCTTCCACAAGAGGGCGAAGTGCAGCCATGTGATGTAGACGCCTCTTCTTCTCAGCATCTTTTCCTTGACTGGAGCATGGGCGCCCGCCTCTTCATGGGTGGTCTCCTTCTCAATAGCTCTCCCATTTCTTCAACCTCTTCCAAAGGGCTGGGGCCTTTTTAGCTGTCCAATTTGGTACTCAACATGGTTTCCCATCCAGAGAAATGGCGGTCGCCCCTAGCATTGGCTCCCGCCTTTTTCAATATTTCTGCATCTTCTTGAATCTTGATCACTATCTTGGGCATTCTTGCTCTTTCTCGTGTCTAACTCTTTCATTCAGCATTAACACCTGAAACCAAGCAAAATACATCGATCATTCCAAAGGAGTTAAAGTACGCAAAATGCTCAAGCATCAATAATCAATATCAATCAAGGGAACCAATAATTAACCTCAACTCATAGCATAACATAATATGTGGGCCAACTCCAGCATAGATAGAATGTTTGGTAGTGGACCAACTCTAAGACTATCAATATGGACCAATAACGAAGTATATCATTATAATATTATGTTAAGAATGATTTAAGTGAGTTTAAAGAAACAATATGACCATATATTATGTTTATATGTTGAATATAAAGTTTGGGAAAAATCGGATTTAAGTTGTGGAAAAACCGACTAAGGAATTGCCTTGTAATGGAGCTTTTTCAGCAATTAATTTCATGTGTTATATGCGGTCTTTTGGGGACATATCATATATCAAATTGAAGGTATTGGAGTGTATTCTCCAATACTTTTAACGTTTTGTTCATACAACATATGAATAAAAAGATATGAGCATCAGAAGTCAGACCAGAAGAAGGGACATAAGCTCAAAAGAGGGCTGGAACTAAAATATTTCGAGTATAAAAGGACAAACATGTATTATTTTCGTCATATCCAGAACATACACCATAGAAACAGTTTTCTCTTGAGTTTGAAGCTAATTTTTATGATTTTGAAGAAACAACATCAATCTTAACTCGAAATTGAAGACAGATTGCGTCAAAACGATCTACGCGATTAGGGTAACATTATGCTACCTTCAATTTCTTCTATAGTTTGAGTTTTAGAATTACTTCATGGCTAAGTAAAGTACCTAAATGTCGTATTATAGCTTGTTTAAGCTTTGGGAGGTGTGGAATTCAAAGGAAACATGGTTTAGAAGCAAGAAACAAAGGTATGTAAGGCTAAACCTTTCTTTTAGCAAGGCATGTATCTTTTAGCTTTTGAAGCTTTTCTTAGTTCTAAACTTAGTATTTCTTCTGAGAAACTTGTATGATACCAAGGAAACCTTGTATATACTTAATTTGGTACTAAAATCCAATGTAAAAGATGTCCAAATCAGCAAGACAAAACGTTTCAAAATCTGGAAAATTATTTTGATCTTTGGATAGTTGTTAGTATATTGATCATAACTCCTTGTACAAAATTGATATTTAGATTCTTTAAAAATCTCCAGAACCCTAAGACATATATCTACAACTTTTATGCAGACCATGAAGTCTATATCTTTCATCTACACTCTAAAAATTAGGTTGAAGGTCAGGACAGTGGTGCTGTCCAGACATTCTATCTACGGATTTGTTATGTCATCCAGTTGTCTCATCTTGTTATCCGTTTAACATGTTTATGTTATAAGTTTATCCGGGTATCCATTCCCATGTATAGTATAGTATTGGTTCTGTTTTTGCGGGTCATCCACTGTCAGGGGAGGCTCTGCCGAAATTTTTATAGAAATTCAAAGAGTTTGACAAATTCTGAGTTCTAGGTTGTGTCTATAATTCCATCCAGAGTTTTCTTATCATTCCTTTGAGTCCATATATATTGTTGCCACATGTGTTATGCCTCATACATGCTTATGCTTATATTGTGATCATGTTATGTGTGAGTTGGAGTCCCCCATAGGGGCTGGACATTGGACACACAGTCCGGTCGCGTGTGATACTACCCGTCTGAGGGATACAGCCCCTCTGGTTCAGGCGGGAGTTGAAACACCTAGTGTGACCGGGTGTCGTTCACACACTCTGACCAGAGAGACTAGATACTACTGGCTGGGGGTGGATATAGCCCATAACACCCACCAGGTTTGTTATATACGCGTATATAGCCACAGTATGCACTGCATGATTATACATGAGGCTAGTTCCGATTTTCAGTTACCTGATTTGGGGGGATACAGCCCATAACACCAGACAGGTACTAGTTCCGATTTTCAGTTACCTGATTTGGGGGGATACAGCCCATAACACCAGACCGGTACTAGTTCAGGTTTTCAGCTACCTGATTTGGGGGGATACAGCCCATAACACCAGACATGTACTAGTTCAGATAACAGTTCAGTTTTAGCTCAGTACCAGTTATCAGTTCTCAGTTATCAGCCACCAGTTCTTAGCGTCAGGATCAGTTGACAGTTATCAGTTCCAGTTTCTAGTTACCAGTTATCAGTCATATTACAGTTATTTATCAGTATAGTTCAGCTCAGTCTTTAGGTTCAGATTCAGCTAGACTTCAGCTTATATTCATATCATGTTTAGTACGTTCTTCAGATTTCCAGCTATATTGCTATGCTCCAGCTCATTATTACATATTTATATTCCAGCCTACAGTTTCATTCAGCTATGACATATTATATGCTCATGTCTTACATACTTGGTACATATCGTACTCACGCCCTTTTCTGGGGCGCTGCGTTTCATGCCGCGCAGGTGCAGATAGATCAATGCTTGGACCACGTTAGTAGGCCATCTATCAGCTACTGGAGTCACTCCGCTTACTTCCGGAGTTACTTATCTTTTGGTATGTGTACAGTCAGCCAGCTTGGGTATGGCGGGGCCTTATCTCGTCCTTTGTATATTCAGTTCATCACTCTTAGAGACCTGTAGATATGTCCCTGTGTGGTGCAGTCAGTACGTTATGTATGTCAGCTTATGTTAGCCTTGTCAGCTTTTTGCATTGCATACTCCTTATCAGCTAGGTTTATGCTTATTCTGTTTATCAGTTATAATGGTTAGCAGATTATCAGTAGGATTAGTGATGATCGACACTTAGTGTTGGTCATCCGTCGCGGCCCTAAGTTGGGTCGTGACAACAATACATATCCATTCATATCTTAAAATATTTCTGAAACAGCGTTCAAAACATAAAAGTTAAAAATCAAGAATAGATACTCATTTGAACAGTTTAAAGAAGGCGAAATAGGTTGCTAGCTCCTTAAACTTCGCACGAATAGTCAGCTAGCGCCCTCAACTCTGCTCTATACCTATTGGCTACCTCGACCTATTTGAATTTGTTCTATTTGATCATAAAACACTGACATGGAAAAAAAAAAGTAATTCTCACTTTCTATGGGCGCATGAAAAGTTTAAAAAGATATATTTTTATTTATCTTTCATTTAAAAAGAATTATTTTCTAAAATTTCATAGCCACCAACCCTGCCACAGCTACTCACCACCGCCAGCAACAAATATATCCTACCACTGTCTCTCTTCCACTTGTTGAAAAACATAAAATTTCGTTTCTCAATTACAGAAAAATAGTTCCTTTTTTTAGAATCACCATTAACTCCTGCCACCAATGCCACCACCATAAAGATCCACCCATCATCCCCTCCCTTACCTTAATCTTCTCATTTGTGACTGCCGCTACTTATTTATCTTCCTCTATTATACAACTCAATCACTATCACAGTTTTGGCCACCAACAAGTCCGGCAATCATGATACAAAAAACTCAAAAGTTTATCTAGGATCAACACTGAAATTTACCACATATGCAAATAACCACAAGCTTATATTTGACGATTCACATAACACCAATTAATTAGTCACTTAACATGAAAGCGTTTATGTGGATTTTATTTAGTCAAACATGGCCTTGAGTATGTTAGCCTCCATCTGGATCCTCTGCAACTTTTTTTGATATTGATCGCAATTCATGTTAATCCCTTTTCTTCATTATCTGTATTTTTTAATTTTTACTATTCCAATTATGTGAAAAAGAAAAATGAAGAAGAAATTTTGAAATGGAAAAAGAAAACGGAAAGCTGGAGGTAACATGACCATAATGGGGAAGGGGGCATGCCGACGACGTGTATGGGCTTACTTAACCCAGCAAAATTTACCTTTTTTTTTTTTGTCCTGAAAAGTATTTTTTAGGTTAATTAAAGGAAAAAGTCACATGACACCTTTTATTTTATTTCTCTTTTTCTTTTTCAAATTTGTTTTATTAATTATAATCAAAAGACACGTGGCTTTTTTTTATTTGATGGCTATGTCATGTCGTGGCGAGTGAAACCAACATCCTCAATTTTATCTACTAAATAGTGAATTTGTGCTTGGATGGGACAAAGTTGAATATGGCGAGGTAGCCAACATGTATAGAGCAAGGTTGAGAGAGCCAACTGACTTTTCATGCCAAGTTTAAGGAAGTGGCAACCCATTCCGCCTTTAAATAAAGAACACCACAAATTCAAAGTATATAGAATCAACACCAAGAATAGGTATATCGGTTATACCTAGGGCAATGTACATATAACAAATCTATGTACAAGATCCCATGTGGAAGAACTCCACCAAAGAAAGAGACATAACCCTCTACCTCGATTGGCCGATAGCTAACTAGCCCACGATCGACTTTTCTATGCTCAAATTTTCCAAACGAGTCCACTTTATGAAAAACAGTAATTATACGATCAATACAAGCAAACATGCTAATTTTCATAACTTTAAGACAAACTAGTCAAAAAGTTAACGCAAGGCCCATATACCCGAATACCATAATGAAATGTATTTTTTGGTAACCCATAAATCCACCAATCCAAAAATACAAAATTACTTACCCAATCGAAGTTTATTTTCATCATCAAATCCCTAATTTATCAATTTTCGGGTTTATATTGAAAGTCAACTATTTAGCAACATCTCAAATCTCAAATTCAATTATATAATCATGTTACATATTCGAAAACAAGTTCATGCATCGAAAATCGAGTCAATTCAATATCATTAATATCCCCGAATCCCCATATACTCCACTTTTAAGTTCAAACATAAGAACTTACTCAACTTCCCCAATTTCTCATAACTACTATTCATGGCCAAACTAGAGTTATCAAATTCAACCTTTCAACCAATACAACTTGGAATAAATGCTATAAATATTTGCAAATACTTATAAGTAACTAGTTTGAGTGAATGGAATTGCCTCAAAGCGTCCAAATCTTAAAAATCTTTCTTCTAGAAATTTTAGTGTTCTTGACCAAATTGGTTAAATCTAATCATTAGCAAGTTAAAATGGTATTAGATTCCCTGTATAATAGTTGTAATCAACCCAAAATACCCTTAATAACTCATGTTACTTGGTAGACAAAGTCTCATGCTCAAATTTCGTCCATAGCTCAAATGCTAGCTCAATTTTTATCCCAAAAAAATGTGCTGCCTACAATAGTGTTTATATAAGCCTAGCAGCTTGCACAGGTTGTACTCTATGTTGTGCAGATTGTACCTTGCCAGACAGCTTCCTGTAAAATACTAAAATCTTTTTATAAAAATGTTCAAATGACACAAACTTTTTGGCTTTAGAACCCAAACACAAAGGAATAAAACTTTCATGTTTTGACCTTTTCCAATTTCTTCATAGGTTGATCTCTATAATTGTTTGAAGTTAGGTTATGTGTAATTCAAGTCATCTTTCTTTGTGTAACTGATTCCAAAGTACACCAAATCAACTTCTTTCATTCCTAAACATTCTTAAAACTTCCCAAATCATGTTCACAAATCATGTATAGATGTATTTATTATTTCTCACCATAATACTTTACCGGTGCCATTAATTTGTATGCAAAGTAAAGCATTCATCACCAATATAGATTTCTAGGTCGTTACAATAGTATTCAAGTTGTAACCAAGATTGTTGTTGTCGATTACCTTTTATGACCTCCGCCATTGTGGGTTGAGCTTCACTAGATTTCTCAGAAGGCGAGTTTCCTCGCTGCAACTGATGGTCCAACTTCCAGTTCCTGGTTCCTGGGGTGTCACAGATTCCATAGTTGGTAACCCTTTGAAAATTGTAGGTGCACTTCCCATCTCTGGTAACCATTGGTCAAATTGAATTGGGCCAAGGTTTTGGTGGATGTTGCTTTCTGGTGTAACTTGCCAGGGATCATCTCCGGCAGCTTTGGGTGAAGCCGATGTCGGTTGCTGTTGTTTCATCTTCCTTGACATCGTGAAAGGCGCGAGTTAGCTATCCTTGCTATCGTGCGCCTCCAAAGCTCTTCCTTGTGGGAGTTGGAAGTATTCCTTTCTTTTTTAACTTCCTTCAATAGATACAAATACAAAGTATAGTTATAATATATAGAACAGAAAATAATAAGTTGGTGAATAATAGATGTATTCATGATAAATAATAAGAGATTATATATTAAAATATTAGGTGAATAATTATGGAATATTCAATACGTTTAAAGAGTGATATATTAGGTGAAACAATGAATAAATATCGAACATATAGTATATTAAAATATTAAAATGAATACATATTGAATTCAACTTACATACATAGAGTGGTATACTGTGTTAAAATAATAAATAAATATTGAATATTCAGTACGTGAAAAAATTTTAAGTACACAATATGTTAAAATATAAAATATAAATATTAAATAAACAATATATATACACACACACACAACTTGTATATGTAGAAAGTATACCGGCAACATATTTGTATTGATAAAATATATAGTGTATATGTAGCGCAAAAGTAAAACTTCCTCTCATTGAGATCGTAATTATGTGTTGAATATATGCAGGTGGTATGTATATCAATTCCTATGAAACTTTATTATCATATCGATTTAATGTATAAATATTTACATATCACAATAATTTTTTTTCTTAAGAAAATGTATGCTACCAAATTGAAGTGGAGAACAATTGACTTCAGTTTGAAGAAATATAGGAGAAACTTTGAAGAGGAGAAAGGAATGTTGAGTACGCGACTTTTGGACTTAAAAGGAAAAAAAAATTAGCTTCAAAACTTTGATCCTATAATTCCGCCCATGTATTTCTCCTAATTATGAGATTAAATCTTCCTTTAAAACCAAAGGGAATTTAACTCGAACTAATACCTACAATTAAGGGATAAGCAACGAACAATTTAATAATTTTTTAAAATACCAAAAATATATACTAATAATTAAGTATTCGTGGCTAGAGGAAAAAAAAGGAACTATCTTAATATAAATAATGTCAATAAATAAATGCTACGAGAGTTTATGTGGAGTAAAAAAAAATTTAATAACTTGTATAGTCATCCATATTTGACAAATTACCTATCCAGGTCACTTATGTTTAATTCAACAAAGTCACGCAACTTGCACCATTTATCCTACAAAGTCGGCATAGTTAGAAAACTAAACAGATAATATTATATACGTCCCCTTAAGTTTAGCTTCATAACACTTATGTTTTTGTGATTTATGATATTATGTGTACCTTCCTTATTTTAGTTTTCTTTGGAAAAATACTATTAACCTATTTATCATTAGTTTGAAATTTTATTATTTGACTCACTTATCCTTTCCGACATATATTCTCATGTTTAATTACTTTTGTAAGAAAGCTTATGCCAAAAATAAAATTTATTGCGGATTAATCATAGGGATTTTCATGTAAGAATTTTATAGGAATTTCTTGGGATTTAAAATTATAATTTTTTGTTTAATTGTGAAATATCCTCGAATGTTCTTGTGGAACACTTAGGAATTTAATAGTACTTGCACAAAGTTTGTATGAATTTATTTTGAGGGTTTTTTACACATATATACAAATCTACACACCTAAATTACAAAAAAAATGTAATATTTTATAAATTACAACATATAGTAATATTTTTACTAGCACATTTCACAACAATCAAAATAAAGAGGGACAATCACACCTTCACCTATGACACTCTCTCTCTCCACCCCCCTCTATTTTTTCCGCTGCCGCCGGCGACGGCGCCACTCCCTTCCGGCGAAATTTTACACCCCCAGACTCCCTGTCATATCCTCTTTCCCGATTTGAACTCGTCCATTTCTCTAAAATCTCTCTCCTTGGGCGTAGATCAAAGTTCAATGAAGAGGCGGAACCCTAACTCCGACGCCATATGCGCCGTTTGACTGTCGCTCCCCCGATGTTACCACGGTTGGCTTTACCGGAAAAAATGTGTTCTCATACCTGATCTGTATCGTCATTTTTGTCGATTTTTCTTGGAAAGGACACCATTGTCACAGACTTGCTCAGACCAACCACCACCGTCTTGCTTTCTTATTTCAGAATCACAGCCAAGCAGCATTAGAGAACAAATCAGGTGATAAAGTTTCCATTTTTATCAAAAAGTGCCACCAGGGAATCTTCTTCACACCGTTAAACAAAACATCGGCCACGATTAACCAGAAATTGCTTTCTCGGCCAAGTTCACTTGCCCGTTTTCACTCATTTTGGACTATTATGCGGTGTGTTATGTGCTTCTCTCTCCTTAGTGGTGATTAGGGGTGGGCGTTCGATGTTCGGTTTGGTTTTTTTTAAACTTCAGTTCAGTATTTCGGTCTTTGGTATTTTGGAAGTGTAGAAAAAATTATATCTTTTATAGTTCGGTTTGATTCTGTTTATTTAATTCGGTATTCGGTTCGATATTCCTGTATTTCGGTTTAAACCATAGTTTCTAGCACAAAAAAAATGACTTAAAGTTACTGATTAATGGGAGTTGAGACTTAAACACATAGAATTAGATTAAGTTATAAAAAAATAAAAATAAAACCTTTCATATCATACTAAAGTTTACCGAACAAGTTATTTGTTAACAAGATTTAACCTTTCATATCTTCATGATAAAAAAGTTTTTAAAAGCAGGTGCCATTTTTAAGTTAGGGGTTTACCTTGTCTAAAATTTTCATATGCAATAAATGTGCAGAGCAGCAATTGCGATAAAGAAAATAAGCAGGCAGCCTTATTTTCACATGATCATAACAGCCTTATAGGAATGTGCAGAGCTTGAGAATGAATCAAGCTCGGCAAATCAGCCTCAAAATACTAAACAAGCAGTAGCATTACAGACTTAATTTGTGTCAGAGCAGCTACCTAATGGTAGCAGGCAGCAGCAGGTATTAACTGGGTTAGACGCAGCGTCAATAGCAGCAGTTAACACTGCGTAATAACAGGCGTCAATGGCAGCAGGCAGCAGCAGTTAACACTGCGTAACAGCAGCAGTTAACACTGAGTAATGGCAGCAGCAGCAACAACAAAAGCTGCATAACAGCAACGTCACAGCAGCTGCATAACAGCTGTATAAAAAACAGCAGCAGTAACACACTAACAACATCATTTAACAACAAATTAAGCACCTTCAAATAGCATTAACAATTCATCCATACAAAAGTAAGTACGGCAGTCGACATGAGCGTTTAATAAGCTCAATACTTGATAACAAGTCAACAACAAGTAGCCACCACAGACCAGACAAAGTCAAGTCCAAAATAAATAAGTACTAACACAATATAATAAAATAAAAGTTATTATATTCAAATGAAACATCCACCAACTTAGACATCTCTTAAGATGAGTCCTGAACCCCCTTGTGCCATGGTTTGGATTATAGTTAAAGATTCTACCATATTTCTCGCACTTCATTTTGCGAATTCTTCCTTCATTTTCTTCAATCACATCAAGATACAACCAAATCTATGATCGATATTTAGTTGTACCACGCCTCTTGATTGAATTTGAACTTGGACCTAACTAATAAGATTAAAATTATAAGTTAGAAAATCATAAAGAAGAAACTACCAAAGTATACAGTTAATCACTTACCACAAAAAAAAGATGCAATTAAGCATCAACAATGCAAGAATCTCGTGCATAGTCGGCCATTTCTAAATATAATAACAATAACAGTTAGTTTTACAACAAAAACAGAGTAAACTTCAACACTAAAACTAACAAGGAACCATAATATTACCGAGCTCAATTTACTCAAGATAATCCAAATCTTCTTCAATGCTAATCGGAAGAGGCTCACTTCTTAGCCAATCTTGAAAACAAATAAGAGATTTCACACATTTAGGAGTCAATGAAAACCTAAATGAATCAAAAATACAATCACCCACTAAATGCACACTCGGGTGCCACACTAGAGATAGGAACAACCAAGACATCACGAGCCAACTCTGAAAGAATAAGAAATCTAAAGGTGTTCATTTTCCACCAATCTAAAATATCAAAATTCTCAATAGCGGGCTCTTGATCTTCACTAATATACTTCTCAAGCTCTGATTTTTCACTTACACTTCCACTATATTTTTTTGTCTCTTCAAGTGAAGCTTGTTTCTTACTACATTTCCAACAAGCACACTAATTGAATAAGTCGAAAGCTTACTAGATGAAGTGGATGATGAAGGAGAATGTGAACCCACTGTTCCACTTGAATATATTCCTGCATAATCAGCATGCAAAAATGTCAAATAAGTTCTAAATTCAGCTTCAATTTTATCACCTATGGTCTTTCCATACATCTGCTCAAATGCAAAATCAACATACACAAATTTATTACGAGGATCCAACACAGATGCAATAAAAATCATTTTTTTCATGTTGAAAGGATCACCCCAGTACTTCTCAAATTCTTTTTTCATTTTATCGGCCATCTTAGAAAGTTCCAAGTCATCACTAAGTACGCACATTTTCAAATATACATAAAGCTCACATATTTTCTCAAAATGTGTATTAGCAGTGACATAAAGAGAACCATAAAATATAATTGTGAGGTCATAAAATCTGGCAAGAAACTTTACCACATTTCTCAAATTCGCCCAATCTTTACTTTCTAGTTTACCTACAACACTTCCATCTTCACAAGCATGAGAAGGAAGATAAGTAGATAATACCTTTTCAAGGCCTCCATCGAATCTGTCAAAAGCCGACTCATAATGTTTTGCTACTTCCAATATCAAGTAGGTGGAATTTCACCTAGTCGGAACATCTAAAACCAAAGCTTTATTATAGTCAGATATTTTGACGTTCAATACACTGCTTGAACTTTCTAAGCCTGGCAGCAGATTACCTAACATACCTCACAACCTGTCTAACACGTTTCACAGAAGTGCCAATTTCTTTCAAACCATCTTGTACAATAAGATTAAGAATGTGAGCAGTACATCTAACATGAAGATGTTTACCTTCCATCAAATTAGTTCCCTAGTCAGCCAATTGTCTAGACACTTCTCTAACTGTGACATCATTTGAAGCAGCATTATCCACAATAACAGTGAACACTTCTCCAAGCGCCAGTTAAGAAAATAATTATTTACCACTTCTGTCATATCCTCCCCCTTATGACTAATGACAGGGCAAAAGTTATGAATTCTTTTATGCAACACTCAATCTCTATCAATAAAGTGGGCCGTCAAACACATATAATTAATTCTTTGGACAGAAGTCCAAGTATCAGTGGTAAGGCAAATCTTTGGTCCTACATCTCTAAAATAATTCTTCAAATTATTTTTAAGCTCACCATAAAGTTTATAACAATCCCAAGTTATAGTCCTACAGGAAGGAATCTGAAACAAAGATTGTGCTTTACTCAAAAACCTCTTAAAGCCTTCTTTCTCCATAAAACTAAATTCAAATTCATCCATAATTATCATCTCAAAGCCCTTCTAACTTCATCTTGATCAAATTTTCAATCGGATCTATCATTTGAGGTAGGTTTAAAAGGTAATTGATTGAAAATTATTAGTTTTCTTATTAGGTGCATATACATGGCACCAATTTAAATGAGCTCTCAATCCAGATGTTCCACCAGTGATTTGAGCAGAATAATGTTTCTTACAATAATGACACTTTGCCTTTGTAAGTACACCATTTTCAAACGCTTTAACAAAATGATCCCAAACCTGAGATCTAGATGTAATGACTTTTTTTTTTTTTTCGTACCTTGAGTGTCGAGAGATATATCCTCACTTTGAGATCAGGTATACCTTTAGTTGAGGCAACTTCATCACTAATTCTACTTTCAACCGTCATCTATAAACAAACACAAATACAAAATATTTTAGACAAGAGATATATACTAAATTGCAAGAAAGAAGAAGCCAAGCAGCAGGCAGCAATTGCAATAAAGAAGTAGGCAGCAATAAGTACTTAATGAATCCTAGAAATTATCAGACTTAAACACAACTGAATTTATTCTCCTTTAGAAAGAAACTGGATTGATTCATCTTCATTAAGCAGAAAACAAGACTACAAATATGATACTACAAATGAAGAATGCCTCAAAACCTTGCGATCAACCGTTTCCAATCAGACAAAACAGAACTAACTCATTTTAATATATTTCAAATACTTCTGGACATAAAGGAAACATAAGCTGATTGTATAACCTGATTGTATGGCTACACTCAAATCTAAAGTGAAGTACTCATGTATCTGTATCTAGCTATCAAGGGATTAATTCAAATATAAAACTTAAAGCTTAACTAGTATTACTAGAAGTATTAATTATATGAAGAAGCTTATTTGGGTAAAATTTACCAACTGAGACAAAGAAATGCATAAAAAGTGAACTGAAATAAGTACTTAGCACTTATTATTTTCTTTGTTTAAACAAAATGGATAGACAATTTTGAAAGAACAAGCTTTGACTAAAACTCTGAAAACCAACCTCAACAGAAACTCTTATGCTCATTTTATCATTTTTAAGCTAATAGGAACCAATTTCAGATTAACAATCCAATCCTTATACAAAGTTATCAAGTTTAACTAGAAAAAATAGATTTACAACAAACTCCTAGTGGCCTGAAGTTCTGGCAGCCTTATTTTCATATGTTAAACAAGAAAAAATTACTTATTAGACAAAGATTACAGCTTATACAAACATGTTTCAACATTTAAACAAAGATCTAACCTAACTTTTCATCCCCTTTGTTCTATTAACCAAGAAAAACTTAATCTTTGCTAAAATAAACTCGATCTGACTTTAACAAAGAAAAGAGAAGCACAGGAAACACGATCATATTTCTGAAATTAAAAAAAAAAAAAAGAAAAATGAAATCAAACCTCGATCGAGAGAACGCCGGCGAAGGAGACGGAGACTGTATTCGGCGAAGGAGTAGGAGATTGTATTAGTTTGTGTGTGTTGCGGCTTAGGCCTTAGAGTTAGAGAGATTTTTTTTTTTTTTAGCGAATATCACTAGGCAGGGTGCCTAGCGACTAATTTTATAAATAATAAATTCCTCAAAGAGGACAATACAAAGCAAGGAGGGCCATACCATACCTTACATCATCCTATCGAGGTGAGACCTCGCTCCTAACAAGAATGCAAAAAATAAGAACTAGCAAGAACCAAATAAAGTATGATCATCACAGAGTTTATAACACACTCTATGATGATATTACATATGAGAATACTAAAATAATGAAGTAATATAAAAGCTAGAAAGAAAGTGGAATCATGCAATCCACACTTCCTTCTACAAATGATGATATGGAAAATGTAGAAAGGCCCTACTATGCTAACTTGAAAAAATGATATTTGTGGCTCTCTATCACGATCATATATGCTATCCATCATTTCTTCGACTTCTTGGACTTTTTGGATTTTGATTTGGTACTCCTCGAGGGTTGCACCCTAGTAGGCTCTAATGGGCGCCTTACTAAGGCTGTCTAATAGCCCGGTTTGGGCCGGGCCGAACCGGACCGGACCGGAAACCGGTCCGGACCGGCTCAAATCGGGCCAAATATAAAAAAAAAAAAATTCGACCCGGTTTCGATCCGGCACGTCCAAAATGGACCGGACGAACCGGACCAAAATGGACCGGAACCGGACCGGACCGGATGACTGATGGGCTTAGCGAAAACTAGCCGTTGGGCAACGGCTATTTCACTTTTGGCCGTTGCCCCAACGGCCAAAAACGGCTATTTTGGCCCCCCCCCCCCCACCCCCCTAGGGCGCCCCCATACCCCCTATCTATTTTTTCTATAAATACCATCATTTTTCATCAATTTATTCACAATTTCTCTAATATTCTCTCTAAATCTCTATCAATCTCTCTTATTTCTACAAAAGGCTATTTGCTAAATTGCATACTAAAAAAATATTTGGAGTAAAGTGGAAATATTGTTCGGTGCGGTTCCGGTCAAGTTTCAACTTTCACTTCCTAAGTTCTACATTCTAAGTTCACGATATCAAGTAAACTCGTTCTTACTTTTTATTATCTATTTTATTTTTGTGCAATATTATTGTTTGTAGCATATTTTAGTAATTTGTTTGAAGCATATTTTAGTAATTATAAAAAATGTCTGGAATTTGGAGATCAATTACTGGGCGTACGGGTAGCGGTCGTAGATCAAGTGCTTCTAACCGGGGGGGGGGGGGGATGATAGACGTAGTCGTGCTTTAGGTAAAAGACCAGTTGGTACTTCTAGCGCTCCTTCTCTTCTAGATGATTTTACTCAGGAAGATGACTCGCAATTTTTGCATGATATAAATGTTGGTGCACCACTAGATAATGATATGTTAGAGACACAATATGAAGAGTTTACCGAAGGGGCTAATTTAGATGAAACACCCACTAGTCAATTTCAAGGCGAACAACATGAAGAAACTGAATTACCACCTATGCCTCCTAGTAGAGAACGATATGCACGACCCGAAAGATCGGATGTGTGGCAATTTATGACTAAAGATATTCCGGCTCAGAAAGCTAAATGTAATATTTGTAAAAAAGTTTGGGAATTTAAAACCGGCAGCCATAATAGTGGGACGGGAAAGTTGAGAACACACTTAGAAAACCATCATAAGGAAAAATGGGAAGCAAGGGCGGGTGGCCCTCGTTCAGGGAATAGAATGGCTCCATCGCAAGGTAGTGGAATCCAACAGGAAATTAACCCAGTGACGGGGGGGCTTTTGCATTATGATAAAAAGAAAGATAGGGAACAAATGGCAAAAATGATTGCGGTAGAGTGCTTACCTTTTACATTTGCTTCTTGTCAAGGTTTTATTCGTTATATTCAAACCGTATATAATCCATCTTTTCAAGGTTTTCCAAAAACTACGGTTAGAACTGATATTATAAAATTTAAAAATGAATATAGACAATATTTACGATATATATTTTATCACTTTGATTGTAGAGTTTGTCTTACTTCTGATTTGGGTCGTGGTGTAAATGGGTATGAGTATTTAACAGTTACTTGTCATTGGATAGATCTTAATTGGGTAATGCAAAAAAGAATATTAGCATATTCTGCTGTCGATGAACCACACACGGGAAATTTTATTAAGGGAGAAGTTTCGGATATTTGTAAGGCGTATTATCTTAGTGATAAAGTTTTAAGTATAACTCTTGATAATGCAACTAACAATGATTATGCTATTAGTAAGTTAATACCCGCATTGCATCCCCCTTTTGAAGAATTGTTTCATGTTAGATGTGCATGTCATATATATAATTTAGTTGTAAAAGATGGACTTAAGTTATTTGATCCTACTATTATGAAGGTTAAACTCGCAATTAGTTATATTTTTAAATCTAAAAAACCGGATAGATGGAGGGACTTTCAAGTAGATTGTCTGAAAGAAGGTATAGCTCCTAGAAAAGTTCCAAAGGAAGTTTCAACTAGGTGGAACACTGTATATGACTCTTTGAATGTTGCTTACACTTTACGAGTGCCTATTACTAATTATTTTAATCGCAAAGTAGCTGACGTGTATCACCTAGAAGAAACAGATTGGCAAGATGTTGAGCGTCTTCTTCAATTTTTAGCAAAGTTTTTTTATGCTACTAAAGAATTTTCCGGTCAATATTATCCTACAATCACTACCATGTTGTATTTTATAGCTGGAATAGCAGAATTACTTAACGATTATAGAGTACTGCCTGGTTATGAAGTTGCGGTAGAAGCAATGCTTGAAAAATTTAAAAAATATTTTTTTCCGATTCCACCACTTTATTACATTGCATCTGTATTACATCCATGTTTTAAACGTTTTAATACGGAAATGCTCATTAGAGAAATTTATGGGAATTTGAGAATTACTGATGAAGAAACACCAAGTGTAGAAACAGTTTGTGTGCAGGTAATTGTAGATTGCCAACGGATTTATGAAAGGTATAGGAGTGCAGCTGATAATGTTGTTCCAAGTGTTCCAAGTGGAGCTGGATCAAGTTCAACGCAGGCTCCCAAAAGACCTGCAACCGGATTGGGAAGTTTTTCCAGCCTTAATCAAAGGCTTTCTAGCAGGCAGTCGAGTAGCAGCGGAGGGTTCAACGAGCTGGATGTTTATTTACTTCATGGTTGCAAGGAAATTGAGTATTTTGGAAGCAATCAACTACTGCCATTTTGGAAGGATCAACAAGCACAGTTTCCAGTTTTAGCAAAAATGGCGCGGGATATTCTAACTATTCAAGCATCATCTGTTGCTTCAGAAAGCGCGTTTAGCCAAGGAAGATTACAAATTGGAGATCATAGACATTCATTGAAGGAAGAAGCAATGGAGACGGCCGTATTATTCAGAGATTGGATTAGATCGGAGCGAAGAAATTTTGGATTTGCAGAAGATAAAGTAGCCGATTCAGAAGCATCATCAGAAATTTTATCAGGCGATGGAAGTTTGGACAATGAAACTGAATATGAACAAGATGACTCTTTGCCACCGGTTCCTCCAGAGGTGCCAGACGAAATTATTCAGAAAATGAGAAGTTTTTTTATTAATATGTAGTTTTTGCAATTTAATATCTATGTACTTTGCAAAAAATCAACCATTATCCATTATTCAATAAAATGCGTTACGCCTTGCTATTAAGTAAATCCTTTGTTATATTCTCAAGTATCCTTTGCTATTAAGTTACCTCTTTGCAATTCAATACTAAAATACTAAATACTAAAATACTAAATACTAAAATACTAAATACTAAAATACTAAATACTAAAATACTAAAAACTAAAAACTAAAAACTAAATACTAAATACTAAAAACTAAAATACTAAAATACTAAATACTATTATACTACTAACTTAGTATTAAGTTTGAAAAAATAACAATTTATTAAGTTATACTAGATTACTAAGTTTTATAAAAAAACTACTCAATTATACTTTTATAATACTAAAATACTACATTACATAATAGTTAATATTTTAATACTAGATTACTAGTATTATATAAAAGTTATTAAATAAAACTAAAATTTAAACAAAACAAATAACCAAAAAACAAAAAACAAAAAAAAAATAAAGAAACCGACAAAACCGGGCCGGACCGGACCGGACCGGAACCGGACCGGACCGGCCCACTTCAAATTTATGTCCAAATCCGCTCCATTTTGAAAAATAGCCGTTGGCAACGGCCATAAACGGCTATTTTTCCCACCCCCACACCCATAAACGCCCCTACAACCCTCCCCTACCTATTTTGCCTATAAATACTCCCATATTTCATCAAATTAATAACAATTCAATATTTTCTATTCATTTCTCTTTAAAAAAAAGCTATTTTATTAAATTTTCTATCAACATGGCTGCAAATGCAAATAATGCAAATCAAGTTCAAGGTGCTACTAACGTAGGTCCGTCTGCTGCTCCAAAAAGAACTAAACGATCCGAAGTTTGGGAATTTATCACAAAAAATAATGATACCGGCAAAGCTCAATGTACTCTTTGTCAGAAAGTTTGGAATTGGGAAGATGGAACAAATACTGGAGGGACAATGAGGTTTAAGACCCACTTGGAAAACCATCATGACCCTGAATGGGCAGCTCGTGCTGGTGGCAAATATCTGCAACCACGTGATGACTGATGACTGATGATTGAGTTGAGTCAGTGTTGAGTCGATGAACTTGAAAATTTATGTATTTTTCTAATTTCTAGTCTATTTTCATGTTTTTATTTTCTAATTATGCATTTTCATTTTCCAACATAATGTAATGTGTGTATTGTTGAATATATTATATGTGTTTTGTGTTGTTTATTTAGATTTTAGTATTTTAAAAAATAAAAAATTTAATTTAAAACAAAAAAAAAATAATAATTAACGAACCGAACCGAACCGGATCAAACCGGACCGGGACCGGTACAATATCCGGCTGCCGGTTCCGGTTCCGATCCGGCATTGGTGCAATTGCACCGGTGCACCGGACCGGAACCGGGCCGGTGTCGGATTTTTTTTGCCAACAAAACACCGGACCGGACCGGACCGGACAAGCCGAACCGGGACCGGACCGGACCGGGTCAATAGACACCCTTACGCCTTACCCTCCTTGCCCTCTTTGGAGCATTATCATGAATTTCTCTAGGCGACAAATCTCCTTCTCTAGCCACCATGCTAAAATTATGTGTGGTGGATTCCTCCTCAAGTTCCTCTTCTTCAAACAAATCATCATCCTCCACTAAATAATGTCCTTATGGAACCCTTTCTTGGAATGATGCCACTTGTCTTGCCAAGATACCCCTCGTATCATTCAAATCCATTCGCTTGACAAGTTCATCATCCGTGGGTAAATACTTTGAATGTGGGACAAGCTGCATCAACGATTTAGGCACATAGGAAGGAGCATTTATGTTCAAAAAAGACTTACCAAAATTAGGAGAAGCACTCCTACACAAACGTTCAAGTTGAGCCGTTGAAATAATATCTTTTCCAAAAAATTTTGGCTTGGTCACACTTACTTCCAAAGTTGTGCTAACCTCAAGCGAAGGAATAGTGAGAGCTTGTTTATTTTCCACACAGGTGCGTTGGCTCAAATTGACCTCATCATCCTCACTAAACTTCATAACAGAGTCATTAGAGTCCACAAGAGGATTACGTGAAGCAGCTGCTCCCAAATCGTCCAAAGAATGCTCATGAAGCAGCTCTCCCACATCGAGAGCGTGTGGGGACTGGGAATTCACCCCAGCTGCTGCAACTAATTCCATACCAGGCTCAAAAACTGCTGCAATTAATGCATTCCCATCGAGCTTAGGAGTCTGCTTATCAACAACCCAAAAATCCCCACATGATTCCACAACATTAAAATCCCCTCGTGACACCTCAGCATCTAAAGCATCCATTAAATTAATCCCATGCTCACTCTTGGCCAAACACGCTGCATCCCTTAAAGCTAAGGGCTGTTGATCCACGAAAGAACCCTCACGTGATAATGAATGAAAACCAGCTGGACCCACAGCATTAACATCACCCTCATTATTAATTAAGCTTGGGGAACAATTGTTGTCCAATAACATAGCTGCATGCTCATGCAACCCGGATTCAAGAACTAAAGCTGAAGGCTCTACAACGTCATTACTATCAGCATTAAATTGCGTAGAAAGCAAACAATCCTCACGAGCTTGAGGAGTTGACTGTATAAAACCTTCAGTTCCAATAGCCTGCGAATCCTCGACATAGACTTCCCCTCGTGACTCCTCAGCATTAAAAGCAGCCAACAACGCTGCATCCCTCTCCACGAGCTTCACAGGTTCACGAGAAAAAACTGATAGCTGCTGATCCTCAATCTTGTTAATACCAGTAGGAGCTATAAAGTCACTGGAAAAAGCTAAAGGCTGCTTCCCAGCAATTAAAGAATCCTCTCGAGACTCCACTGCAATAAATACACCCTCACGCGACCCTGTTTCATCAACAAGATTACCAGAAACAACAGAGACACCAACCTCGTTGACAATGGGATGATTTTTAAAAGCCACTTCCACCCACTTCTTTGTCTGACTTCCTTGTTGGTTTGCAACTAGATTTACAACGTCCATGTTTGTTGTTTGAGTACCCGTTTCAACTTGATTCACTTGCGTCTCGACTTGAACTTGAAATTCCTTCGCCTTTTGAACGAGAGTCGAATCATCAACATCTTCACTCTCAAGAGCCTTCTCCTCCACAGTTGTCACATCTTTGCCTTGAGCTACATCAGGAGCTTCATCAATGTTGTTTAAAAGATCAAAAGCATTCCTAGTTGTGAGAGATTCTCCTTGCTTCTCACGACTAACAGTTGTACTTGGTATCTCTTCAACTTGGTGAGCTGCTTCTTATCCTTGTTTCTTCTTGGAATCCACACGAACCCAAGCACTAGGGTTCTTGTTTGGATGCAAAATCCTTCCACCATTCTTTTTTTTATAACCTCGATCACGCACTGGATGCGCAGCTACAAGATGTTCATCACTCTTCCTTTGGTTGGGCTGTGTAGGCTCAACTTGTTTACCTACAACCTTGCCACTCTTTAAAATCCTAATAGGTTCTACAGTCGCAGCCTCATCCTCCAATCCTCCAAAGTCATTTTTTTGCATAAGTTCTGGATGCAACACATAACATTCACTGTCGCAATGACCTTGAAGCCTACATTCCCTACAATATTTAGGAACATAGTCACATCTAATACGAACCCACTTAAACCTTGCTTCACCCGTTGTGGAGTTTTTGATTCTGATACGAACCCGTTGTGGACGAGTCGCCAAAAGATCAAGCTCGACTTTAACTTTCGCACAACTAGGTATTTGGGAATTAGGGATTAGGAAACAGGGTTATTTGGGTAAGGGACTAAGGGGTAATTATGTAAATATTGTAAGTGTATAGGTTAACTTATTCGGTTTTTCGGGTACCGAAGTTCCAGGTTACCCGGAACCGAAGACCGAAGACCGAAGACCGATTAGTCTTTTGCTATTGGTTCTGATATTATTTTTCTTTTTTTATTTAGATTTTCTATTGGTTCATTGATTGTATGTCTCTGTTTGTGTATGGGTGTGTGTATATGTCCTTTTTCTGACATGTATTGAGTGAACATCGCTTAAACAGTCTGAAACAGCCTGAACAGCACTGAAGCAGTCCAAAACGACTACTGAAACAGTTTGAAACGGCTTTGAGACGGTCTGAAACGGTGCTGAAACAGTCTAAAACGGTGCTGAAACAGTTAAAAATAGTTTGAAACGGTGCTGAAACAATCTAAAATAATACAGATACAGCAAGATATGGTTACATACGGTGCAAAAATAGTACAGCTACAGCGAGATACAACACTGAAACAGTCTGAAACAACTAGTGAAAAAGTCTAACATAAAATGTAAATAGACAGAATACATATGCATCGCCTTAAACTTGCCCATTTTCGCATTTAGACACTTGAACTAACGGTTGTACTAACTAGACACTTGAACTTAAATCATCTTGTATCTGTTGAGCACATGATGTTGACATTGCACAATTTAAATCATCTTGTATCTTTTGAATACACGTTGCTGACATGGCATAACATATGTATAACACTCTCCCTGAAAGTAGAAATCTTTATTCTCCTCCTCTTTTATTTTTCCAAAGAAAATTAAATTAAAAAAGTTCTATCTCTTTCAACCTTAATCTACTATCACCTTCTCCACTTCCTCTACAACCACCTCCACCGCCACTTCCTCTACCAGGGGCGAAATTACCTTGCACCGAGGGGTGTCACGGACACTGCTTCGTCGAAAATTTTTACTAGGTACATATATATATATATTTTTGAAAAATCGTAATAATGTGCATACAAATACATTATGTGACACTCCTTGAACACATAAGGCTTGACAGTCCAGTGGTAAAGCACTCAACACTCAGCGTCCGCGGCCTAGGTTCGAATCCTTACAAGTGCAGAATTTTTGTATAAACTTTCGAACATTTATATCTAATAAAAGGTTACCAGGAATCGAACTCAAAACCTTCAGCACATATAGGAGCCGAAAAACCATCTCTGCTGCACCTCCGCCCAGTTAAATTTCTAACAATTAACACACATAAAGCTACAAGAAACAGGGAAAAAAAACCCTAAATATTAAAAGAAAATTCCCAATCGGGATCAACAAAAAAATTTTAAAATTCTGCTGCTATACCCTACAAGTCACGCGACTTTTGGAGCAAAATTGACCCAATTGAATCATCATCTTTGGATTTCTTTGTCTCATACTATTTGGTAAGTTATTCTATTTTATTTCTTCCTCCTTTTTAGGTAGAGGTTCTTGAAACCTCTATTATATTCCTTTTGAATTCAATTGGATTATCTAGGGTTCATCCTAATTGATACTTTATTTTAGGTTAAATTTTAATGGAGAGGTTTTACCCTAGAGTATCTTCTACGGTTTCAAAACCAATTTCAACATCTAAAGATTCATCCAAGTTGTGCAACAATGCCAAAGAGTCAAAACAACATCGACAAAGTGAAGGAGTTGATATAAGTTCCCTTCCGGTTGACCCAGGTGAAAGATTAACAATTCAAAAATACCATCCAAATGACCAAGATGAAATAAGAAGAGCATATATTCAAAAGGGTCCTTTCCAACCTCGGAATCACAATTTTTCTCAAAGAGTGTTTTCAGGTAAAAAATTGCGTCGCTTTAATTATGAATGGTTTGATGAGTATGATTGGTTGGAGTATAGCATAACAAAAGATGCAGCCTTTTGCTTCTATTGCTATTTGTTTCATGATGAAAGCAACAGTCAGGGTGGGGGAAATGTATTTTCAGAGATAGGATTTACAAGCTGGAACAAGAAGAAGAGTTTTAAAGTGCATGTTGGTGGACCGAATAGTGTTCATTATCAGTCAAGAAAGAATTGTGAAGATCTAATGAATCAAAAACAGTCCATTAAAAGTGCACTCGTTAAACAATCTGATCAACAAAAGTTAGAATATCGGACTCGTTTAGAAGCCGCTGTTGATGTGACAAGATATCTGTTGAACCAAGGATTAGCATTTCGAGGACATCGTGAAGATGAATCGTCTCTTAATAGAGGTAACTACAAAGAACTCCTCAAATGGTATGCAAAATTATGTGATAATATTGGTGAAGTATTTAAAAAAGCTCCAAAGAATAATCAATTGACTTCTCCATACATTCAAAAGGATATAGTCACTGCATGTAAGATGGAAATAATTAAATCTATCATAGAGGATTTAAATGGTGATCACTTTTCCATATTAGTTGATGAATCTCGTGATGCATCGTGTAAGGAGCAAATGGCTATTGTGTTGCGGTATGTTGATAAAAGGGGTTTTGTGATTGAGCGTTTTATTGGTATTGTTCATGTTCGTGCTACTACTGCTGTATCTTTAAAGAAGGAAATTGTTGATTTACTTGCTCAACATTCTTTAAGTTCATCTTATATACGTGGACAATGTTATGATGGAGCAAGCAATATGCAAGGTGACTTAAATGGGCTTAAAAAGTTGATACAACAAGAAAGTGAAGGTGCTCATTCTATTCATTGTTTTGCCCATCAACTCCAATTAACTCTTGTTGGAGTTTCTAGAAAATGTGATGAAGTTCAAGAACTTTTATTATTAGTTTCTGATATATTAAATATGGTGGGAGCTTCTTACAAGCGTAGAGATGAACTTCGTGAAGCTCAAGCGGAAGAAATTGAAGAAGCATTACGTAAAGGTGAGCTTGAAACAGGTAAAGGTTTGAATCAAGAGTTAGGTCTTGCTAGAGCGGGTGATACTCGGTGGGGCTCTCACTACAAATCCTTTAATAACTTTATTCTTATGTTTGGCCCCATCATTAATGTACTTGATGCTCTTGCTGTTAGTGCACGTTCGGAAGAAAAGTGTAAGGCACAGGGATATCTTACAAGATGTTTAACATTTAAGGTTGTCTTTGTGTTGCATTTTATGCGCAATGTTATAGGAATTACAAATGAGCTTAATGCAGCCTTTCAAAAGAAGGATCAAGATATTGCAAATGCCATGTTGCTTGTAAAAGTGGCAAAGGACCAGTTGCAACTAATGAGAGATAATGGTTGGGATTTACTTTTTGATGAGGTGTCTAAATTTTGTATCAAATATGACATTGTGATGCCACAATTTGACGAGCTCTATGTTATTCTTGGAAGATCACGTCGTTTAGTTGCTGATTATACTGTTTTACATCACTACCATGTTAAAGTATTCTGTAGAATTATTGATTGGCAACTTCAAGAACTCAATAATCGCTTTGATGAGGTGACAACTGATTTGCTTCTCGTAGTTTCTTGCTTGAACCCAGTTGACTCCTTTTCAAGCTTTGACATTGATAAGATTTTGAGATTGGCTGAGTTATATCCTGATGATTTTGATAAATACTCTATGGTTGACCTTCATTTTCAGCTTGAGAATTACATTGTTGATGTTCGAGACCGTGATAAAAGGTTTTCTGATCTTAAGGGACTTGGTGACTTTTCTAAGAAGCTAGTGGAGACGAAGAAACATGGAGTTTATCATCTTGTCTTCCGATTAGTGAAATTTTCTTTACTTTTGCCAGTTGCTACTGCTACAGTTGAAAGAGCATTCTCAGCGATGAAGTTGATTAAGTCTGACTTGCGAAATCGAATGGATGATGAATTTTTGAATGGTTGTTTGGTGCCTTATATAGAAAAGGACGTATTTAGTACTATTTCTAATGAGGCTATTATGAATACATTTCAAAAAATGAAAGATCGTCGTGAAGAGCTCTAGTATTGTACTTGAATCGATATGTTTTAATAATATGATGCAGTATAATATTTTACTCATTTATTTATTTTTAAATGTGACACTGCTTGCAAAAAATTCTGCGTACGCCACTGTCCTCTACAACCATCTCCACCGCACAGTGGATGCACACATAGATTTTCAATTTTGACTGACGCATTTTCTTTTGTTTGTTGGACGAAGAAAAGTATGGTGGCTCTTTTATTGTCGATGAAGATAATTTCGCAACACTACCACTATATTTCAAGGCAAATATGGAGCATAAGAAAAGTGAATGAGATGAATTTGTTATCAAAATTAAAATTTGAATAAACTTCTTTTGAAGAGAAAAACACACTTATGCAGCGCCCATAAATTTTATGGGTTGTGAGAAAAGATCAATTTAATTTCCAGAAACACAATGGTCAATTAAATTTTTTCCTTTATGATCTTGACGCTATTTTGCAAACTCAGTTCCTCTACTACTCCTCCTGATTTCATTTACATTAATTATATAGGCACCATTTTTTTCTATTCTTTTCATATACCCCTTTTGTTATTTTCGATTTAGAGTGAAAAAATTGATCTGCAAATACCAATGATTAAATGGGTAAGATCGGAGGTGGGGGAGGGGGTTGAGGGATAAAAGGATCAAGACGAAGAAAGAGGAGAGTAGTAGTTGCTTGTGCTTGGTCTCGGTGGTATTCTTTTTTTTTTTTTAACAACTAAAAAATGTCAACGTTTTATCTTTTTCGTTTTTCTGATGTGTCATTGTTTTATTTGTCATGATAATGACAGCAGAATTTGTGCCTCACACACGAAGCATTTTTTGTTGTAAAAGAAGTGTTCATTATACACAATATGATTCAAGTTTAAGTGTTCAAATGATACAACCCTTAGTTCAGGTGTCTAAATGGAAAAAATGGGCAAGTTTAAGGGGCTACACATGTATTCTGTCATGTAAAAAATAATGTGAAACCACGCAAAAAATGGTGAAATAGTTCAGAAACAGTGAGAAAAAACGCACAAACACGATGAAACAATACTGAAAATAGTCTAGAAACATCTAAATATAGTCTAGAGACAGTTAGATACGGTGCAAAATAGTGCAGACACAACGAGAAACAACAAGATACAGCGAATACAAGGTGATTGGTAGTTGAGATACAGCGAAATACAAGGTGGTTGGTAGTTGAGATACGACGAGATACGAGGTGGTTGGATAGAGTAGGAGGAAAAGTGAAATTGGGGGAAATGAGAGGAAGAACGTAAGGGTTTCCTATGTTGTGGGCGAAATGAAAGGAATAATATAAGGTTTTGCTATGTTATGGGGAAATTTTGTTATGTATTATAATTAACTTTTCCTTTCCACTATATTGAATAATTTTGCTAAAATATTACTATGTTTTGTAAATAATTTTTAAAAATTATACTTTTCAAAAAAATTTCTTTTTTTTTTATAGAAGTCTACAAGAATACCGTTTTTATCTATAATTTTTTATGTAAAATTTCTTATAAATTTACTTGGGGATCTTCACAGGGAACTAGTTAAATATTCACTTGAGGATCTTCACACGAAAATAGTTAAAGATATTTTCCTATGATAACCGCAAGAAAATTACTCTTGTTCACGAATTTTGCCAAACTATTATTGTGGCTATTTAGTATTGAGTTTAATAGCCTGTTTACCACTGCTTCTCCAAAGCCAAAATTGTCTTTTTTTTTTTAAAAAAAATGAATTTCTAAGGTGTTTGGCAAAGGAAAAAAAAAGTAATTTTAGCAGAAGCAGAAGTAGTTTTTCTGTTTTTGGGGAGAAGAAGATATTTGTAGTTTAAGCAAAAGCAGAAGCAAAAGCAGTTTATTTATTTTTTTCAAAAAAAAAATATCCCTACAAAAAATTCTTATTTACCAAATTATTCCTTATTAATTAACCACAAATATCTCAAAATAAAATTATATTCTCTTTTTCATTTTTTTTCCTTTCTAGGTACTTTTACAAATCCTCTTTCTCTAGGACTAGTTTTGATAAGAATCAAACGCGGAAAATAAAAAGGATAAGAACGAGACGTATCTCGATCACAAATCTCAAGTAGCAACGGAGAACTTGTTCCGTTACACCCCGAGAGGAGGTCAAGAACACCTACGCTAGGCAACTACCCTCGAGCTAACGTGAGCACACAAGTAGAATGGTCGGGGGTATTGGAATTCATCTAGATCCGCTAGAGGAAGAACAAGTCCCATTAAAGGTTTCATTCAATAAGAGTTCAACTCTTCAACACAAGTGTTTGTTTTCATCAAAGGTAAGCTGATGAAAATAATAAGACATCTAGCTATTTATAGGTGTTTTTAGACACCATATGAAAGGTCTAATATGCCCACACTTAGGCTTAGGAACATAGGACCACGTAGGGTCAAAATAGTCTTAACATAGCTAGGAATCACGTGCTTCAGCATTCCGGGCGGAGCGCCCGCATTTTTTATCAGTGGGGTGGCCTAGGCGGGGCGCCCAGAACTTGGGCGGAGCGCCCAGGCCTAAGCATCCTTGGGCGGAGCGCCTGAATTTTCAGGCGGGAGCGCCTGGATGACTGGGTTGTCCCTCTTGCACTTTGAGCACTCGCAACGGCTTCCAATAGCTTCCTTCTTATAGCCCCTTCCTCATCAAGTGTAGGTGTACTCCTTGGATGTCCTTAGCTTGGCTCCGAGTGAAGGGTCTTGTGGGTGTTTGGGTCTTATCATGCTCCCCTTCTTGAGAGGATTTCGTCCTCGAAATTGAAGCATCATTCACGACCTCTTCATCATCATTCACGACCTCTTCATTACCTACATCCAAAGGAACCAAGTCACAAACATTGAAAGTATTAGAAACTTGATACTCACTTGGCAAGTCGACCACATAGGCATTGTTTTTTTATCTTGGAAAGCACTTGGAATGGGCCATCTCCACGGGGTGCCAACTTCCCTTTTCTAAGGTTTGGAAACCTTTCTTTTCGGAAGTGCACCCACACATAGTCACCCTTCTTGAGTTCCACCTTCTTGCGTCCCTTGTTTTTCTTAGAGGCTACCTTTGCATAGGCTTCCTCCAAGTTTTTCTTCGCCTTAGCATGTAGCTCCATCAAAGCCTTGGCTCTAGCTTTACCTTCAAAATTAACAACCATTTCCCTTGGCAAAGGGGTTAGATCAAGGGGAATCAAGGGGTTAAAACCATAGACACACTCGAATGGAGTCATGCCTATCATGCTATGCAATGTGATTGTAGGCAAACTCCATAAGAGGTAGACGATCATTCCAAGTCCCGGCCTTACCTCGGGTCATGGCTCTAAGAAGAGCACCCAAGGTTCGGTTTACCACTTCCGTTTGCCCATTGGTTTGTGGGTGGTGGGACGTGGAGAACAAGAGCTTGGTGCCTAAAGCACCCCATAAACACCTCCAAAAATGACTTAGGAACTTAGTGTCCCTATCACTCACTATGGTTTGAGGCACACCATGCAACTTCAAAATATTTTCAACAAACAAAGTTGCAACATGTTGTGCATCATCACATTTCTTGCATGGAATGAAATGAGCCATTTTGGAGAACCTATCCACAACAACATAAATGCTATCATGGCCCCCTAGTTCTTGGTAATCCCATCACAAAATCCATTGAGATATCCAACCATGGACTAGTAGGTACGGGGAGAGGGGTATACAACCCATGGGGGTGGGCTTTGGATTTAGCACGCTTGCACTCAAGGCAATTGTTGCAAAACTTTTCCACTTGCACCCCCATCTTTGGCCAATGAAATTGTTCTTTAAGAATAGCCAAAGTCTTTCTTGTGCCAAAATGACCCATGAGTCCCCTGCAATGTGCCTCATGCACAAGCAACTCCCTCCAAGAGGACTCGGGTATGCACACCTTACCATTTTTGAAGATATAACCATTAACCCATTGGTACTTATCAACTCTCTCCCCCTTCTCTAGAGTGTCATGGACACTCTTTAGCTTTGGGTCATGAGCATACATTAATTTAATGCTCTCAAACCCCATGAGCTTAGAGGTGAGAGTGGTGGCTAGAGCAAACTTTCTCGAAAGCGCATCCGCCACAACATTGTCTTTCCCTTTCTTGTATTGGATCACATAGGGAAAAGACTCAATGAATTCAACCCACTTGGCATGTCTCTTATTGAGCTTCTCTTGGCCTCTCAAATGCTTGAGTGACTCATGGTCACTCTTTATTACAAACTCACGAGGCCAAAGGTAGTGTCACCAATGGGCAAGGGCTCTCACAAGGGCATACAACTCCTTGTCATATGTAGAATAGTTCAAGGAGGCCCCTTTCAATTTTTTACTAAAGTAGGCGATGGGTTTGCTATCTTGCATTAGAACACCACCAATTCCCACCCCCGAGGCATCACATTCAACCTCAAATGCCTTTCCGAAGTCGGGCAATTGCAATAGAGGGGCGGTACTCAACCTACTTTTCAACTCATGGAAGGCCTTCTCTTGAGGCTCTCCCCAAATAAATGGTTGGTCCTTCTTCACCAATTCGGTGAACGGAGCGGCAATGGAGCTAAAGTCTTTCACAAATCGCCTATAAAAGCTAGCAAGACCATGAAAGCTCCTCACTTAAGTCACGGTAGTAGGAGTAGGCCAATCACGTATGGCCTCTACCTTAGACTCATCCGCCTCCACTCCTTGGGCACTCACAACAAACCCAAGGAAGACTACCTTCTCAACACCAAAGGCACACTTTTTAAAATTAGCATATAGCTTTTCGGCTCTCAACTTTTCAAGCACTTGCCTAAGGTGATCAACATGGTCGTCTATTGATTTACTATAGATCAATATATCGTCAAAGTAGATGACCACAAACTTGTTGATGAATGGCTTTAGAATATGGTTCATTAGCCTCATAAAAGTGCTAGGTGCATTGGAGAGCCCAAAAGGCATTACCAACCATTCATAGAGACCAAACTTGGTCTTGAATGCGGTTTTCCATTCATCCCCGGGTTTCATCCGGATTTGATGGTAGCCGGACCTAAGGTCAATTTTGCTAAACACACATGAACCACTCAATTCATCTAACATATCATCAAGTCGGGGAATGGGATGACGGTACTTTACCGTTATTTTATTCACGGCCCGACAATCAATGCACATCCTCCAAGTGCCGTCCTTTTTGGGAACAAGGATCACGGGTACGGCACAAGGGCTCAAGCTCTCCCTCACCAAGCCCTTAGTGAGCAATTCATCAACTTGCTTTTGCAATTTTCTTGTATCCTCCGGATTGCTCCTATAGGCCGGCTTGTTTGGGATTTGGGATCCCGGGACAAAGTCTATTTTGTGTTCAATACCCCTCAAAGGAGGTAATCCATCCGGCATCTCATCCGGGAACATGTCCCCAAAAACCTTCAAGACATTCTCAAACACACTAGGCAAAGGGTTGGAAGAAAAATCACAATTAGAGTTAAGGATCATACCTTTGTGCACTAGGCATAGGAGAAATTTGGTGCCATCATTTCCTTTTAGGATCTCGCTCGGTTGCATCATGGCACAAATGCCACTGGTAGAAGAAGAAGGTGGGATTGCCACCATGCTTTTGGACAAAGGGCTAGTCTCAATGATTGACTTGGCCTTTGCCACCTTCCTCAACTCCCTCATCCGGTTGTAGTCATCACTCACTTGTTTGGGAGTTAGGGGCTTCAACACAAATTTCCTTCCTTCATGTTGGAGCGTGTAAGTGTTGACACGCCCGTCATGAACCGCTTGTCGATCAAATTGCCAAGGCCTTCCAAAGAGAAGGTGGCAAGCTTGCATGGGCACAACGTCGAACAAGTGTTCATCAACATAACTACCCATTTTGAACTTGATCATTGCTTGCTTCACTACCTTTAGCCCCCCACATTCACTAAGCCATTGCAATCGATATGGCTTGGGATGCTTCACGGTAGGCAACTTCAATTGGGTTATAAGAGATTGACTCACAACGTTAGCACAACTGCCGGAGTCAATGATCATAGAGCATACAACACCCTTAACACGACACCTAGCATGGAAAAGGTTTTCCCTTTGCAAGGTTTCACCATCCTCCACAATCATAGCTCCTAGGCTCCTCCTCACAACTAGAAAAGTATGAGGTTCCTCATCCTCCCCCGTGTCATCTTGATCATCCTCCTCTACTCCCTCATCTCCCTCTACTCCCTCATCATCCTCCGGTTCACTCTCTTGTTCATAAGCATTTTCACCAACAAAAACCATGGTCCTCTTCGTAGGACACTCCTTAGCAAAGTGTCCATACCCCTTGCATTTGTGACATTGAATGGAAGAAGAAGTAGGAGTATTCAATTGGGTTTTAGAATTACCTCCCACATTAGGTGTGTACTTCTCAAACGGCTTCTTCACATCTTTGCTAGCACTTGCTCCACTAGGGCCACTTGCATTTGTGAATTTTGCATTGGGAGTAGGATTTTTCCAATCCTTTGACTTGTTCATGGAAGTAGAAGTATTGCTCTTGCAACGGTTGGACTTCTCTTTCTCAAGCCATTACTCGGCTTGGATAGCGACATCAAGGACTTCTTGAAGTGAAAGATAAGCATGCAATCTCAATTGTGAAGCTATGCCATAGCTCAAACCATTCATGAAATGGATCACGGCTTGCTCTTCGTCTTCGGTGTCCATATCCAAGGCCATTCGAGTTCTTTCAAACTCATCAAAGTATTCATGCACCGTCTTGACACCTTGCTTCAACTCATAAAGTTTCTTGAGTTGCTCTTGCCGATATCTTGGAGTGATGTACTTGATACTCATGATACCCTTCAAGTCATTCCAACCCACATTCACGGGAACTCCCGCTCTCCTCCTTGATCTCTTGACGGATTCCCACCAAGTAGATGCATAGGATTCAAAGGATGAAATAGCATAAGTACCTTTCTTCTCATCGGTCATCTTATTTGTGTCAAACAATCTCTCTATGTGTAGCACCCATTCAATGTAAGCCGCCGGATCACAATTCCCTTTAAAGGTTGGGAGATTAGGCTTCACACTATTGATGTTGGTGTTGTCACGACCCCCACGGAAAGGCTCTGGTTGGCCCCCATAGTGATCTTCATTCACACCATACTCCCTTCTACCATTCCCTCCAACATAACCCATAGGTGGCCCTCGCCCTCGGCCCCTACCTCTATCCACATTTCGACCCCAATTCATACCTCGCCTTGGTTGAAAGTGATCATCAAACCCATACATATCATCACCATAATCGGCTTCCTCTCCTTCTTGAGCTTCATCGGCTTGCTCAAGAGGTTGCACATTTCGGATGGGTCTTGGTAGTGGAATGTTTCTTGGGGGGTTATCCAAGATACGGGGAATGCCCGTTCGTTGGGTATTGCCCAACACTTGATCAAGTCTCTCTCGCTCCTCCTTTGCCCGTTGTTGATTGAGCAATTCAATGACATGGCTCACTTGCTCCGGGGTAAAGTTAGGAGTACTTGAGACTTCAACTTGGACACTCGAGGTCCCTTTCTCGACTTGGACACTCGGGGTCCCTTTCTCCGATTGGACATTAAAAGTCCCTTGCTCAACTAGAGCACTAGAGTTCACCCTCTCGAGGCTTTCAATCCTCAAGTTCATACTATCCAATTTAGCAAGGATAGTAGCAAGGGCACTCTTTGCAAAATCATCTCCTTCGAAAGACATTGTACCAACACAAGTAACAAACGTTAACAAAAACAACCTCACACACTCCCTCACTTGAGATCACTCGGTTCTCTCGTTTAGTGGTGGTGGCTATTTCACTCGACTTGTAGTTCCAAAGCTTCACGTAGATGAGTAGCAATTCCTCAACTCAACCAAACTATTCACGAGTCAAGCACACTCCGGGGTGAGTGGAGTTAAGAGGACTCAATGAAAGCTAGGCACTTTGAAGTGAGGACTTGAACCAAAAAGAGTTTAGGAATCTTCTTGGAATTCTACTCTCCAACTAATGCACGAATTTACCTAAAAGCAATGAAAGATTAGTGCTAATTCAAGTAGAAAGATTACTTAGATAGGCACTAATAAGAGATTAGGCAGCAAAGAACAAGCAAACCTAGAAGAAACTACCCAAAAACAACCCTTCACCGATTTAGGCGGAGCGCCCAAAATTTGGTGCAGTGGGGTTGGGCAGGCGGGGCGCTTGGGATTTAGGCGGAGCGCCTGGGGCAAGCACAAGTCAGGCGGGGCGCCCAAACTTTAGGCGGAGCGCCTGGTCGAAGAACACCTGGGTTTTTCCACTCTGTGTTCTTCGTTTTCAATCCAATTTCTAGGTCGATTCAAAGGTGTTTTGGCCAAATCCAAGGTACCCAAAGTTGCTCCTTGATACAACCTACAATCCCCAATCAATTTAACACCCAAACAACCAGCAAATAAGGCTCAAACAAGATTCAAAGTTTTTAAGTTTGGGGTTTCAACATGGGTTTCAAGGTTCAAAAGTGGGTTTCGATTCTTCAAAAATTATGTTACCGAACTCCGAATCACGCGATTCTTGTTGCAAATTGTTCGGTTTTTAATAGAGATCAATCCCCAATAATCAATTCCAAAACCCCACAAACACACAACCCAAAATCAATCAAATTCCTCAAGAACAAGGGTTTGGTAGGGTTTATCAACAATTGGGGTTTTCAATTTCCAATCCAATCCAATCCCAACAAATTTGGTACCCAATCGTCAAGTTTTCAACAAGGATTAATAATCTATAACACCCACTTCAAGAATCACAAACACCAAAAAGTTACACCAATTTTTGAATTTTTGAAATTTTCAATTTTTTTGTAATTTTCTTTTTGCAATAACTTCAATAACAAGAAATCTAAACAAACTAACCTAAGCACGAAGAATCAAGGGTCGGGGTTCGTAGGAACGATACCCGAACCTTGCTCTGATACCAAACTGATAAAAATCAAACGCGGAAAATAAAAAGGATAAGAACGAGACGTATCTCGATCACAAATCTCAAGTAGCAACGGAGAACTTGTTCCGTTACACTTCGAGAGGAGGTCAAGAACACCTACGCTAGGCAACTACCCTCGAGCTAACGTGAGCACGCAAGTAGAATGGTCAGGGGGATTGGAATTCATCTAGATCCGCTAGAGGAAGAACAAGTCCCATTCAAGGTTTCATTCAATAAGAGTTCAACTCTTCAACACAAGTGTTTGTTTTCATCAAAGGTAAGCTGATGAAAATAATAAGACCTCTAGCTATTTATAGGTATTTTTAGACACCATATGAAAGGTCTAATATGCCCACACTTAGGCTTAGGAACATAGGACCACGTAGGGTCAAAATAGTCTTAACATAGCTAGGAATCACGTGCTTCAGCATTCCGGGCGGAGCGCCCGCATTTTTTATCAGTGGGGTGGCCTAGGCGGGGCGCCCAGAACTTGGGCGGAGCGCCCAGGCCTAGGCATCCTTGGGCAGAGCGCCTGAATTTTCAGGCGGAGCGCCTGGATGACTGGGCTGTCCCTCTTGCACTTTGAGCACTCGAAACGGCTTCCAATCGCTTCCTTCTTCTAGCCCCTTCCTCATCAAGTGTAGGTGTACTCCTTGGATGTCCTTAGCTTGGCTCCGAGTGAAGGGTCTTGTGGGGGTTTGGGTCTTATCAAGTTTTTATTTCAAGGTATTTTTCTCAACCCTATACAATATTTCTCTATGCCAAAGCTAAAACTACAATAACAAATTCCTTGAGTTAGTTAACAATTTCTTAAGGTATGTAATCTTTTTAATTTGCTTCAAATATAATTTTAAGATTGTATTTATTTTGATCTTTTACTAAAATACAAGTGGTGGATTAGTATATACTGATTTTTGGAGGGATATTTTTAAATTTATTTTGAATGATTTGTTTTGAAATATTTAATTTATCTTTTAAATGTAAGTTATTACTAGAAATCATAATTATGTTATCACTTTGATTTACTATAATTTTTTGTAGTTCAAAACTTAGTTTTCTACCTTTTATTTTATGTTTTATATTTTAACTAATTTTTTTTAAATTAAAATTTTATGATAAATATTTAATTTATCTTTTAAATGTAAGTAATTACTAGAAATCATAATTCTGCTATCACTTTGATTTACTATATTTTTTATAGTTCAAAACTTAGTTTTCTACCTTTTACTTTATGTTTTATATTTTAACTAATTTTTTTAAATTAAAATTTTATGATAAATATTTAATATTAATTTTTTGTTTCTAATAATCAAAATGTAAAATAAACTTGGATGTGTTTTTCGTAATTTGACACTCAAAAGTATTTTCTCGTAAAGATTAACCAAACACAAATTATTTATCAAAAGTACTTCTCCAATGAGTTGTCCAAACACAAACTACTTATTATTCAAAAATATTTTTTTTGAAAAGTACTTTTGCCAAAAGTAGCTTTCAAAATAAGCAGTTTTTTGTAACAATCCCAAATAGGCATTAAGTTTGGTGCATCGTCGGTGTACCATTTTTTTACAATCATTAGATAACTGTAACCTGCTATAATAGGTTACTAAGATTTATCCTTATGTTTTATCTTTTCTAAAATTTATTAACTGGTTTTACTTTACTCGCGCGCTCTCTCTCTCTCCCTCCTGTTAAAATCCTCCCTCTCCATCTCTCAAATTTGAAAATCCGTAAGCCTCTGCATCTCCATTCATCCCTCCGTATGATCATCAAGGACATCCACTGAAAGGCGACTTTTGAACAGAATTGTAATTTGCGGTGGCAATGGCAGCAATATATTGGATGGGGTGGATTGAAGGCTTACTCCTGCTTAAGTTTATAAACTATTGTTGAGAATTAAGAGGAAACAACTCATTCAATTTTTTTTTGGCAACTAAATTTATTTATTAATTACCAAACAACTCATTCATTGCCAGGAACAAAAATAAAATCTAATATAGCGGAACTAAAAGCTACTAGAATTAAAGACCTATCACATGGAATTTACAGCGAAAAGTATCATTACTAGATTAAAATCTTTTACTACTTAAATGTTCTGGAAATGAAATCATGGATAATCCTTAATAGAATTTGATAAATTTACAAGCCCATCTCAATTACAAAGTTCAAAATATTTGAGGAGCTGATGAATTAATTTTTGAAGGGTTAAAGAAAGAATTCACAACGATAATGGAGAGAAAAATTAATCAGAAGCGTTGAAAAAGAAAATTTTCGCCACCCATTAAACTAGGAAAAGATTTTAGTTAGCGTTGCATCTGGATTGAACTTTCCTAGCTTTAAGGTTATATTTTATTTTTTTCTATTTTTAGTTTTATTAGAAAAGGAAAATAAATTACTTAAATATAATTAATATATTAATTAACTCTCAGTTTACCTGATAGTGTATGAAGTTTGGTACACTGACACATGCACGAAACTTAAACTCTTTGGTATTTTGCACATTTTAACCCGCATGAAAATTAGCAGGTGAAAATATTGTTAGAAATATGCTTTAGAATTTATTGTGAATAACTTTATTTTACTGCAGTTATTTAATTCTAAGATTCCTAGTCAATAATTGTTCCTACGGTTAAGGAGTTTGTTGGTTAGATTTGAAATTCAAGATTTGGACTAGGATTACTTTATTTAGGAGATTTTATCTCAATTTTAGTTTATTTAAGTTATTTAAATACTTATTAATTGTTGAATAGTAAGTAAGTTCCCTTCACTGAAAATCTGCAGTATTCTCTTCTTATAGTACTTTTTTCTTTCTTCCGTTAATTGTCAACCAAGTTTCCTTCTTTAAAATTTACAATTGGTATCAAGAGCTTTTTTCTTAAGGGACATGTGAGTGAAAAAATTGTGAGTAAAAAAATGGATTCAGAAACTAGTTTTTCATCAATTGATCCTCCTGTCTTTGATGGAGAAAACTACCAACTTTGGGCAGTCAGAATGGAGACATACCTAGAGGGTTTAGATCTGTGGGAAGCTGTGGAAGATGATTATGAAGTCCTTCCATTGCCAAATAATCCTACTGTGGCTCAGATCAAAAGTCACAAGGAAAGAAAAATTAGGAAGTCAAAGGCAAAAGCATGTCTATTTGCTTCCGTTTCAACCACAATGTTCACAAGAATTATGTCTTTGAAATCAGCAAAAGAAATCTGGGATTATCTAAAGGAAAAATATGCAGGAGATGAAAGAGTCTTAAATTAAATAAGGGAATTCGAGTTGCAAAGATTGAAAGAGTCTGAAACTGTCAAAGAGTATTCAGACAGATTGCTCGGCATTGTTAACAAGGTAAGATTGCTAGGCACTAAATTTAAAGATTCAAGAACTGTTGAAAAAGTTCTTGTAACAGTGCCAGAAATATATGAAGCATGTATTACTACCTTGCAAAATACAAAAGATCTGTCTAAAATTACTTTGGCAGAACTCTTAAGTACTTTGCAGGCTCAAGAACAAAGGAGGTTGGCAGCCAACCACAAGATTCAAAGCAAGGGTAATAATTCAAAGAAAAATTATCCACCATATCAGCACTATGGAAAAAAAAGGTCATCCTCCATTTAAATGTTGGAAAAGACCTGATGCTAAGTGCAACATTTGCAATCAACTTGGTCATGAAGCTGTAATTTGCAAAAGGAAGTCCCAAAAGCAAGAAGCAACTGCCAAATCGCTGATGAAGATGAAGAAGACCACTTGTTTGTAGCAACATGTCTTGCAACCAAAAAATTTTCTAAATCATGGTTGATTGATAGTGGTTGTACAAATCACATGACCAATGATAAAGATCTTTTAAAAGAGTTCAAGTCTATTGAAAGTAAGAAGGTCAAAATTGGAAACGGGGGCTATATTCTTGCAAAAGGAAAAAAACTAGTTCGAGTACTAAAACAATTTCAGATATTCTTTATGTACTTAATATTGATCAGAACTTGTTGAGTATTAGTCAGTTAGTAGAAAAAGGATTCAAGGTATCTTTTGAAGATAAATATTATTTCATCAATGATGCTGCTGGAAAAGAAATTTTAAAAATTAAGAAGAGAGGTAAAAACTTCTCATTTAATCCAACACAAGATGAACAATGGAGCCAGAAATATCTACAAACTGAAGATGGATCTTCACAAGTTTTAAAATAAGATGTTCAAGTAGAACAAGCAAAAGATAAAATGAAGAAAAATTTGGTAGCTGGTTCTCAAGGTGAGGCAATAAAAAAATCTGCTAGTTATGAGAAAGTTATCAAAGACACTGAATTTATTGTTGACAATTATAAGGTGAAACAAAATGAAAAAAGTTGATTCAAGTTATTGTAAGTCAGAAGACCCACTGGCAGATTTGTTTAAGAAGTCACTTCCCGTTAAAAACTTCAAGTGCATTAATCCAGAATCTGTAGATTCTAAAGCAAGGAGGAGTGTTAGAAATATGATATAGAACCTGTTGTCAGTAACTTTATTTTACTGCAGTTATTTAATTCTAAGATTCCTAGTCAATAATTGCTCCTACCGTTAAGGAGTTTGTTAGCTAGATTTAAAATTCAAGATTAGGATTAGGATTACTTTAATTTAGGAGATTTTATCTCAATTTTAATTTATTTAGGTTAATTAAATACTTGTTAATTGTTGAATAGTAAGTAAGTTCCCTTCGCTGAAAATCTGCAGTATTCTCCTCATATTACTTTTTTCTTTCTTCTGTTAATTCTGAACCAAGTTTCCTGTTTTAAAAACTTACATGGCGAGAGGAATTGAAAATCAAAATAATAATAATAATCTACGGAGGTTTTCTGCATGAGTTATTTTTTTACAGGAAATTCCGTGTGTTCAATATCATATAACCCGCAAAAAGTTCAGATGTAATTCATATTTTCTTGTAGTGATGACTATATATATAAAAGATGTTTGTGTACTATAAATGAAAAATAAGTCAGATCACGGCTTTTACTTTAGTAATAAATATGTTAAAAAAGTTGTTATTTGTTAATTAAAATAAGTGGCATAAGCATAATATCATAAAGTACAACGATATGTAGTGTTCTAAAATTAAACTTAAGGTGATTTCTTTGATATTATCCCTTTAATTTTATGATTGAAATGACTTTATAGGTTAAATAGTGTAAATTGAATAATAAATATAAGTAAATTTAATAGATAATTTGCTATACTTGAATGACCATATAAGTTATAATCCTTATTGGTATTCTATATTTGGTAAGCACTACTGCTATCTTTAAAGTATATTTCATTTCAATACTAAAAAATCTATTGTAAGCACCAATAATGCGTGGTTACAATAAATATTATTATCAACATTCATCCTTGTAAAAAGAACAAAGATTTTTATGTTATAATAAATATGCAAATTAGTACAATATACTTATTATAATCTCACAAGTAGGGTCTAGAAAGAGTGAGGCGTGCGCAGATTTTAGAAATAGATAGGCTATTTCTGATAGGCCCTTGTCTCAAGAAAAATAATTTTAAAATTGGGTTCGGAAAAGGAACAAATAAATACTACATGAATAATCACCAGTATTGCCAAGCTCTAGAACCTCCCACCAGATAAATTAGTCCAACTATTATATATAAAAAAAATATTTCAAATAAATTAAATAAGGGAGATAATCATAACCATAAACACCGGGGAGGCCAGTGTTGCAAAAAATATATATATGTGGAAAGATTTATGAACGTATTACTTTTAAAAATGATTCAACTTCTGAACAAAAAATTGATATAAAGAAGACAATGATATATTGGAGCAGTGATGTAAAGTCACATGTTCATTGTGGATTTTAAAGGATATAAAAAGTGCGAAAAATACTCCCAAGTTTCAACGGATGTTTTTAATAGTTGAAACTAAAATGAGTAATGATTAAAGCATAATGAATAATGATATATGAATTTTATTACAAATGTTCTGATCTTGAGCTCAAATTTTAACTTAATAATATTTTTAAATAGGATAAAATATAACTAATGTTTAAAGAATATTTTTGTAAATTGACTTTAGGAGCTTTCCACTTATATAGTAGTAGAAGATTAGCTAGTCACTCTTCATGGCAACTTATTTGAAAAGTGTCCTTTAATTATAGTTGTCGCTTTTCGTAATTTAACTAATACTAATTTTTCTAAATCAAACTTGGTGGTTAATATTATTTATTTATTTATCTAGTTTACAAATGAAATGTTTCCACACTTTTATAATAATATGGATATATGTTAGGATCAAATACTAATTCTATATTCTCTTTAACGATGTCTTTCAACAATAAAGTGCACACTTCATTTGCGTCTTGGTGATTAAACAAAGACATATTTTTTTACTACAACTTAATTATTCTGTTAATTATTTAATCATAATTTTTCTTCAAAAAATAATAACCAAGAATCTAGCGTATGTATATTAATAGTCAAGATCGGAAAAGAAAATCAAGCTTGCAAAGAAGTGTCCTTGAATTAAATAAAAATCAGAGCATTTACAATGGTACGTTATGTAAAGCATTCGGAAACCTAATATACTGATCTGGATTATAGTAGGAATGAATATGAACAGTTAATGTTTAATGAGACAAATGTGATACTTTTACTTTTCCAAACAAACACTAAACTTTGAAAATTTATTTCCAAAAAACACAAAACTAAATGAACAAACAATTACCTAAGATAAATATTTCTCAAAAAAACCTTAATCAAAATATTTTTCTCCGTACAAAACTAAAACTTATGCACGTTTTCATTCCTACACCTCTAAAGTTGTTTCTATGTACATGTTAACATGTGATATATGCTACCCGTTCATTTCTTTTCCTGTCCAATCCATGTTCAATTGCTATCATTCCCAAATCCCAACCATCAAGATGCAATGCTAAAATAAGAAGAAGACTTGGGGCGGTAAAATGAAATGATCTAGTTCAATTGTTGCACGAACCTTTGACAAAAACCTATCCTTTGTTGTCGAACTCTTTTTAAAATGATTCATTTGGAACGTAGGGAACGAAAAAGAACTTTATGCTTAATGCTTTGTTTGGAATGCAATATCATTCATTTTCTAGTACCAAATGTACTAAACGAACAATCTTCACCAGAATATGACAAAAATTTCTTCTCAGGAACCCTCTCTTAAACACCAGCACTATTTTTAAGGATTGCGTTTCACATATCTCATTTTCTGCACGCTAAAGCCTTCAAATGATAAGGCAAGTTTACGCCAACGATTTAGAATATTGCATCTATATAAAGTATTTATTCTGAAGGATTTAAAGGAACATATATAACCTTTCTAAAGGTCACTCTGAATGGTTGCAACTCCTTGGGAGTGCAAAGTCACGTGAACAACTGTTAAGTGAGTTTGCCTTGGCTTTTTTTTTCTTCTCCCAAGTATGGAATTTGGGTTACTTAGAGGGTAATTTGGTAATCTGACAGAGAAATACTAATTTGCGAGTGAATCTGGCAGCTTGTTCGTGATGTCCTTTGCTATACTCGTTGTGTGTTTGCAGGTCATGACTTTTGCAAGCACAAGGTCTGACAAGAAATTGCTCTACTGGGGGCCGTCTCAAATGCAAACTACACTACAAAAACAATGGCCCAGGTAGAAGTTCTTATTGTTCTTTAGAAGCAGCCACTTTGGAGGCATAAGTGCCATACATGGTGGTATCAGTTCTAGATTTTTGGATAACAATCTCAAGTACAAGTGATTTGATTTTCGACTTGGATTTGCTTGGATTTAGTTCAAAGCTCAAGAAAATTTTCTTGGGGTTCATATTTTGTAGTCCTAAAAATTTTACTGTGATTTTGAACTAATTCTTAAAGAAAAAATTCGGGTTTCGTTCACATACCCTAGAAAACTTCTTGGACTTTAGGTGACTATTTTAAAAAAGGTACCCTATTTTTATAAGTGATAGCTATTTTTCTAAAATGTTTTAATTGTTGATTGTGTTTCTCTTTCAACACCCTAAAAAGTGACCATATAGTTAAATTTAACAACAAATCCTTTTTGGTTTTAACCTGCTGACATAGAAGGAATAGGAAAAGACGGTAAAAAAGAAGATACTAGTCTTTACGCATGACATTTAATAGAGTTAAAATTATTTATAGTTAAAATGGGCTAATCATAAGGGGTGCATTTGCATACATCAAGGGTAAATACATATTAGCAGTAAAATACAATATAGTTTTAAAAATTAATAAATAGATTAAGGATAAAATTAGGAGGACGCAGAGCAAATTAAAAAGTGGTGCATACACCAAGGGTAAAAAATGCAAAGACTCCAACAAAATATATTATTTGGAAGTTTTCTTTCTCTCAACTTATACAAATATATACAAAGGAAACAAATCAATTAGCATATTTTAGTAGCTAGGAATGCAGATTACTATATTATATGGAAATTTTATTAGAGAATCATCTAGACTACTAATGGAGATAAATATAATAGGAAATTGTCAAACTGAATTTCTTGAACATGGTAAGTAATTAATTGTACTTCCTATAATTTTGTTGAAACTTCTAAAGTATTGAAATTTTCCAAAAAAAATATGCATGTTTCCTTAAATTCTATTCCTAGGTAAGCGATAAGGCCATTGTTTACGCCTATAAAAGCCCCTCCACTCCAACCCCTCTTCAAGACCTCAGACGCTTATTCATTCATTTAAACTAGTAGCTAACTATGACTTTCTTGAGAAAAGTAGTGATGCTCTTGTTGGTAGTGATGATCCCTACCTTGGGATCCACTGTGGCTGCTCATGTGATTCGAGTTGGCGATGCTCCAGGCTGGAGTGCAAACAACAATTATACGAAATGGACTTCAAACAAAAAATTTCAAGTTGGTGATATCCTTGGTAAGATCTTACTTTTAATATTGGCAAAATTAAATTATACTCCCTCCGTCCCAAATTAGTTGTCGCTTTTAGCTTCTTCACGCCCATTAAGAAAATCATTAAATAGAGTGTGTATTTTACTATGTTACCCCTATTTAATGTTTGACTATTAAATTTTGTTGAGAATTTATTTAATTATTAAGGGTATAATTGGAAAAGACTAACAATTTTTGTCTTGAAATCCTAAAGTGACAACTAATTTGGGACACACCATTCTTCCTAAAACGACAACTAATTTGGGACGGAGGGAGTATATACTTTGAAAATACATCAAAGGTTTAGAACAATAATGTGAAACGTCGAGGCTAGTCAATTTAATTAGCTAAATTCCTCATCATATATTTTTAACAATCACACTTGGATTCAGAATAATCTGTTACGTTTCAAGTGTTAATTTGCAACCAAAATAATGGTTATGTTGGAATTCTAACAGTTTTATATGTTTGGATAAATAAACACTAGTACTTATTTATACAATAACATGGTTATTGTAATATGCAGTTTTCATATACCGGCCACAGATCACCAATGTGATGCAAGTACACGAAGACGATTACAAAACATGCACCAATAAAACTGTAATTGCCAGCTACCACTCCGGCAACGACTCGATCGTCCTCAAAACTCCCGGCGAGTACTACTTCATATCTAACGTTGATCGACAGGATTGTGTTTTTGGACTCAAACTTCACGTCCATGTTGCACCAAGGGCAGCCAGAGGGTGAAGCGAGTGAGGCAACTGCTTTAGGCCTCTTATTTTTTAGGGCCCCATTTCTTGCTAATCTAATAAGTTAAACAAAAAAGTTTGTATCTAGTAAGTACAAGTATCTTACGGGAGGAAAGGACCTGCCTCTGTCAAAACTGGAAAAGTACCATTTCGTAATAAATGAGGAAAGATTATATATGGCTTTAAATGTGACTGTTTGAGCTAAACTTTGAAATTATAAGAGTCAATATACTTTAATCTTTGTTTGTGAATGTAAATAGCTTATATTTTCTTTCTTGATATCTTCCCATAGTTCTAAAAAGGGATTTTTATACATATATACAAATTTAACCCCTTAATTACAAAAAGGCATAGCAATATTTTTTTAGCACATTTCACAATAAACAAGATAAATCCCAAAGAAATATACATGACGATTTCATGTTAAACTGATTGTGATTGTCTTCTCAAGTTTATTGTTGTATGGATGAGTCAGAATTGATACAACAGAGAGTAAGTATTTAGCTGCTGCTTCAATGGACCCGTCAAACCAGGCTGACAAGTGTTGATTGTCAGGATGCACTATACCACGTTGGCGGAGGATATATATATTATTGTCTTCTACATCAGAACTCTGATCAACCAGCAACAGTAAATGATTCGATCCAACGAGATGCCTACAGGAAGACAAGAAGATGAAAATGCAAATCCATTCCCATCCCTTCGTGAGGAAAATGTTTCAGCTTACTATGAAATACATGTAATAAACCAGTGTAGCATGCATTTTGATAAAGGGATCATTTTTCCCAACATGAGATTTAAAAGAATAAATAAGATACAAAAATATCCTCACTAAAAAAAAAGGTATCGTTGTTGTACACAGTTAAGAAGGTTTTGATTTCCTTCCAACTTTGCTATGTGCTTAAGTTCTTGATGAGTTCCCGTTTTCAAATCTCTGAAGATCAAGAAGTGATTGTGTCAGTGCATAATTTGAGGGAGACTAGGAGATGCAAAGGCCGGAGGAAGTACCTTTGGTGCAAATAGACAATAAAGTAAAATAGAGGCAGCAGCATCAACGTCAATACTGAAGCTGCCTCATAGCCACAACTGTAGTAAGTAAATTCGCCGGCTCAGCTCAAGCCGTGAAAGATCGGCGGTTAGCCATGGTTGACCGATAAAGTCTGGAAACGTCACAAAATTAGCTTGAAACAACGCAGCTACAACGAGATACAATTCGATGCAATTTGATTCAAAGCAAAAATAATGCTGATACAGTTGATATGGTGCAGAAACAGTTAGAAACAGTTGAAACGGTGCAGAAACAGTTAGATACAGTGCTGCAGAAACAGTTGAAACGGTGCAGAAACAGTTAGAGACGGTGCTGCAGAAACAGTTGAAACGGTGCAGAAACAGTTAGACGTGCTGCAGATTCAGTTGAAACGGTGCAGAAACAGTTAAAACGGTGCAGAAACAGTTAGATACGGTGCTGCAGAAACAGTTGAAACGGTGCAGAAACAGTTAGATACGGTGCTGCAGAAACAGTTGAAACGGTGTAGAAATAGTTAGAGACAGTTGAAACGGTGCAGAAACAATTAGATACGGTGCTGCAGAAACAGTTGAAACGGTACAGAAACAGTTAGATACGGTGCTGCAGAAACAGTTGAGATACGGTGAGATACAACGAGATACATCGAGGATGGGATGAGGAAAAGTGAAATTGGGGGAAATGATAGGAATAAAAGTGAAATTGGGGGAAATTGTGGGAGGAAAAGTGAAATAGGGAGAAATGGGAGGAGCAAAAGTGATAGTGACGGAAATAGGAGTAAGAATGTAAGGGTTTGGTATGTTATGGGAAAATATTGCTATGTTTTTGCTATATTTGTAATTAACTTGTGTTTTTCTCTATACAGGGTTATTTTGCTAAAATGTTGCTATGTTTGGTAATTAAGTTCTAAAACTTGTACTTTTATGTAAAAATTCCTTCTAAAAAATGCCTAAAAGAAAAGAATTAACAGCTGAAACGTAGTACACTCTTGCATAAATTTTTTTGTGTAGATACCAATGTTTTAAAATGCGGGCGTAAGGCGAGGCATTTTACTTACAATGAGGCGAGGCGTAAGCTCCGAGACATGGGGCGTAAGTCCCATGAATCTTATTTTTTAATTAATTTTAAATTAATGAAATAGCATAATGAGCCAAAAAAATATCAAAAGTACAAAAAAAATTAAGATAATTAAAAATAAGAAAAAGATTATAGAAACAAAAGATCTAACCTTTTTAACAATTGTAAGAAATTGAATAATGTTACAAATTTTATGAGATACAAAAAACCATAAGGCCTTAACTTTCAAAAACAATACAATTTATTACTATTATAATTTAAAATATTAATTCTTCATTGATAAATATAAAATTTCTTCGGAGACGAAAATTAATTAAAGTCTAAGAATTTTGAGTGACAGAAATAAAACATGAAGACCAATAACAAGTGATGATATTATAAACATCGACTATGCATTTTTAGATTAAGTATACAGATGATATTCACCCTTATGATATTCTCAATTATAATACATGTAATATTACGTATCGCTAATTGAGTTATACTCAATTTTTGAATTTCTAAAGATGAATATAACATTATTTTAAAAAAAAAAAAACTGTGGATGAACAATCTTAATTAGAGAATTGGACAAATCATTTTCATAGATAAGGCGAGTCCCGAGCGTTGAACGTTAGGCGTGCTCTGGGCGCATCATCGGACGCTTGAGGCGTAAGCCTCATGGATTTAAACCCTGCCCGAGAGTCTAAGGGCGTTTAGCATGTGCCCCGCCTCGGGGCGAGTCCCAAAACTGCCTTTTAAAACAGACATATATACTGTCAATTTTGTATGAACTACTTGAACTAATCCATTAGTAAAAGATCATTAACAACTTTGTAACCAAAAAGCTATAAAATTTTCAAATAAAAGATACTCCCTCCGTCTCAAATTATTTATCTTCACTTTTATGCGCCCCTTATGAAATCATTAATGAGGGGGGATTATTGACTACTTTGTCCTTTGTTAATCTTTATTGATATTTAAATAATTATAATATTAACCAATAAATGAGATCTTTCTCGTTTTCAAAACATTTACTACTATGGGTAAAATGGAAAAAAATTGAAAAATTTTACCTTGAAATCCTAAACTGGACAAATATTTTGAGACAATTATTTTTAAAAAGAAGGATAAATAATTTGAGACGGATGGAGTATATAACATTTTTTGAAAAGTTTGAGGTTCCCTTTTAATGTTTGAACTTAGGCCACCAACTAGCGGACCCGCCCCTGTGTTGCACCATCTTCCACTACTCCAACTATTACCTAAGTTGCTGACCTTTTTCATACGTTAATATTGCAGCAGCTTCATCCAAGGTTTTTCCCTTATCAGCATGTTATTGCCCTTGTTTCTGGCCATCGGCCTCTAGGGCATGGTCATACAACTTTCTATTAATTTTTCTTTTTCAGCTGGTGTTTTTGCTGCAATGACACTTTTACTCTTGTTTTTTCTTGAAAGTTATTGGCAGTGGTTTTGCAAACCCATTTATAATTAGAATATTTTAATATAATTCATGCCCTTCCGTACAAAATATAAATTGTAATATGAGTCATAATAATTAATAGTAATATTTTAATTAAAAAAATAATAATGTGATCAATGATAAATATTGTTTAACTCTCAAAATTCGAATTGTAACAAATAAAGTGGAATAGAAAAAAGTAGTTGTTAAATTCAATTATTATTATTACTACTATTTTGTATTTGTTTATTTAAAAAATGTAGGTGGTGCTTAACTGATTTTAGGATGAATATGATACCGTTTGTACTTTGTAGGCTCCATAGCCTTTATACGTCTTAAAAGACAATAGAGCCTATTGTATCATATTGAAATGTCGTTTCGAAAGTTAGGACCCCGATTGGCGTGCTGATAATTTTAAAATATTCATAAGGTCCATTAGGACCTGTCTGTAAAATTTGAGCTAAATCAGACCTCGGTGGGTAGGCATCGGAAGAAGGTTTCAGTTTTTATTGTCAATAAATATTAAAAAGAGATTTTTGAGCTCGGTTTGGGCGAATGAGCTCCGATTCGAAATCCGAAAGCGTCGTTAGGTTCGTATGATTATTTGTGACTTTTATGATTTTTCAAAAGTGAATTTCGATGTTGTTCGGCTAGTTCCGCAAAAATACCGAAAGTTAAATAATTTGACATTTTTCCTTTAAATTCGCATCTTGAGTTTCGGGAGTCCGATTTGAGATCCGTCTTCGCGAGAATGTTACATATATTTCGTATAACTTACTTGAAAAATTTGGAATCATTTCGACTTCTCTAAGGTTCCATTTTAATTTCAATCGTCGTACCGAATTTATTAAAAAAAACACAAAATCACATTGTCGGTTAAGCTAAGGGATTAAATCCCTTAGCATCATCAAGTACATATACACGCAGAAACATTTGAACCAATACAGCAAAGAGAAAAGTTAGAAAAGAAATAAGAAAAAAGGAAAAAGAGGTGGAAAAATAGTGGAATTTCTACCCCAAATCTCCAGAAAAGTTAGAAAAGAAATAAGAAAAAAGGAAAAAGAGGTGGAAAAATAGTGGAATTTCTACCCCAAATCTCCAGGTAATGATGTTAACTCATTATCTTAGCTTATTATGTGTGTTTGAATATATTTTTATGGTAAAAATAGGGATATTAGATATCGTCCTAACGACTTAAATTGATAGTTTAAAGGATCAATTGGACCCCGATGATAGAAATAATTATATATTCGTACTCAGTGAGTTATGAGCAACATATAAATATAATTTATTTAGGTTTTGGTTATAGGACTTTGAACCTTGTACATAGGCCTGGCCTGCGTATTGCGTATGCGAATAGGGTATCAGGTTCCTAACTGGATTGCCCTAAAACATAAGGAATGAAGCCTTTAGCTTTATTTGATATAATTTTTCTACTTATTGAATAGAAAGAGATCGTTTGGCAGTTAATCCAAAGGAAAAAGCAGTGGTTGAGTAACAGGGCTCGCTTTGGAATACGGTAAGTGTTTATATCCATTTCTTTGGAGGCACTTGTGTTACACCCGGTACGTCTAAATTGACGTATAACATTATAATATCATGTTAAGAATGATTTGAGTGAGTTTAAAGTAATAATATGACCATATATGATGTTTATATGTTGAATATAAAGTTTGGGAAAAATCAGATTTAAGTTGCGGAAAAACCGACAAAGGAATTGCCTTGTAACAAAGCTTTTTCAGCAATTAATTTCATGTGTTATATGAAGTCTTTTGGGGACATATCATATACCAAATTGAAGGTCTTGTAGTGTAGTTTTCAACACTTTTAACGGTTTGCTCATATAACTTATAGATAAAAAGATATGAGCGTCAGAAGTCAGACCAAAAAAAAGGGACATAAACGCAAAAGAGGGCTGGAACTGAAATATTTCGAGTATAAAAGGAAAAATATGTATTATCTTCGTCATTTCCAGAAAATACACCATAGAAACAGTTCTCTCTTGAGTTTGAAGCTGATTTTTAGGATTTTGAAGAAACAACATCAATCTTAACTCGAAATTGAAGACAGATTGCGTCAAAACGCTCTACGCGATTAGGGTAACATTATGCTACCTTCAATTTCTTCTATAGTTTGAGTTTTAGAATTACTTCATGGCTAAGTAAAGTACCTAATTGTGGTATTATAGCTTGTTTAAGCTTTAGAAGGTGTTGAATTCAAGGGAAACATGGTCTAGAAGCAAGAAACATCAAAGGTATGTAAGACTAAACCTTTTTTTTTGGCAAGGCATGTATCTTTTAGCTTTTAAGCCTTTTCTTAGTTCTAAACTTAGTTTTTCTTATGAGAAACTTGTATGGTACCAAGGAAACCTAGTATATACTTAATTTGGTACTAAAATCCAAGGTGAACGACGTCCAAATCAGCAAGACAAAACATTTCAAAATCTGGAAAATTGTTTTGACCTTTGGACAGTTGTTTGTATATTGATCTTAACTCCTTGTACAAAATTGATATTTAGATTCTTTAAGAATCCCCAGAACCCTAAGACATATATCTACAGCTTTCATACAGACCATGAAGTCTGTATCTTTGATCTACACTCTGAAAATTAGGTTGAAAGTCAGGACAGTGGTGCTGTCCAGACATTCTATCTGCAGATTTGTTATGTCATCCAGTCATCTCATCTTGTTATCCGTTTAATAGGTTTATGTTATCAGTTTATCCGGGTATCCATTCCCGTGTATAGTATAGTACTGGTTCTGTTTTTTGCGGATCATCCAGTTTCAGAGGAAACTCTGCCGAAATTTTTATAAAAATCAAAGAGTTAGACAAATTCTAAGTTTCAGGTTGTGTCTACAATTCCATCCAGAGTTTTCTTATCATTCCTTTGAGTCCATATATATTGTTGCCACATGTGTTATGCCTCATACATGCTTATGCTTATATTGTGATCATGTTATGTGTGATTTGGAGTCCCCCATAGAGGCTGGACATTGGACACACAGTCCGGTCGCGTGTGATACTACCCGTCTGGGGGATACAGCCCCTCTGGTTCAGGCGGGAGTTGAAACACCTAGTGTGACCGGGTGTCATTCACACACTCTGACCAGAGAGACTAGATATTACTGGCTGGGGGGGATATAGCCCATAACACCCACCAGGTTTGTTATATATGCGTATATAGCCACAGTATGCACTGCATGATTATACATGAGGCTAGTTCCGGTTTTCAGTTACCTGATTTGGGGGGATACAGCCCATAACACCAGACGGGTACTAGTTCAGGTTTTCAGCTTCCTGATTTGGGGGGATACAGCCCATAACACCAGACAGGTACCAGTTCAGATAACAGTTCAGTTTTAGCTCGGTACCAGTTATCAGTTCTCAGTTTTCAGCCACCAGTTCTTAGCATCAGGATCAGTTGACAGTTATCAGTTTCAGTTTCTAGTTATCAGTTATCAGTCATATTACAGTTATTTATCAGTATAGTTCAGCTCAGTCTTCAGTTCCAGATTCAGCTAGACTTCAGTTTATATTCAGATCATGGTTAGTACGTTCTTCAGATTTCCAGCTATATTGCTATGCTCCAGCTAATATTTACATATTTATATTCCAGCCTTACAGTTTCATTCAGCGATGATATATTATATGCTCATGCCTTACATACTTGGTACATATCGTACTCACGCCCTTTTCTGGGGCGCTGCGTTTCATGCCGCGCAGGTGCAGATAGATCAATGCTTGGACCACGTTAGTAGGCCATCTATCAGCTACTGGAGTCACTCCACTTACTCCCGGAGTTACTTATCTTTTGGTATGTGTACAATCAGCCAGCTAGGGTATGGCGGGGCCTTATCTCGTCCTTTGTATATTCAGTTCATCACTCTTAGAGGCCTGTAGATATGTCCCTGTGTGGTGCAGTCAGTATGTTATGTATGTCAGCTTATGTTAGCCTTGTCAGCTTTTTGCATTGCATACTCCTTATCAGCTAGGTTTATGCTTATTCTGTTTATCAGTTATAATGGTTAGCATATTATCAGTAGGATTAGTGACGATCGACACTTAGTGTTGGTCATCCGTCGCGGCCCTAAGTTGGGTCGTGACAAAAGTGGTATCAGAGCAGTTCAGTCCTAGGGTGTCTACAGGCCGTGTCTAGTAGAGTCTTGTTTAGGAGTATGTTGCGCGCCATACTTTTGAACATGAGGCTACAAGGCACTTCAGGACAGTTGTCTTTCTTTCTTCTCTAGATCGTGCGATAGAGCCATGATTATAAAATTCAGCCCTCTAACAATAGTAATTTCAGCAAAGCGATGCCGCCAAAGAAATTAACAGCTGCCCAGAAGGGCAAGGTTATTGCCGGCCAGGGTATTAGTAGAGTGCCACCTAAGGTGGATGAGAGTGAGGAGTCCAGACCTGAGGCTCCATCTGAGGCCTCACAGATCCTATCAGTTCAGGGTGATATTAGAGGTACTGCAGCTACTATACCTCCACATTCTCAGCCTGATAGTCAGGGGCAGGAAATGAGGGATGCCATCAGATTATCGACCAGTGTTGTAGTTGCTTAGACTAGACAACACAGTGCAGATCCCCAGGGAGATGTTGGATCCAGGATCAATGATTTTATCAGGCTAGAGCCTACAGTCTTTACCGGATTCCGTACAGGAGAAGACCCTCAGGATTTTCTATTGAGGATAGCCAGAGTGTTGAGGGTTATGCACGTGTCAGACACAGAGTGAGTAGAGTTGGCTGCATTCAGATTGCATAACCTAGCAGCAGGGTGATATCAGACATGGGAGCTATCTAGACGGCCTGATGCTACTCCCACGACTTGGAAGGAATTCTCACATACCTTTCTTTATCAGTATATGCCTATAGAGACATAGGGAGCCCGTGCTAATCAGTTCCTGACCTTGAGACAGGGAAGTTTGAGTGTAGAAGAGTATAAGTATTGCTTTAGTTCTTTAGCATGGTTTGCCCCTACGGTGGTAGTGAGTATGGAGGATAGAATTCACAAGTATATAGTGGGACTAGCTCCACACCTAGTGAACGAGCGTATGACAGTTGCTATGCAGTCATGTATGAACATAACATTCAGGCATTTGCTTTGTTACTTGAGGAGAGGAAGCAGAAATAGAGAGCCGACAGGGATAAAGTGCTAGACAAGAGGGGCAGATTTTCTGGTTCGTTTGGAGAGACGTCTGGAGCAAGTAGATAGCAGAGTGTTAGACAACCACCCAGCTAGTATACCTACATAGTCTCGTGGCTTTAGATCTGATAGACCTCCTCAGTCCAGATCTAGTCACACATCACTGACTTCAAGATTAAAGTGTCGTGGTACTTCTATACCGGCCAGTCAGACATATCCTAGATGTTCGGATTGTGGTAGACGCCACTTGGGTCCATGTCAGTTAGGAGTTGATACTTTTTATATTTGTCGCGAGGCAGCTATTTCATGAAAGGTTGCCCGCCTAGGGGTGGCAGTTGTACAGCCCAGCCAGCTAGATCACCAGTTGCTTGCTCAGCATCAGCACGCAATCAGGGGCATGTTCTTCAGGATGGAACCTGTATAACAGAAAGAATTTAAGGAGCAATTGAAGGATTTGTTAGATAAAGGCCTCATCAGACCCAGCATTTCCACGTGGGGAGCCTCAATACTATTTGTAAAAAAAGAAAGATGGCTCTCTACGCATGTGCATAGATTACAGACAGCTGAATAAAGTCATTATGAAGAATAAATACTCTCTGCCCAGGATTGATGTCTAGTTTGACAAGCTCCAGGATGCCAAGTGCTTCTCCAATATAGATTTGCGATCAGGCTACCATCAGGTTAGAGTTAGAAAATCTGATATACCTAAGACTGCATTCCGGACTAGGAATGGCCATTATGAGTTTTTAGTGATGTTGTTTGGACTCACTAATGCCTTTGCAGTATTTATGGATCTAATGGACTGCGTATTCAGGCCTTATCTAGATTTATTTGTGATTATATTTATTGATGATATTCTCATCTATTTAAAGTCTGAATCAGAGCATGCAGAGCACCTACGCACAATATTGGATACATTTTGGGACCAATAATTATATGCTAAGTTCTCAAGTGTGATTCTGGATAGATTCAATGGCATTTTTTGGCCATATAGTTTCAGCAGAAGGAATTAAAGTAGATGACCAGAAGATCGAGGCTGTGAAGAATTTGCCCAGACCTACGACGCTAACTGAAGTACGTATTTTTCTGGGTTTGGAAGGTTATTACAGGAGGTTCATAGAAGGTTTTTCCTTCATTGCAGCTCCACCAAATTGACACAGAAAATAGCTAAATTTCAGTGGTCTGATTCTTGCGAGCACAGTTCCAAGAACTAAAGAACAGGTTGGTAAGAGCCTCAGTACTTACACATCTAGAGGGATCTGAGGGCTATGTCATTTACTGTGACGCTTCTCGAATTGGTCTTGGTTGTGTTTTGGTGCAGCACGGTACAGTTATTGCCTATGCTTCTAGGCAGCTGAAAAGGCACGAGCATAACTACCATACTCATAATTTAGAGCTTGCAGTAGTCATTCATGCATTGAATATTTGGAGACATTATTTGTACGGTATTCATGTTGATATTTATACGAACAACAAGTGCGTCCAATATATATATTTAAGAAGAAGGAGCTAAACCTACAACAGAGGCGGTGGCTAGAGTTGTTGAAAGACTACGATATGCATATTATTTATCATCCGGGTAAAGCGAATGTTGTTGCTGATTCCCTTAGTCATGAGTCTATGGGTAATTTATCTTAATTACAGCCACAGAAGAGAAACTTAGCTCATGCACTCCACCAGTTAGGCAGCTTGGGAGTCAGATTAATAGATTCAGATGATGCAGAAGTTGCATTTAATAACACAGCCACTACTTGCCTAGTGACAGAAATAAAACAGCGTCAGTATGAGGATCCAATTCTAGTTGAATACGGAAAGATAGCCAGAAGAAAACCAGAGTCACCATACAGGGTTATGAGTGACGTGATTCTCATGTATAAAGATAAACTTTGTGTTCCTGATGTTGCAGATTTACGTGGACACATTATGACTGAGGCACACTATTCCAGATACACTATTCACCCAGATATGACTAAGATGTATCATGACCTTAAGCAGTTTTACTGTTGGGACGGAATGAAGCGTGGCATAACAGTATTTGTGGCTCAGTGTCCTAACGGCCAGCAGGTTAAAGTCGAGCATCAAAAACCTAGTGGCTTGTTATAGGAAATAGAGATTTCATTATGGAAATGGGAAACAGTAAATATGGACTTCATTACAGGCTTGCCCCGTACGCGGAGGAGCTGTGACTCTATTTGGGTTATAGTTGACAGGCTTACTAAATCAGCTCATTTCTTGCCTGTTAGAACTACTTATACAGCAGGGGATTATGCCAGACTTTATATCAGAGAGATAGTGCGCCTACATGGTATTCCAGTATTTATTATTTCAGACGGGGGCGCACAAGTTTACAGCTAATTTCTATAGATCGTTCCAGACAGGTTTAGGGACACAGGTGTATCTGAGTACAGTATTTCATCCATAGACAGACAGACAAGCTGAGCGGACCATTCAGACATTAGAAAATATGCTCAGAGCTTACGTGTTAGATTTTAGAGGCAGCTGGAGTGATCACCTACTGTTGATAGGGTTTGCATATAATAATAGCTATCATTCTAGCATACAGATGGTGCCATATGAAGCTTTGTGTGGGCACAAATGCAGGTTTTCTATATGATGATTCAAGGTTGGCGAGTCTCAATTGATAGGTCCAGACTTAATCCAACAAGTAATTGATAAAGTCAAGTTGATCAGGGAAATATTATTAGCAGTGCAGAGCAGACAGAAGTCCTATGTAGATAATCGACATTGAGATTTAGAATTTCATATTGGCGATTAGGTATTCCTGAAAGTATCACCTATGAAAGGCGTTACGAGATTTGGAAAGAAGGGAAAGCTTAGCCCTAGATTTATTAGTCCATATCAGATTATCAGGCGAGTTGGGCGTGTAGCCTACGAGTTAGACCTTCAAGCAGACCTTCAGGAGGTACATCCAGTATTCCATGCTCAGAAAATGTGTCAGAGATCCTTCTAGAGTTGTACCAGTAGAGGATGTACAGATCACAGAGCAGTTGACTAATAAGGAGGTGCCAGTTGCAATTTAAAGAGGCAGATTCGTCGACTAAGGACGAAAGACATTCCTTTAGTTAAGATGCTATATTAAAGCAATAATATAGAAGAAATAACGTGGGAAGCTGAAAATGACATGAGGGCCAAATATACACATCTCTTCATTACTTCGAGTATGTAACAGATCGTTGCTTAATGCTTCTACATACATCATTTAACATTCGAGGACGAATGTTCCTAACGGGGGAATATTGTTACACCCGGTACGTCTAAATTGACGTATAACATTATAATATCATGTTAAGAATGATTTGAGTGAGTTTAAAGTAATAATATGACCATATATGATGTTTATATGTTGAATATAAAGTTTGGGAAAAATCAGATTTAAGTTGCGGAAAAACCGACAAAGGAATTGCCTTGTAACAAAGCTTTTTCAGCAATTAATTTCATGTGTTATATGAAGTCTTTTGGGGACATATCATATACCAAATTGAAGGTCTTGTAGTGTAGTTTTCAACACTTTTAACGGTTTGCTCATATAACTTATAGATAAAAAGATATGAGCGTCAGAAGTCAGACCAAAAAAAAGGGACATAAACGCAAAAGAGGGCTGGAACTGAAATATTTCGAGTATAAAAGGAAAAATATGTATTATCTTCGTCATTTCCAGAAAATACACCATAGAAACAGTTCTCTCTTGAGTTTGAAGCTGATTTTTAGGATTTTGAAGAAACAACATCAATCTTAACTCGAAATTGAAGACAGATTGCGTCAAAACGCTCTACGCGATTAGGGTAACATTATGCTACCTTCAATTTCTTCTATAGTTTGAGTTTTAGAATTACTTCATGGCTAAGTAAAGTACCTAATTGTGGTATTATAGCTTGTTTAAGCTTTAGAAGGTGTTGAATTCAAGGGAAACATGGTCTAGAAGCAAGAAACATCAAAGGTATGTAAGACTAAACCTTTTTTTTTGGCAAGGCATGTATCTTTTAGCTTTTAAGCCTTTTCTTAGTTCTAAACTTAGTTTTTCTTATGAGAAACTTGTATGGTACCAAGGAAACCTAGTATATACTTAATTTGGTACTAAAATCCAAGGTGAACGACGTCCAAATCAGCAAGACAAAACATTTCAAAATCTGGAAAATTGTTTTGACCTTTGGACAGTTGTTTGTATATTGATCTTAACTCCTTGTACAAAATTGATATTTAGATTCTTTAAGAATCCCCAGAACCCTAAGACATATATCTACAGCTTTCATACAGACCATGAAGTCTGTATCTTTGATCTACACTCTGAAAATTAGGTTGAAAGTCAGGACAGTGGTGCTGTCCAGACATTCTATCTGCAGATTTGTTATGTCATCCAGTCATCTCATCTTGTTATCCGTTTAATAGGTTTATGTTATCAGTTTATCCGGGTATCCATTCCCGTGTATAGTATAGTACTGGTTCTGTTTTTTGCGGATCATCCAGTTTCAGAGGAAACTCTGCCGAAATTTTTATAAAAATCAAAGAGTTAGACAAATTCTAAGTTTCAGGTTGTGTCTACAATTCCATCCAGAGTTTTCTTATCATTCCTTTGAGTCCATATATATTGTTTCCACATGTGTTATGCCTCATACATGCTTATGCTTATATTGTGATCATGTTATGTGTGATTTGGAGTCCCCCATAGAGGCTGGACATTGGACACACAGTCCGGTCGCGTGTGATACTACCCGTCTGGGGGATACAGCCCCTCTGGTTCAGGCGGGAGTTGAAACACCTAGTGTGACCGGGTGTCATTCACACACTCTGACCAGAGAGACTAGATATTACTGGCTGGGGGGGATATAGCCCATAACACCCACCAGGTTTGTTATATATGCGTATATAGCCACAGTATGCACTGCATGATTATACATGAGGCTAGTTCCGGTTTTCAGTTACCTGATTTGGGGGGATACAGCCCATAACACCAGACGGGTACTAGTTCAGGTTTTCAGCTTCCTGATTTGGGGGGATACAGCCCATAACACCAGACAGGTACCAGTTCAGATAACAGTTCAGTTTTAGCTCGGTACCAGTTATCAGTTCTCAGTTTTCAGCCACCAGTTCTTAGCATCAGGATCAGTTGACAGTTATCAGTTTCAGTTTCTAGTTATCAGTTATCAGTCATATTACAGTTATTTATCAGTATAGTTCAGCTCAGTCTTCAGTTCCAGATTCAGCTAGACTTCAGTTTATATTCAGATCATGGTTAGTACGTTCTTCAGATTTCCAGCTATATTGCTATGCTCCAGCTAATATTTACATATTTATATTCCAGCCTTACAGTTTCATTCAGCGATGATATATTATATGCTCATGCCTTACATACTTGGTACATATCGTACTCACGCCCTTTTCTGGGGCGCTGCGTTTCATGCCGCGCAGGTGCAGATAGATCAATGCTTGGACCACGTTAGTAGGCCATCTATCAGCTACTGGAGTCACTCCACTTACTCCCGGAGTTACTTATCTTTTGGTATGTGTACAATCAGCCAGCTAGGGTATGGCGGGGCCTTATCTCGTCCTTTGTATATTCAGTTCATCACTCTTAGAGGCCTGTAGATATGTCCCTGTGTGGTGCAGTCAGTATGTTATGTATGTCAGCTTATGTTAGCCTTGTCAGCTTTTTGCATTGCATACTCCTTATCAGCTAGGTTTATGCTTATTCTGTTTATCAGTTATAATGGTTAGCATATTATCAGTAGGATTAGTGACGATCGACACTTAGTGTTGGTCATCCGTCGCGGCCCTAAGTTGGGTCGTGACAACTTGGCCTCGTGGATTTTCTACCACGAGTTCTTTACGTGTGTAGCTGCCGATAGGCATACTCATTACGCCTTAGCTTTGGATTTACATTCTATATTATATATTATGTCCTGTTATTGATATTGCATTGGGAATCTGAGTATTGTACTTTGGCTTGGAGTTGGCATCTGCTTCCCGGCTGTCGATGAGAGTCCTGCGCCGGTGAAGAGTTATTATTGCATCACATTGCATTCATATGCATTACATTGCATATCATACTGAGTGCAGGAGTATTCCGCCTCAGCTTTACCTTTTATCGGGTGCAGGAGTATTCCGCCCCAGGAGAGTGCAGGAGTATTCCGCCTCTGGTTTATATTATGTCGGGTGCAGGTTCCGCCCCAGGAGCAAGAGTATTCCGCTCCAGTTGGTTAGCAGATTGGATTCCCCTCGAATGCAGGAGTATTCCGCTTCGGGATGGGATTATGGGCACATGTGACCCTTTGCATCTCATTGCATTTCATCTCATTTCATTTTATTTCATTTCATCCCATTCCATTTCATTTCATATTATTGAGTATATATTTTTTTGTACATGAATACTGTTCTGCTTATATGTGCATTGCTTATTTGTTGATTGTTGTCTGGTTTCGTTTCCCTGACTAGCGTATCTATTTTTCGAGGTTGCTAGTTTGTTCACACTTATTGAGTCCTCATGACTCACCCCCATATTTGTCCTTGTATTTTCTTTTCGTTCGGCAGATTCTGCACCAGGACCCAGCCAGTCGCGCCGTGATTGAGGGGTAGTACGTTCTCAGGTGTCTACGGTGAGCCATCCTGTTCATTGCGGCCACCAACTTCAGATATTATAGTTTTCCTTACTTTTGCTCCCTTCGGGAGATGTGTATATCTTTTGGCCCTCTTAAATGTCTAGTCTGGATAATCCTAAACCTAGTATGTTGGGTAGTCAGCTGTAATTTCTTTTGTACAGCTTAGAGGTATCAGTATGTCTGTATTTTTGTTTGTAGTCTTGCCCTTATTTATGAATTGTTATATTTATTTTCCAAATTAAATTAGTAAGGGTTCGCCCGACTGGTCTAGGGAAGGATGTTGGGTGCCCGCACGACCTAACCGGATTCTAGGTCGTGTCACATATTGACCCAAATTGGGTTGTGGTATCTAACCTTAGCTATTTATGTTAAACGATTATTCAATCTTGTGATTCCCATATTCTGGTTCAACCACAAAATTTCACCAATATTACTTATCTACCCCGTTTTAAACTCAATTAGAGATTCGAAGCTCCACAAATTCAAAACTGCAGCCTCAAATGTACAGTTCACTATCCAAACCCTAACTTTTTTAGTACTATAAAAATAGAAAGATCATTTTGATATATATAATGACAAATAAAGAAAGAAAGAAAAGAAATAAAAGAAAACAGAAGAAACACTTATAAAATCGGCAATGGCGGAACAAAAAGAAAACAGGATACGAACTTGTTTGTTTCGTCTTTAATTGCCTTTTTAACTGTATTTTTGGTTTTATTTTGTTTCTTTAGCTGTATACATAAACGTGTTGGACAAGGGGAATTTGACTATTTACCTCTGATAAATATCATTCAACCTCTGTTTCATGAGTATTTAGAAGTTAGCCACTTTGTAGATTATTGTAAAAAAGTACCTATTAAATTAAATAGGAGTTAAATTAAATAGAAGTTATGGGTGGTCACTCAACTATTGCTTCATTAGCTCAAAGACACTTTTATTTTTTTATTATTCAAAAGTCACTCACCTTTTTTGGTATACGCCAAAATTACTCTTACTGGAAAAATGATATATGTGGCATTTTTTACTCTTTAATTACCAAAATCATCATAATCAATATCTATATCTATATATATACTAATTGAGAACTATAAAAAAGTTATAGGTGAATGATGTGGCACCTATCTTTGGCTACCATTTCATCAAAACATAAAGAAAACAAGTATTTGTAACATTTGTATTCTTTTCCTTTCATCCTCCTCTTTCAATGTGTTTTAACCATTAATTCCCCACTTTCCTTTTTCTCATGTGGATGAAAATATATGGACCGCATTTATTACACTTAGGAGACTTGACTGACGACAAAAGAAGAGGTACACGGTTATGAGGATAATTCAGCAATTCAAAAATTAAAAGCGTCATTATTGTACCCAATAATGAGCAGATTTCAGTTATGGAATATAAAGAAAGAGTAATTAAGTAGTAATATGGTAACTGAAGAGCAGATTTGTTATAAATTATCAAATTGACGTTTTACTGTGCATGTGTTGGGAATTTTAGTTGAGCATACTTATTCTAATATGTATTCTTATTGTCAAAATGCTTGCTTAGCACATGCAATCATACAAGTGGATAATTGATTGCCTCTGTTTCCATCTATTTGCTTCATGATCTGTTATCGTTCCTCAGTACTATCAAGTTTCATGCTTTTTCAGTATATTTTGTTTGTATGAAAACATCTTCCATTTGACTTTTAGGTCCATTTCTTTTTCGAATTCGCAGATCAAGGTATAAGCTGAAGAGCGTCACCATAAAATGACTGTATTTGTTGCCAAAGGAACACGCTGGTGTTGAAGCGGCTTATACACTCACTCACACATCTTTCATTGGTATTTACCACATGCAGGTATCTATTCTTCCAAATAGCATGGGAGTTTTAGATGACTTAAGCTTACATCATACTATCATATTTGGATTATTTTTAGGATGAAAAGATATATACAACGTGTTTTATATGAAAGAAGTAGTTGGTTATGACATGTGAAAGATATTCAAAGAAAAAGAAAGCATTTGATATGGATTTTTTTTCCTGGAAGATGTTATTGGCTGCTGTGTTGTATCAAATTGGTATTCTTCTATAATTTTACTTATATATTAAAATAAATATCACTATTTGCATTTATATGTATCACAACCTACATTAGTTTCAAAAAAAGACTAATATATTGAAGATATCAAATGTCAATATTTCAATATTTTGCTTTGTGGACTTGCAGATTAATTCCTGGATAGGCAATTATGCTTTTAAGCATTTCAAAGTTGTTGTGAAGAATAAGCCGAGATTGAAGTGATAGCTTATGGCGCAAATATTGTTCGGGCTGAAGAGATTGATTGGAGTGTGGATGATGAGCTTTTCACAAGACCCAAAAAAAATGATTCTACTACTAAATTTAAATAAAGGTGTCCATAAAGAAAGTATATTTTTATTCACTTCTTCCAAAACTTGTGTTTCTATCTTTAATTTTCTTGAATATTTTGTCTATGTTTTGATAAGTAACTTAATGCTCGAATAGGCGTAAACTATACATCTTCCCTTACAAATTATGGTGAAAATATAGATTGTTGTTATGTAATTACATATACATACACTAAAGGTGATTAGAATGTATCTCATATACAAGTTACCGTCACCAGCTTATGTACTTTCACCATTGACCTTAGTCGGGCTAATTTACAAAATCTTTGTATCATGAATGAAGATCTTGAGAACAAAAGTTGAAATTTGAAATTTTCAATTGGCAAGAACAAAGAAAGATGCTTGATTATTATAAAAGATCATTGTGAACGATATTGTATTTAAGAACAAAATGTTATGGTTCGAGAATATAAAAAAGATAATTGATCAAATTCTTACATTTAGTTAATGTTGGAGCATTCTCAATATTTTTAATATCTAAAGAACGTAAAAGATCACTTCATAAGATTAATGAGGTTTTTTACGCACAACAAATGATAAAACACATAGACAACTAATACAAAGCAACCAAAAGTCATATGAATAGTACATAAGAATAAATTCACGACAATTAAATTACAAATTTATTAAAAATTAGGTAATTGCATACACATGCCCGCGCAAGCACGGGCCAGTTTCCTAGTATATATATAATTCTGGGCTCAAACAAAGGTGATGTGGCGCTCTCTAATGTAAGGAATACTATTTATCTTTTTTGTCATTTTTTTTAATTTTACCACTCAATTTTCTACTATTCTTTGAGTTAAAATCCAGACTCTTAATCTTCTCTTATTTATTCCATAGGAACGTCAGAGAAATGCAGGCTTTTCAGTTATTCTTCTTCATTTCCTCATTTGCTACACATTTACTTTGGGAAATTTAAGAGGCATAACGATAATTTAATGCACTATAACGATCAAAATTCCCGGTAAGAATACATATAATATAAGTGGGCACAAGAAGGAGGTGTCATCAGTGGGATAATTGGTATAGTTTATGAACACTAAGAATAGTTCTACCAAAGGGGCCCTATCTTGAAGTTCTCTTCACCTATTTTTTACCTTTCTGCTCCTATTACAATTGTTGCTCACTAAACCTATTTTTTACCTTTCTGCTCCTATTACAATTGTTGCTCACTAATTTGGTATAGGTGATAGCAATTCTTTACCTTTCTGCTCCTATTACAATTGTTGCTCACTAATTTGGTATAGGTGATCGCAATTCCTATTGAATGCAAAACATGAATTTGTGATATGCAATTTATGAAAAAATTAAAACATAAAAACTGATGGATGTATGCATGATTTGAATGCAGGTTCTACAATGCTAAAGCTTTCTCTTAAGGCCAATGCGCAATGTTGGAATAATCAAATAACAATCCAACTTAATTTATTAGGTAATGTTTCCTCCTATATTTTTGTTTTTGTTTTTGTTTTCTTAGTGATTAAATTTATATTTTATATTTTCGTTTCTGCAATTGGATACAGCCTACTGTTATCGTTCTTATGTTTTTTTCTTGGAAAAATGTGTTTATTTTCATTTGCTGATGTTGTTTAAGTGAATAATTTTCATTTGCAGATGTTGTTTAAGTGAATGATCTACAACTTGAAAATTCAAAGGTATTCTAAGACAGAGATAACATCTGGTGAGTTTTGTCTTTTATTTAGATGTATAGGAGAAACCAGTAGAAGATTTGAAAGTTAAATTTGAATCTTACAACAAAAGAGGCGAACCAAAATGAGAAAGAAACAACTCCTTCTACACCAATTTTTCCAGAGAAGAGAAATGTTATTATATTTTTTTGAAAAATACATCTAGGAAGGACAACAAGAAGCTAAACCTCCCTTGCTCATAAACATGGACAGATTAATTGGGGTTTCAAAGTGAAAATTGGAGGTACAAGGGTTGAGATTTAATGATTTTATTTATTTGTTATGCTTGATTTTTTTTAATTTAAAATTTACTATGAAAGAATTGATTATTTTTGTAAATATTTTCGGATAACACATGTTATTATATGATAAATCAAAAAATACAACGATCTCTTTAATAATTTGTGTCGACAGTGGTGAACAATTTATAATAGTAAATACTGATACTAATGAAAAGAGAGGATTTTTAGAAGATGATTTTTATGATTTAACAGAATTTAAAAAAAAAAAAAGAGAATGTAACACATTATACCATAAATCAAGGAGAGTACAAATTCGCATAAAGGAAAAAACTGAAAGAGAAAATAAGGACACAAAAGATAAACGGAAACGAGAAAAGGTCTAAATCAAGACGGAGGAGCCACTTGCTTTGACAAACATTTTTTTCTCTTCTTTTGATTTCTTTTGACAACTAAATCATATGTACACTGCCATTTCCTAGCCGCGTATCTTATATTTTTATGCTCATCACTTAGTAGTTATATTCAAAATATAATTGATTTATTATATTTCTAAGTTTACTGTATGGGCCTAAATCAGTTTAGGATTACAAATCGAATTTGGATTCGAATATAAGCAAATCTTCGTATCAAAGTTGAATAAATGCACGAAACAGACGTAAATGCGGAAGAATAATTTGATTTCAATATATGATTGTCAGTACAAATTTGGGCAGATTGTCAGTACAAATTTGGGCAGAGTTTCAGTATATATTTCTGGATCCGCACAAGGTAAAATGAATAGCTATTTATAGATACAAGGTGTTATCCCACGTTCTCCACTATCTGTTCATGGCCAACCCACATCTGGAGCATTTATAGGTGGAGTTAATGGGCAAGGTAGTGGGCTGAAGAAGTGGGCTGCAAAGCCGCTTGAGCCGAGGGGATTCACCGAGGCGCGAAATAATGACCTCGGTGGCAATGTCCTGCTGCTTGACCGAGGTGGTTGTCACCAAAGCTCGGCTTACGGCTTGCCTTCGGTGTCGACCTCGGTGCCTGGCTTCGGCGATTCATTCATTTGCTTCGGTCTCTGGCTTGCCGATATGTGTTCGGTCATTATCGATTTGCATGACCGGGGCGAATCATCGCGGGTCGATTTTTACCCAATACAGATAGTCCCCCCACTCCTCGGTCACTTACCGAAGTCACTGAGGAGTGGAGTGAAGTTTAGCGGGAAAAAGACGTGGCTAGATCTTATCCAAGCATTTCAAAATTTTGTCAACAGTTTGCATCCCATCAGGTCATTCCTTATTGACACGTGTCACATATCCGTTGGCTTCACAAATGGTCACGCCGTAATTTTTGTCTTCCCAATGTTACAATGATGATGAGAACCCCACCACTTGGTTCTTCCATACCTATAAATAGTTGCTTACCAAGCCTTTCATCCCACTTTCGTCTTGAGCGATTTAACAGTGCCAAAAAAAAGAAGAAGAACTTTCACACTTCCTTTGATCCCATCTTCAAGAAAGCTTCAATCTCAAACTGTTACTATGTCTACCACTCAATCTAGGCAGGATTCGAGTGATTCGAGTGAGAGGGTACGAGCTCCGCTCTTGGCTGCGGCCACTGCTAGTGGCGACGCCGCCGCTGCTGCGTCGGCGGTCCGAATGACTGCGGCGGAAGGTGGAGAGGTGAAGTCTAGTGTTGGTGGCCTGAAGTGCCGTAAGGCTAGGGCTAGGCGCGACCTGGCAGTGGAGGTGGAAGACGCTGATATGGGAGATGAGGATGACGTCATGCTTGATGACGTCATGGTAGGTAGTGTCAGTGGCGTCATCCACAGATATGGTGATGATGAAGGGGATGATGCCGAGGGCGATGATGCCGTGGGCGAGACCGAGGGCGGGAACGTCGCCGAGGGGGGATCTTCGGGACCGGTAATTCCCCTCAAGCAAGAGCTCGAGCCTCACCAAATAATCCCTTCTCATTTCGACAACGGCAAGGACCTTAAGCTGCAAGTTCAATCAGCCGATCAGGAAGAGAAGAACAGAAATATTCCCGTGAACACAACACCGACCCGTATAACACAAGCTCACATTGAGCGGGTTCGGAGGGAGTGCAACTTTGGGCCCGAGGTGAAAGTGGTCATACCTAACCCGACAAGCAGAGTTTGCCACCATATCGAGGGACTTTCTTTCGCTTACACCTATCCTTTCACCCTCGGCTTCTCCCTCCCGGTGCACAAAGTTATTGACGACTTTTGCCGGGCTTACAACTTATGCTTGGCTCAATTAAGCCCCGGCGTTTGGAGGATCGTTCAGTGTATGGACTGGTTAAGTACGAAGGCTGGGGTGAGCTTCAGTTTTCAGCATCTCATTTCACTTTACTACCCTTATTTCCATAAGGCCGGGGTCGTGGCCTTGAACAACCGAGGCAAATTCGCTCTTCTTCACAAGAGCGAACACCATGGGGACCGGGGCTGGAATGATCGCTATATCTTGCTGGAGACTAGCGTTTTATCCACCGAACCTGGCTTCCCCGAACGGTGGAATAACACACGTAAGTACTCTTTCTTTTGTATTTCATTCCTCGATGACTATTCATGTTAGCTGACCTCGTTTCTTTGTTATCTCTTTAGCCAACAAGGTCGACATCATACCCCCTGAAGGTTTGACTGAATGGGTAAGAGCAATGACCGGGGCTCGTTTACGCCCCGAAAGGACATGGATGAAGATGGCCGCCGATTTTGGTTGGCAATGCAAACGGCACGGTAAGCTTTTTTGTGGCGTTTTATTTGGTATGTCATTTTGGAATTTTGACTTTGTTTTGCTGACTTCTCTTCCCTCGGAACTAGGTTTTCCAAACCGCGCCATTAACACCAAGAAAAGCAAGAAGAAAAAGAAAAAGGAGAAGAAGAAGAAGGATGGGGAGGAGACCAAGTCAGACGATAACCTGGCTTCGGTGGCGGGAGAGTTGAAGGGGTTGAAGGAGTCGAAGGCTTCAAAGTCTTCAAAAGCTTCAAAGGGAGCTCCCGTCCAAGGATCCTCCAAAGGTAATATTTATCCTCGGTCAACTTCATCGAATATCGTTCCATTTTTACTTCCTTGTTCCAATTTCTTCCACCATTGTAGGCGTGAAGAGGAAGAGGGCAGTTTCAAAAAAGCCCTCCCGTTCGGTGGCTCCTCGCACCGAAGTGGAAACTCCTTCCCAACCCGAGGCAGCAGTTAAGGGGCGCCGAGGATTGATCGATGAGCCCGATGATACAGCTGCTGAAGTTTTAGCCCGGAGAGAGGTTGATTTTATTGACCTCGAAGATCAAGAACATGGATCCGAGGTGGCAGTTGCCAAGGCTAAGGGCAAGGCAAAGGTTGTGGAGGCCGGCACTGCTATGTTTGAAGAAGGGGCCGGCACCGACGCGGTTAGGGCGCATTCCGAACCCGCGAGGATTTGATCCTCGATGGGGTCTTATCGGAAACTTGAAGTGCCGACTTCTTCAAATTTGTTGGCCTGTGACCGAGCTGACATCTTGAGTCTTATGCCTTTGTTAGGGCCGTAGGAAGAAAAAGTCGTGCAGGAATTTTCCCGGGGCCAACTATATAATACCATGGCTGCCAATGCTATCAGGGTAAGTTTCATCGCTCTTGAGTTATGCCTTAAAATTTCCTTTCATCTTTACCTTCGGCTCGTAGCTGATTTTGATTCCCTGATTAATCTTTGCTCAGAGCTTCATTCTGTCATTGAGGGCTATCGAAGTTGAGTCCTCGAGGACTGAAGAGGTCCGACGTGTAGCTCGCCTATGGGACAAGCAAAGGGACAGCTTTAACGCACAGATAGCTGCATTGAAGGCTGATTTGTCCAAGTCCCAGTCCGATCTGCATGAGGCCGAGGTAGCTTCTGAGGCTAAAATCAAAGCCCTTGGTGATGGCTTTCAGGCTGAGCACTTGTGGCTGGAGGCCGAAGCTATGAGATTGAGTGCCGAGCTGACCCAAGCAAAGGCTGAAGTTGTGGAGATGGCCAAAAAGCATCATGATCAGCTGAGGAAGCATGTACTTCATATCAAAAAGCTGGAAAGTGAGAACTCCAAGCTTCTAGCTAAAGATGCTGAGATCGAGGCCCTTCGAGATGAAATTGCCGATCGAAAAAGCAGGGCAGCGATCAAGGTCAAGAGAGCCGAGTTGGATAAGCGATGGGCCATTATCAAATCTCGGCTGAAGCTACTCAAGTGATGCCGCGCCGGGGAGATCAACTTGGATGAGGAGATTTCAAGGGCCGAGGTAAAATCGCGGAGGCCCAAGCAATCATTGATGAACTTCCATCAAGTGAAGCCCTGAGCGGCGATGAAGATAAAGAAGATGATGAAGATGCCGAGGGGGGCTCCGAGGATGGAGGTGATTCTCCCGAGGCATAGACTTCTGGTAGCATCATTTTGTAAGCCTTCGGGCTTTTATGCTTGTATCTTGGACCTTCGGGTCATTTTTTGATGTAAATATTCTCAGCCTTCGGGCTCTTTTAATGAAAGGTTTTTATGCTTTTATCTCAAGTGTTGACTTTTGCATGTACCGAACACCTTGTAAAAAATAAATAACTTGCTTACAAGACATGACTGAATTTAATCGATGCAAACTTAGAACGACGTCTCGTCCTCGAGTCGATGCATTGTGAAGCTTCGGAGTGCAAGATTTATACAGATAAAATAGATATAAGATCAAAATCATTTCATTGATATCAACGAGCCAGACATCGGCTATTTACATAGAACCAAGTCGAAGCGGACCTTGGGTAAATAAATTTACAATAAAAGCAAATTGACAATATGCCGCTACCGGGCCAATTTACAATGTACTAAATCTATTCCCCGAGCGTCAGTCCCCGGTTGTCGGATAGATAAGCTTCAGTTGGGAGGCTCGATGTCGACCTCGGTGTCAACCCCTCTCACTCCCCCCCAGTGTTCGGTTGTGAATCTTGATGAAGATCCGAGCACTGGAAATCGTTCGGGTCGCTTCCTGAAAAGGTCAAGAAAAGATGGAACGAGGAGCAAGTTAGTACATTTCGATCGAGGCCATAAGAGCGTTGTTCAGCTCGGGGCTGTGGATGAATTTAAAAAGATTGAAAAGCATTTACCTCGACTAGAAGTAGTACCGCTTCAGATTAGAAATGTTCCAATTCAGAGGTTCGGGTTCGCATCGCAAATTCTCAATTTGATAAGATCCCTTTCCAACGATTGCCTTGACTCTGTAGGGTCCTTCCCAATTTGCAACAAGCTTTCCCCCGTTGTCTTCCTTTGTTGATTGGTTTGTAATTTTTAGCACATAGTCTCCAACTTTGAAGTCTCTGAGTTTGGCTTTCCTATAGCCTCGATCTGCCTTTTTTGGGCGACTAGCCGAACCAAAGCTAATTCCCTTTTTTCCTCGAGCAGATCCAATTCTATGCGCATAGCTTGTTGATTTGCATCCTCGGTAGTATGGGCGTACCCAAGGCTTGGTTCGCCCACTTCTACGGGGATGAGGGAATCCATGCCATAAGCAAGTGAGAAAGGAGTCTCACCGGTTCTGTTCTTCTCCGTTGTTCGCATGGCCCACAGCACCCCGGGCAGCTCCTCGGGCCAAGGGCCTTTTTTCTCACCGAGTCTTTTCTTGAGATTTTCAATTATGATTCTATTTGAAGACTCAGCCTGGCCATTGGCACTTGGGTGATAAGGAGTCGAAGCAATTCTTTTGATCCCCCACTGCTTGAAGAAATCAGTGATGGCTGCCTCCATGAATTGTTTACCGTTGTCACAGGCAATCTCTCTTGGGACGCCGAACCTGTAGATGATGTTCTTCTTGATGAAGTCGATTACTTGTTTTTGCTTTACCTCGGTGAGAGCCCCGACTTCCACCCATTTTGTGAAGTAATCGGTTAGCACTAAAATGAAGCGAACACCACCTTTTCCCTTTGGCAATGGCCCAACAATGTCTATCCCCCACTTCATGAAGGGCCATGGTGACACCACTGAATGTAAAGGCTCGGCCTGCTGATGGATCATCCGTCCATGGCGTTGGCACTTGTCACATTTCTGCACGAAGACTTTTACATCGGCACTGATTGTGGGCCAATAATACCCAGCTCTTAATAACTTACGCACCAAGGATTTTCCCCCCGAGTGGTTGCCACACTCGCCTTCGTGCACTTCGGCCATCACGTACCTTGCCTCGTCGGGACCCAAACACTTGGCCATCAGGCCGCAGTATAACCTTTTATACAAATTACCCTCGATCAGGTGATACGAGGCTGCTTGGGTCCTTAACTTCTTTGCTTCTTTTTTGTCTAGGGGAACAGTCCCCGAGTCGAAGTAAGAGATGAACTTACTCCGCCAATCCCATATGTTGTCCACTGAATTGACCTGCAACTTCATCTCTCTCATTTGTGCGGACAACAACCGAACCACTGAGTCAGTCCCCGAATGAGCTTCGTCAATCGCCAAACCCAGATTTGCTAAAGCATCAGCCTCAGTATTTTCCTCCCGAGGCACTTGTTTAACTTGCCATTCTTGGAATTGGGCCAAGATTCTTTGTGGTCGATCTAGGTATAGCTACATTATGGGCTATCGAGCCGTATAATCACCGAGGACCTGGTTTACTACCAACTGTGAGTCACACCTCAGTTTGATTCTTTCCACCCTCATTTCTTTAGCCAGCTCCAAACCCGCTAAAGCTGCCTCGTACTCGGCCTTGTTGTTGGTCATTTTTTTTAACCGAACCGAGTGCCTGACTTTCTCCCTGGTGGGTGCTCTCAAGACTATGCCCAAACCGGAACCTTTGGAGTTAGTTGCTCCATCGGTGTGAAGTATCCATAGCCCCGAGGAGATCCCTTTTGCCATGGAGTTTTCCTTTTCCGCCTCGGGCAGAATCCCAACACTAAAGTCGGCCACGAAGTCGGCTAGGACTTGAGACTTAATGGCTGTCCGAGGTTGATAGGTGATATCATATTCGCTCAACTCTACCGCCCATTTTGATAACCTCCCCGATAACTCATGTTTATTCAATATACTTCTTAAAGGGAAGGTTGAAACTACCGCTATTGGGTGACATTGGAAATAGGGAGTAGTTTCCGAGCAGTAATAAGTAAAGCAAGTGCTAGTTTTTCCAAGTGTGGATAACTGGTTTTAGCGTCGAGGAGTGTCTTGCTCACATAGTAGATGGGCTGCTGCTTGCCATCTTCTTCCCGAACCAGCACAGCGCTGACAGACATCTCGGACACGGCCAAGTAGACCAGCAATGTTTCACCTTCTTTTGGCTTGGCGAGCAACGGTGCGTTAGCCAAGTATTGTTTTAAATCTTTCAACGCTTGCTTACACTCCGGTGTCCATTCAAAGTGATTGTTTTTTCTCAAAACGGAGAAGAACTTGTGGCATCGCTCCGAGGACCTTGAGATAAATCGACTCAAGGCGGCGATTCGACCAGTCAAGCGTTGAACTTCTTTCACCCCGGTCAGCTCCTTGGGGATCTCTTCGATAGCTTTGATTTTATCTGGGTTAGCCTCGATGCCTCGTTCAGAGACAATAAATCCCAAGAATTTTCCTGATCCAACGTCGAAGGCGTACTTTTCGGGGTTCAATTTCATGTCGTATTGCCTCAAAACAGCAAAGGCTTCCCTCAGATGATTCAAATGATCTTCCATTCGGATTGATTTGATGAGCATATCATCTATGTAGACCTCCATAGACTTTCCAATATACTCCTCGAACATGCGACATACCAACCTTTGGTAGGCCGTCCCGGCATTCTTCAGACTGAAGGGCATCACCTTATAGCAGAAAGTACCTCGGTCAGTGATGAACGAGGTCTTTTCTTAGTCCTTCGGGTCCATGAGGATCTGATTATAGCCCAAATAAGCATCCAAGAAGGTCAATAGTTTGTGTCCAACCGTGGAGTCTATTAACCTGTCAATTTGTGGCAATGGATATGAGTCTTTGGGGCAAGCTTTGTTCAAGTCGGTGTAATCTACACACATTTTCCACTAGCCATTCTTCTTTGGTACGACCACCACATTGGCCAGCCATTTGGGGTATTCCACCTTTCTTATGAAACCATTTTCTTGCAACTTGGTGGTGTCATCTTCGATCGCCTTCTTTTTTACCCCGGCATGAGGTCTCTTCTTCTGCTTCACCGGGGTAAATTTTGGGTCCACATTCAGCTTGTGAGTCATGATCTTCGGATCGATACCCGTCATGTCTGAATGGGACCAAGCAAAACAGTCATGGTTGGACTTCAAAACTTCAATAATCGATTTTTTCGACTCCGAGTCAAACTCCGAGCCGACAAACACTTTTCTATCGGGGAAATCTTTCAATAGGGTGAAAGATTCCAATTCCTCAACGGTTGAATCTTCGGCCTTTTGCTTCCGAGGCTCTTGAATACAAACCGGGATCTTTTCGACTTCCCCTCGGGTGTCCTCCCCGCTTGACCCCGGTTGCAGTCGTTGCTATTGCTTTGGCCCGGTCGGGGCGACTCACTTTTTAACGCAACCGAATAGCATTCCCTCGCTACTCGTTGCTCCCCTTTGATTTATCGAACTCCCCAAAGTGTAGGGAATTTAATCATTGATGCAGAGTGGAGGGGACAGCTTCCATGGAATGGATCCATGGCCTTCCGAGGATCATCTTGTATGCCAAATCCCCGGGCATTACTTGGAACAGTGTTTCCTTAATAACTCCTTCGGCGAACGTCTTGAGTGTGATCTCACCCAACGTTTTCTCCGTGGAGTTGTTGAAGCCGGCTAGCAATGTTGCTTTGGGGACAACCTCCCCTTTGAGCCATATTTTTTTAACAGCCCCATAGCTGATTATGTTGACCGAGCTACAGGGGTCGATCAAGACTCTTTTGATGTCAGAGTCGTTGATTCTCAGCATGATGACCAAAGCGTCGTGATGGGGGGAACATCATCCCATCACAGTCGTCATCGTCAAACACGATTTCTTTACCCGAGCCGCCAACTCGGGTTCTTTTCTCCATGGTGATGGATAACTTGGCGAATTTCTTGGCCGCGGCAAAATTCACACCGTTCACCTCTAATCCCCTGGTAATGACATTCACCACTCTTTCCGGGGGTAGAGCCCGAGGTGGTTTCCCATCACCTCGGTTCTTGGAGAAATTATCTTTTCCTTTGTCAGTAAGGAAATCAGTCAGCATTCCCTTCTTCAGCAAGTGAGCTACCTCGAGGCGCAAGGCTTTGCAATCCTCGGTCCTGTGGCCGTAATATGCATGGAATTCACAGTATAGATTGTGGTCTCTTTTATCCGCCGGGATCCTCATGTCCTTGGGAACCCTTACCCCGGCAGTGCCTTTGACTACATTGACCAGCTCCGAGGTCGATATATTGAAGTTGTAGTTGGGGATCCGAGGTAGATCCTTTTTTGGGGCCGAAGCTGGGCTTGAGGGATTTCTTTGGTTCGTGTTGGGTTGAACCTTCCCTCCGAGCCGTTGGCTTATGTGTGAATTCGTGTATGAATTTCCGAAGAAGTTTCCCAGCCTTTGGCTGACATGCTGCCTTGTCGAGGTATATGGCTCATACTCCCTTTCGGGTTGCTTCGCGACGCCTCGGCGCGGTGCGAAGATTCGCCTCGGTTTTTATGATGGTAACCTCAGCTTTTGAATTCAGCTTCCTCCAATCTAATTTTGGAGTAAGTTCGCTTGTGCAGATCCTCCCATGTCAGGACCTGATATTGTTGGAGCTCTTTTCGCAATTCAGCGGCAGCGTCAGAATTGCGAATATTGATACCTTTTTCCAATGCCATGATGGCCAAGGTATCGTCCATCCGAGGTAATTCCATGCGCTCGGCATGGAAGCACTCAAGAAATTCTTTGAGTGGCTCACCGGGCCTTTGTTTCACTTCGCATATATCCTTCTTCCTTTGGAGGATCTTTTGGGCCCCGGTGTGCGCCTTGACGAAGGCGCTAGACATTTCCTTAAAGGTGGAAATCGACCCCGCTGGCAAGCACATATACCAACGTAGAGCCCCCTTCTCCAAGGACTCGCCAAATTTTTTCAAGAACATCGACTCGAGCTGTATAGCCGTTAGGTCGTTGCTCTTCACCATTGCCATGTATTCTCTCACATGTTCTCTGGGATCGGTAGTCCCATCATATTTCTTCAAAAACATGAGTTTGAAGTTCTTGGGGGTTGGGGTTGGAGCCGCTTCGGGCTTGAAGGGCAGCTCCCTGTATTGATCAATATCGAATCGTCCTCCTCCTTTGTTACCCCCGGCATGCCCTCGAGGCATTTTTCCACGCGTGCCTCGATGTGAGCCTCGATTTCCCTGGTCAATTTTTTGACATCGACCGAGGATGTTGTTTCAGCCACGGTGGGAACCGTCCCGAAGTGTGGCGTCGTAGTTGGTATGTTTCCCGAGCCCCCAGACGTGGCCCCGTTATGAGGTCCCTCTGTTATCGCGCCCGTAGGAACGAAGAGCGGGATGCCTCTACCAGGAGCCGAAGGCTGGGTGCTGTTCGGTGCTGCACTATTCCTCGCTTCTAACGAGGCGCGGAACTCAGCATTAATATTAACTTGCTCATCCTGTCTACTTTGGAGAGCTCTTAATGCAGTGACAACATAAGCTTGGAACTCTTCGGTTGTTATTGGTGATGCGGGCTGTTGGTTCAACGGAACACCAGCCCGTTCACTATTATTATCGCTATTATCAGCCATAACGTCGTTGAATCGTAAGCTTTGATGAAAAAGGACGTGAAACTTTGTGAACAAAGCGTTACTGCTTATATTCCTATAGACGGCCAATTTGTATGGGCCTAAATCAGTTTAGGATTACAAATAGAATTTGGATTCGAATATAAGTAAATCTTCATATCAAAGTTGAATAAATGCACGAAATAGACGTAAATGCAGAAGAATAACTTGATTTCAATATATGATTGTCAGTACAAATTTGGGCAGAGTTTCAGTATATATTTCTGGATCCGCACAAGGTAAAACAAAGTGCTATTTATAGATACAAGGTGTTATCCCACGTTCTCCACTATCTGTTCATGGCCAAGTGACTATGTGACTATGTCAATTATGTGCTTGAAAAGAAGTGTAGGGCTTCTAAGGAGTAGAAAGTGGTAGGGATTTCATAAATAGCTGTGTTTTGAAGAATAATTACTTAGCACCTATTTGATCAAAGCAAACCAATGGCAGTATAAATATTTCAAAAGTAGCAAACTTCAGGGAAATGATTGGGTAAATGCCGAAACTCTCGCTATTTCTATGCCTAATTAATTTAGTAACATCCAAAATAGCAAGTATATCCTTTCCCTTTAAGACAAAAACAGAAAGATTAGGTCGTGTATATATATATATATATATAAACCAATAAGTTTTCTTATATATATTTCCATATAGATTATATATAAGCAATATAGGTATATTGTAGATTTTTATTTGCTTATTCATATGAGTATATCTAATTATATACATGATATATTAAGGGTATATTGTAGGTTCGAATTTTTTCAATTAAGCATGCATACCTAATCATATACATGGTACAATAATGATATGTAAATGTGTATTCCTTGTATTCATCATAAAAGTTCGGATTGTTGATGGTATATATGCCGAGTATATTGTCTTGTTAAATCTATCAAGTACTATATTTTACATAATTAATCCATAAAAAAGTTGTCAAGTAAAATGAGAAAAACCAAAGCAAATTCCACGTATCTAAACAACTTATTTTACATTTATGTGACATATTTTATATGTATATGTGGATATCATACCAACCATAGACCAATAATTTTTTTATATTTCCAAGTAGATTTAAAATGAGCTAAAAATGGTATATGGTATATTTTTATTTATTTATTTATTTATATTAATATATCTAATTATATACATGATATATTGAGGATATATGGTAGATTAGTATATTTTTAGTTAAGCGTGCACACCCAATTATACATGTGGTATAACAATGATATTTAAATGTGTATGTCTTGTTATATTCATAGTATAATGTTCAGATGATTGATGGTATATTTCATATTTACTAGTTTCCGAAACGCGCTTAGCGCGTGTAATTCATATTAATGAGAACAATTTTTTTTCTAATAAAAATTATAGTAAAAAATCAACAGAAAAATACTTAAAACAAAATATCGACTGTAATAAAGCAAACACAACAGTAAAAAGTCATTGCTGAACTAAAAAAGTTATAATAATGAATGAATGTTATACCTTATATGATTCACATTAACTTTTTGTGAGTCTCTCCATCCATATATTTCATAAAGTTAGAATATTTGTAAAATAATATTTTTAAAATCTATGTTTGAATTAACACAAAAAAAATAAGTACTTTAATTCTCGTACTAAATCTTGCCGCACGAATGAAGTATAATTTATGACAACACATGAGACATCTATAATGATAAGAGATCAATTTTATACCAAAAATCATAAGAAAATTAAATGTAATTGAGGAAGCCTCCTGATATTATCCGGTATACAATCCAAAAGAACTTATTCAGAAAAAAGTATTCATAAGTGTCGCAACAAAATGAACTTTTTGTTAGAATGAAATGCTGCCTGCCTTATTTGCATTGGCACAAATCCAAGTAGAGTTATGTTCAACTCTATACAAAAGCACGATGTCAATTGATTTTTTCTGAAAATAAGAAAAAATAATCAGTTTATAAACTGGGGAAAAAAATTCTATAGAAGTTTATTTTATTATTATAACTTTTAAACATTAAATAATCAACATGGATTATTAGATAAGTAAGAAGAAAAAATGATGAAAAAGTAAAAGAACATCCACGGAATGGACAAAAGCATTGTGCTCTCTAAACCAAATATATAATAGCGTGGAGAAGGAGTCCAAAAGAATAGAATGTCATTGGGGAATATAATATTGTATTGAATAATATTCTTTTCATTTGCTCCAAGATTTACATTAACGGAAATGATTGTTAGAAATTCAGCACAATTTAAAGATTATAATATCAACAGTACTTGAATAGATTTATATATGTATGTAGATCGCATACATGCATAGCGGATAAAATCATTTGTTGGGAGTGTATTCCATACAAATTTATACATTAAGTTGAAGAAGAGATTTATCTATCAAATATATAGCTATTAGTATCCCGATCTAGAATATTCCCTACCAGAACATTCAATGTATTTTGTTTAGAATACAGAAGGTAGCAAACGTTTCCAACTTCCAAGAAACTAATTAATTATGTAATATTCAGATAAAGAGTATTTGAAAAGACTTAAGCGCGTATCACACATTAAGTATAATTTCGTATTATATTTGACTAAATAATGTTATTAGAATGTATAACAGAATTATTATTTTGTACAAAAATATTAGAGAGATAATGTGTACTTGAAGGGCAAAAAAGTCTTTCACTTTTTACTTAGTAGATTGGCTCTTTTAGAATAGTATGATGATGGGTTTGTTTACTCTTGTATGAAATATGATAATTTGCTGAGAGAAGATAAGCACAATACTGAGAGATAAATCGTCGATATTCGTTTTTGGTAATGCATGAATGTTTAGGAAAAAACTGAATCTGTTATTTAAAATTTAAAGATGAAAGAGAAATCCATTTGTGGGTTTCTATTAAACTGCAGTTTTTCATTAAATGCTATTCTTGTAATAAAAGTTGTTGTTTTTAAAATTATTCACAGAGGCTATTTGAGTTACGATAAATATTTGGAATTTTTACACAAATATATAAATTTCCACCCTTAATTACAAAAAAATAGCAACATTTTTCTAATTACAACACAATAATATTTTTTTAGCACATTTTTACAATAATCGAGACATTTTATTTTCTATAATTACAATTACACCCCCACTCTCCTAAAAATCCTAAGACACTTTCTCCCCTTCCCCCAAAGAAACCAGCCGGCACCCCATTCCCTTCTCAGATCCAAACATACACCAAAGTCAAGGACCAGATCCGCCGCACCGATTACCAAATTCCGGTGGAGCGTGTGGGGTAAACCAGCTCCCATCGTTTCTTTCCACCACTGCCACAGTGATTGTTTGGCTTCCATTTATGTAACAGACATCAATTTTAGGTTAACAGATGGCATGCCATGTTGAAAAGCATTCAACTTACCATACCAAATACAACTCTCAGTGAATTCGACGGTGAAGTGTACACTAGTTTGACATATATAATTGGCACATAAGAGTGGATTCATGTGAAGTTTTCAATCTCTCACCTTTGTAACACAATAATAAGTCTGGCCTGATTCCATTATTCAACGGACGATAATGTATTCTCTATTAGTGCAAAGGAAGGGAAACTGGAGCAGAAATGATTTAGGGTCATTTCTCGATTGTTGTTTATTAGACCGAATCCCAATTGAGACGTGATGATTATGATGATCGGATCCAACATTGGTCTTTGAAATTTGCGGTTGTTCTTCTGGTCATGGCTGTGGAAGGTGCGGTTGTGTCACAAACGTGGAGTACTGAGATTGGAACAAGCTTTCGGTTTTAAAGTTTTGATTTTTTGAAACAGTATCAGTTTCTGTTATTTAGATTTGTTTCATTTTTGTTCCGTTTCTGTTTCTCTAGAATTATTTAGATTTCGTTTATGTTTATGTTCTTGTTTGTACATATTTGTCAGATTAATAAATTTGAACTCCTTTTCTATTGCTCACGACTGATGGCGTTGAAACAATATGTACGGTTTGAAAAATTGTTGAAACATTGAAATAGTTGTTGCAATATTGTGATACATCTGAAACGATGTTGAAAACAGTATGATACAGTTTGAAATGACATTGAAACAATCTGAAATAATTTTTGAAATAGTCTGATACGGTCTGAAACAGGAGTTGATACAGTTTAAAACAGTATGATACAGTCTGAAACGGGACTTGATACAGCTTAAAACAATCTGATACAGTCTGAAACGGAGTTGATACAGTCTGAAACGAGACTTGATACAGTTTAAAACAGTCTGAAACAACATTGAAACACTATGATACGGTCTGAAACGGGAGTTGATACAGTTTAAAATAGTCTGATACAATTTGAAACGGGAGTTGATACAGTTTAAAACAGTTAGATACAATGCTGAAATGAATCGAAATGGTGCAGAAACAGTTAGATACAGTGCTACAGAAATAGTTGATATGGTGGAGAATAGTTGATACGGTGCAGAAACAGTTGATACGGTGCAGAAATAGTTGATACGGTGCGGAAACAGTTGAGATACGGTGAGATTCAACGAGATACATTGAGGATGGGATGCGGAAAAGTAAAACTGGGGAAAATGAGAGGAGTAAAAGTGAAATTGGGGGGAAATGGTGGGAGGAAAAGTGAAATAAGGGGAAACGGGAGGAGCAAAAGTGATAGTGGGGAAAATAGAAGGAAGAATGTAAGGGTTTGGCATGTTATGGGAAAATGTTGCTATGTTTGTAATTATCTTGTATTTTCCTCTATATATGATAATTTTACTAAAATGTTGCTATGTTTGGTAATTAAGTTCTAAAACTTGTACTTTTATGTAAAAAATTCTAAATATTATTGACAATACCATTTGTGGCCCAAACGCCCCAAATTGGGATATTTTAATAATTTCACACCCATTTTTAATAAATGCGTAAAATTTGTTCCATTTCTACCCCTCATCAAATTTTAGGTTAAATTTGATTATTTTGTTTAATTCTCTCTCATAATATTAACTCCATTACAATTCTCAAAGCAATTTCACATCTACACATGCATTTGTGTATTTTCCATAATGTAGTTAATGAAGTTAGGTATACCATAATAATACATACTCACATACGAATACATAATACTAACATACTCCATTTTTCGTGTATTTACTACTAAATTGTGTACATAGAGTAAGGAGGTAAATTGAACCATGGTCAATGTGAATGTGAATAAATCATCAAAAATTTATGTGGTATTTTCGCCGTAAGAGGCCGGGGTTATACAACTCTTGGTGTGAGTGTGCCCTTATGGTTATTGGAGTCAAGGGCAGCATCTTCAAATCTTTCAAGTGTTATGTTGATGCCATTTTAGCTTTCAACGATTTCCAAAAGAATGATCAATCTAAGAACAAGTCCAAATCCAAGGTATATATGGTATTTCGTGGTAAAAGACCCGAATTATACAACTCTTAGCTTGAGTGTGCTCCAATAGTAGCAGGTTTCAAGGGTAGTATCTTCCAGGCTTATAACACTTATGATGAAGCCAATAAAGCTTTATATGAGTATCAAAAGGATAATGATGACCATACAGATCATTGTTCAAGCTCGTTTGTAGATGAAAGTATAGTAGGGTTTGAGGTTAATAATCAATCTAATGCTATTTCTTCAGCTTTTTTAGCTGGAATGTTTGTAGGGATGAAGATATCAAGTTGATTGTAAAAATATTTTTCCAATCATGAAATGAAAGCTTTGATTTTACTCTTAGTCGTTAACGAAAAGTTCAATTCTAAATCAATTAGGCATATCATTTACTTGTGAAGTATTGTCAAGCAGCAATTATAAAGTTGTTTCCATCAGTTTACACTTGCCTAATGTGTCATACATTAAAATTTATTTTTAGATTCATTAAATTAGATGAAATTATATTCAAGTTGTTTGAAAAATTAGATTCAGTTTTGAAGTTGGATTATACCATACACTTAGAGAAAAGAAACATGATAATGCAAGTAAAGCTTGTAATAGTAATGAGTGACCACACCCTCATTTTAATCATCGAACCCATGATTTAAGTTATTGTCCAATATGGTGCTAGTTTGGAATTTGTTTGTTCATATTTATAAGGACGAAGTCAATAGTAATCAATCGTGTAAAAAGCAAAGAAGAATTGGAGAATAATTTTATCATAACAATAGATTCATTAATAGATAGTTCATGATATGATATTCCATTACATAATTTCAACAAAAGACCACGACCATTTCAAGAGAAGAACTAAACCAGAATACTATAAGCAAAAGCAACAAAAATACCTACACTATCATACCATGCTATATGCATGGCATGCACAATAGACAAGTTCATAATGGACTACTCAATTTTTGGGGTATCATGCACAGACTTAGAGGACTTGGAAACAGATTCAGTGTCGCTAGAGATAACAATAACAGAATGCTCCTTGGGCTCACTTTCGATGCATGGGATGGGTAGGTCATCAACCATGGTATAAAGAGTGGTTAAGGGGGGCGGGCTTTCCAATAAAAGACTTTGGATGTAAACAATGTGACTCTCCTTAACCAACCTCCCTAGCAATTCATTAACCTCACTCTCCAGCTTCCTATGGGTATTCTTAAGCTCCTAATACTAAATGTTATGGCTAACTGGTGAACCTTGCAGTGGTTCTGCAACAACGTTCTTCTTTGGAGCCTTATCCATTGTAATGCTTATAAAAGGAAGGTGATTAGGATTAGAAGTGGATTCGTAATTAACTATTTATAGGGGTTTATTTTGTTTAGCCGTATTAAATAATATATTAATCCCTATGTAGTCTCATAATTTTTTAAGCTTGGTTTTAAGTTTTCTATGTAGCTATTTCACTTCTCTATACAGCCTTTCCACTCTTCTGTGCAGCCATTGCACTTCCCTATAGGACACGCCTAGCTACAATCAATTGACTTAGAAAATCGTTTGGGGTTGCACTTACCTTTCATGTTCAAAAGAATCGTCAAGTGTAGTAACTTATGATTGATTGATTTTGCAAATATATTAGGTATAACATTTGTTATGTGTAGCAACATATACTATAAGTTGTCCATGAAATTAAGAATCAAAACATAATGACTAGTTCCATTGATAAAATTGAAACTGAACAATACAAGTTCAACATTGAAGAATTTCTCAAACTCTCACTTCAACATTGAATATATAATCGTTGGTGTAGCTTGAACAAGTTCAAAGATAAGAACATGTCTTTTTTTAATGAAATTGTCCTTGACAAATTTTTTCCATCCCTTCACGAGTCTTCGCCGAACACCACCGCACAGTGTTGCAGTCCATATCTTCCCCTTACATTGGATAGTTTTTTCAACTATAGTAGGAGGAAGATAGTGATAGATTTTCTTTGGAAGGCACTGCGCAAACATAAGAAAGAGTAATACTATTGTCGCAGTTAAATTCCTATATTAGAATTAAAAAAGTATAAGGCTTAAAAAAAAAAAGATACCAATGCATCACGAGTAATGTATGAATAGGGCATCTCCATCTTGAACCATATTATGAAGTCCTCTTCAATCCATCCGCATTCCATTTAGTTTAGATTTGTGTTAACTATTTAATTGTGCTTGTGATAATGCATGGTACAAATATTTAAAGAGTCCAAATATCACTAAACTTTCAATAATTCCCTCCTCTTATTTGATTTACCCTCCACGAATTTTGACATTTTAGTTTTGAAAATTTGTGCCTACATTTTTTCCTCCATGAATTCCCCCAAAATAAAAGCTACAACAATAAATAAAAAAATAAAAAGTTAGTCGTATGGCAGATGATTATATTCCACCAAAGTGGTTGTGGGTGTATTGAATGAGGTGGGGGGTCTAGGGTTCGAGTTTGGTTAGGCTCCTTTTTTATTTTGTGTGCTTTTTTAAACCATAAGCCCTAGACCCTATATCCTAACCCTAAACCCCTTAGGGGTCGTTTGGTTGGTTTGATAAGGAGAATTGTTATCCCATGTTTGATTAGTAATATTAATTAATTTTACTATAGATTTTATTGTTAAAATATTGTCATAACTTATACCAAAGAGGTGGTAGGGTTATTTATGGGGATTTTCTTGATATGTAGTCCCACCAACCAAACGACTCCTTAAGTTTACCGATATAAATCTCTACAAATAATCACATATAGTGTGTTCTTTTGCCTACATGATGCAATTGTAGCGAGTGATCATAGGTAATGACACCCTTAGATGTCTGTGGTGATTTAAGGTCACCGGTAACATGTCATAGGGTCTATGATGCTATTGTATACATTTCATCAATTGTAATTGTGTTCTTGTGCCTTCATGATGCAATTGAAGTGAGTGATCATATGTTATGACACTCTTACACCTCCCACATTGGTCCTCAAGGTGAGTTAACAACACCGGGAACATGTCGTAGTGTTTATGATGCTATTGTATACATGTCATCAATTGTAATTGTGTTCTTGTGCCTTCATGATGAAATTGAAGTGAGTGATCATATGCTATGACACTCTTACACCTCCCACATTGGTCCTTGAGGTGAGTTAACGACACCAGGAACATGTCGTAGTGTTCATGATGCTATTGTGTATATGTGATCGATTTTAATTGTGTTATTTTGACTATATTATGCAATTGAAGTGAGTGATCATAGCTAATGACACCATTACATGTCCCATATATAATATTTTTCATGATTAATTAATATAAAATTAAAATATTCGAGTTTTTTTATTAAATGTAATTTCTATAGTCATTAATTAAATGACACAATAATTTCAGTCCAAAATATGCAATTAGGGTCATTATTGAAAGAAGAAGTGCCATTAATGTTTATGGTTGTAATTTCATGTCGTTTAGTGCACCTTAATTTAATTGCACACCTATTGAGACCAACCACAACATTAATTAAAGAAAGCAATTAAAATTTAGTTGTTTGGCAAAACATGCTGATCCAGCTTAGTGGTGTTTACTGTACTTACCTGATGTGGTGGTTTAGGGTTCGAATTTGGATATGCTCAATTAATTATAATTTTTTTTTAAAAAAAAAAAATCTGCTTATTGTTACCTTAAACCCTAACCCTAGACCCTAACCCTAAACCCTAAACCCTAAACTCTAAACCCTAAACCTTATACCCTAAGATTTACTAATGTAATTTCGTAATATTCATACTTATATTAGTAATACAATGTATCAGTTATAACACATTTCTTGTTCCTACATGTTGCAATTGATGCTAGTGATCAATTATTGGTCAATGTATTAGTAATCACCGGTAATATGTCGTATTGTACGTGATGCTATTATGTACAAGTGATCACTTATAATTTCCATCCTTGTCCCTTCACGAGGCAATTGTAGTGATTGATCATAGTTATTGACAGCCTTACACTTCTAATATTGGTCTTTGTGGTGAGTTAAGGTGATAAGACCCAAACCCCGACAAGACCCTTCACTCGGAGCCAAGCTAAGGATATCCAAGGAGTACACCTACACTTGATGAGGAAGGGGCTAGAAGAAGGAAGCGATTGAAAGCCGTTCCGAGTGCTCAAAGTGCAAGAAGAGCAGCCCAGTCATCCAGGCGCACCGCCTGAAGATCCAGGCGCTCCGCCCAAGGATGCCTAGGCCTGGGCGCTCCGCCCAAGCTCTGGGCGCCCCGCCTAGGCCACCCCACTGTCCAAAAATGTGGGCGCTCCGCCCGGAAAGCTGAAGCACGTGAATCCTAGCTATGTTAAGACTATTTTGACCCTACGTGGTCCTTTATTCCTAAGACTAAGTGTGGGCATATTAGACCTTTCATATGGTGTCTAAAAACACCTATAAATAGCTAGATGTCTTGTTATTTTCATTAGCTTACCTTTGATGAAAAACAAACACTTGTGTTGAAGAGTTGAACTCTTATTGAATGAAAAACCTTGAATTGAGACTTGTTCTTCCTCTAGCGGATCTAGATGAATTCCAATCCCCCCCGACCATTCTACTTGCGTGCTCACGTTAGCTCGAGGGTAGTTGCCTAGTGTAGGTGTTCTTGACCTCCTCTCGGGGTGTAACGGAACAAGTTCTCCGTTGCTACTTGAGATTTGTGATCGAGATACATCTCGTTCTTATCCTTTTTACTTTCCGCGTTTTGATTCTTATTAGTTTGGTATCAGAGCAAGGTTTGGGTATCGTTTCTACGAACCCCGACCCTTGATTCTTCGTGCTTAGGTTAGTTTGTTTAGATTTCTTGTTGTTGAAGTTATTGCAAAAAGAAAATTACAAAAAAAATTGAAAAATTCAAAAAATTCAAAAATTGGTGTAACTTTTTGGTGTTTGTGATTCTTTAAGTGGGTGTTACAGATTCTTAATCCTTGTTGAAAACTTGACGATTGGGTACCAAATTTGTTGGGATTAGATTGAATTGAAAATTGAAAACCCCAATGGTTGATAAACCCTACCAAACCCTTGTTCTTGAGGAATTTGATTGATTTGGGGTTGTGTCTTTGTGGGGTTTTGGAATTGATTGTTGGGATTTTATCTCTATTGAAAACCGAACAATTTGCAACAAGAATCGTGTGATTCGGAGTTCAGTAACATAGTTTTTGAAGAATCAAAACCCACCCTTGAACCTTGAAACCCATGTTGAAACCCCAAACTTGAAAACTTTGAATCTTGATTGAACATTATTTGTTGGTTGTTTGGGTGTGAAATTGATTGGGAATTGTAGGTTGTATCAAGGAGAAACTTTGGGTACCTTGGATTTGGCCAAAACACCTTGGAATCGGCCTAGAAATTGGATTGAAAATGAAGAACACGGAGTAGAAAAACCCAGGTGTTCTTCGTCCAGGCGCTCCGCCTGAACTGCTCTTGCTCCAGGCGCTCCGCCCAACCTTTGGGCGCCCCGCCTGCCCAACCCCTCTGATCATTTTTTGGGCGCTCCGCCTCACTTCTTAGGCGCTCCGCCTGAATCACTGGAGGGTTATTTTTGGGTAGTTTCTTCTAGGTTTGCTTGTTCTTTGTTGCATAACCTCTTATTAGTGCCTATCTAAGTAATCTTTCTACTTGAATTAGCACTAATCTTTCATTGCTTTTAGGTAAATTCGTGCATTAGTGGAGAGTAGAATTCCAAGAAGATTCCTAGATTCTTTTTTATTCAAGTCCTCACTTCAAAGTGCCTAGCTTTCATTGAGTCCTATTAACTCCACTCACCCCGGAGTGTGCTTGACTCGTGAATAGTTTGGTTGAGTTGAGGAATTACTACTCATCTACGTGAAGCTTTGGAACAACAAGTCGAGTGAAATACCCACCGTCACTAAACGAGAGAGCCGAGTGATCTCAAGTGAGGGAGTGTGTGAGGTTGTTTTGCTAACGTTTGTTACTTATGTAGGTAAAATGTCTACCGAAGGAGATGATTTTGCTAAGAGCGCCCTTGCTACTATCCTTGCCAAATTGGATAGTATGAACTTTAGGATTGAAAGCCTTGAGAGGGTGAACTCTAGTGCTCTAGTTGAGCAAGGGACTTCCAATGTCCAATCGGAGAAGGGGACCCCGAGTGCCCAAGTTGAGAAAGGGACCCCGAGTGTCCAAGTTGAAGTCTTAAGTACTCCTAACTTTACCCCGGAGCAAGTTAGCCATGTCATTGAATTGCTCAATCAACAACGGGTAAAGGAGGAGCGAGAGAGAATTGATCAAATGTTGGGCAATCCCCAACGAACGGGCATTCCCCGTATCTTGGATAACCCCCCAAGAAACATTCCACTGCCAAGACCCATCCGAAATGTGCAACCTCTTGAGCAAGTAGATGAAGCTCAAGAAGAGGAGGAAGCCGATTATGGAGATGACATGTATGGGTTTGATGATCACTTTCAACCGAGGCGAGGTATGAATTGGGGTCGAAATGTGGATAGAGGTAGGGGCCGAGGTCGAGGGCCACCTATGGGGTATGTTGGAGGAAATGCTAGAAGGGAGTATGGTGTGAATGAAGATCACTATGGGGGCCAACCGGAGCCTTTCCGTGGAGGTCGTGACAACACCAACATCAATAGTGTGAAGCTTAATCTCCCAACCTTTAAAGGGAATTGTGATCCGGCGGCTTACATTGAATGGGTGCTACACATGGAGAGATTGTTTGACACAAATGAGATGATCGATGAGAAGAAAGGTACTTATGCTATTTCATCCTTTGAATCCTATACATCTACTTGGTGGGAATCCGTCAAGAGATCAAGGAGGAGAGCCGGGGTTCCCGTGAATGTGGGTTGGAATGACTTGAAGGGTATCATGAGTATCAAGTACATCACTCCTAGATATCGACAAGAGCAACTCAAGAAACTTTATGAGTTGAAGCAAGGTGTCAAGACGGTGCATGAATATTTTGATGAGTTTGAAAGAACTCGAATGGCCTTAGATATGGACACCGAAGATGAGGAGCAAGCCGTGATCCGTTTCATGAATGGTTTGAGCTATGGTATAGCTTCACAATTGAGATTGCATGCTTATCTTTCACTTCAAGAAGTCCTTGATGCCGCTATTCAAGCCGAGCAATGGCTTGAGAAAGAGAAGTCCAACCGTTACAAGAGCAACACTTCTACCTCCATGAACAAGTCAAAGGATTGGAAAAATCCTACTCTCAATGCAAGATTCACAAATGCAAGTGGCCCTAGTGGAGCAAATGCTAGCAAAGATGTGAAGAAGCCGTTTGAGAAGTACACACCCAATGTGGGAGGTAATTCTAAAACCCAATTGAATACTCCTACTTCTTCTTCCATTCAATGTCACAAATGCAAGGGGTATGGACACTTTGCTAAGGAGTGTCCTACGAAAAGGACCATGGTTCTTGTTGGTGAAAATGCATATGAACAAGAGAGTGAACCGGAGGATGATGAGGGAGTAGAGGGAGATGAGGGAGTAGAGGAGGATGATCAAGATGACACGGTGGAGGATGAGGAACCTCATACTTTTCTAGTTGTGAGGAGGAGCTTAGTAGCGATGATTGTGGAGGATGGTGAAACCTTGCAAAGAGAAAACCTTTTCCATGCTAGGTGTCGTGTTAAGGGTGTTGTATGCTATATGATTATTGACTCCGGGAGTTGTGCTAATGTTGTGAGTCAATCTCTTATAACCCAATTGAAGTTGCCTACCGTGAAGCACCCCTAGCCATATCGATTGCAATGGCTTAGTGAATGTGGGGAACTAAAAGTAGTGAAGCAAGCAATGATCAAGTTCAAAATGGGTAGTTATGTTGATGAACACTTGTTCGACGTGGTGCCCATGCAAGCTTGCCACCTTCTCTTTGGAAGGCCTTGGCAATTTGATCGACAAGCGGTCCATGATGGGCGTGTCAACACTTACACGCTCCAACATGAAGGGAGAAAATTTGTGTTGAAGCCCCTAAATCCCAAACAAGTGAGTGATGACTACAATAGGATGAGGGAGTTGAGGGAGGTGGCAAAGGCCAAGTCAATCATTGAGACTAGCCCTTTGTCCAAAAGCATGGTGGCAATCCCACCTTCTTCTTCTACCGGTGGCATTTGTGCCATGATGCAACCGGGTGAGATCTTAAAAGGAAATGATGGCACCAAGTTTCTCCTATGCCTAGTGCACAAAGGTATGATCCTTAACTCTAATTGTGATTTTTCTTCTAACCCTTTGCCTAGTGTGTTTGAGAATGTCTTGAAGGATTTTGGGGACATGTTCCCGGATGAGATACCGGATGGATTACCTCCTTTGAGGGGTATTGAACATCAAATAGACTTTGTCCCGGGATCCAAAATCCCAAACAAGCCGGCCTATAGGAGCAATCCGGAAGATACAAGAGAATTGCAAAAGCAAGTTGATGAATTGCTCACTAAGGGCTTGGTGAGGGAAAGCTTGAGTCCTTGTGCCGTGCCCGTGATCCTTGTTCCCAAAAAGGACGGCACTTGGAGGATGTGCGTTGATTGTCGGGCCGTGAACAAAATAACGGTAAAGTACCGTCATCCCATTCCCCGACTTGATGATATGTTAGATGAATTGAGTGGTTCATGTGTGTTTAGCAAAATTGACCTTAGGTCCGGCTACCATCAAATCCGGATGAAACCCGGTGATGAATGGAAAACCGTATTCAAGACCAAGTTTGGTCTCTATGAATGGTTGGTGATTCCCTTTGGGCTCTCCAACGCACCTAGCACTTTCATGAGGCTAATGAACCATGTTCTAAAGCCATTCATCAACAAGTTTGTGGTCGTCTACTTTGACGATATATTGATCTATAGCAAATCAATAGACGACCATGTTGATCACCTTAGGCAAGTGCTTGAAAAGTTGAGAGCCGAAAAGCTCTATGCTAATTTTAAAAAGTGTGCCTTTGGTGTTGAGAAGGTAGTCTTCCTTGGGTTTGTTGTGAGTGCCCAAGGAGTGGAGGTGGATGAGTCTAAGGTAGAGGCCATACGTGATTGGCCTACTCCTACTACCGTGACTCAAGTGAGGAGCTTTCATGGTCTTGCTAGCTTTTATAGACAATTTGTGAAAGACTTTAGCTCCATTGCCGCTCCACTCACCGAATTGGTAAAGAAGGACCAACCATTTGTTTGGGGAGAGCCTCAAGAGAAGGCCTTCCATGAGTTGAAAAGTAGGTTGAGTACCGCCCCTCTATTGCAATTGCCCGACTTCGGAAAGGCATTTGAGGTTGAATGTGATGCCTCGGGGTGGGAATTGGTGGTGTTTTAATGCAAGATAGCAAACCCATCGCCTACTTTAGTAAAAAATTGAAAGGGGCCTCCTTGAACTATTCTACATATGACAAGGAGTTGTATGCCCTTGTGAGAGCCCTTGCCCATTGGCAACACTACCTTTGGCCTCGTGAGTTGTAATCAAGAGTGACCATGAGTCACTCAAGCATTTGAGAGGCTAAGAGAAGCTCAATAAGAGACATGCCAAGTGGGTTGAATTTATTGAGTCCTTTCCCTATGTGATCCAATACAAGAAAGGGAAGGACAATGTTGTGGCGGATGCGCTTTCGAGAAAGTTTGCTCTAGCCACCACTCTCACCTCTAAGCTCATGGGTTTTGAGAGCATTAAATTGATGTATGCTCATGACCCAAAGCTAAAGAGTGTCCATGACACTCTAGAGAAAGGGGAGAGAGTTGATAAATACCAATAGGTTAATGGTTATATCTTCAAAAATGGTAAGGTGTGCATACCCGAGTCCTCTTGGAGGGAGTTGCTTGTGCAAGAGGCACATTGCGGGGGACTCATGGGTCATTTTGGCACAAGAAATACTTTGGCTATTCTTAAAGAACAATTTCATTGGCCAAAGATGGGGGTGCAAGTGGAAAAGTTTTGCAACAATTGCCTTGAGTGCAAGCGTGCTAAATCCAAAGCCCACCCCCATGGGTTGTATACCCCTCTCCCCGTACCTACTAGTCCATGGTTGGATATCTCAATGGATTTTATGATGGGATTACCAAGGACTAGGGGGGGCCATGATAGCATTTATGTTGTTGTGGATAGGTTCTCCAAAATGGCTCATTTCATTCCATGCAAGAAATGTGATGATGCACAACATGTTGCAACTTTGTTTATTGAAAATGTTTTGAAGTTGCATGGTGTGCCTCAAACCATAGTGAGTGATAGGGACACTAAGTTCCTAAGTCATTTTTGGAGGTGTTTATGGGGTGCTTTGGGCACCAAGCTCTTGTTCTCCACGTCCCACCACCCACAAACCGATGGGCAAACGGAAGTGGTAAACCGAACCTTGGGTGCTCTTCTTAGAGCCATGACCCGAGGTAAGGCCGGGACTTGGAATGATCGTCTACCTCTTATGGAGTTTGCCTACAATCGCACATTGCATAGCATGATAGGCATGACTCCCTTTGAGTGTGTCTATGATTTTAACCCCTTGATTCCCCTTGATCTAACCCCTTTGCCAAGGGAAATGGTTGTTAATTTTGAAGGTAAAGCTAGAGCCAAGGCTTTGATGGAGCTACATGCTAAGGCGAAGAAGAACTTGGAGGAAGCTTATGCAAAGGTAGCCTCCAAGAAAAACAAGGGACGCAAGAACGTGGAACTCAAGAAGGGTGACTATGTGTGGGTGCACTTCCGAAAAGAAAGGTTTCCAAACCTTACGAAATGGAAGCTAGCACCTCGGGGAGATGGCCCATTCCAAGTGCTTTCCAAGATAAACAACAATGCCTATGTGGTCGACTTGCCAAGTGAGTATCAAGTTTCTAATACTTTCAATGTTTGTGACTTGGTTCCTTTGGATGTAGGTAATGAAAAGGTCGTGAATGATGATGAAGAGGTCGTGAATGATGCCTCAATTTCGAGGACGAAATTCTCTCAAGAAGGGGAGGATGATAAGACCCAAACCCCCCACAAGACCCTTCACTCGGAGCCAAGCTAAGGACATCCAAGGAGTACACCTACACTTGATGAGGAAGGGGCTAGAAGAAGGAAGCGATTGGAAGTCGTTCCGAGTGCTCAAAGTGCAAGAGGAGCAGCCCAGTCATCCAGGCGCTCTGCCCGAAGATCCAGGCACTCCGCCCAAGGATGCCTAGGCCTAGGCGCTCCGCCCAAGCTCTGGGCGCCCCGCCTAGGCCACCCCACTGTCCAAAAATACGGGCGCTCCGCCCAGAAAGCTGAAGTACGTGAATCCTAGCTATGTTAAGACTATTTTGACCCTACGTGGTCCTTTATTCCTAAGCCTAAGTGTGGGCATATTAGACCTTTGATATGGTGTCTAAAAACACCTATAAATAACTAGATGTCTTGTTATTTTCATTAGCTTACCTTTGATGAAAAACAAACACTTGTGTTGAAGAGTTGAACTCTTATTGAATGAAAAACCTTGAATTGGGACTTGTTCTTCCTCTAGCAGATCTAGATGAATTCCAATCCCCCCCGACCATTCTACTTGCGTGCTCACGTTAGCTCGAGGGTAGTTGCCTAGCGTAGGTGTTCTTGACCTCCTCTCGGTGTGTAACGGAACAAGTTCTCCGTTTGCTACTTGAGATTTGTGATCGAGATACGTCTCGTTCTTATCCTTTTTAGTTTCGCGTTTTGATTCTTATCATAAGGTCACCGGCATAACAACACCAAACAGCCCAACACCTCATCCCAAACAGAACAACTCACAGCAAATCAAGAGCAGCAAAAACCATTAGCCTCAATTGGAAAGGCGAAGCGTTTTAGCCCTTCTAAACCATCATTTGCAGCTGCAGTTCACGCAACTCTAGTTTCGACTGTAGCTTCGGAAACATCAGTTGAAATCAAACATGGAACACACCTAGGAAAGCCAGCTGTTTATTTCAACTCTGAAGATTACTTTGGTAACTTAGCCAAGGATTGCAGACATACCATTATTGGAAGATTCACCAAAGGTAAGCCGAATATAGATGAACTTAGGAGACTTTTTGTAACTCAATTTCAACTGCAAAGTAGTGTTAAAATAGCCTATTATGATTATAAGATTGTGTACATTGATTTACAAATGAAATAGACTACAACCATATCTATTTCAAATCTTACATCAATATTGGCCCATATACTATGAAAGTTCTAAAGTGGACTCCGAATTTCAAACCCGAGCAAGAGCCTTCCATCGTCCCAATCTGGATTCTAATTCACAAATTACCATGGCATCTATTTCGATGAGACATCCTTTCCTAATTAGTTCAATTTATAGGGAAAGTTGTGGCTCTGGACCAAGCTACATTTAATAAATCTAGAGGGAATGTAGCAAAAGTCAAAGTGAAAATTGATCTTTTAAAACCCAAGGAGGACAAGATATGGCTTGGCTTTCAACGGCCTGATGGCTCTGAAGATGGTACATGGCTGAATGTTGAGTATGAAGACTCTCCTAGCTACTGTCAATATTGTAAAATGTAGGGACATGAGGTTAAGGATTGCAGGAAAAAAGAAGCTGATGATAGGGCTACACAGGCCACTAGTGATGAAAAAATGAGCAGTAATAAGAGCATAATTAATCTTCAAGACAAGAAGGATGGTTTTCAAGAAGTCACTAGGAACAAGAGCAAACAGAGTATGCAGTAATCTAATGGAATTTTTATTAGGGAGCCTGAACGTTCCAATACTTGATCAAAGTACTTTTCCTAATGTAAGTGGAAAATGCAAAGGTGCTAGTATAGGTGAACCACTGCATCAAATGACTAACCAAAAAAAGAAACAAGGAAATTTGATGCAAACAGGCCAACATGGGAAGAACAAGGACCAATGCAATCAGCAAACAAACATGAAGAAAAAGATAAAAAAAAAAAAAAAGACAGAGTGAGAAGAAAGTTCATTGGGAAGATCAAATCATAGCAGAACAAGAGTCTTCATCTACAAATAAAAATGTCCACACGGACCAAATCCAAACTAGTTCTCCATCCAGCAAAGTACCACAACACATGAGCATAATACCAACTGAGGCATCTCAACAGATAAAGAAAATCCACAAGATACATAAGGGCAAAGAAACAGTCAACAACCATCCTGAAACTTTTGAACACGAAGAAGAAGGTCCAATTGAGGAACAAGTGGAGGAAACTGATGAAGAGTTAAGTACAGAAGAGGAAGATAGTGGAAGTACCAGTGAAGAGGACTTTGAAAGTCTGGAAGATGATAATGCAACTACTGATGAAGATGCAGACCAGCTTATTCATGCTTTCAACTCAAGACCTCCTGATCCTGCAGTAGAGCAGGCCTTTGGAGAAATTGCGGGTAACATGAACCTTTCACCTCGAGGTTTTCAATCCTCTAGAGGAGGGAGAGCAGTTAGAGGCAATAGAGGAGGCAGATCAAATGCACAAACTCATGTGATCAGGTCACATGCCAAAAATTCAAATTTTTCTCTATCTTAATGATTAAGTCTGTTATATGGAATGTGAGAGGCAACACCTCTTGAGGATGATTTGATAGAATTAAAAAACTCAAAAGAAAACAAAAAAAATACTTTTTTGGCATTAATGGAGCCTTTCTGTAGAAAAGAAAAAATTGACAAATTCAGGAGATGGTTAGGGTATCAATCTTCATATTTTAACTGTAATAACAAGATCTGGATATTTTGGGATCAACAACTTGATTGCACTACTCTCCAAGACACTGAACATCAAGTTACATGTTGTATTAGTGATGAGGAAGAATTATTTTTGGTGACAGTAGTTTTTACAAAATGCAAGTGCTATTTAAGAGAGCCATTGTGGGAGGACTTGAAAAATATGGCTAACAACATTACAACACCATGGTTAGTAGCTGGAGATTTCAATTGCATTCTAGAGCCTGGGAAAAAAAGGGTGGCAAAACTCATAGAATGTCAGAAAGTATGCCTTTTTTGAAGTGTATTACTGATTTCTCTTTAATTGATACTGGATTTGTCGGTTCCAAGTTTACATGGTGCAATGGATGGAGTCCAAGAAAGAGAGTCTGGGAAAGATTGGACAGGGTACTCATGAATTATGAATGGTCTCAAAGGTTTCCTGAGACCATAGTTACTCATTTGGTCACAACGGGGTCCGACCATTCTCCTCTTTTAATTTCAATGTCATCATCACAACCACCAACTATGAAATATTTCAGATTCTTAGATATCTGGACTAACGAGTCTGGTTTCTTTGATATTGTGAAACAGGCATGGTCAGAAGAAGTAAGAGGCTCTCCTCTTTGGAGGTTCCATTTAAAGCTCAAGAATACATGCATGAAATTATCATGGTGGTCCAAGCACTGCATTGGAATTTAAAAATACGAAGGTTTTGGAAGACAAAGTAGCAGAACTAGAAGAACTGTGTCTTCAAGACAACTCTGAATTGAACATAATGGCATTTAATAATGCAAATGCACAACTTATTTTTCATCCCAAAAAAGAGGAAGCATTTTGGAGACAAAAAGCAGGATTGAAATGGTTTAAAGAAGGGGATGAAAATTCCAAGTTCTTTCATTCCATTATAAATTCAAAAAGGAGAAGGTTATGTGTAAAAAAGATGAAGAAAGAAGATGATTCATGGGTTGAAGGAAATGAAGCAATTGCAAAAGAAGCCATAAAATTTTTTGAAACTCAATTCACGCAACAAAATATTCAGAGAGATTTCAGTGCTTTAAAGTGCTTACCAAAAGTGATTATTGATGAGGAGAATGAGATGTTTGGTGCTCCTCCTACAATGAAGGAAGTGAAAGAAGCAGTTTTTTCCCTAAGTGTTGATAGTGCACCCGGACCAGATGGGATGTCGGGAAAATTCTATCAACAGTGCTGCGACATTATTTCAGATGATTTACTTAACATGGTTTGTGACCTTTTTCCAGGTACTAAACTTCCCAGATCCTTCACCCATTCTTCTTTGTTATTACTACCAAAAGTAGATAATCCTCAAAGGTTCACCGAGTTGAGACCAATCAGTCTCAGTAACTTTAGTTGTAAAATCATATCAAAGTTATTGAATACCATATTGTCTTTAGTAATATAAAAGATGGTGTCCTTAAACAAAGCAGGCTTCTTGAAAGATAGAGCCATCACTAACAACATAATGCTTACTCAAGAAATGGTGCATAACATTAAGCAATCCAATTCAAATGGTAATCTAGTCTTAAAATTAGACATGGCAAAGGCTTTTGATAGAGTGGACTGGAACTACCAATGTCAAACTCTAAGGCAATTCGGTTTCTCAGAGTTTTGGATAGATATGATTTGGTGGCTGTTAACTAATAACTAGTACTCAATCAATGTCAATGGAGGAAGACACGACTTCTTAAAATCAAGGAGAGGCATCAAGCAAGGAGATCCTCTTTCACCTTCTTTATTTATTATTGGGGCTAAACTCTTGTCTCGACTCATGGAGCAATTGAAAGATGAAAACTTCATTCACTATTCAGTGAATAAAGGTAGTCCAATAATTACTCATCTAAGTTATGCAGATAACACCATTCTGTTTTCCTCTGGAGATCCTCTGTCACTCATGACTATGATGAGGAAACTTGCGGTCTATGAGAATTGTTCAGGTCAATTAGTAAATAAAAGCAAGTCTTGTTTCTTAGTAGCTCCTAACACTTCTCAATCAATCATTGATGATATCAAGCATCTCACTGGTTTCATCTACGCAAAATTCTCTTTTACTTGTTTAGGATGTCCTATATATTCTGGTAAGAAGAAAGTGGTTTATTTTGGTGATTTGGTATCCAAAGTCTCATCTAGAATGCAAGGATGGCATGGCAAAACATTGTCCTCTGGTGGTAGAGCTGTTTTAATCAAATCTGTCCTGCATTCTATTCCTCTTCATATTCTTTCAATAATTCAAATTCGTAAAACTACAGCCTCTCAAATTGAAAAGCTTATATCGAACTTCTTCTGAAGTGAGGTAGATGGTAAAAGAAAGGTGCACTGGATTGCATGGAAAAAATTATGTCTTCCAACTGATGAAGGAGGCGCAGGCTTCAGACCCCTCCAAGAAATTAGCAAAGCTTTGGATGCTAATGTTTGGTGGAATTTTAGAACCAGAGACTCCTTGTGGAGGACATTCCTTGAAGCTAAATATTGTCCGAGAGCTCATCCTGTGAAAAAAAAAGTGGGCAAAAGGTCAATCACATACATGGAAGAGGTTGCTTGAATCAAGGAAAGAATGTGAGAAATTCATAGTCTGGAAAGTAGTTAAAGGTGATCTTTCATTTTGGTGGGATAAATGGGTTGGATTTGGTCCTTTGGCACAGTATATACCCCACATCTATAAGTCCAAGAAGACAAAAGTTTTTGACTTCATGATCGGAAGAACATGGAATTTGGATAAGTTGCAAGAAATATTCCCTATGAATATTGTGCAACGGATCAAAAATATTGACGTTCATGAAGGCAAAAATGATTTTCCAATATGGATTCTAGATCAACATGATTCTTTTACATGTAAACCAACTTGGAAGTCATTGAGAACAACAAAAAATAGCACTTTCACTGCTGCCAAAATATGGCATAAAAAAATTTCTTTCCTTTTTTGTATACAAGCGAACACATAATTTCCATCCTTGTGACTTCATGATGCAATTTAGTGATTGATCATAGCTAATGACACCCTTTACACCTGCCACATTGGTCTTTGTGGTGATTTAAGGTCACTAGTAACATGTCGTAGTGTTCATCGTGCTATTGTATAAATGCGATCACATAAATTTGTAATATTGTGACAATTAAAGTGAGTAATCATAGCTAATAACATTGTTCATGTCTAATTAGTAATGTCATAAAATAATTTAAATATTTTATTAATTAAGTGGAGTAGTGACACGACCCGAAATCCGGTTAGGCCATGCGGGCACCCGACATCCTCCCCTAGACCGGTCGGGCGAACCCTTACCAATTAAATTAAGAAAATAAATATAATAATTCATAAATAAAGACAGGACTAAAAAAAACACACAGACATATTGACACCTCTAAGCTGTACGAAAGAAAATTACAGCTGACTACCCAACATACTAGGTTTAGGGCTATCCAGACTAGACATCTAAGAGTACAAAAGAAGACAAATACCTCCTGAAGGGAGCAAAATGCAACTGAAATAATAACCAATAAACTGGTGGCCATCCGGAATAAAAGCTGGCTCACCCTGACAGCTGAAGTCGTCTTCGCTCCTTCACAACGTGGCAAACTCAATCCTGGAGCGAACCTGCCGAAACGAAATAGATAGACAAGAAACAAACAACAAACAAGGATGAGTCAAAAGGACTCAATAAGTGGGGCAGACTAGCCACCTCAAAGAATAGGATAGCTAGTCAGGGAGAAGAAAAACAGATAAACTGAATCCATCTTATTTGAACTATAAACAGGCAAAGCCAAATAATAACTGAAAACACGTATGGAATCATAAACAGCCAGGGACATAAGGTAGACAGAACATATAGATATCCTGAACATGTCTACAATCAGAAATACATCTTGTTGCGGCGTGCAACCCGATCCATATATTCATACTGTTGCGGCGTGCAACCCGATTCGTATATTTATACTGTTGCGGCATGCAACCCGATCCGATCCATGTATTTATATTGTCGCGACGTGCAACCCGGGATACGAGCCAGAAATATATAGGCAAACTGAGATACGGTATACATAACACATATATAAATCACAACACGATAGTCACACAATAGTCAGCACGCGGTGCAATGAAATGGGATGAATGCAGTATGATGCAATTGTGTCACATGTGCCAAATATATGGAGCGGAATCCTCCTGCTCCGGGGGCGGAATCCTCCTACCCTCAATATGATGCAATGGAGCAGAATCCTCCTGCTCCGAGGGCGGAATCCTCCTACCCTCAATATGATGCAATGGAGCGCAATCCTCCTGCTCCGAGGGCGGAATCCTCCTACCCTCAATATGATGCAATAGAGCGGAATCCTCCTGCTCCGAGTATGATATGCAATGTAATGCATATGAATAACATATAATGCATACGAATGCAATGTGATGCAATAATAACCCTTCACCGGCGCGGGACTCTCATCGACAGCCGGGAAGTAGATACCAACTCACAGCCAAAGTACAATACTCAGATTCTCAATGCAATACCAATAACATGACATAATATATAATATAGAGTATAAATCCAAAGCTAAGGCGTAATGAGTACGCCTATCTGAAGCTACACACGTAAGGAACACGTGGTAGAAAATCCACGAGGCCAGGTGCCTCCAAAGAAATGGATATAAACACTTACCTCTTCCAAAAGTTGGCATTGCTAATCAGCAACCGCTTTATCTTTTGGTTTCATTGCCAAACGATCCCACTCTATTCAATAAGCAGAAAAATACATCAAATTAGGCTAAAGGCTTCATTCCTCACATCTTAGGGATATCCAGGTAAGAACCTGATACCCTATTCGCATACGCAATACGTAGGCCAGACCTATGTACAGGGTTTAAGGCCACATAACCAAACCCCAAATAAATTACATTTATAAGTTGCCCATAACTCACTGAGTATGAATATATAATCAATTTCATTATCGGGGTCCATTTGACCCCTTAAAGTATCAATTTACGTCATTAGGGCGATGTCTAAGATCCCTATTTTTACCGTAAAAATATATTCAAATATACGTAATAAACTCAAATAATATATTGGAATCATTACCTGAATGTTTCAGGGTGAATATTCTACTTTTCTCCGGCCCCTTTTCTCATTTTCTGGCATTTTTTCCACTGCAGTTATTTCATTTTTCTTTGTTCCTATTCGGTTTAATGATGTATTAAGAACTAAGGGATATATCCCTTAGTATCACCGCCAAGCTCAACATTGAATTTCTTTCCGTTTTTGTCTTTTTCCTATTTTTTTTGTTTTCTTTATTTTATTTTCTTTTCCTAACAAAAATTAAAACGGTGCCCTACGATATTCGAAATAATTCCAAATTTTGAATAGCAGTTATACAAAATATATGTAACATACTCGCGAAGGCAGATCTCAGATTGGATCCCCGAAACTCAAGATACGAATTTAAATAGAAAAAGTCAAATTATTTAACTTTCGGCATTTTAATGGAAACTAGCCGAACAACATCGAAATTCACTTTCGAAAGTTTACAAAAATCAAAAATAATCATACGAACCTAACGACGCTTTCGGATTTCGAATCGAAGCTCATTCGGCAAAATCGAGCTCGAAAATCTCTTTTTAATATCTATCGCCAATAAAAACTGAAACCTTCTTCCGATGCCTACCAAACGAGGTCTGATTTAGCTCAAATTTTACAGACAGGTCCTAATGGACATTACGAATATTTTAAAATTATCGGCACGCCAATCGGAGTCCTAACTTTCGAAACGACTGACCGAGGTCGTTTCATTATCCTCCACTTAAACACTCATTCGTCCTCGAAAGAGCCTAAATCTAAAGCAAGATTTACGCAGATAACAAGAGAACTTGCACAACCTTAATAAACTACTCCACAGACATTATCTCATAATTACAAAATCAGAGTTATAACACGCACATCAAAATCTTGGATAAAACATATTTGGATAATATGATAACATCATTGCCCAACTTATTCGGACTAAGCCGACCCTTTCTCAATCATGAGAGAGGAATTTTATATTTTCGAAATAAAGATACACGAAACTTTGAATGGGTTAACATGGTTCAGCCGATAATTACCTCTTCGATATACCTTTCGATATAGAACAGGTCGATGGAACTAAGAATTAGCTTACGCTTCAGCAACGCCTTAGAGATTTAATATTATGATTCAGTATCAATTGGAGGAAGGCTCCTCTACTTAAAGCATAAACTCATGCAACTAATTTGAATAGAAATAGTCATCCTCACACAACCTGCTGGATTAAAGAAGACCTAGCTAAAAGCTTAACATAGGCAGACCTAAACTACCAAACTACCCTTTCGAGTTGCCAACTAGCTACAACTCTCGAGTTCACAACTCCATACCTTTGCCGTAAACACCACCGCCTGATGGATGGTACTTCTATATAAAAATTTCGGCAGAGTTTCCCCTGAAACTGGATGATCCGCAAAAATAGAACCAGCACTATACTATACATGGGAATGGATACCCGGATAAACTGATAACATAAACATGTTAAACGGATAACAAGATGAGACAACTGGACCAAAACAATAATATGCTTCCAAAACAATAATATACTTACCCGGCCACAATAACACGTACTCTAGCTCAACATAGGGAACGTCACAAGCGGCTACCAATCACCCAAGCTCACTAGTGCCGGACGAAGAAGAAATGGAAATAGATCGAGGATAGAAATAATTAGAGCTTCAGGAAGTTCATCTTCTTATTTGCTTGGCTACCAAAGCTAGACTACTTCCGCGTCAGGCGAGCCAAAAAATCGCAATTGAAGAGATAGACATTAAATAAGCTTTATGGAAAAACATCCATACTAATTTTAACCTTCCAATACGAAGGAAATTCTGACAATTTACCATAAACCCTTTTATAACCCAGACAAGCTCATAGGATAACATGACTTTACTAGCGTCTCGAACCGAGAGGAGATACGTAGATCGAGCATTACTTACTAACCACTTTACACCGGAAGAAACAATAACACTTTCTGAAGGTAACGAATTAGGATCCCATTATCCTATCAACATTGAATTTCGAGGAGAGAGGTATACTAATGTGATATAATAATAAAATGTGGCACAACAAGATGCCAGGCAGACGATACCGACACTCACTCCCAAATCTCTCATATTTAGACCAAATAAATTAGTAGGGTCATCATAAATGCCAGGAATAAATCATATCAGAAACTCACCCCTCTACCGCAACCGATTCTTAATAGAAACGACATCCAAGAAAACCACTGAAACATGATAAGACACACCATTTCCAGATCGATCAAAAGAATCAAATCTTACTCACATTTAAGAGAAGAAGAAATACATGGGTGTACTACATCAGATACCTCAACATCCTGTCAGACTAGCAGTTTATAGAACTGCCTCTGCAGCTGAGTCGAGCCACTACCCTGATAATTACTTCTAGAAGAACCACTACCACCACGCTCTCGACCTCTACTGGATGGTGGCATTTCTCTGATTGATTAACATTTAAATGAAATTCCTGCTACTGTGCAGGTGTCTGAGGGCAAGAAGAAGGACGATTGTCTACTTGCTGGAGTAAGGAAAAACTCCTCAAACGATAACCAGACTCATGACAGTGATAACAGCTTTTCATTGAAAATGGAAGCTGGACATATTGTCGATAGCTATAAAGAGAAAAACTGGGTCTAATCTTGATGAACTACTCGCGCGCTCTGAGAATCACGCTCTACAAGCTGAGATAACCTGGAAGGTGACTTCCAAAAATAATCAGAACTTTTACTCCCAAATGAGGTACCATGGTTGCCCACTAGGGCCACGAGATCTCTTGCTCTCCCACTCTAACTCTTCCCCCGCTAACTTATGGTATACCTAATACCTTTGAGCAATATCAACAATGACATCTAATGAAGTCCCAACCTCAATTTTTCGAGCCATCTGGGACCTCAAGAAAGAAGAAAGGTCATCAATAAATCCTTTGAATCTCTCAAAAGGCTCATAGACTAGTTCAAATGCATATTCAGCCATTTCATAGAATTCAATCTCATATTCTAAAACACCAACAGGCTAACCGCCAGGCTACCCTGTCCAATTCACTCACACTGGCAACACTTTTCATCTCACTCACTACTCGAAAGCTTTTCCACGAATCTAGAAGAAAAACAGAACCAAGTTGGCTAATAAGAGAGCGGCCAACCAATTCAAGGCCGGACCCCTAAAACTGGAAAGCAGAATAATCAACACCATACCGCTCGATATAATCAAGAGCCAGAAGGATATGCTGACATCATTTTATTTTTTTTAAAAAAACTTACACAAGGATTATCTGATGCATGGCTTGAGAATATCGGAAGATTCAACCGAGTAAAATAATGCAACCACTTTGGACACTCGGACCGAACTGTTACTTCGGCTAGCTAACCAGCCAGAACAATTAGAGGTACAACACATGCTATCTCTGAAACATACTTTACTGCGGCAATATTAAGAACCGGAATGGGAGCTCCCTGAGACCGAACATCTACATCTGCGGCAACCTGATAAGCTGCCTAGTGAATAATAGGTTCTTGCGGTATCTGCGTCACCAAGATTCTCGTAAAGCATCGTAGAGAGCCAAGGGAATCACAAGGCCCTGCTCCCTAGCCCATCGCGAGCTCATACAGCTGGGACCTCCATAACTAGATCGTCAGCACGATGAAAACACTCGGGGCTTCGTCAGTGCTAGCCCAATGCTAGACTGCTTCGTCTTGAACTCGTACTGTTTGCTGATTTGTCACACGAGGGTTCACAATTACCACGAAGGAATTATCGAATTAACGAAAATACTTTTGAATCCTAGACCGACGCACGATCAGAAATAAAGGAAGTGAAACTTCCTAAATGCCATCATAGGCCCTCGTAGATAAGTACGGACGTCTACGTACCCATCAGCGAGACTCTACTAGATACTGTTTTAGTCTGGATAGACACTAAACTGGGCTCTGATACCAACTGACACGACCCAAAATCCGGTTAGGTCGTGGGGCACCCGACATCCTCCCCTAGACCCGTCGGGCGAACCCTTACCAATTAAATTAGGAAAATAAATATAATAATTCATAAATAAAGACAGGACTAAAAAAAACACACAGACATATTGACACCTCTAAGCTGTACGAAAGAAAATTACAGCTGACTACCCAACATACTAGGTTTAGGGCTATCCAGACTAGACATCTAAGAGTACAAAAGAAGACAAGTACCTCCTGAAGGGAGCAAAATGCAACTGAAATAATAACCAATAAACTGGTGGCCATCCGGAATAAAAGCTGGCTCACCCTGACAGCTGAAGTCGTCTTCGCTCCTTCACAACGTGGCAAACTCAATCCTGGAGCGAACCTGCCGAAACGAAATAGATAGACAAGAAACAAACAACAAACAAGGATGAGTCAAAAGGACTCAATAAGTGGGGCAGACTAGCCACCTCAAAGAATAGGATAGCTAGTCAGGGAGAAGAAAAACAGATAAACTGAATCCATCTTATTTGAACTATAAACAGGCAAAGCCAAATAATAACTGAAAACACGTATGGAATCATAAACAGCCAGGGACATAAGGTAGACAGAACATATAGATATCCTGAACATGTCTACAATCAGAAATACATCCTGTTGCGGCGTGCAACCCGATCCATATATTCATACTGTTGCGGCGTGCAACCCGATTCGTATATTTATACTGTTGCGGCGTGCAACCCGATCCGATCCATGTATTTATATTGTCGCGACGTGCAACCCGGGATACGAGCCAGAAATATATAGACAAATTGAGATACGGTATACATACCGCATATATAAATCACAACACGATAGTCACACAATAGTCAGCACGCGGTGCAATGAAATGGGATGAATGCAGTATGATGCAATGGTGTCACATGTGCCAAATAGATGGAGCGGAATCCTCCTGCTCCGGGGGCGGAATCCTCCTACCCTCAATATGATGCAATGGAGCGGAATCCTCCTGCTCCGAGGGCGGAATCCTCCTACCCTCAATATGATTCAATGGAGCAGAATCCTCCTGCTCTGAGGGCGGAATCCTCCTACCCTCAATATGATGCAATGGAGCGGAATCCTTCTGCTCCGAGGGCGAAATCCTCCTACCCTCAATATGATGCAATGGAGCGGAATCCTCCTGCTCCGAGTATGATATGCAATGTAATGCATATGAATAACATATAATGCATATGAATGCAATGTGATGCAATAATAACCCTTCACCGGCAGGGGACTCTCATCGACAGCCGGGAAGTAGATGCCAACTCACAGCCAAAGTACAATACTCAGATTCTCAATGCAATACCAATAACAGGACATAATATATAATATAGAATATAAATCCAAAGCTAAGGCGTAATGAGTACGCCTATCGGCAGCTACACACGTAAGGAACACTTGGTAGAAAATCCACGAGGCCAGGTGCCTCCAAAGAAATGGATATAAACACTTACCTCTTCCAAAAGTTGGCATTGCTAATCAGCAACCGCTTTATCTTTTGGTTTCATTGCCAAACGATCCCACTCTATTCAATAAGCAGAAAAATACATCAAATTAGGCTAAAGGCTTCATTCCTCACATCTTAGGGATATCCAGGTAAGAACCTGATACCCTATTCGCATACGCAATACATAGGTCATACCTATGTACAGGGTTTAAGGCCACATAACCAAACCCCAAATAAATTACATTTATAAGTTGCCCATAACTAACTGAGTATGAATATATAATCAATTTCATTATCGGGGTCCATTTGACCCCTTAAACTATCAATTTACGTCATTAGGGCGATGTCTAAGATCCCTATTTTTACCGTAAAAATATATTCAAATACACGTAATAAACTCAAATAATATATTGGAATCATTACCTGAATGTTTCAGGGCGAATATTCTACTTTTCTCCAGCCCCTTTTCTCATTTTCTGGCATTTTTTTCACTGCAGTCATTTCATTTTTCTTTGTTCCTATTCGGTTTAATGATATATTAAGAATTAAGGGATATATTAGTATCACCGCCAAGCTCAACATTGAATTTCTTTTCGTTTTTGTCTTTTTCCTATTTTTTTTTGTTTCTTTATTTTATGTTCTTTTCCTAACGAAAATTAAAACTGTGCCCTACGATATTCGAAATAATTTCAAATTTTACATAGCAGTTATACAAAATATATGTAACATATTCGCGAAGGCGGAACTCAGATTGGATCCCCGAAACTCAAGATGCGAATTTAAATAGAAAAAGTCAAATTATTTAACTTTCGGCATTTTAGCGGAAACTAGCCGAACAACATCGAAATTCACTTTCGAAAGTTTAAAAAAATCATAAATAATCATACGAACCTAACGGCGCTTTCGTATTTCGAATCGGAGCTCATTCGGCAAAACCGAGCTCGAAAATGTCTTTTTAATATTTATCGCCAATAAAAACTGAAACCTTCTTCCGATGCCTACCGAACGAGGTCTGATTTAGCTCAAATTTTACAGACAGGTCCTAATGGACATTACAAATATTTTAAAATTATCGGCACGTCAATCGGAGTCCTAACTTCCGAAATGATTGACCGAGGTCGTTTCAAGTAGGCGTCATTAATTTTATTATACTGAAATGTCAGTCCAAACTATGCAATTAGGGGTTATTATTTAAACAAACAGTCTTATTAATATTTACGTTTACAATTTACATCATTAAGTGTGCAAAAATTAAATTGCGTACTTATTGAGTATCAATTTTAAACAAACACCCTCTTGAACGGGTGTGGCAACCTCTATTTAAGAAGCTGATCAGTGCTTCTCAAATGCATTACAACTAAACACCATCTCTAAAGCGTCCTTTCATTTCATGAGAAGAAATCCATTTGCCAAGAGAAGCACGGTTTGATACATTTCTTTTTAAATTTCTTAGATTTTATGAGTGTTTTTCTTTTAATTTTTGGATGATGTTAGGGTAAATTAACTCTGATTTTTCTTTTGCAGTCATGGAAGTGAAAAAAGCAACGATTGGCCAACAAGTAGCAAGTATGAAAATATATTCTATATGGATAAGTGTGTTCGTGAGCGTGTTATCGACATACAGTGCAAACTTGAGGACATTGAAGAGATTGTCAAGGTTCTTGAGAGTAACCAGGCCAAAATTATGAAAATCCTTGAAAGGATTGAGAAGTTATCAGAGGATGTTGTTGGTGGTGCCGGCCTTCATCCCTATGATTATATTTCTCTTCCATCGTCATCCAGTTTCTAGTTTAGTTATATGTTGTTTTGATTCCTCAATCTCGCATAACTCATGTTACGTACTTGTTTGCGAAGTGTGGGTTATGTATTAGTAGGGGATGGTTGTTTTTGAGGAATTTTTATTATGTTTTGGATGGTTGTTAATTTTAGACGAGTTTGATGAATTAATATATGGAAATATTATGTTCTAAGAATGTTTGTTATTAATTTTTGTTGTTGTTGTTTACCACCATTGACATATTCAAAAACACACTTTCTTAAAAAAATATATGAAGGAGAAAATTAAAAAAAAGGCAGATTGAACCACTAAATTTCGAAAAAAATTGTTCTAAGATGAAGAGACCTCATTTTATGGCAATTTCATAATGTACATAAAGGAAGATTATAAATGCATATTTTATACTTAAAATATGACAGTTTCTCAAATTTCTAACTATATGCGGCTTGATGTTTCTATATTCAACACGTTAGTTACATTCTGGAGCGAACTCTAAAATTAGTGCACATCCATGTTTCCTTTGCACATTATAAAATACAAATATATTCAAGTGTGAGAAGGTTCTTTTTATGAAGAGAGGTTCAAATATTCGAGAATTACACAACTATGACACCGACGTCAATGGTTTGTCTAACTTTTCCCGTTTAAAATAGTTTGTAAGAATGGCTTCCGCTAACTTTAAGTAAGTGTTGCTTCCGTGGTAGCACTTGGCCTTTTATCTCTTTCAACGTTCTCCCAGATACTTGAAATGTTGCCCCGCAGACGAAAATTTCCCTACGAAATCTTATATTGACCCACATCCCGTCATCCCTTTTTAGTAAGTGCAGCCTCCAAGTAGCACTTGACCTTTTATCTCTTTCAACATTCTCCCAGATAACTTGAAGTATTGCCCCGTCCTCCTAGATAACTTGAAGTGTTGCGTCGGCAGCACTTGCCTCTTTAATCTCTTCACAGGCAGCACTTGTCTCTTTATATTTCTCGAAGAGGCAGCACTTATCAATTTATAACATGAAGTATTGTCTGCGTAGGCAACACTTGTCAATTTATAATTTGAAGTGCTGCCCCCGAGACTATTTTGCTAAACCATTCTTAAGTGGGGACAAAAAACTATAATCAAGGATAAGGAGTACATGTGGTGAATTTTTTTTGTTACATCATAGCCAGTTGTGATTTTAATTAGGAATTTTTACACAAAAGTACAATTTTTAAAACTAAATTACCAAATATACCACTATTTTAGCAAAATAACCCTATACAGAGGAAAACACAAGTTAATTACAAACATAGCAAAAACATAGAAATATTTTCCTATAACATACCAAACCCTTACATTCTTCCTCCTATTTCTCCCACTATCACTTTTGCTCCTCCCATTTTTTCCTATTTCACTTTTCCACCCACCATTTCCCCCACTTTCACTTATACTCCTCCTGTTTCCCCCAATTTTACTTTTCTTCATCTCATCCTCACTGTATCTCGTTGTATCGCACCGTATCTCGATGTTTCTCAACTACCCACCACCTCATATCTCGTTGTATCTTTCCGTATCTCACTATATTTGCATTGTTCTGCACCTTATCTAACTATTTATAGACAATATTTAGTTGTTTCTAGGCTATTTTAGCTTTTTGTTTCCTCCCATTTGTGCGTTGTTTCTCACTGTTTCTAAACTATTTCACCTTTTTTGCATCGTTTCACATTATTTTTTACATTTTGTTTCAAAATTTTTCACTGGCTATTTTAGACTGTTTCATCGATGTATATGCATTATTTTTGCTCCATATCAAACTGTATCAAATTGTTTCTCCATCGTTTCAGGTTGTGTTCAGCACTGTATCAAACTGTTTCTGCACCGTTTCAGGTTGTTTTCAGTACTGTATCAAACTGTTTTTGCACCATTTCAGAGTGTTTTCAGCACTGCATCAAACTGTTTCTGCACCATTTCAGGTTGTGTTCAGCACTGTATCAAACTGTTTCTGTACCATTTCAGGTTATGTTCAGCACTGTATCAAACTGTTTATACACTGTTTTAGACTGTTTCAACATCATTTCAGACTGTTTCAGCGCCGTTTCAGAATGTTTTTCATCGTATCTAACTATTAATAGACTGTATCATATTGTTTCAACACCATTTCAGATTGTTTTGCACAGTATCTAACTATTTATATATTGTATCAAGTTGTTTTTGGACTGTTTTAGTATTGTTTCATCTTGTTTTTTAGCATATAATCCGGGATCATACAACAAATGCGCAATAAGTGAGATAGAATAATCGAATAGTAGAGAATTCGGCTAATTTACACTGTCACAATAATAGGAACGAGAATAGTGGAATTAGATTACTTATTGAAGCACATATTACACCTTTCCTAAGTGAAAAAAAGGGAAAAAAATAAAATTTTAAAAGAAAACTATACATAGACCTACTGTATCTATGTCTTGATCATAAACTCAAGCTTCGTCGATCTCATATGGTATTAAAACATGGCCTTTCCATTCTTAATGATTCCAATGCCACGGCGCTCAGAGATTCATGAAAAATATGGTATTGGATGAGCCTGAAAAACCACGACGTCGTCCATGGCGATGGTAAACCACGGCATCACTGCAACCCTAAATGACCGCCGGTGGAGGTGGTGGCTTAGCCACTGGTGCTCCGCTTGTTCCATTCGCCGATCTATTTCCTTTTTCAACTGGTGGCTCCACCTTAACTGGTGCAGATTCCGATGGGTTTTTTATGGTGGTGGTGGGGGTAGGGGTGGGGGTGAGGGGTGATGGCGGGTCGGGGTGGGGTTATATGTTTAGATATGAGAGAACCAATTGGAGTGACGGCTGGTTTGTTTGGGGAAGTGGAGAAAGTGTTTTAGGATTTTTAGGAGAGTGGGGGAGTAAGTGTAATTATCAAAAATGAAAATGTGCTAAAAAAATATTGTTATGCTTTGTAATTTGGAAAAACTTGCTATTTTTTTAATAATTAAGAGTGAAATTTTGTATATGTATGTAAAAAACCTCTTTTAATTAGGCTTCTTTGTCCAATCCTAGAAAGATTTTAATTGGGGTTCTTGTCCTATCCTAGGAAGGTCAGAAAATACAAAATTTCACCGAATGGTCCTTTGGTGTGGTGTTTTTTAAGTTTTATCTTTCATCTTTTTTTAATTTTTACAAAAATAGTCTAATTTCTCAAGTTTTAATGGGCACGTCAAACTTTCACGTAAGTTTTGACATATTTACCCAAAGTTCATCTAATTTGCTAACTTTTAACAAATTCTTCAAAACTTGCTTATAAGGTAACAGTGAAGCTATTCTTGCATTAATTTCAAGAACAGAGACGAAAGTACAACAACTATAATTATGCCTTAATCTCAAAAAGAAATTGGGTTCGACTATATGTCCTCAATAACAGTATTTTTCCATTAAGCTTAATTCAATTCATCATAATACCAAAAAGCAATAAAATTATTAATATTAGAAATTATTTACACATATCTTTTTTCTATTATATCCAATATTGAGTTAGGTCTGAATAACTCTCCGTAGGAGATGTTCTATTTGCCCATCATATTAGACCCACTACTAATTAATTTTACTGGTTGTATTGCTCCTATTGAGACTCTTCAGAGTCTCTTTATTGAGTGCGCTCAAATTGCTCATATCTAGACTACCTTGCATTACTTCATGATTTACAATTGGCACGGGAACTGAACATCATGTCCTTGCAGATCGAATATGACACCCAAGTAGTATGCTCTATGATCTCTGGAGTGAATACTCACATATATTTTACCAAATATAGGTTGTTACTTCATGAACTTATTGGAGGGCCACCAGTTCAACACATCTTCAGGGAAGCCTATATTGTGGCTGGCATTTTTTCTAAGGGTTTTTTACACAAATATACAAATTTTCACCCTTAATTACAAAAAAATATCAATATTTTTCTAATTACAAAGCATAGCAATATTATTTTAGCACATTTTTATTTTTTACAATTACACTTTCACCCACTTTCCTACAAACCCTAAAACACTTTCTTCACTTTCCCGACCAAAGCAGCCGTCACCCCCATTGTTTCTCTCAAATTCAAACACACAAATCCACCACCCGCCATCACAATGTTAATTCCATCAAAAACCTAATCAAAGATACAGCACCCCCACCCATGCCGCCATCACTCCCACCACCCCAAAACTCCAGTTCTGTTATGTAACCCTTCAATCCTCTTAACCCATCTCCAGCCAATTCGCTGGAAAATCTAACCAAGGGCACGCTCCGTCGGATCTTCTCTTCGTACAGGTGCTGGTATGGGCCTTCCCCGTCGGATCTTAGCGAAAAGGCATAGATTTGGTTTTCCCCTTCTTTTCTCCTTATTTTCTGTTTCTTTCTCGTCGTGTGAGCATGGAGTCACTGGCGTTTCTGTTACTTCCGGTGGCTATGGTTACTCCCGATCTGCGATGGAATGAAGGAATGAGATGGGTAACGATGGAACCTCCAGCTAAACGGCGGTGTAGCTTCAATAGTGACAGTGATGCTTCAAGGATTCTTGTTTTTGGAATGGATTGGGATCAATGTAATGTTGATATTTGTATTGGGAGCACAAGGCATCTTTGCTGGTTTCATTTGTATAGTGAGAGAATGATACAGTCTGAAACCGTTTCTGTTTCTTTAGATTTGTTTCATTTTTGTTCTGTTTCTGTTTCTTCAGAATTGTTCATATTTCGTTTCTGTTTCTGTTTGTACAGATTTATCAGATTAATTAATTTGAACTCTTATTTTCTATTGCTCATGACTGATGGCGTTGAAACAATATGATACAGTTTGAAACATCGTTGAAATATTAAAACAATTGTTGCAACAGTTTGATACATCTGAAATGATGTTGAAACAGTATAACACTGTCTGAAAAGACATTGAAACTATCTGAAATAACTGTTGAAACAGTCTGATACGGTCTAAAATGGGAGTTGATACAGTATAAAACAGTATGATACAGTCTGAAATGGGACTTGATACAGTTTAAAACAGTCTAAAACGAAGTTGATACAGTCTGAAACGAGACTTGATACAGTTTAAAGCAGTCTGATACAGTCTGAAACAACTGAAACACTATGATACGGTCTGAAACAGTCTGATACGCTCTGAAACGGGAGTTGATACAGTTTAAAATAGGCTGATACAATCTGAAACGGGAGTTGATACAGTTTAAAATAGTTAGATACAATGCTGAAATGAACCGAAATGGTGCAGAAACAGTTTGATATGGTGCAGAAACAGTTTGATACGGTGCAGAAATAGTTAGATACAGTGCTGAAATAGTTGATACGGTGCAGAAATAGTGAGATTCAACGAGATACATTGAGGATGGATGAGGAAAAGTGAAATTGGAGAAAATGAGAGGAGTAAAAGTTAAATTGGGGGACATGGTGGGAGGAAAAGTGAAATAGGGGGAAATGGGATGAGCAAAAGTGATAGTGGGGGAAATAGAAGGAAAAATGTAAGGGTTTGATATGTTATGGGAAAATACTGCCATGTTTTTGCTATGTTTGTAATTATCTTGTGTTTTCCTCTATATAGGGTAATTTTACTAAAATGTTGCTATGTTTGGTAATTAAGCTCTAAAACTTGTATTTTTATTAAAAAATCCATTTTTTTAAATATGGTTGTAACAACGTTGCTACCGGAGACATACTATGTTTTACTTCACCTCCTCCATTTATATATGACTATCATATTAAGGATCCTTCAACTCCAGCTCTGAGAAGAAGAGTCACCTCCTGTAATACTTAATTTAACATCCAAAAAAAAAAAGGTTTTTTGGTTTCATAGTTTCAACTCCATCAATTTAGCCTACAAACAATCAAAGAATTGTTAAATTTCATATTAAAAAAAATTAAGCTAAAATGATTTTTTTTTTTTTTTTTTTGTTTTTTCTTTTCAATTTTTCTCACTTTTGTTCCAAATATCCCCGCTAAAGTTCTACCGGAGATGATAGAGAATGTGACTGAGAGATTTGAGGGAGAGAAATTGGGGAGATTGTGAGGGATTAAGTTTATCAGAATTGGATTTAAACATTTTAAGCTTAAATATTATTCTTTTTCCAATTTTCCTGACTTTCTTCTAGATATGTTATGCTAGACAACCCTTTGTTCAACTTTCTTCAAATCAATTTCTTGCAAGGATCGATCAGTTTCAAATTTGAGGCTCCCTTTATAATCATGTTTTCTCAAATCCAAACGTCTTTTACTTCCTAATCATTAATACATTGCCTTGTTTATGTGAAGAACTAACTCTTCAATATGTAATTTGCAGTTTTTTTAATAGAAGAGCTTAAAGAGTATATGCCTCTAAATATCAATTTAACATACAGTTAAACTGTAATATAAGAAATTTGTTGCATCAAGGTTGCAATTTATCGAATAACTAGTAAGAATTAGCAGTAATGATAGTGACAAGAACCAAGAAATTGTATTAATAACTTTGGGATTATATTGAACAGTATTTTAATATGTATTTGTGAATGCCCTTTACTATAAAGTATAAGTTCTATTTATACTGATTTAGGCTAAGCTGATCGTGGCAATTAATTAGCCCACTCATCCATGTTCTGATCATCGGTGATCCACAATCTGCCTCATTGAATGACTAGATCGTGGGCTGCTTCACTTACAGAGCATCCGGTTTGCACGTCTCGGCCACTGTCTTCCCTTAACTCGGATGGTATGATCTCAAGGTTCGTCTCTGGTAACCTTCATAGCCACACCCTTTGTGACTGATACTCCAAGTTCCACGCTTCAGTTGTGTTGATAGTTATTATAGAATTATCCTTTTCCTTATTGTATTGTAATTAGTTATGTTTTCCTTATTGTATTGTAATTAGTTATGTTTCCTTGTTTAGCCCTAGGACTCATTGTATAAATATACCTCCTCATAGGTTGTAATATTCATTCAGAAATAATAGAAGAATTTTCCTTCTCTCTGAAAATCTTCATGGTATCAGAGCTCGCTGTCTTTTGCAGCCTAGGGTTTCACGTGTCACTCTAAGAGGTCAAGTTTTTTCTTCCTCTGGTGGCTGTCCGCTTAAATTAATTTTTTAGTTGGTTTCTGAAAAAATTAAAAGTACCAAAAGCTTCCGCTTGCATCTGCGAACAAACCCCAGTCAACCCCTGCCGGAAAACACCCTCCACATGCCTTCACGTGCCACCGGAACATCCAGCTCCGACGACAACGCGCCGGCGCGTGAGCCATCTCCGGCTAGTTTTTTTCCAGATTTTTTTTGGGTTGAGGTTGCTACACTATTCCAAGCCTACCCATCCAACTTTCTTTATTTTCCGGCGAGGCAGAAGCTTTTCCGGCGAGTTTTTTCTCGATTTCCGGCCACTGTTTCTACAGATCTGGTTGCTGCCAGGTTCAAGGTATACCTTTTTAGTTGGTAAGATATTTTTTGACTTATTGGAGACATAAAGATGAACAGTCTGTCCAAACTTTACTCTCCATCTGTGGCAACATCCAATTATGTGCAATCAGGTACTGCCTTTACTGCTCACTTAAATTCTTGGATTATTGATTCTGGTGCGAATAGACACATGACAGGCTCCTCTAGAAGCTTTCAAAACTACTCTCCATGTTTCAAAAACGATTATGTCAGAATAGCCAATGGGTCTTTAGCTCCTATCTCTGGAACAGGTTCTGTTATGTGTATACCCAATATTACCTTATCGTCCGTTCTCCATGTACCTGAGTTTCCTGTTAATCTGTTATCTATTAGCTCCATCACCAAAGACCTAAACTGTAAAATCGAGTTCTTCCCTGATCATTGTGTTTTTCAGGATCTTCAAACAGGGAAGACGATTGGCAGTGGTAGATTACATGATGGCTTATACATGATTGAGGGAAGTAAAGACTCTGGTAAAGCATTTTTTGGAGGAAATAAGGTTGTCAACCAAGAAATAGTTCAGTGGCATAGGCGGTTGGGGCACCCATCATTTTTTGTTTTAAAGAAGTTATATCCTGATTTGTTTTCTAAGACTGACTTTGAGTCTTTGTCTTGTGATGCTTGTGAATTTGCCAAGCATACTAGAAACTCTTACCCTTTGAGTGATAATAAAAGTACAATTCCTTTCTCGACTATTCATTCTGACGTATGGGGTCCAACTCAAACAGTTTCTTTGTCTGGGAGTAGATGGTTTGTTACTTTTATTGATTGTTCTATTAGGTTGACTTGGGTATATTTGCTAAAAGCCAAAAGTGAAGTTTTCTCTTGCTTTCAGTCGTTTCATAAGATGATATGCACTCAATTTGATGCTAAGGTAAAAATCTTGCGAACTGACAATGGAACAGAGTATATGAATAAAACGTTTGGTAATTATTTGGAATCTAATGGGATAATTCATCAAACTAGTTGTCCTTACACTAGTGCTCAAAATGGGGTTGCTGAAAGAAAGAATAGGCATTTGCTAGAAGTGGCACGATCTCTTATGTTTACAATGAATCTACCAAAAACTTATTGGGGGGATGCCATACTAGCAGCTGCCTATCTTATCAATAGAATGCCACTTAAAACCCTCAATTTTCTAAGTCCACTTGAAGCTTTGAAAGGAAAAAATGAATACACTGTTCCTCCAAAGGTTTTTGGGTGTGTCTGCTTTGTTCACTCTAGAAAGTCTGGAAAACTTGATCCTAGAGCCCTTAAATGTGTGTTTATTGGGTATTCTCCGACTCAAAAAGGGTACAAATGCTATCATCCTCCTTCTAGGAAAGTCTTTGTCAGCATGGATGTTACCTTTCGAGAATTTGAGCCCTATTTCAGTTCTGCACAATCACCTCTTCAGGGGGAGAATAATAAGGAAGAAGAGATGATCCTCCCAAGTTTGGTTCAACCTCTTGAGGTTGATACCGCAGATAGAGTTGAGGGGGAGACTGTTGAGGGGGAGACTGTTTAGGGGGAGACTGTTGGGCGTTTACATGGCCTTTTGGATGTACCTGGTTTGAAAACTTACTCGAGGAAAAAGAAAACAGCTGAAGAAGCATAAGAAGCCATCATGCAATCTGCTGAAGCTGAATCCTCTTCTACTGGTGAGTTACCTACTTTTCCTAATGAGTTAGATTTGCCCGTTGCTCACAGAAAAGGTGTCAGAACTTGCACTACCAAACATCCCTTATCTAATTTTGTCTCATTTGATTCCTTATCTCCCTCCTATAGAGCCTTTGTCTTGTCTATTTCTTCTGTGTCTATTCCCCAGAATAGGAGGGAAGCGTTTGCAGATCCTAAATGGAAGCAGGCTATGATTGAAGAAATGAAGGCTTTGTCAAAAAATAACACTTGGGAACTTGTCACTAAACCACATGCCAAGAAGCTGGTTGGTTGCAGATGGGTCTTTACTGTGAAGCATAAAGCTGATGGCTCGATTGAGAGATTCAAGGCAAGATTGGTGGCTTAGGGATTCACTCAAACTTATGGAGTGGATTATCAGGAGACATTTGCTCCTGTTGCAAAAATGAACACCATAAGAATCCTTTTATCTTGTGCAGCTAATCTGGATTGGGACTTACAGCAGTTTGATGTAAAGAATGCATTTCTTCATGGAGATTTAAAAGAATAAGTGTATATGGAGATCCCTCCCGGATTTAATACTGAACAGAGTCGAGGAAAGGTGTGCAAACTGAAGAAAGCCTTGTACGGGTTGAAGCAATCGCCTAGAGCGTGGTTTGACAGATTCCGCAAAGCTATGATCTCCTTTGGCTACAGACAAAGTAATGCTGATCATACCCTCTTCATAAGGCATAAAAAGAGTAAACTCACTCTTCTCATAGTTTATGTTGATGACATTGTAATGACAGGAGATGACAAAGAGGAGATGACCTGATTGAAGAAGCTGTTGGCAAAGGAATTTGAAATCAAGGATCTAGGAAAACTCCAATACTTCTTGGGAATCGAGGTGGCTAGATCAAATAAAGGGATCTTTATTTCCCAAAGGAAGTATATTATGGATCTCTTGAAAGAAACTGGTATGCTAGGTTGTAAGCCAGCTGAATCGCCCATTGAGAGTAATCACAAGTTACAAGCAGGGATTGGAGAGTCAGTTGACAAAGGGAGATATCAGAGGTTGGTTGGGAGACTTATTTATCTCTCTCACACTAGACCAGACATAGCCTATCCAGTTAGTTTGGTTAGTCATCATATGCATGATCCCCGAGATCCTCATATGCAAGCTGTCTTCCACATCTTACGATATCTGAAGTCTGCTCCAGGGAGAGGTTTGCTTTTCTCTAAGCATGGTCACCTCCTAATAGAAGCCTTTACAGACGCGGATTGGGCTGGATCTTTAGATGACAGAAGATCTACCACTGGCTACTGTACTTTCGTAGGAGGGAACTTAGTTACTTGGAGAAGTAAGAAGCAAAGTGTTGTTGCTAGATCCAGTGCTGAAGCTGAATATAGAGCTATGGCCCAAGGGGTTTGTGAACTTCTTTGGCTACGAAGGTTACTAAAGGAATTGAGAATGTTTGGAAAAGGGAAACTTTCCTTGTATTGTGATAACAAGGCTGCAATCAGTATTGCTCAGAATCCTGTCCAGCATGATCGAACAAAGCATGTTGAGATTGATCGACACTTCATTAAAGAAAAGGTTGCTAATGGTACCTTGAATTTATTGTATGTTCCATCAGAACAACAACTGGCAGATGTGCTCACAAAAGGTCTCAGCAAAAAGAATTTTCATACTTTGGTTTGCAAGTTGGGCATGCGCAACATCTTTGCACCAACTTGAGGGGGAGTGTTGATAGTTATTATAGAATTATCCTTTTCCTTATTGTATTGTAATTAGTTATGTTTTCCTTATTGTATTGTAATTAGTTATGTTTCCTTGTTTAGCCCTAGGACTCATTGTATAAATATACCTCCTCATAGGTTGTAATATTCATTCAGAAATAATAGAAGAATTTTCCTTCTCTCTGAAAATCTTCAAGTTGTCACGTGTCGAGTCAGAATTTCACCAATACAAAAGTGAATACAATCAAACATATCAGAACCAATGACGACAGTGGTCAGTAGTCGAGCTAAAATATGACAAAAATGACAACGCTCATATAGAGTCAGAGTAACTTAGAGCAGCAAGAACAAAGATAGTAACATTTAATACTGAATGACATTTGTCTCTTCCCCAGTAAATATCATGAAAATTAATTAAGCAGTTGTGTAGCCAAAGCTTCAAATAGGAACTCCAGAAAACACTTACTCGCTTTTTCGCTTTTGATAAGTTGATTTTTTCCCAACTTTTATGTGTGATTTTTTAAGCTTGATGTTATAATTGCAAATAAGTAAAGCACTATTTGAGGATTTTATACATATTTCAGATTTTATGCTTTGGAAGAACTTTGGAGCAAAACAAGTTAAAAATCAAGTCAAAGAGGATGAACTTGGATTGAAGATTGGAGCTACGCTATAAGAGTTTTCCTGTCTTTTTTCTCCTTTCATAATTCCGTGTCCTGTATTAATTGTATATGGTGTATTTTGTGGATTTGGACATAATAGTAAGGAGATCTTATGACTAGAGTTTGAAGTTGCTTATTGTCTAGTCTATATGTTAATTAAAATTCTTGCTTATTTGTTGGTTAAAATGTTATTTGATTAATTTTTGCTTTATTTTGATTCTACGGGTTTGCCTAACTCTAGCTTATTGTCTAATCTATTTTATTTGATAAGAGTTTTCTTATTCATGTGTTAGCTTTTAAATCCTGTCCACGGGTTCATCATACTGTCAAATCTCTTGATTCTTTGTAAATAATTGGAGAAACAAAAGCAAACATAGATAGAAATTACCATAATCGGCAGTTGGAAAAACATCCTCAACACATTCCAAATAACTTACTCTTGTATCAATTTCAATCGAGAATATGGAACTGATCCAAATAAATAATGTTAATAAGCTCATAGATAAGAAGAAAAACAGAAGTTTCTTTGTGTAGAATCTGCAATTTGATGTTAACTGCAAATGATTGGCCGCAAGGATACGAAGCCAATGAGTCTCATGAAGGAAAAAGAATTGGAATCAAAACTCGAGCATCGTCAGGTCAGAGATACTTAGCCAACCATGGCAACTCCCTGCTGTCTTTCAGTGCAAAAGAAACATCATCACTGCAACAAAGAAACAGCAAATCAGGATCAAGGACCATTGCAGCTCCAATCTTTTGATGTTTGGAGGGGGGGGGGGGGGGGGGGTTGAAAGAAGGTAATTATCTCTTCATTATAGAAGCTCTAAAGAAAAAGTCTCATCCTAAAGAGGCCAGGAGTACTTTAAAGTCTGTAGAGTATAATTAACGAAAGAAACTACTAAAACATGGGGATTTCCAAAAACACACAGGTTTAGCAGTAGGATGAAATAACTTCACTTTACCATATGATCTCTTGAAAAGCCAACGGTTAGTTCAAATTCAATAGAGGTTAACTGATACACTAAAAGTACTACACTTTAAAAGATGTACTGGATCATAATAGAACAAAGAATTTCAGTTAACATATGATCTCTGGAAAGAGCATTAAGCTATTTGTCCTTAATATCCTATAGAAACCATTTGTCTGCCAGTATAGAACCATCTATCTATGAAACAGTTATGAGGTCTTAATGTTGAAGATCTTAGTAAAAAAAATAAGACATAGCCTTTCTATGTTTGAACTTCTAGAGAAGATGGTTCGCAATAATTTGTCTTTTGATAACCGTAAAATCCACTAGGGCTAGTGGCTCACAGTTAGAAACTCGGTGGATCATGGACCCGCCCTTCTACCCTTCCACTTACATACAAATCTTTTTGTCTATGTCGGAGTTCAAACCTGGAAATTGCACCTAACCCACACATCACAGGTTGCACCCTTACTACTAGACAGCCTTGAGGGCAAGATGGTTCACACAATTAAGATCCGGAATTGAAGTCTGGGTATGACCTATAACAAAAATGATTATCCCCCCCCCCCCCCACCCCCAACCCCAAAAAAAAAAATTTGAAGATGAATCACACAATTCAACACTTCAAATTCTGAGGAACCCCATCCAACTTATTCTAGACTTTCACGAAAAAAGGGGAAAAAAAAAAGGGAAGAAGAAAAGATGAGTGAATAGTTTGCTAATTAAGAACGTCTGGTAATCAGATGGTGAGTTTTGTTTTCATACATCTTGTGTTGAAAGTTTATCACAGAAAGAAAAAGAGAGAAAAATTAACCAGCTCTCCAGCTTCTACTTGTTAGTAGAAAACAAAAGAGAGTCAGTAATATGTTGCAGTATTGATATCCCAAACAAGATCTACCATATGTTCAATTATTTAAGTATTCTTTTGTTGTCGTTAGGACCTTAGGGCGAGCATGATTATGCATTTTGGTTATCCAGGATTAGCTTCTTCAACATTTTAGGTATTCTTCAACAAATTACCTCAATTTCAAGCTGTGGACACATAAAAGGAACTGACCTTGGGAAGTTGAGCTGTAATTTTTGCAATTTATGTTTCGCTCCAGGTTCACATAAAAGTATTCTGCATTCACCAAGCTTGCATCTGCCACCAAACAAAATAAAAGACATAAGTGGCATAGATCACAAAATGAAAGAAGATTTAGTCGCCATTCACTGGCATCCATTTGAACTCATCTCAGCAGTTGAATGTATTTCACAACATTGTGAGAGCAGCATCGTCAGAACACTGAGCTAATCTGTTATGATGGATTGCAAAATCGGGACTTTTCGCTCGAGCATATTGAGCACAAAACAAGGATCCAGAACTTCGCCAACCCAAAGGTTAAGAATTATAGCTTGAAAGATTTTAGGAAGTAATAGAAGTTTGTGGCTTACCCAACTTTTAGAAGTGTATCCCACCCTGGAAAATTTTCACCATTGCTTGTACAGAGACAGGAAGCAGTTATTGCCAACTGCATTTTGAGAATTATTTTAGGGAGCAAACTTAAACAACAATCAAACTACAGCAAAAGAGATAAAGCGGAAGAATAATTTGTAATAAGTGCATGAAAATTAAACCCAGGAGACACATGACCAATCCTTATATCATAGATGCCACCTGAGGCAGTTGAAACTGCAAAAGGCAGAAGACTGGCAACTACCTTGTCAAAGGTGGTTTCACTCATCCCTGTCTTGTGAACCTCATATACCATAGCTGCCAAGAAGATTTTACTCAGTTTGGAGCTGCTTCTCATCACCTACAGGAAAAAAAAACAGTTAGACATATTGGAAGCAATATGATATAAAAGAAAACAAAATCCTTATCTTGGCCCTCTTATTGCATTGAAACCTTAGCTAGCACCTAGTCATTACATCATTATGGATCAAAAATAACTTAGAGAAGAAAAGAGCGAGTCATAACACTATTGCATAAGATAATTCAATTTTGTACTCTTGGCTGGGTAGCAGAATAAAATTCATTTCAATGCTTACATGTATACATGATACTTCCATTCTTCAAGCAAGTAATAGGATTATATTCCATCGGAGACATCCATAGATACACTCGTAAACCTTTGGGGACTAGTGAGAAAGTTTTGACATTTTTAACACTGGCCCTCTACTAACCAAATAGACTGTAATCACTGTAGATGATTGTAGATGATTCATATAGCGGACCTTTAGTTTAGGATTGAGAGGTGGCAAAACAAAAAGGAGAGGGAAAAAAAGAAAATGGGATTTAGGTTGTTATGACGAAATGTGACCCCAGTAGCTTAACTGCATGTTGAAATTACACCACAGCATGTTACATATGGACTCACTTGGATATGAGGAGCCTGAAACATCTCCTGAATGGCTGCTTCAACATCTCCCATTCCGACGAGCATTTTACCTGAAACATACAGCAAGCAAAGATCAGTGATCTGAATCAAAGTGCTAAGGGACTCTGACAGGTTTAACTAAGTTAACAAATATTACTAGCTAATAGGATAACACCAGCAAGCAGGAGTGGACGTCTCTGACCAGTGACCACCATGAAGACACCCAAGACAAGATTTATTGTAATGAATAGCAAGGATGAGATTGATGTACATTCTAGTTCTATTACTCAAAACACTATGTACTGATGCTACTTTATTAAAATGTGAATGATCAAGAGGTTGCCAAGAAAAACCTGAGGATCCTTGGTTGCTTTTTCAAAGAAAATAAGGCAACCCCCTGAAACATCAAAGGTAACACCAAAAGATCTTAGGAGAAGGCACAGTTGGCTATATAAAGAATGGAACCTATCAAATTTGCATGCATCATTGATCTATTACATCTACTTTCTGTTAAATGTGACTACTGGGTTTGAATTTAGTTTATCATTTGTAGACACTAGCTCAATAATTTTATATTGGTATTGCATCTCACATGGTATCTGTCCATCTCACATGGTATCTGTCCATAAGCTCTGTCAAGTCAGTCTCCAACTTGTGCTCCATCAGTTCATCTAACAACATGTTTGATTTTATCCCAGTGAATGATATGTGGCTTACAGTAGTGGTACAGATACCATAGACCCTCAGCAGCTCCCAAGGCAATTATGTACCTGGTATTCCAATTTAGCAAGCTAGCTGTCTTATCCCACGAAGTACTTTCCCTAGGATTCCATTTCCCAAGTACTCATACAAGAGAAGATTGCAATCTTGACAGTAGCAGAAACCATATATCTATTTCTGTGATTTATCTTACCAACAACAACAACAACATACCCACTGTAATCCCACGAGTGGGGTCTGGGGAGGGTGAGATGTACGCAGACCTTACCCCCACCAAGGTGGAGAGGCTGTTTCCGATAGACCCTCGGCTCGTGATTTATCTTACCAAAAGTAGATAATTCAGCATGGAAGCTGCTATTGATGCATGCACTTCTCCTTGGGACGTCAGCTTTTTATCTTCCAGTCTGCCACTATCAGCACACAGTGACACAGCCTCCCCTTCCTATGATTGCACTGACTGAAGAATTCCTAGTTGCTTCGACAAGGTCTTAGTGCGTGAACCCTTCTTGTGGAATATATCTTTCAAGACATCAGGCTTTACTTGATTTTCCAGTGAAACAAAAGCTGTCCTGCAGCCACTAACGACCCAACATATACGTGCAATGGTTATAAATCAGATTAGCCCAATGGATTCAACCAGCCTGAGTTTGGGGCAATCAAAGGGGCTGGAGGACGATCACAATGGCTAGAAGCCGATGTGCATAACCCACCATATCCAGCAAAACTGATAGAGCCCATCCTTCTAAAGGCTGGTGTGTCTGGTACTGATCCAACAAGATCATTGTTAGAAAGATCGCATGATATCAGGCTCATCAACTCCCCTATTGAAGCTAGTTGTCAATTAAGCACAATATTTCACGCATCTGCAAGTTCCCCATGTTGCTAGGAATTGAGCCATTTAGAGCGTTACGGCTTAGATGGAGAGAAATAGAGTTCAAGGTGGCCAAGCTCAACGTGAATACTACCAGAGAATAAGTTGCCCCCCATCTCAAATTCCATAAGTCGTACTAGTCCACCTAAGGCACTTGGTATTGAACACTGAACTCATTGTCAGATAGCTTGAGCAGTTCCAGGTTCACTAACCTGCCACGTTCATCCAGGAGATCTCCAACTGGTTATTGCTAAGATCAAGCTTCTAGAGCCTTATACAAAGGAATACCACCAGACAGTTGGTTGAAGGAGATATTAAAGGCAACAAGCTTGACAAGTTTGCTAATCTTAGGTGGAACATGCCTGAAAAAGTAATCACGTAACAAGAGCAACCTCTCTAATTTAAGATTGCCTATCTTAGGTGGTAGCAGTCGGGAAATTCGGTTGCTATAAAGTGCAAGAGCTGAAAGGTTCTAAAGCTTGCAAAGTTCAACGGTTAAACACTTAAACTCCCAGTGAACATGTTGTCTCCTAGAATTAGCTGATCAAGGGACTTGCATGTTTTAGGCCATAAGGGATATTGCCCAATAATTGTTAGACCTGAGGCTCAGAAATGTTAGTTTCTGAAACTGACAGAAGATATGCTTCCTTCAAGACAGCCTCCACCATCGAGAGGCGGTTTTTAAGGCCAATCAATCGAGGAATAGGACCTTCAAGGTGGTTGTCAAAAAGTTTGTAAATTCTCTACGAATGCAAGATTCTGAAACTCTGCACGGGACTCTACTAGTCAAAAATGTTTATAGACAAGTCCAAATTCTTAAGCAGCTTGGACTGTCCTGGCTTCTTTGGAATCTTCCCATGTAATCTGTTTTCGGAAAGGTGAAGCAACTGCAGGTTAGAAAGTTGGCCTAAGCTTCTGGGAATGTATCCACTCAATTGAGTTTCGGATAAATCAATCTCAACTTCACTTAAATAATATCCAATTCACATGGAATCGTTCCATTTAACTGATTAGTGTAAATGTACTCTCTGATAAGTTAACTTTTCAATCTCTTTAAGTGATCCAGTGAAGGAATTCTCATGCAAAACAAGCAATTCCAATGTACTGAAGTTTCCAATGTCAGGAGGAATTGCACCAGAGAAAAAGTTTTCCCAAAGAATTAAGTAGGTGAGACTCTTAAGCTTTAGAAGCTCTACTGAAAAATCCACTTCTAGCCTCTTCTCTGCTAGCCCAAGCACTCGAAAACTTTCGCATATACTAATTTCTGCAAGAATAGGGCCAGACAAATAATTCCGACCTGCCTAAATAATTCCAAGCCTTGTCAATTAACCAATAGAAGCAGGATCATTCCAGTAAGATAGTTACAGTGAACCACAAGCTCCTCAAGTGTAAACAATTCCCCAAAGATTTCTCCACAAGTGTAGATCCACATCGATAAAGCTGTCTACGGGAGGTAATTTGGCATAGTTTAGTAGGAAACTCCACGTGGAACCTTATCTTTAAAAGGTCTAACTTCTCCAAACTTTAACACAGGGCAAAATTATGAGGAATGGGACTAGAAATGAATTTGTCGACACATTCAATTTAGTTAAGTAACAAAGCCTACAAACTCTTGATGATAATCTACCGGATAAGTTGCAATTATTGAGACGGAGAGAAATCACATTCCATCATTGCTACACTCAACACCATTCCAATTGTAAGCTAAATTTCAAGAATGTAATCAAGATATTTAAGGGATTCTCTGAACTCCAAAAGAAAACTTCCCTCTTCAGTTAAAGATTGACCAAGAGTAACAATGAATTGAACCAACAGCACCAAACACCATGCTGTTGGATAGCAGAGTAGCTATGGCTTCTATTTCCAAAGACAAAAGGCATGAATGACATGCTTTAAGATTAATGAAATCATTCAATTTTATGGCAATACTCAAACAAATGTAAGAAATCTAAACAGATATTATTAAGCAAGTTCCTGAAGCAGGGCCCTAACTGAAAATATAGATCCCAAGTCAATTGCTTGAAGGGTCACCAAAAGAAAAGTGAAACTCAAGACATGCAAACAACATAGATATAATACTTCAACAAAGTAGGAAAATTTAAAATAAGATGATAAAAGGCAATAGAAGGGATATGGACAGAGAGAGATTTGGCATTGCAAGAAAAGAAGAAAAAGTTGATGGATTGATAAGGAAAGAAACTTGGAGATGGATTGCCAAGGTCACGATCGAAAGGAGAGCCAACTAGAACATAACAGCAGTGACAAAGGAATGGATGAGAGTACTTCAACTGCATGCGAATGTGATATTTGAATGAGTGCAACTATATGTCTTCTGTGATAAATCCTTAACCACTTGTTTTTTTTTTTTTTTTGGCTTCTTCCTTCTCCTCTTCTCCTTCTAGTTCCTGGTCTAAGTATCATGATTTCTTATCAGTATCCTTTTGGTTGCTCGTGCTTATACCCTAAATGGTTAACACTCATGAATATGATATCCCTATTTGAATTCAACAGGTGAATGAATATTAGGAAAAAGAAGGTTATCATGTCCCACAAGTTTAAGGAATGTCATGGGATGTTGCTCACTAGCTATTATGTGGATCCTATAGAAAAGTAGAGATATGAGAGCTTTTGAAGGGGTTAAAAGTGATTTTATTAAATTACAAAGTAGTTTTTTGTCGATAGTTTCTTTTTTGTGTACCCATGAGGTTCCGCTGATTCGGTTTCTTTTGTTTAGAAACATAAATTGGTGTAGGTTTTCCACCTTTTGGTATACGGCTTAGACATGGGGTCTCACCTTCATCTATAAATCAATTACCTTATCCCATGTTGAAGTGAGTGGTCATCTCATCGAAAAGCTTAAGCTATTAGAGAGAACACACTTTTAATTACTTAATTATCGTCTCAACATCCAAAATGTAGGCAGTATTCCATCTGTCACATATGTTCATTGCCAGAAAGAGTGTATTTCCTTCTAATGGAATTCTAGGAAATTCTCTCTTTCCATTAATGTCTACATAGTTCAAGATTTAGCTCTCACCTGCTGCAGCTGAACTAGGAATTGGTAGTAACTTCTTAGCACGATAATCTGCAAGTTCCGCAGCTCGCCTGCAAATTTCTAGTGCACGGCGTGCATCACCTGAAACTGCTGCCACCTGATTTATGTGTAAAGAGCACATAGCATCAATAATCATTATCATATTTGCAACAGCGGACAAGCTCAGTATGTGTTTGGGATGATAAGAATCAGCTAATAAAGATAAAATCCTTGTACAGATAAATCACACAAGGACCAACCTTCCTTGAAGCAAATTCAATTGCAGGTCGCTCAAAGGCATCAATTCCATTGAGGCGAGTTAAAATAATTTCCTGAAGCTGCTGATAATTATAGGGACCAAAGCAAAGTCTTTGTATGCCCATACGACTTGAAATTCGCGGAAGTAACTTCTCTGGAAGATCCATAGTATTTGCAATACCTGTCAGAGAGAAGTTACCATATTTATCTTCACATGTAATGACTGATCTAGATGAAGAAAACATTAACAGCAAATTGTACACACACCTATAACAATCAGTTTGGAATGTGGCTTTGTAGGCCAATCAAGAATGTTATATAAAACCTGAAATTAAATGATAACAGGTCATCATACATAGGCAATTTGTAGTTTTTGATATTATTATGGTGGATACACAAGATTTAATTTACCGCTTGATTTCTGGTAACCAGGAGATCAAGTTCATCTATAAGTAGAATACAAGGCCGGTTTTCCCCCCTGCTACATTCAGATACATTTGAAAACCGCTCATTCAAGGAGTGAAGAGCTTTTTTCCAACCGACCTTATGTCCATTAAGTGCTTCATAAATAACCTAAAACAATTGAAAGAAACATTTATAAGATTTAACAGATCTTATCTACATCACCAGAGAGATTGAACCGGATACGTACAGAGTAAATATTCTCAGGTGAAGCCAATTTTAGGCCATTAATCTCCACAAAACAATAAGGTTTAATGCTCCCTGCATCAACTTCACACCTTAAATTCCTCATTACTGCTAGTACACTCATTGTCTGCAGTACAATGCAGATAAAGAAGAAAATCAGTAATGTCTGACCAGCCTAAAACATAAAGTCAAACATAACCAGCTTGTCTTATCAGTCCAGAGTCTTCTCTTAAGCCAATAGATACCTTTCCTGTCCCAGGAACACCATGTATGTAAAGGCATCTACCAAGGCATTGCTCCTCACATATGGCACCTTTTATGAATGTAGTTATCTCTTCCATTTCTCTGCAAAAGACAGCACTTGTTTTATCATATTAGTACCGAGCAAATTTCACAAAACATTGCACGTCAGGAGAGACATACTTAGTCCTACACGGTAGAGATTTAGGCAAAGTTGCCAGTAAAAGGGTTGCTTTTGCTTTCTCAAGTTCAGTAAGCTTGTGATATCTCACATGTTCTGGAATCTTCTTGGCACCTATCTTTTGTAGTCCAAAAAAGCGTCCCTTTCTCGAATTCTGCACCACATAAACAAATTATTTATCCTTCTGCTTTAGGCAATATGAAGAAATGAACTAGGAAGCAGACAAAGAACAAGTTGTATACCGCAGCCAATGGATGGGCTGGAGATGGTCTAGTTAATGGACTACTTTGGTTTTCCTCTTCATATACTACATCTTCCACTTCAGAGTCCGGATCTTCACAAGAGTTCCAGTCCTCGTCGTTCTCAGCTTCTTCATCATCCTAACAAATTAGAAGACAGCTTATTAGTTCCAACATTTTTCATCACGTATGTCCTAAAGGTTCCACAAAATATTTCATTAGAAATCTTTTAGAGCCTACCACATCATTATCTTCAATCTCAGCAATGCGCTTGAAACTGTGCCACTGAATGTCATATTCATATTCACAGAGGAAAACATCATCTCCTTCATTTCTTGCCTTTTCGAATTCTTTTGGGCTCATAACATAGCAATGTCTGATGACAGATTCCATCTGCACAACATATCAAGTCAATATCAGACTGCCTGGTAAGCTGATTGGCTTAATTCTAATTCCTGTCCCACTAAATCAGTTACAACATTCAAAACCCAAAAAGCAATCTTAGCTCTTGCGCTCTTTCATTTTTGATAACTCTATACAATAGATATACCTAATGACAGACTAATACATTCATTTTCACCTCATCTCTTGCATATGGGAAGTTATTAGTCAATTGAACTGATCAACACTTAATGGACATTTTCTTCCTTGGCAAAACTCCAATCCTCAAGCTTAACAAAACTAGAAACATATAACTTCCACTGTGAAACTCACTACATTGTAAGACCGAGAAAAAATATCATAATATTACCTCAATGTCAGCAAAATCATTAGTCCGATAAAGTTCTCTCCTTAGATTATGTGGCTGTCTTCCTGCAGCTGTTTCCTCAGGAATCATATACCAATGTGCCCGAAACCAGTAGGTACCGTCTACTTCTTTCCATATACTACATTAATATCACAGTTAATCAAACATCATGACACTCGATAATGCAAAACTAAGGAAACCAACAAAAGTTCTTATTATTAAGATAAGAAACGAAAATTTAATGTACCTCTCAATATGAGCCGCCCACAGATCGCTGTCAAGTAACTTCTGCCTGGCAGTCCTCAACCTTTTCTTCCCCTTGGGTGGTGCGGGCATTCCCACCATTTTGCCCGATTTTTTCGCATCACAGTACGCACAAATCCAATCCCCTTCCGGAACCTCCTTCAATGGTGGCTTCAAACACTTCAGATGAAATCCTCCTAAGCATTCATCACATTCAATCATAATCATCCTCCCAGCAGACCTAAAACAAACCCAACATTCCTCGACTTCAGGATCATCATTGTCCGAATTAGCATCTTCTCTTCTTTTCACATACACATCATCCCCCACAGCAAACTCTCCCCCATCATAAACCACCTTTTTATAATACACCCTCTTCTTACAACTGCCCCTCAAAGTCCTACTTTTCTCAGCATCCACATTTTTGTTCTCTGTGTATTTCCTTTTCCTCTTCGTCTCGGTGGTTCCCGGTGTCGAAATGGGGGTTGCGTCAGTGGCCTTTGATTTTCTTCTTGCTGAATTAGTGACACTTTTGGGGGTGAAATTGAGAGATTTTCGTAGGCGGGAAGAAGAAGGCAGCGGGGGCGATAGTGGCTGTAGTGGTGGTGGGGTTTGAGGGGTGGAGGTAAGGCGGAGGGATCGGCGGCGAGGGGTGGGATTTAGAGTTTGTGGGGTTGGAGGAATAGGAGATGAATTGGAAACAGGCAGTGGCTTAATGGGGGTTGATCTAAGGGATTGTTTGCCTTTCTTCTTTGGAGTTTCCGCCATTGAAAGCTTCTTCTAGCTCCAATTTGTCCAATTTCCTCAAGCCTACAAAAGGTTATTAGTAAAATGTAACTGTTCCAAAATAAACAAATAGAAAAAATCAGTGTTCAAAGTACACAAATGACAGAAGATACACTGGCATACATGTACAACAAAATCAACTTATTCCACTAGCATTGCCTCTAATTTCCAAATTTCTGAAATCTGGCAAAACCAACCAAAGCAAAAATAGATAAAATCATATGAACGGCTCCGAACTCAAAGCCGCAGCATATCAAAGAGGCGACTTCAAGATTTGAACTTTATGGGTTCTGAATTCTACAACAGCAACAACAACAACACATCCAGTGAAATCCTACAAATGGGGTCTAGGCCAAAACTACTGGGTTCTGCGTGGAACCTATATACCGAACCCTACATCCGCCATCATTTTCAAAACCATACAAAATGAAACCACATGACCCATTTTACAAAATAATTTCAACAACAAATTAAGCAAAAATAAATAAATAAATAAATAAATAAATAAATAATAGTAATACAATATTACCTCGATGGCTGGGGGAGCGTAGCCGGAGCAAAAGCGTTTCACCGGAAAATGGAAAAATGGACTGCCAGTGTGAGAGTGGAAAGGAAAAGAGAAGGAGAAAAGGAAAGAAAGAAGCGGCCCTCAAGACAAAGGCAGAAATGGCGGGAAAATGCTCTTCTCTTTCTTTCTTTTTTTTTTCCTTTAACGTTTTATGTAAAAACAATAATTGTGTACAATAAATTGTTTTTGTTATGAAATTATAGCAATTAACAGGATTATAATAAATAATAATTCTTCGTTTTATTTGTACCATTTATTTTTATACGTCCCTTAAGAAAATATTAATGAGGATATTTTTTTATTATTTTACCCACCATATTATTCTCTTTTCAATAAATGTTAACTATTGTTTCTACTTTCAAGATCAATTAATATTATGGGCAAAGTGTGAAAATATGGTTAATTTTACCTTGAACTCCTAAATGAACAAATAATTTGATACAACTATTTATAATAAGGAGGACAAATAAAACGAGACGGATGGAGTATTAAATAATAAGGGAGAGCTCTGTTAAGTTAATTCAGAATGTATTTTGATTATGACAAAAAGAATGCGATACCTAAATCAGTCTATGTGCTTCCTGCAGGTTTCGGATCCCATTGATTGAGAGTTGATTCTGTGGATCGTTAATTGATTGATTACGGAGTCAGCTATGGAAAGATTAGATTGACAGCCGCTCTTCCCGTAGGATTGGTTATTGCTCTTGCCTTATTCTGTGGAGATATTTATATCCCTAAGAGAATCAAATCTCTTGGGTCAAATCTCTCTAGCTTCAGAATCTCGTCAATCTCTCTCAATCATATCTCGTCCAAGGTTCTGCCATGTTTTCCCGCAACGGTCTCCCTGCCTTGTTACTATTTATTCAAGAGTTTCTGAAGACCTCCTTACGCTTCGAATTACAATCTACTATCTCTAAGTCTTTTACTTACAAACTGTACTCCTGAGAGTTTACGAGAGTTTTACAAGAAAAGAAAGAGAGATCGTGTAGTGAGGTAATAGTCGTGTCACTGAAGTTTGGTCTGATTCTCTATAAATCAGACACTATCGTTAGTGGTGAGCGAAGGATTAAAAACCACCTGTGAGAAGACGTTTATGGTAACGATAAACCATACTTGTAATTGTGTTTGCTAAAGAGCTTGAAGAGAGATCACTCCCTTGTGACCCAAGGGGACTGGATTAGGAACCATTTGGTTCTGAACCAGTATAAATACTCTGTGTCGTTCCTTACTCATTAACAGCATTTCTATTTCTGCATTAATCAGTTTTTATATTTCTAAGTCAACTTACGAATTGCTCAATCGACTAAATACAGCAGTTTTAACAATTCACCCCCCCCCCCCCCCCTCTTTTATTCATCAATTGGTATCAGAGCTTGGACTCACATTTTTGTTTTGCCTTACAGCAAGTGAGAAAAGATCATGTCATCACACGTTGTGAATGGGGCTCTTCTACAAGAGGGAACTTCTGCCACCCGACCTCCTTACTTTAATGGTAAGCATTACAGTCATTGGAAGATTCGTATGGAAACATACATTAAATCGGTTGACTTCAAGGTCTGGCGTGTCAGCAAGAAAGGCCCTTTCGATATTCCCACCATCAAATCTGCCAAGAAAGAAGGAGATCCTCAGAATGCTCCTACTGATGTTGACATGGATGATTATACTGATGAACAACGTGAGATTATCCAACTCAACTACAAAGCTGTCAATATTCTTTACAACGCCATTAGTGGTGAAGAATATGAAAAAATTTCTAGTTGTGAAACAGCCAAAGAAATATGGGATAAACTAGAAGTTACATATGAAGGAACTAGCAAAGTGAAAGAAACAAGGATCAATCTTCTCGTATATGAGTACGAACTTTTCCAAATAAAAGATGGAGAATCTGCTGAAGATATGTTTGCTAGGTTTAGCAAAATTGTTGGTGAACTCAAAGCGCTTGGAAAAATCTACTCCAATGGTGAGCAGATAAGAAAGATTCTAAGAAGTCTCCCAACAACCTGGCAACCCAAAGTCATAAATATTGAAAGTGGAGATCTCAACAAAATCTCCTATGACGAACTGAGAGGAGATCTGATTGCTTTTGAGGAAACTCATTTGAAACGCAATGTTTTGGAAGAGAAAAAGAAAACTGTAGCATTTAATACTACAGTGGAGGAAGTCGACTACGATCAGGATATTGAAGAAGATGATATCCAGGAACAACTCGCTATGATGTCCAGAAACTTAAACGGACTTGTGAACCGAAGACGTCAATTCAGAAAAAGCAAAGTTCCTTTCAAGAAAGATCAAACCAATTACAGAAATGAAGGTCGATGCTTCGAATGCGGCAAACAAGGTCACATTGCAACAAACTGCCCTGATGCGAAAAGGAAAGGCAGAAATAGATCTTACGCTGCATGGAGTGATGAAGATACTGCTGACACTGAACAAGAAGAAGCAGCCAACATTTGCTTCATGGCTTCAGACAACTCTACCAGTAGTGGAATCCAATCTAATGACTCAAGTGAGGTACGTTGCAAATTCTTTATTGAAAACTCTAGAAACCTTGATGAAGTCCTAGACGAGCTTGAAAAGGCTCTCAGGAAAATTAAGAAACTAAGCAAGGAAAAGGAAGAATGGGAAATGAAATTAGAAGTAGTTGAGACAGAAAACGAATTCTTAAAAGAAGAAATGAATCAAATAAAACTTAAGCTTAACAGTTATAAAAGGTCTACTAGTCAAAGCTCAGCAGGGTCAAATAGCTTTTATAAATCCGCTAGATCCTCCACGTTTTCTAGAGAAACTAAAACTGTGCCTATTTGCTATCATTGCGGTGAACCTGGTCATGTATTTAAAAGATGTCAAAAGAGAAATCCTGGAAAATGGATTTGGAGACCAAAAACCAGAACTGAAGCAAGCACATCTAGAGCTAACCCTCAAGGACCCAAGCAAGCTTGGGTACCTAAACATACTTGAAAACTTTGTTTTGCAGGGACGCCACAAAGGATCAATAAAGATGGGAAAATGGTTTCTTGATAGTGGCTGCTCCCGTCATATGACTGGCAATAAACAACTGTTCAAATCTATAACTATGATTGATGGAGGATCTGTTAAATTTGGAGGAGATGCTAAAGGAAAGATCGTTGGCATTGGAATCATTTCCCTAAGTCCCTCCTGTGACATCAAGGAAGCATTCCTCGTTGATGGACTCAAACACAATCTCCTTAGTATCAGTCAACTTTGTGATGGAGGGTACAAGGTAAAATTTGAATCCAGCAGATGCATTATTCATGACACCAAAGGTAAGGTAGTTCTCTCCGGATCCAGGGAAAACAATATCTACGTTCTTAACAATGGTAATGCTTCTACATGTAAACACTTATGTCTTGCTTCCATTGCAAATGACCCCTGGACATGGCATAGAAAATTAGGCCATGCCAGTATGTCTTTGATTGAGAAACTGTCTAAACAGGAACTAGTAATTGGACTACCAAAGCTTAACTTTTCAAAAAATCATATCTGCGATGCATGTCAGCTTGGTAAGCAAACTAGAACCTCCTTTAAAGGAAAAGATATTGTCTCTACCTCTAACCCCTTAGAACTATTACATATGGACCTGTTTGGTCCAACTAGAACTACTAGTATCGGAGGTAAAAGATATGCTTTTGTGATTGTTGATGATTACTCTCGTTTTACTTGGGTTATGTTTTTATCTCATAAAGATGATGCCTTTAAAAGTTTTGAAGTTTTCTGCAAGAAAGTTCAAAGAGAGAAAGGTTACTACATTTCCACTATCAGAAGTGATCATGGAGGGGAATTCGAAAGCAAAGTATTCGAAGAATTATGTAATTCTCATGGATTCACTCACAATTTCTCCTCTCCTCGTACTCCTCAACAAAATGGTGTTGTAGAAAGGAAGAATCGCACTCTTCAAGACATGGCCAGAACTATGTTAGTTGAACACTCTCTTTCAAATCATTTTTGGGCTGAAGCTGTAAGTACTGTCTGTCATATTTTAAATAGATGTCTCATTCGCCCTATCCTTCATAAAACTCCCTACGAACTTTGGAAAGGCAAGAGACCAAATATTAGTTATTTTCATCCTTTTGGTTGTAAATGCTTTATTCATAACAATGGTAAAGATAATCTTGGTAAGTTTGATCCACGTAGTGATAAAGGTATTTTCTTAGGATACTCTAACACTAGCAGATCGTATAGAGTATTTAATAAAAGAACCTTAACAGTTGAAGAATCCATGCATGTTGTATTTGATGATTCCTTGATCCATGTCGAGAAAGGTAATAATGCAGATGACGACGAAGTTGGACCAACTCCATCCAGTCCCTCAGAAACTACAGTTACAACCTTTGAGCCTCTTAATCCTCAAATCCTGGAGACTGAGGAGTCAGATTCTACTCCAGAACAGACTGAGTCGACTTCACAGCTCAAAGAACTGGAAGTGGTCGTGCCAAATGAATGGAGGAATGATCCCGACTACCCACAGAAATATATCATCGGGGATCCACGAGAAGGTATGAAAACGAGAAACTCACTTAAATCTAATCTGGCTTTCATCTCACAGATAGAACCAAAGAAGATAGATGAAGCTCTTCAAGATGAATCTTGGGTTCTTGCCATGAAAGAAGAGCTCGATCAATTTGAGAAAAACCAGGTGTGGGAGCTCGTTCCTAAACCCAAAGGCAAATCTGTTATTGGTACCAAATGGGTGTTCAGAAACAAACTCAATGAAGAAGGTAAAGTGGTAAGAAACAAGGCTCGTCTAGTAGCTCAAGGCTACTCTCAGACATAGGGAGTCGACTACGACGAGACATTTGCTCCTGTTGCTAGACTTGAATCTATTCGCATGCTTCTGGCTTTCGCCTCTTTCAAACAATTTAAACTTTTTCAAATGGATGTGAAAAGTGCTTTCCTAAATGGGTTTATTAAAGAAGAAGTTTATGTCAAACAACCTCCAGGTTTTGAAAATCCTAAATTCCCTCATCATGTGTTTAAGCTTTCCAAAGCTCTTTATGGTCTTAAACAAGCCCCTCGTGCTTGGTATGAAAGACTAAGCTCATTCTTATTATCCCATGGATTTTCTAGAGGAAAAAGTGATAAAACTCTTTTTATACAGAAAACCTCCTCTGACATTCTTATTATTCAAATTTACGTTGATGACATCATTTTTGGTAGCACTAATCCAGAATTATGCAAGAAATTTGAAGTACTTATGCAGGGTGAGTTTGAAATGAGCTTGATGGGAGAACTTACGTTCTTTCTCGGACTCCAGATCAAACAATATGAAAATGGCATCTTTATTTGTCAATCTAAATATACCAAAGAACTTATTGTTAAGTTTGGAATGAATGACGCCAATCCTGCTAAAACTCCCATGAGCCCTGCTACACATCTGGTAAGTGACTCAAAAGGTACAAGTATCAATGCTTCTCTTTATCGAGGTATGATTGGATCACTACTTTACATAACTGCTAGTCGACCAGATATAATGCTTTCAGTATGTAAATGTGTTCGCTTTCAGTCATCTCCCAAAGTATCTCATCTTACTGCAGTTAAAAGAATCCTTCGTTATCTTGTTGGCACAGTTAACTATGGCTTATGGTATCCTCGCACAACTTTCTTTGATCTTATTGGTTTCTAAGACGCTGACTATGCAGGTGACAGGATTGATAGAAAAAGCACCAGTGGTGCAAGCTTCTTTCTTAGGAAATCTCTTGTTTCTTGGCACATCAAGAAACAGGACTGTACTGCTCTCTCTACAGCTAAATCTGAATATGTTGCTCCAGGACATTGTTGCACTCAACTCCTTTGGATGGGCAAACAACTCCCTGATTATAATCTATTTTTTAAACCAATTCCCATGCTATGTGATAATACTAGTGCAATTGAACTATCCTACAATCCGGTTGATCATCCTAGAACTAAGCATATATTGATGTTCGTTATCATTTTATTAGGGATCATGTTTAGGATGGTGATGTTGATATTGCCTTCGTTAGCACTGATTTTCAATTAGCTGATATTTTTACAAAACCTCTTTTAGAAGAACGATTTTGTGCTCTACGTGACTTGCTTGGAATTTCGCCTGATCCCTTTTAATTTCCCTCAGTTTATTGCCTTAAGTATATTTGTATTTTTCTTACCAGACTCCCTTAATTTTTTAATGCTTATTTTACTATGTCATTATTACCTTTTACCCTTTCACTTGTCATTATTACTGCCTTTAGTTGAAAAGCTGTCAGGCGGTGTGGGAAACGGTTTCCAAGGGTCTGCGTCCTGTCCTTTCCTCTCCATCAGCCATCACGTCTCTTCAGTTCATCTACCACTCACACGATACCCCTTCCATTCCCATTCCTTTTTAACTTCTCCAGTCCCCCAAAATCTCTTCATATCTTTCCCTCTCCTCAAAATACCTCCATTAAAATGGTTCGCAAAACATCCTTCTCTGCTCGTCGAAGCCAGCGCACTAAATCAAAACCACCCACCACCTCTACCACTCCGGTTCCGGTGGAATCCGATCACTCTGAAAACACCATGTCCACTTATCAAAGTCCAAAGAGAAACCCTATTTCTTCTAAGAAAGTCGGTAAAAGACCCATGCAATCTCCTGATGAAGAGTGTGTTAAGAGGCCCAAGAAAGAATTTTCTCTTGCTGATTTGGATGAGACCCTTGATTTCTGGGATGCCTCTGCGTGTGAAAAGCTTGTCGCTCTTAAGGACAAACCTCTGGCTCATGGTAGACTTGTGGACTTGGAGGCTATGGATTCTCTCAATTGCTCTCTGATTCCATGGTTTGCTGCTCAAGACTGGTCAAATTTCTTCTCTGCCGAACCCGTTGACATCCCTGAGGATCTGGTAAGGCTATTCTATGCTAATCTCCTTCCCTGTTCTTCTGGTGGTTTTGAAACAATGGTTTTGAACACTCGCATTGTTATTACTAAAGCTATTCTGTGCCGCATTCTGGGCTGTAAGTCTTCTGGTTACTCTGACTTTTTTAAAATCTCCTGGCCTGCTGATTTTGAGGTCTCGTTTGACCAGGCCAAGACCTTTTTATCTGATAAGACTGATATTCCTGAAGGGAAACTAGGCCCCCTAGACCTATCTTTTGAAATGCGCGTACTTGCCTATATTGTTGGTACTACCTTGCTTCCTCGGACTGGATCTCTTAGTTCTTTGTCTCAACGTGACACCCTGATTGTCTATTGCCTGGTCACTAAGAAGAAATTGGATTTAGCTGCCTGGATTATTGAATATATGCTTGAAAGTACTGCTGAATGTGCATCTCTTCCATATGGCATTCTCATCACTCGTATCTTGCATTTTTATAAAGTAAATATCTCTGAGTGGAAAACCTTATCTTTAACTGCTTGTTATAACTCTCGCACATTTGCTTCAATTGGGTATGTTCATCTTAATGACTCATGGGTTCGTAAGGAACCAAAATCCCCCAAGCCTGTTGATGATATTGCTGGTCCTTCTAAGGCTTCTGCTCCAGTTGAAACTGAGCCTGCAGGTAAGTTCAAAGATGCTCTGGCTGATGTCAATGACCTGTTGCTGAGTTTGCACTACAAAAGTGAGAAGGCCTTTGAGGATATTGCCGAGCTCAAGTTGGATGTAGGTAGATTCTCTCTTAAACTTGATAATGCTGTAACAGACTCTGCTGCTGCCATAAGGCAGGTTCATGCTCGTATTGATGCTGTTTCCACAGACGTTCAAGCCAGAATCACTGCCATGTCCACTGATGTTCAGACCAAGCTGGACCGAATGACTGACAATGTTGTGAACACTCTTACTTATTTTCTTGCTCCACGCTAAATTTAACTCTTTGGGTCTGTAATATTCAGGACAACCTAGCACTGATGTGCCTATTTTTGCTTTGCTCCTTTTTGGTTGATGCCAAGGGGGAGAACAGATTTAGTTTAGTTATGTGAATATCGTATTATCCTTTCTATGCCTTATGTCTTTTGTTTGAAGGGTGACTCACTCAGGGGGAGTCAACTAACCTCCCTACCCTGGAGACCTAAAAACTTGTCTATCAAAACAAAGCTAACACTCAGGGGGAGTTAGCACACTCAGGGGGAGTCAGCTATCAGCGTTGAACAGTCGACTTCAGAAACAAAGGGAAGTATCCTAGCACATACACTCCCTCACTTTTTGTCATCACCAAAAAGTAGGAGATTGTTAAGTTAATTCAGAATGTATTTTGATTATGAAAAAAAGAATGCGATACCTAAATCAGTCTATGTGCTTCCTGCAGGTTTCGGACCCCATTGATTGAGAGTTGATTCTATGGATCGTTAATTGATTGATTACGGAGTCAGCTATGGAAAGATTAGATTGACAGCCGCTCTTCCCGTAGGATTGGTTATTGCTCTTGCCTTATTCTGTGGAGATATTTATATCCCTAAGAGAATCAAATCTCTTGGGTCAAATCTCTCTAGCTTCAGGATCTCGTCAATCTCTCTCAATCATATCTCGTCCAAGGTTCTGCCATGTTTTCCCGCAACGGTCTCCCTGCCTTGTTACTATTTATTCAAGAGTTTCTGAAGACCTCCTTACGCTTCGAATTACAATCTACTATCTCTAAGTCTTTTACTTACAAACTGTACTCCTGAGAGTTTACGAGAGTTTTACAAGAAAAGAAAGAGAGATCGTGTAGTGAGGTAATAGTCGTGTCACTGAAGTTTGGTCTGATTCTCTATAAATCAGACACTATCGTTAGTGGTGAGCGAAGGATTAAAAACCACCTGTGAGAAGACGTTTATGGTTAACGATAAACCATACTTGTAATTGTGTTTGCTAAATTCTTGAAGAGAGATCACTCCCTTGTGACCCAAGGGGACTGGATTAGGAACCATTTGGTTCTGAACCAGTATAAATACTCTGTGTCGTTCCTTACTCATTTACAGCATTTCTATTTCTGCATAAATCAGTTTTTATATTTCTAAGTCAACTTACGAATTGCTCAGTCGACTAAATACAGCAGTTTTAACAATTCAACCCCCCTCTTTTATTCATCAAGCTCTTATATTTCCTTATGATTTATCTATTTTGCAATTTACAATGTCTTTTATAGGCATAAAAAGTTACATGAATAGTAATAGAAATAGTAGTGGAATATGCATAAATAGTTTGGGATATGGGATAATACCATAAACATCATGGGCAGACATTTCCCTTCTGTGTATAAATATTTCAATTTCAAATCTTTCACAATACTTCTCCTTGGATGCCCATATATGAATATTTGTAACGCATTATTTGCTGCCTCATTAACAACCTTACCATGAAAACCTATTGGGACAAGACGTTGGTTAAGGGAAAAAAAGTACAGCGCGCATTTTACTCCCTCTAATGAAAACATCACTTAATGTGTCGGAAACGACGCATTATCGAATGTTGAGGTTGGTAATGACTTTGTGAATAGATCAGCCAAGTTGTCACTTGAACAAATTTGTTGAACTTTTATTTCACCATTCTTTTGAAGATCATGAGTGAAAAAGAATTTTGGTGAAATATATTTTGTTTTGTCTCTTTTAATATATCATTCTTTCAATTGTTCTATGCATGCAGTATTATCTTTATACAATATTGTCAAAATCTCTTTTTTCAAAAATCCACACATTTCCTGAATGTGTTGAGAAATTAACCTCAGTCAAACACATTCCCGACTTGCTTCATGCATTGCTATTATTTCTGCATGATTTGAGGAAGTAGCAACTAGAGTTTGTTTTGTTGAACGCCATGATATAATTGTACCCCCACATGTAAATAAATAGCCTATTTGAGATCGACCTTTATGTGAATCAAACAAGTATCTTGCATTTGCACAACTAATTAATGGCAAGTCGGATTCATTTGAATAAAACAAACCCTTGTTGATTGTTCCTCGGAGATATCTGAATAAATATTTATACCACTCTAGTGTCTTAGTGTCAAGGAAGATCTATCTTTCTAATAAGTTTACAGAAAAAGCAATATTAGGTCTGGTATTATCATATACATTAATGCCCTAAGTGCACTAAGATATGGTGTTTCAGCACCAAGAATATTTTCATTATTTTCATGAGGAATGGATCTTTATTTATGTAAAGTGATCTTACGACCATCCGAATACTCAATGAATGAGCTTTATCCATGTAAATCGCTTTAAAGTCTTTGTTAGTGTATGTTGATTGATGGATAAAAATTTCATTTGTTAAATGCCTTATTTGAAGACCAAGAAAAAAAATTTTATTTTCAAGATCTTTCTTCAAATAATCTACTGCCTTTGGAATCTCTGTCGGAGTTCCAATAATATTCAAATCATTAGCACATACAGTAATTATAACAAACTCAGATCCAGACCCATTTATAAAGATACAACGACAAATTGGATCATCTTTGTACCCTTCTTTTAGTAGGTATTCGCTAAGGCAGTTATACCACATGTGACCCGATTGTTTCAGTCCATATAGGGATTTTTAAAGCTTTATTAAACAAGTTTCTTGGGAACCTTTATATGCTTCAAGCATTTTGAATCTTTTTGGGATTTTCATAAATATTTTGTTGTCGAATTACCGGTATAATAGGCAGCGACAACATCCATTAGACGCATATCAAGTTTTTCATGCACTGGCATACATATAAGATATCTGAAGGTAATTGCATTCACTACGGGAGAATATATCTCCATATAATAAAAATCCAAGTCTTTGCGAAAATCCTTGTGCCACAAGTTTTGTATCTAGCGACTTCATTTTTCTTATTTCGTTTTCGCACAAAAACCCATTTATATCCAACTTGTTTTACACCTTTAGGTTTTTGGACGATAGGTCCGAAAAGTTTCTGTTTCTCAAGTGAAGCCAATTCTGCTTGATTTTCGCCTTTCCACATTGGCCAATCATTTCGTTGTTTACATTTACCAACAGATTTTAGTTTAAGATCCTCATCTTGTTGCATTACATCAACAACAACATTATATGCAAAAGCATTGTTTATAACAACATTATTTTGGTTCCATTTTTTCTCGTTAAGACATAATTTATTGAGATTTCTAAATTTTCATTATTTTCAGGTTCCTGAACCTCCTTTGAGGTATTATTAATCGTTATGTCTTGGAATGCTTCTTGAGAAACTTTTTCCATATGATGACCATTTTGATCATTTGCTCATTTTCTTTTTTGAGGATTTTATCTTTGGAACTAAGAGGTCTACCATGCTTTAGGCGTATCTTAGACTCATTTGCACAAATAGATTGTCCTACTGGTACATCAACTCGAGTTGGAGCATTTGCAGTTGGTATATGGGATTTAGTAATCCTTGGTAGGTCAGTGAATGCATCTGGCAGTTGATTTGTAATATTTTGTAAATAAATTATCTTTTGAACTTCCATTTCACATTGATTTATACGAGGATCTAAATGAGATAATGGTAGTGCATTCCAGTCTATCTCCTTTGCTAACAGTTTTTTCTCTCCCTCTAATGTTGGCAAACTTATTCATCAAAATGAAAATCTGCAAATCTTGCAGTAAATAAATCTCCCCTCATGGGTTCAAGATATTTAAGAATAGAAGGAGATTCATAGCCAATATATATTCCAACCTTCTTTGAGGGCCCATCTTTGTAGCTTCCATCTATATTGATCTTGACCCCTATCTCTGGCATGTTCCACTTAACTTGTTTCCACATTTTGACATGTCTCATTTGTTGCACCCTCTAGCATAGGTCTGCCCATGTTTGAATCTTGTCAAAATTAGGAAAAGCTAATCCTAGAGCTGCCTATATATTCTACAGTATGTCATATTTCATCTTTGTTACCACATATTTTTTTGATCTCCATACTTGCAAGAACATCTATTCTTGCACAGTTCCCACACAATCATCACAGGTGTAATTTTCATGATTAGCTAATGAACACTATTTTTGGTTCTTGTATCCCACCATGTCAGTATGAAGTTGTTTATATGTGTTACCTGCCATCTGATGCCTAGTGGAGCCCTAAAGAATGTCCATAACTGTTTTACTGCTTCCCTCTCTTGGAACACATGTTGAATTATTTCACTATGAGGATTGACACAACAGTTACAACTTGTTACAATATTGAGCCCAAATTTTGCTATCACATCATCAAATGGTAATCTTTTCCTCAATGTTCTCCATGCCAAAAGGGACATTTTAAATGGCACATTTTTATGCCAGACTTTCTGCATAATTTTGGTCCTCTGTCTCCTTGTTCTAATTGTTTCCCAGGCACTAAAGTTTGCAAATTGACCATTTCAGGAAGGTTCCTAGATGGCATAGTCGTTTTGCTCCCCATCTCCTATGCTCACTCTGGTTATCAACTGCATTGCCTTATCCATTAATGTACTAGCTAGCTTCTGCTCATCTCATTCCTCATTGCAGATGAAATCACTTACTCTGACTTTGTGGGATCTTGGACCTAGATTATAGATATTAGCCAAAGCTCCTTTTCCTGTCCAATTATCCCACCAAAAATTGCATTCCCCATTTTGAATCTTCCAGGATATGTTTTTTTTCTTGCTTTTTCTCTTATTTGTATCATCTTCCTCCAGGAATGAGACTGGTTTTCTGCTTTCTTCCTTGATACTGGATGTGATCTGGAGCAATATTTGGCTTTCAGAAACTCATCCCATAAAGATTCTTTAGTCCTCTGGTAACAGAATAGAGGAGGAAGAGAAGTTGTAACTCATTATTCAAATAATTCACAAAATCACGTAATCCATATCAACCAATCCTAATCAAAGGACCCGACAATTAATTTTAACTCATAACATTACAAAATATGTGGGCCAACTTCGAAATAGATAGTAGATTAGATAGTGGACCAACTCTGAGCCTATAGATATGGACCAACTCTGAAAATAAAGTAGTAAATTAGATAGTGGACCAACTCCAATAGAATTGTAATCATAGATTTCCAGGCTACAAATTGATAAGCCAATGAATCTGACACATAATAACATACGCTTCGTAATAAATAATCAGGTTATCAAGAACTTGTTCAAAATGTCTAACCCAGCACGTATGTCCGCACGTTCGACCATATATCAAACATGCATATAATTTTCAATACGTTAAACAACAAGGTAACAAAAACCAGGAGTAGATATTCGCTTAACAATCCAAGAAAAACAACACATATTTCAAGTATAAATTCAAACACAACAAAAAGGTAAACGATTACACCTAGGGTAGTAGACATATAAGAAATGTATGCACAATATTCCGCGTGGACAAATTCCACAAAAGAAAGGGATAGAACCACCTACCTCTATCCGAAGAAGTAAATACTACTCAACAATTACTTTTTCCAGTTGAATCTCCTCCAAACGACCTTGTTCTAAGTAAAAAAAAAACCGAATATATAATTAATTTAATATATACTAACTCAAATCCCTAGGTCTAAAACTGTTCTCAAACTATGAACAAATTACGTTTACTAAGTATATAACTTTGGGATAAACATTCACTTTCCACATCTCAAATACCATACTTTTAAGGTGAAATATGTTAGAATTTTAGTCTAAAATAAGTAATAACTGATGTTTGGCAATATTTGCCTATTCTACCTTAATATTTCCGCACATTTTAATATTTTATTCGCCCATTGCACGAAAATAATTGTGATTGTTGCGCTCACTTATTGTGTTTGTGATGTTAGGAATGATTTGGATGAATACGAGTGCAAACAGAGTGAAGATGGATGAAATCGAGCAAGAATTGATGAACTTAGCGAACCGTGGGATATGGCATTAGACGGAAAGTTATGGAGCAAGCTACGGATTTGTTATAGCTTCCGGCCCCAGACGCCATAACCATGCGAGGCATGGCTTGCAGCGCGCGACATCCAAATGCCATAACCATGCGAGGCATTCCCCATGACTTTCAGTTCTGCGACCCCAACTTTTCCAATTCAGTTTAGGCTTAGGATTAACTTATGGGAAGACTTTGTAAACCCTATAAATAGTTATTATTTTCATTTTTTTGGGGGGGGGGGGTTAGATTTTGGAGCAAGTTGTGAGTTCCTAACATATTGAACCAAGGGTTTAATTCCTTTTCATCATCTATTACAATATTTAATCTTTCTTCCATGAATTCTTGTGTTGTTATTATGAATACGAGTAGCTAAACCTATCGTTCTAGGGTTAGAGAAAATACATGAAGGTTGATGTTTGAAAGTTTGAATTCTTCCTATTGATTTAACCAAGAATTTTAAACGTCGTGCCACGACGTTAACTAAGGCGCTTCTCGGGAGGCAACCCGAGCTTTGTATGTAAATGTAAAAATTAAAAGAAAAAAGAAACAAAAAAATAGAAAAAGAATAAAAATACAAAAAAGAGTCGTGCCGCGACGTTAAATCAAGCGCTTATTGGGAGGCAACCCAATTTTTATTGTTTTCGTCATTCTGTTTCTTTAGTATTACGTCGTTCTTGTTGTTTTTGCAGGGCTCGGGAGTTCCGGATGGTGAGCTGTGTTTGAAGCAGTGGTTGAATCATCGCGTGCATCAAAAATTTCAGTTGGAACAGCTACGCTACCAGAGAAGCTTCGCACACGCTATGACACGAGCAAAACAGTGAATGACAAATTTTGAAAGCCATAGCCTTGTGTCGCAGCAACATCGCGTACACCAACATTGACTGAAAATTATGTTGAAAGCTCTAACCAGGCGTCGCTGCCCCTGTGTCGTGACTGAATCAGTGAGTGAAAACTTTGAAACGCCATAGCCTGGCGTCGCGTAAGCTATAGCGTGCAGCAAAACCATGTTCTAGGAGAAAGCTACGTGATCAGAGCTGTGTCGCTTGAGCCATCGCGCACATCAAATAGTGGGTAGAAATTTTTAGACACTATAGCTGGGCGTCGCATACGCCATAGCGTGAAGGAAAGAACAACAAAACGTGAAGCACAGGCAGAAACGCCACAACATCCGCATCACTGTGGCCATCGCATGGAACAAACAGTGAACACCAAATTGAACCACGCTATAAGCAGGCGTCGCGTATGGCCTAGCGTCTCAAGTAAGTTTAAATATTTTAACGGGTCGACCCAGTTTCGACCCGTTACCCGAGAGTTAAAACATAAAACACTCTTTTCTTTCCCTCTCCCACTCAATTTGAACCTAAAAAGAAAACAAAAGCTGAGACACAAGCACACTGCTCGATCTCATCCTCTTCCCTTCAAAATTACAGTGATCATATCTTTCTCTCCACGCCTCTGGTAAGTTCTCTCATCTTTCTCTTCTCTTATTTCTCTCACGAAGCATAGCCCCCTGTCCTTAGTTATAGTTTTGCTAATACTTGTGAATAACTTGAATCCTTGGCGGGTCTTTGCGAAATTGTGAACCCTTGATGGGTGATGATTGGTAGTTGTTAAAGTCTCCCACAAAATTTGGGAGAGTTGATTCCCTCTAAATAATTGTGAAACCAAAACTTAAAACCGATGAACACAAGGTGTTCAACATAATGCGACAATGAGGAAAAGCTTGTAACTTTGCGAATTCTTGAGTAGCATAGTTCCATATAGGCATGAATTGAATAAAGTGAGGTCCGAGTAATTGAATTGCTTACTTTTGGTGCTAGTTTCGACTTGATCATGAGCTACTTACGCTAAAGAGCAAGGTTGTGCGACCTATGCACCGAGGCTTCAATGTATACTTTGCCTATTGCCTCAACTACTTTCTTTGATTTGTTCATGTTAAGTCAATTGTTTTCATATCATGTGAGTCGTTGTAGTAGTTAGAAACAAGTGTGGGGTTGTTCTTATACCCCGAGGAGATTGTCTCTTATTTACTCGGGATATTAATATCCAAAATTGTGGTGCAGGTACTATGGCGAAAACAACGCAAAAGGCCTCTTCTTCTTCTAGTGCATTGGCTGCCCAAAGGTCAAAATTGGGGGTAGCCTCGACTAGTAAAGCGAAAAAGGGAAAAACAAAGGCTAAAGCACCGAGTAAAGCAAAGCCAAGGGTTCCGAAAGAGGAAATCTCTATTCCAAGGCCCGGGGGAAAGACAAGGTTTGGTCTACCTTGTGTGAAGAAACGGGAGAGCCAAACTTGGTACAAAAATGTGAAACTCTCGGGCTGCATCCTGAAACAAGCTATAGATGAAAGAAAATTGATCCAAAAGTGTCGAGCCGTAAGAGAAGCAGTTCTTGGGATGAAGTGGGATTCGGTATTTGCGAGTCCGGGGCATGCGAATCTTGATCTTGTGTTGAAATTCTATGCCAATTGGGATCCGAAGGAAGCTTGGCGGGATGATGATATGGTACAAGTCCGGGGATGTAAAGTGAAGCTGGATGCCACCGCTTTGTGCAATATTTTAGGGGTGGAAGATCATGATATTGAGGAGCTCCACGACTTCATTAAAAGGCCTGACTATAAGGCTATGCGAGACACCCTCTGTGGCGCGGATTCTACACATCTGTGGACATGCGCAGAGGATACTGGAAGGCATAAGTGTATGTTGTTCTCGCTATTCCAAAAGAAGGCTCGTGTCTGGATGAAGTTTATTAATGCTCGCATTCTACCATGTTGCCATTTTTCTAGTATGACCAAGACACGAGCGTGTATGATCTACTTCTTCATGTTGGGAAAACCGGTGAACATTGGGTATTACATGCTTAAATTGATGAGGAAGATACACCTCAAAAAGGCGTGTCACCGGTTGTTTTTCTATAACATTCTCACCCAGTATCTAGAGAAGGCGGGGGTGCCTATTGATGCGATTGGTGATCGTATTGTCCCCGATATAGAGAAGAAGATTGATATTGCCGCGGTTAAGGGTGTAGTTGCTAGTACCCATGCCAAGTTTACCGCGGATGAGTGGCGTGAGACGGACGCCAACCTATCATCCCGTAAGTATTTGATGATAGAGTATTTCGCAAAGGCCGCAGGGATGGATACAGGCACTTGATCGGGCTGTACCTTTGTTGGATTCGTCCAAACGATTGCTGGGCATGACTCAGAAGGTCGTGATACCCCCTGAGAAGGATGAGAACACAGATTCTGAGATCGTGGCTAAAGACAAGGACAGTGATGATGATGAGAGTAGTGAAGAAGAGGAAGAAGAAGAAGAGGAGGAGGAGAAGGCACGCACTCAACCACATAGGCCTGGAGGTTCTTCGAGAGCTCAGGCAGTTGCCCCTACCACTACTCCTCCAATAGCTGCTGGTGTTGACACTCTCGGGCATACTGAGCGGGAGGATTCTGATGAGGATGTGGAGGATTAGGCCGCTTGACCTTCAGGGAAGTTCCTTTACCTCTTGTACTTTGTTATTTACCGCACTGAGGACACTGCTTAGTCTTATGTATGGGGTGGGGGACTTCCCAAGTTTTGAGGTTATGGATGATTGTACCCTTAGGAATTTAATTTTAGCAATTTTTTTTTGTCACTTGACGTTATTTTTAATTGTTTCTTGCTTTAATATATAAAAAAAAAATATGAAGAAAAAAATTAGAAAACTAATGAAAAATTCCAAAAAGATTTTTTTTAGCTTTAGTTAGTGGTATAGTCATCCGCCCCATAGTTTTTCTTATGGCCTCGATTCTTTTCCACGGGTAGACCTTTGTACCGGGTATTTTTATTTTTAGGAGTAGTTTATTAATATTAGTTAGTAGAATATTTTAAGGAAAATGGTAGAATGCTAGGTGCCTCTGGTTTGTTTGATACCGGTGAATTTGGACTTGCGCTTATGCTATTTGTGAATCCTTTTTGGTTCTAAAATTTTAATGCATGCCTAGAAAATATTGAATGACCTTCTTGAGACGCTTAGGTTCAATTACTTGACTCTTTGTGAACTATTGTTCCTTAGTGCTTAAATTTCACGAATTGCACTTTTTTTTTTGCTTGAACCGAGAGTTGGAATGAAACCGTCTTTAGTGAACTGTGTGCCATGTGTGATGTGAGTATTCTTTTCTTATGTTCCGTGCCGCATATTAATGTCTAAAACTTGCCCTGTGTGTGTCCAAAGCGAAATCCTAAGTTTGCTCTAGTCGGGAGATGATACACGCGTTTCTTTGATTAGCCATTCTAGCCTTGATTAGCCTACCCTTTAATATTATCCTTCTTAAGCCCTTTTGAGCCTATTGACCTTTTTGTTGGCACCCACATTTCAAGCCTTACTCCTTTTGTTCTTAATTATCTCTTTTTGAACCCTTAACTCCTTGTAGCACTTTAATTGAAAAATATTTGATTGTTTGTGGAGTTGTGGTTGGAGTAATTAGGTAGCTTTTGAGTGGAACCGATAAAAGAAAATAATATGGTGCATTTCAAAAAAAAAAGGAGAACTATTGGCAAGGTTGAGAAAAATATTGAAAAGAAAAAAATGAAATGAAAAAGGAAAAAAAAAAGAAAACAAAAGAAAAAAATCTCAATCCTTGCTAGTGTTGTGCAAAAGTAAAGTTGCAAATTGTTTAAATTGAAAGGAGACTTTTGGGTGGTTGCTTGGTTGGTTTTGAGAAGAATGGTGGAAAGAAAAAAAATTAAAGTGTCGTATTAAAGTGCTTAGGGAGGTAGTCACTATTTATCCATATTTATCCTACCCGTCCTTTAGCCTACATTACAACCCGTAAAGTCCCAGTTAATCCCGATTGGAGTGAGCTTACATTAGTGGAGTCCTACACTACGGGAAAGCCTATGGTACGTTGTGTGTGGCGCGTGAACTTCTTTTGGAGAGCGAGTGAATTCTTTCTATATTATGTCCCTCATTTACTCTTGATATATTCTTTGTGTGATATTTTGGGACACTCTCTTGATTATTTTTGGTGAGGGCACATGTTTGCGTGAGATAGGTGAATTTTTGACTCCTTGGTAGAGTGAGTGGGTGTGATTTTATGAACGCTTGGTTTCATTGAGTCGGTTGTTGAGGTTGAGATGTCTTGAGTGGGTTGTTCGAGTATTTTGTAATGTGATGAATTTTTGGCATGTTGAGGGTCACATGGTATGCATTTATGCTCTTGTTTAATGGTCGGTATCAACCATAACCATAGGTAGACCTGTTCTATCAAGTGTTGGTTTAGCTAGGAAGTTGCTTTTGATGATTGCTCGAGGGCGAGCAAAGGTCTAAGTGTGGAGTGGTGATGTTCGGCAATATTTGCCTATTTTACCTTAATATTTCCTCACATTTTGATACGTTATTCGCCCATTGTACGAAATAATTGTGATTGTTGCGCTCACTTATTGTGTTTGTTATTGTAGGAATGATTTGGATGAATACGAGTGCAAACGTAGTAAAGATGGATAAGATCGAGCAAGAATTGATGAACTTAGCTAATTGCGGGATATGGCATTAGACGGAAAGCTATGGAGCGAGCTACGGATTTGTTATAGATTCAGGCTTCCAAAAGCCATAGCCATGCGAGACATGGCTGCAGCATCAGACTCTCAGACGCCCTAACCATGCGAGGCATGGCTTGTAGCGCGCGACTTTCAAACGCCATAAGCATGCGAGGCATTCCCCATGGCTTTTAGTTCTGCGACCCCAACTTTTCCAATTTCATTTAGACTTAGGATTAACTTATGGGAAGACTTTGTAAACACTATAAATAGTCTTTTAATTTCGTTTTTAAAGGAGGTCAAATTTCTGGAGCAAGTTTTGGAGTTCTTACACTTTGAATCAAGGGTTTAATTCCTTTTCATTATCTATTACAATATTTAATCTTTCTTCCATGAAGTCTTGTGTTGTTATTATGAATATGGGTAGCTAAACCTACTAGGGTTAGAGTAAATATATGAAGGTTGACGTTTGAAAGTTGATTTCTTCCTATTGATTTACCATTACGGATTGTTTATTCTTTCTTGAGCCTAATTGTTTGGTTATCAGGGCCCGCTAATTGAACACTATCTACGGTTTACAACTTGAACTCGACAGAGGGAACTTGTGAATGCAAATAAGAAAGAATAGGGCTTGATTGTGAATCTGGGCATCAGGGAATCGATTTGCGGGTAGGATAGACATATACCTATTCGCCTTGCTTAGCTAAATACAGAGTTCTTTAATGCATGCATGTGATTTAATTCCATAGAAATATAGGCATTAGAGTAGCTTGCATAGATTCGTGAAGAATCGACACATTTTCACGAATATAATTAACCTGTTAGTTAGCAATCTAGGAAATCAAGACGTAGAATCAACTGGAAAACTCAACTGGATTGTTCGTAACTCTGACTCTGGACCGTTCTCTTTTATTGATAACAACCTATAATTTGCTCTGTTACTTGACTTCAGTTATTTGTTTTTAATTATTGTTTTAGTTAGTAAAAATCTCAACCATCATTGAAAAAGATCCTGGATAATTTTTAGGAAATTGTTTGCTAGAATATAGTCATTAACACTCTATTTGTTTCTTTTTTTTTTCTTTTAATTTTTACGTTTACATACAAAGCTCGGGTTGCCTCCTGAGAAGCGCCTTAGTTAACGTCGTGGCATGACGGTTACAATTCACGGTTCTCGCAATGAAACGGAGGTACGATGATCCACTAAACCTCCCCAATATCGCTTAACTCTTTGCCTGTTCACTAAAAATGACTTCTCGGAATTCGGGGCTCTTAATTCAACCGCTCCATGCGTTGTAACACGAACTACCTCAAAGGGGCCCGACTATCTAGACTTCAATTTTCCCGGAAATAATTTCAATCTAGAATTGAACAACAATACCAACTGGCCCGGCTCAAATTGACGAGGCTCAATGTGTTTGTCATGCTATTTCTTTGTCCACTCTTTGTATAACTTCGCATTCTCATAAGCGTGGAAATAGAACTCATCTAGCTCATGCAACTGAAGCATCCTCTTTTCACCCGCCACTTCCATATCCGAGTTTAGCTTTTTAATTTCCCAATACGCTTTATGTTCTAACTCGACAGGCAAGTGACAGGCTTTTCCGTAAACAAACCTATATGGAGAGGTTCCAATAGGTGTTTTAAAAGCCGTTCTATAGGCCCAAAGAGCGACATCGAGCTTCATAGACCAATCCTTCCTTGAAGTATTAGCAGTTTTCTTAAGAATCCGCTTTATCTCCCTATTTGACACCTCCACTTGGCCACTCGTTTGAGGATGATACGCAGTATCTACCTTGTGACGCACCCCATACTTGTTTCTACCAACCTAATTAAATACTTTATGAGAATCAAACAAATGCATGGTTAGTTGTGAAAGTGTTGGATGATACGCAGTATCTACCTTGTGACGCACCCCATACTTGGCCAAATATTTATTGAACAAGCGATTGCAAAAATGTGTACCTTCATCACTGATGATGGCTCGTGGCGTTGCAAAATGAGTAAAAATATTTTTCATCAAAAATTTGACCACCAAACTCGCATCATTGGTTGGAAGTGCAACAGCTTCCACCCACTTTGACACATAGTCGACTGCTACAAGTATGTATTTGTTGCCATTAGAAGGTGGAAACAGACCTATAAAATCAATTCCCTAACAATCGAACAACTCAATCTCCAGGATGTTATTCAAGGGCATCTCGTGACGCCTTGAAATATTACCGGTTCTTTGGCAACGATCACACTGTTTAACAAAGGCATGAGCATCCTTGAATAGAGTAGGCCAAAATCCTGGAATACATCTCCTCGCCAATTGGTCTGGGCCAATTTTATACAAATATGGCTCATCCCAGACATAAAATCTACTCTCATGGAGGAGTCTTCTTCTCTGTTCATACTGTAGCTTCAGGTGGATACATATTTCTCACCATCAAGTTCACCATATCTGCATACCAGGGCACCTCGGTTACCTGCAGAGCAAAACGTTGCTCGTCTGGAAAAACTTCATTTATCTTAGGCCCCTCATCTACATGTTTTTAATCTCTCAGCCTCGACAAGTGATCGGCCACTTGATTCTCGGTCCCTTTTCGATCTCGGATCTCCACATCAAACTCTTGGGGTAGAAGAACCCAACGAATCAGTCGCGGGTTGGAATCTTTCTTCTCAAATAAATACCGAATTGCGGCATGATCAGTATAGACGATAACCCGAGTACCAACCAAGTAAGATCGGAACTTATCAAAAGCATAAACAACAACTATCAGCTCATTCTCGGTGGTAGTGTAATTGGATTGGGTAGCATCAAGAGTCTTGCTTGCATAATACATAGAGTTAAAAATTCTACCCTTTCTTTGCCCGAGAACAGCCCCAACAGCAGTATCACTCGCCTGACACATCAACTCAAAAGGTAGAGACTAATCAGGAGCAATAATAATATGTGCAGTCACCAACCTCTTTTTCAGTTATTCAAACGCCTTTAGACATGCATCATCGAATTCAAACTTCGCATCCTTCTCTAAAAATTTGCACATGGGATTTGCTATCTTCGAAAAGTCCTTTATGAATCGCCTACAGAACCCAGCATGTCCCAAGAAACTACGCACACCTTTAACAGAGATAGGTGGTGGTAATTTTTCAACTACTTCAACCTTTGCTCTATCAACCTCGATCACTTGCTTTGACACCTTATGGCCAAGTACAATGCCTTCTCGAACCATGAAGTGACATTTTTCCCAGTTTAGTACAAAGTTGGTTTCTTCACAGCGGCTCAGCACGACATCTAAGTTCTTCAAGCAGCCATCAAACGAATCTCTAAAGACTGAGATATCGTCCATGAATACCTCAACAAATATTTCCACCATATCGGTGAAAATAGCCATCATGCATCTCTGAAAGGTTCCCGGCGCGTTACATAGTTCAAACGGCATCCTTCTAAATGCATAAGTGCCATAAGGACATGTAATCATTGCCTTCTCCTGATCTTTTGGTGCTATCACAATCTGGTTGTAGCCCGAGTATCCATCCAAAAAACAGTAATATTCATGCCCAGCTAGCCTATCCAATATCTGATCAATGAAGGGGAGTGGAAAGTGATCCTTTCTGGTGGCCTTGTTCAATTTTCTATAATCAATGCAAATCCGCCACCCTGTGACTGTTCTTGTAGGAATCAATTCATTCTGTTCGTTCGTCACAAATGTCATACCTCCCTTCTTTGGAACACATTGGACTGGGCTCACCCAATTGCTGTGAGAGATTGGAAAAATAATACCAGCATCAAGCCACTTGATAATTTTCATCTTTACAACCTCCTTCATGACTAGATTTAGCCTTCTTTGCTGTTCGACACTTGGCTTATGGCCATCCTCCAAGAGGATCTTGTGCATACAAAAAGAACGACCAATCCCTCTAATATCCGCAATAGTCCATCCAATTTCCCTCTTGCGCTCTCGCAACACTCTTAAGACCTTCTCTACCTCCACATCAGACAACAAAGAAGAAAGGATTACCGGTAAGGTGTTACCCTCACCTAAATAAGCATATCGTAAATGAGCAGGTAAAGGTTTAAGTTCAAGAACTGGAGCTTTCTCAATAGACGGTTTAGCAGGAGCTAGTGTCAGCGGTCTATCAAGCTCCTCAAATTTCTTCCACCCTGAGATGAATTGACACTCCATGTTGAGAATCTCCAAGTATTCCTCAGTCTCTTCATCATTCAGCATATCATCTTCATACATTAGTGCTCTTTCAAGAGGATCATCCTTAGAAGCCAAAAGTGATTTTTAGAGGCAGTCAACTCCCTATCCAGCACTTTTACCATATATAACTCTTCATAGTACGATGGAAGTTGAGTAGCCTGGAACACATTAAATACATCTTCTTCGCTATCTACCATCATGATCATCTTCCCCGCTTTAACTCTAATCGCATCATCAGCAGTAGCCAAAAATCCTCTTCGCAAGATAAGTGGGACTTCTTGATCAGCCTCATAATCCAAGATGATGAAATCAACAGGGAGGATGAATTGGCCTACTTGTACTAGAACATCCTCAATAACTCCCTCAGGGCATGTCAAAGATCTGTCCGCTAACTACATGGTCACTATGGTTGGTCTTGGTTCGCCCAGTCCTAGCTTTCAAAATACCGATGATGGCATTAAATTTATGCTAGCGCCCAATTCTATATATTATGCAAGCAAGACTCTTGATGCTGCCCAATCCAATTACACTACTACCGAGAAGGAGCTGCTAGCCGTTGTTTATGCTTTTGATAAATTCCGATCTTACTTGGTTGGTACTCGGGTTATTGTCTATACTGATCATGCTGCAATCCGATATTTATTTGAGAAGAAAGATTCCAAGCCGCGACTGATTCGTTGGGTTCTTCTACTCCAAGAGTTTGATGTTGAGATCCGAGATTGAAAAGGGACCGAGAATCAAGTGGCCGATCACTTGTCGATGCTGGAAGATAGAAAATATGTAGATGAGGGGCCTGAGATAAATGAAGTTTTTCTAGACGAGCAACTTTTTGCTCTGCAGGTAACCGAGGTGCCCTGGTATGCAGATATGGTGAAATTGATGGTGAGCAATGTGTATCCGCCTGAAGCTACAGCTGAACAGAGAAGGAGACTCCTCCATGAGAGTAGATTTTATGTCTGGGATGAGCCGTATTTGTATAAAATTGGCCCAGACGAATTGGCGAGGAGATGTATTCCAAGTGAGGAAGTCGATTCTGTGTTGCAGAGTTGTCATTCATCTCCCTATGGTTGTCATCATAGTGGTGATAGGACAGCTGCTAAGGTGCTTCAGTCGGGGTTCTTTTGGCCTACTTTATTCAAGGATGCTCATGCCTTTGTTAAGCAGTGTGATCGTTGCCAAAGAACCGATAATATCTCAAGGCGTCACGAGATGCCCTTGAATAACATCCTGGAGATTGAGTTGTTCGATTTTTGGGGAATTGATTTCATGGGTCCGTTTCCACCTTCTAATGGCAAAAAATACATACTTGTAGCAGTCGACTATGTGTCAAAATGGGTGGAAGCTGTTGCACTTCCAACCAATGAAGCTGTTGCACTTCCATCATCAGTGATGAAGGTACACATTTTTGCAATCGCTTGTTCAATAAATATTTGGCCAAGTATGGGGTGCGTCACAAGGTAGCTACTACTTATCATCCTCAAACGAGTGGCCTAGTGGAGGTGTCGAATAGGGAGATAAAGCAGATTCTTGAGAAAACTGTTAATACTTCAAGGAAGGATTGGTCTATGAAGCTCGATGATGCTCTTTGGGCCTATAGAACGGCTTTTAAAACACCTATTGGAACCGCTCTATATAGATTGGTTTACGAGAAGGCCTGTCACTTGTCTGTCGAGTTAGAACATAAGGCGTATTGGGCAATTAAAAAGCTAAATTCGGATATGAAAATGGCGGGTGAAAAGAGGATGCTTCAGTTGCATGAGCTAGATGAGTTCCGTTTCCACGCTTATGAGAATGCGAAGTTATACAAAAAGCGGACAAAGAAATGGCATGACAAGCACATTGAGCCTCGTCAATTTGAGTGAGGCCAATTGGTATTGTTGTTCAATTCTAGATTGAAATTATTTCCGGGAAAATTGAAGTCTAGATGGTCGGGCCCCTTTGAGGTAGTTCGTTTTACAGCACATGGAGCGGTTGAATTATGAGCCCCGGATTCCGAGAAGTCATTTTTAGTGAACGGCAAAGAGTTAAGCGATATTGGGAGGTTTGGTGGATCATCGTACCTCCGTTTCATTGCGAGAACCGTGAATTGTAACCGTCATGCCACGATGTTAACTAAGGCGCTTCTCGGTAGGCAATCCGAGCTTTGTATGTAAACGTAAAAAAATAAAAGAAGAAAAGAAAAATAGAAAAAGAATAAAAAATTACAAAAAGAGTCGTGCCGCGACGTTAAATGAAGCGCTTGTTGGGAGGCAACCCAATTTTTATTGTTTCGTCATTTTATTTCTTTCGTATTACGTAGTTATCGTTGTTTTTACAGGGCTAGGGACTCTCGGATGCTTGAGTGGATTAGTAAGTGAAAAATTGAAAAGCCACGGTCAAGGCGTCGCTCCTTCTACAGCTTAGCAACAAACAGTGCGCACCAAAAATAGACAAGCTATATGCATGCGTCGCTTGAGCTGGGGCGAGGATCACACAGTTAGCACAGAATTTCCTAACGCCATAAGCAGGCGTCGCCTATGCCATGGCGTCGAACAAACAGTGGCTGACACAATTTGGAATGCCATAAGCTGGCGCCGCGTTCCCTGCAGCGTGGCGTGAGGCAAAAACTGCAAAGTTCTTCCATGCTGAAGCCCTACGTCGCGTCTCCTGTGGTGTGGGTAAAACAGTGAAGACAAAAATTTGGAACGCCATAAGCCTGCGTCGTAGCTTCCATTGCGAGTTGTCAACTAGTGAGCACAATTTCTGGCACGCGATAGCCATGCCTCGCACCCCTCACAGCGGCTCATGTAAGTTTAAATATTTTGACGGGTCGACCCTCTTTCGACCCGTGACCTGCGTCCTAAAACACTAAATACGATCCCTTTTCCCTCTCCCACTTGGTTTAAACACTAAAACAAAACAACAAAAGCTGAAGCAACACTCTCTTCTCATCTTCTCCCTTTAACAATTCTTCAGTGCTCATCTTTTGTTTCTCTCAACAACGAATCTTGTAAGTTCTCTCATCTCTCCCTTCTCTTATTTCTCTCTCATTGATGTTATAAACATCCCCTTGGCCCTTAGTTATAGTTTTGCTAGTACTTGTGAATTACTTGAACCCTTGGCGGGTCTTTGTGAAATTGTGCACTCTTGATGGGTGATGATTGGTAGTTGTTAAAGTGATCTCCCATAAAATTTGGGAGGGTTGATTCCCTCTAAATATTTGTGAAACCAAAACTTAAAACCGATGAACACAAGGTGTTCAACATAATGCGACAATGAGGAAAAGCTTGTAACTTTACGAATTCTTGAGTAGCATAGTTCCATAAAGGCATAAATTGAATAAAGTGAGGTCCGAATAATTGAATTTCTTACTTTTGGTGCTAGTTTCGACTTGATCATGAGCTGCTTACGCTAAAGGGCAAGGTTGTGCGACATATGCACCGAGGCTTCAATGTATACTATGCCTATTGCCTCAACTACTTTCTTTGATTCGTTCATGTTAAGTCAATTGTTTTCATATCATGTGAGTCGTTGTAGTAGTTAGAAACAAGTGTGGGGTTGTTCTTATACCCCGAGGAGATTGTCGCTTATTTACTTGGCACTATGGCGAAAACACATCATCTAGTGCGCCGGCTGCCCAAAGGTCAAACTTGGGGGTAGCCTCAACTAGTAAAGCGAAAAAGGAAAAAGCATAGCCTAAAGCACTGAGTAAAGCAAAGCCAAGGGTTCCAAAAGAGGCAATCCCTATTCCAAGGTCCGGGGGAAAGACAAGGTTTGGTATACCTTTTGTAAAGAAAGGGGAGAGCCAAACTTGGTACAAAAATGTGAAACTCTCGGGCTATATCCTGGAACAAGCTATAGATAAAGGAAATTGATCCAAAAGTGTCGAGCCATAAGAGAAGCAGTTCATGGGATGAATTGGGATTCGGTATTTTCGAGTCTGGGGCACGCGAATCTTGATCTTGTGTCGGAATTCTATGCTAATTGGGATCCGAAGGAAGCTTGGCGGGATGATGATATGGTACAAGTTCGGGGATGTAAAGTGAAGCTGGATGCCACCAGTTTGTGAAATTTTGTAGGGGTGGAAGATCATGATATTGAGGAGCTCCACGACTTCATTAAAAGGCCTGATTATAAGACTATGCGAGACACACTCTGTGGCGCGGATTCTACACATCTGTGGACACGCTCAGAGGATACTGGAAGGCACAAGTGTATGTTGTTCTCGCTATTCCAGAAGAAGGCTCGTGTCTGGATGAAGTTTATTAATGCTCGTATTTTACCATCTAGCCATTTTTCTAGTGTGACCAAGACACGAGCGTGCATGATCTACTTCTTCATGTTGGGGAAACTGGTGAACATTGGGTATTACATGCTTAAATTGATGAGGAAGATACGTCTCAAAAAGACGTGTCACCGGTTGTTTTTCTGTATCATTCTCACCCAGTATCTAGAGAAGGCAGGGGTGCCTATTGATGCGATTGGTGATCGTATTGTCCCCGATATAGAGAAGAAAATTGATATTCCCGCGGTTAAGGGTGTAGTTGCTAGTACCCCTGCCAAATTTACCGCGGATGAGTGGCGTGAGACAGACACCAACCTATCGGCCCATAAGTATTTGATGATAGAATATTTAGCAAAGGCCGGTTGGATATGCAGGCATTGGATCGGGGTGTTCCTTTGTTGGATTCGTCCAAGCGATTATTGGGCATGACTCAGAAGGTCGTGATACCCCCTGAGGAGGATGAGAACACAGATTCTGAGATTGTGGTTAAAGACAAGGGCAGTGATGATGATGAGAGTAGTGAAGAAGAGGGAGAAAAAGAAGAGGAGGAGGAGGTGCGCACTCCACCACATAGGCCTGGAGGTTCTTCGAGAGCTCAGGCAGTTGCCCCTACCACTACTCCTCTGGTAGCTGCTGGTGTTGACACTCCCCGGCATACTGAGCGGGAGGATTCTGATGAGGATGCGGAGGATTAGGCCACTTGGCCTTCAGGGAAGTTTCTTTACCTCTTGTACTTTATTATTTACCACACTGAGGACATTGCTTAGTCTAAAGTATGGGGTGGGGGACTTCCTAAGTTTTGAGGTTATGGATGATTGTACCCTTAGGAATTTAATTTTAGCAATTTTAATTTTTGTCACTTGACGTTATTTTTATTTGTTTCTTGCTTTAATATATAAAAAAAATATGAAAAATCCAAAAAATTTTCTTTTTAGTTTTAATTAGTGGTACAGTCATCCGCCCCGTGGTTTTTCTTATGGCCTCGGTTCTTTTCCACGGGTAGACCTTTGAACCAGGTATTTTTATTTTTAGGAGTAGTTTATTATTATTAGTTAGTAGAATATTTTTAGGAAAGGGTAGAATGCTAGGTGCCTTTGGTTTGTTTGATACCGGTGAATTTGGACTTGAGCATATGCTATTTGTGAATCCCTTTTGGTTTTTAAAATTGTGATGCATGCCTAGAAAATATTGAATGACCTTCTTGAGACGCTTAAGTTCAACTACTTGACTCTTTTGTGAACTATTGTGCCTTAGTGCTTAAATTTCACGAATTGCACATTGTTTGCTTGAACCGAGAGTTGGGATGAAACTGTCTTTAGTGAACTATGTGCCATGTGTGATGTGAGTTATCTTTTCTATGTTTCGTGCCGCATATTGATGTCTAAAACTTGCCCCGTGTGTGTTCAAAGCGAATTCCTAGGTTTGCTCTAGTCGAGAGATGATACAGGCGTTTCTTTGATTAGCCATTCTAGCCTTGATTAGCCTACCCTTTAATATTATCCTTCTTAAGCCCTTTTGAGCCTATTGACCTTTTTGTTGGCACCCACATTTCAAGCCTTACTCCTTTTGTTCTTAATTATCTCTTTTTGAACCCTTAACTCCTTGTAGCACTTTAATTGAATTTTTTTTTGATTGTTTGTGGAGTTGTGGTTGGAGTAATTGGGTAGTTTTTGAGTGGAACTGATGAAAAAAATAATATGGTGCATTTTGAAAAAAAAAAAGGAGAATCATTGGCAAGGTTGAGAAAAATATTGAAAAGAAAAGAATGAAATGAAAAAGAAAAAAAAAGAAGAAAACAAAAGAAAAAAAAATCTCAATCTTTGCTAGTGTTGTGCAAAAGTAAAGTTGCAAATTGCTTAAATTGAAAGGAGACTTTTGGGTGGTTGCCTTGTTGGTTTTGAAAAGAATGGTGGAAAGAAAAAAATTTAAAGTGATGTATTAAGGTGCTTAGGGAGGTAGTCACTATTTATCCATACTTATCCTACCCGTCCTTTAGCCTACATTACAACCCGTAAAGTCCTAGTTAATCCCGATTGGAGTGAGCTTACATTAGTGGAGTCCTACACTACGGGCAAGCCTATGGTACGTTCTGTGTGGCACGCGAACTTCTTTTAGAGAGCGAGTGAATTCTTTCTATATTATGTCCCTCATTTACTCTTGAAATATATTCTTTGCATGATATTTTGGGACGCTCTCTTGATTTTTGGTGAGGGCACATGGTTTGTGTGAGATAGGTTAAATTAGTGACTTCTTGGTTGAATGAATGGGTGTGATTTTGTGAAAGCTTGGTTTCATTGAGTCGGTTTTTGAGGTTGAGATGTCTTGGGTTGGTCGTTCTAGAGTTTTAAAACTTGGTGACTTTTTGGCATGTTGTTGTGGGTCACATGGTATGTATTTATGCTCTTGTTTAATGGTCGGTACCAACCATAACCATAGGTAGACCTGTTCTATCAAGTGTTGGTAATTAGTTGGGGAGTTGTTTTTGGTGATTGCTCGAGGGCGAGCAAAGGTCTAAGTGTGAGGTGGTGATGTTTGGCAATATTTTCCTATTCTACCTTAATATTTCCGCACATTTTAATACTTGATTCGCCCATTGCACGAAATAATTGTGATTGTTGCGCTCACTTATTGTGTTTGTGATGTTAGGAATGATCTGGATGAATACGAGTGCAAACAGAGTGAACATGGATGAAATCGAGCAAGAATTGATGAACTTAGCTCATCGTGGAATACGACATTAGACGGAAAGCTATGGAGCAAGCTACGGATTTGTTATAGCTTCAGGCCCCAGATGCCATAACCATGTGAGGCATAGCTTGCAGCGCGCGACTTCCAAACGCCATAACCATGCAAGGCATTCCCCATGGCTTTCAGTTCTGCGACCCTAAGTTTTCCAATTCAGTTTAGGCTTAGGATTAACTTATGGGAAGACTTTGTAAACCCTATAAATAGTTATTATTTTCGTTTTTAAAGGGGGGTTAGATTTTGGAGCATGTTATGAGTTCCTAGCACATTGAACCAAGAGTTTAATTCGTTTTCATCATCTATTACAATATTTAATCTTTCTTCCATGAATTCTTGTGTTGTTATTATGAATACAAGTAGCTAAACCTATCGTTCTAGGGTTAGAGCAAATACATGAAGGTTGATGTTTTAATGTTGAATTCTTCATATTGATTTACCATTATAGATTGTTTATTCTTTCTTGAGCCTAATTATTTGGTTATCAGGGTCCGGTAATTGAACACTATCTATGGTTTACAAGTTGAACTCGAAAGAGGGAACTTGTAAATGCAAATAAAAAAGAATAGGGCTTGATTGTGAACCTGTGCATCAGGGAATCGATTTGCGGGTAGGATAGACATATACCTATTCGCCTGGCGTAGCTAACACAGAGTTCTTTAATGCATGCATGTGATTTAATTCTATAGAAATATAGGCATTAGAGTAGCTTGCATAGACTCGTGAAGAATCGACAGGTTTTCACGAATATAATTAACCTATTTGTTAGCAATCTAGGAAATCAAGAAGTAGAATCAACTGGAAAACTCAACTGGATTGTTCGTAGCTCTGACCCTGGACCGTTCTCTTTTATTGATAACAACCTAGAATTTGCTCTGTTACTTGACTTCAGTTACTTGTTTTTAATTATTGTTTTAGTTAGTAAAAATCTTAATCATACTTGAAAAAGACTCCTGAATAGTTTTTAGGAAATTGTATGCTAAGATTCAGTCATAACAATAGTCCTTGTGGGAACAATACTCGATTTATCACTTTATTACTTGTCGAACACGTATACCTGCGTGTGCGTTTGGGAGCAACAATAACCATAAACATGTATAAGAAATATAATGAAGCGCCATCACAGTAGGAAAAACTAAAAACTAAAAACGATAATTCGAAAGGTCTTCATTGATGTTCTAGTATGCCTAATTCCATTTTACTAATTTTACTAAAACCATAATCATTACTTCATCATTGTCATCATCACCTCGTCCCCTCATGATTATCTATTATTAAAACGAAAGGGAACAGTAATGAATAAACAAGACGAAATAAGCAAGAAAATATAGAGTAATTCTTATTCCTTGAGAATAGCCGGATTCCGTAATCAATCGCATGATGTACAATACAATGTAATGAGGGGGTATTTATAGTAGTGATACGCAGTCCTAAATAAGGTAAAATACAAAGACTAATAAGGTTATCGGCCTATAACTCAAGGTGGTGGTTTATACTAAACCCTAACTAGAAGACTGTAAACCCTAGGCGACGGGATGTACACCCTGCGTCCTATGGCCATGCCACTTAAACGGTCATTGGCTCCAGGAGCGGGCGTGTATCCTCTGCACCCAGTAACTTGTATGATAAATCTAATCTCGCCAGCTGGACTCGTATCCCCGTAATAGTAGGTGATGTATTTTTTCCCACACATACTACCTAATAAGAGTAATAACTAATTGGTCCAATAATTACTCATAATTATATCTCTAACCCCTCTTCCAACTCATATTTTATAATTAATTTTCCTATAATAACAATTAAAATAAGTGTACCAAAACTAAGGGAATAACTAAAAATTATATTACTTATAAAGTATCGGGTCATTACAATACACAACCAAGGTCAAAGACGAGGGAAAACAAAATAGGTGAGAGTATTGACCATTTTTTATGTCATCTATCCACGTTTCCAGAATAACATTAGACATGCAGTCACGATGACATTGCACATCGGTAGATACAACATCAATACGCTCATGGACATGTCTGAGAGTAGCAGCAGAGTCCTGAATAACATTATTAAGTTTCAAAGAGACTTCCCCACACCGACTTCCAATTCAGAGAGAGCAGTAGAAAGTTGATCAACTTTGTATTAAAACCTCAGTAAAAGATCCTTTAAAAGCTCATTTTCCTTTTTGAGGCATTTTAAAACAAGCATGGACAATAAGAATAGCCGAGGAAGAAGAACCAGGCTGATTAGATCCCATATTTACAGTGGGAGGACGTGGGCCAACATGAGCAGCTTTCTTAACCATATACCATCTACACGAACAAGACCCATAGGCGCAAAATCTCTAACATTGTAGCAAGCAAACATAGAGATAGTTTTCCAACAAGAGGTGTGAATACAGTAAAATTGCAAGATACGAGAGATAAGTATGTCATATGGAAAATAGGAAAGATCAGTAGCACTTTCAAACATATAGCCAATTATCCAAGCGGACAAATCCAACTTATTTTTAGTATTAGATAGTAAACAATCCGGGTGTCAATTTGAGAAAGAGAACTAAGTGAACCTGTACGAGGCAACAGTGTAGTACCACAATTATGAGCAAGGACACGAGTTTCAAAAGACAAGTTAGGAAACTAAGTTGACCTTCAATAACTTCACTAAAGTTTTCAAACATACACTATTTAGGTTCAAAAGAGACTTCAAGATCATTTGGCCAACAATGTTTGAACAAGTCAGAGAGACCAGAAAACTTACCAACCATTTTACCAAGAATCAAGTGATTTACCACAATTTGAGTGCCTTGCGCCATTGTTTCAACTCTGTCAGAGCCACATGAGCCACTACTAAAAAAACTGTCTTTTTCGACCGCCCAATCGGTCGAAATACGGTCGTCGACCGTATTTCGACCGATTGTGGTGGTCGACCCAAATATGGTCGAAAATAGCCCTTCGACCGAAATTCGGTCGAACGTCGACCGACATTCGACCGACTTTTGGTCGAAGAACATGGACTAAAGTGACATGTTCTTCGACTGAAATTCGGTCGAACAAAATTCGACCGAAATTCGGTCGAAAGGCTGGTAATTTTTTTTGACCAACTATCGACTGAAAGTCGGTCGAAAACCTGTAAAAACCTGCAACATAAAATCTGAAATTAGCCCTACACCACCTGTAAATTTAGCAACACGCAGAAAAACCAGACAAAACACATTCATAAACGATATTCAAACAAGGCTAACAAAGCCAAACAATAGAAAGAAGTCTTTCAACATTAGTTCAAGTGTTACAATAATCAAACAAACTTAACAAATAGTTTAAAGTTCAACAATCACTACTACTACTGGCTAGAACCCGAACTAGAGTCGGCATCAGACTGAGACGGCGAATGGTGGCGACGTCTGCTCTTGCTCTTTCCCTTTCCGAACTATCACGCTTTCCTTTGCCTTTTTTTTTTTTTGGTTAATGAGGATTTGTTGCATCATTTCACGCATTTCTTGTTGATGAGCCTCATGTGCTAAGCGCATAGCTTCATTTTGTCTTTTCAGCTCTTCGATCTCCTCTTGCATCCGAGTCATTTTTTCAGGAGTTTGAGAGCTTGAGGGAGCAGTAGAACACGAGCCCAAATAGTTCGATTTATGCTTGCCAGATGAATACAGAGTTGCAAGGCCATACGCGGACCCCTTCTTCACCCCTCCGACCGCTTCCAACCATAAATTGGTTTCTTGCTCGAGCGTTAGCGGTACTGGGGTACTGCTTCTGCATTCAGATTGTTGAGTCGCGGTCCAGTTTTCAACGACCTTTGTAGCTCTTTCCTGAAAAATAGAAATATATCAACGGTACAAATATGAAGTATAAAAGTTGAAGGATTGGCGTGACTTTTGTTTGAATTTAATTACTTACCCAGGTCTCTTTTGCGCGGGGCTCGACCCAGACTTCTCCGCCCTTTTTATCACTCTTGATATGTCGGATCTTGTGCATTTCAGAGAGTGGAATAGTCCGATTTTTCCTACTAATTAAAGAAGAGAACAAGTTAGATAAAAAATAAACTATTATAGTAATTCTTATAAATTAAATTACTTTACCAAGCGCATCTTCTGTGTCGCAGCGCTAACTGAGCCACCGGTATGCAGCGATCCACCCTTACTTGATGCCCGTGCTTTCTTCCCTTGTTCGCTCTTCTTCTGAAATTCGGGACTATCCCAATATTGCTGCAGTTCTCTCCATTGATGATCATAGAGGAAGCCGGGCATTTTCCCTTTTTTGCGCGCATTATACATTGCGTTCTTGAATAACTCCCCGCATTTCCTGGGGAAGTTAGAACGGACTTTATAGTCCAGAGCCGGATGCCACTTACACTAAACCTGGCAATATTCATCAAAATATTTTATTTAAACATAATCATTAGAAAAACCTGCAATTAGTGATAAACCGTATGCATATTTATCACCTCAAAAGCCTGCATTATCCGCTGCTTTACTTGAGGGGGCACAACGCCCCAGGATGGCCACGATTCTTTCCATTGAGATTTCATGCATTTCGTCACCACAGTAGTAGCATCAGTGTTGGGGCAAAAGCTACATAAACAAATAGAAGCGTTAATAGAAATACTAACATTTAAAAACTTACTACTAAATAGATAAGAACTTCAAAAATAAGATACTTACCTGTTATCCCCCTCGGGATAAATAATCAACCGCCCGTCTTCCCATGTGCCAGGCTCACCGATGTAATAGGGCGATCTCGGATCATAGTAAGGAATCTCCTGCTGTACCGAAGGGCCGGTAGGGCTAGATGGGTCGGAAGGCGGCTGAGTCGACCCAAACGGAGTAGTGGACTGTGTGGGATCGCCTAGTCTGGGAACGCCCTGGGATGGACCGGCCTGGGTCTTAGTCATGTCATAACTACTGAAGTTATGCCGCCAACCAGGAACGCCCTGAGACATGCCAGGTGGCCTGAAAAAATCTGGACTGTATCCGGCAGATGCTCCTGTCGGAAGCGAAAGCGGCACCTGAGACATGCCAGGTGCCCTGAAAAAATCTGGACTGTATCCTGCAGGTGCTCCTGTAGGAAGGTGATGCGGCACCTGAGAGGTAAGAGTGTCCTGTGCCGGCTCACCTGAAGGCTCACCTGCCTTTTTAGGCCCCCTCCTTCTTGTAAACACTTTCTTCATACCTGTTGACACATTCACATTACTTAAGGAACAAGTAAATATGTAACATACTAGCACATTCCTTGCACAAAAATTAGGCGGGTTAAATAGATTAAATAAACACATTCATTGCACAAAAATAAGAATACAAATATCTTCTTATGTTTATAATTATATAAGTACATTAAACTAACCTATTAAAAAAACAAAACATCAAAGTACAGATAAGGTCAATCATCATCATCAGCCAATTCTTCTTCCTCATCCTCATCGTTAAATTCTTCTTCATCTGTATATTCATCATCCTCATTTGCCCTTGAAGTTCCTTCTCCAAAATCAACTGGGTTTTTTCCTCGACTAGCTACAGATGCATCTAACTGCTCATATATGCCATCAATATGTTGCAACTGGTCAGCTAGTTCATTGTCCGCTATCAATAGAACGGTTGAGACCTCGTTCTGGTATGCAACATCTAAAATATCAGGGACTTCAACTAATCCCACCGGTTTTCCTTTTATAACTGCCCACCAATGGGCTTTGGCCTTTGATCTTGCTGGGTTCTTTGTCCGAGGGTAAGGAACAAACCACACTTGCTTTACTTTCTGGGCAATGATGAAAGGATCATAGTGTCCATATGACCTTTTGTGATTAACCTCAACTAACTTAGAAGACAGGTCTACCCTCGTACCTCTGTTACTGCGATCAAACCACTTGCACCGGAAAAGAACCAATTTCTTATGAGGCCAACCGACACTATACTCTACCTCTAACATCTCCTCAATCACACCGTAGTACTCAAAGTCGCCCCCTTGATCACCGGTTCCTACTTTCACGGACACACCAGAGTTGTATGTTTTCTTACCCTCCGACCGCTGCTTTGTATGAAACTTGTACCAATTTACAAAGAACGTATTCATCCTTTTGTATTTATAATATGGGCCATGGCATATATGTCGCAGAAAATCAAAGGTGATGCCATTCACCGGATTGTTCACCTATATAAAAATTTAATGAAGTTGTGTAAATTAATATTTTTATCTAAATAAAAAAATTTTCGTAAACTTCCGTATCACCGAACTCAGCGACAAAGTGACTGCATTATGAGCCGAGGAAATACAAGTTATTCCAAATATACTTATGAACGACGAATATTAGGCAGTATTGTTAAAATACAACATACTTGTAATAAGGCGTGACCTCGGGACAGTTCAACATCACATGTGTTGTAGCTACCTTCCTGTCCATTTCATTGAACTGGCATACTTCGGAAGATGTATTTCCCCTGCCTGGTTGATTGAATACAGAGAACGCTGGGTAATTGGGATCACTATTATCTCCCACATCATGCCGATCCGGCCTAGTGCGCAAACATGGAACATCCTTGTCGAAGTAGTAAGAGCAAAAATGAGAAGTTTCTCTAGCCAGATATGCCTCGCATATTGACCCCTCGATTTGGTTCCTGTTTTTCACGTCCCTTTTACACTTACTAATAATTCTGCAATAATTATTGTGTTAGTGGAATTAAGTTGGATTTATTAAAAAAATAAAAGTTACTAAGATATGGAAGCTTACCTCTCGAAAGGGTACATCCATCTGCAGTGCACCGGGCCTCCTAGCCGAGCCTCTTCAGCGAGGTGAATCGGAAGATGCTCCATCACGTTAAAGAACCCGGGGGGGGGGGGGGGGAAGAACTTTGTCAGCTTAGTGGCGACTACAGGAAAGTTCTGTTCCAACAAGTTAAGATTCTCTTCCTTCAATGTCTTACTGCAAAGCTCTTTAAAAAATAGGCTCGTCTCTGTTAGACGTTTCAAAACTTTATCAGGCAAGCCATTGAATGCAATTGGGAGCAAGTTTTCCATGAATATGTGACAGTCGTGGCTTTTCATGTGATGCAGTTTCCCACCAGTAATATCAACACACCTTTCTAGGTTTGAAGCATAACCATCAGGCATCTTCAAATTACTCACCCACTCACAAATCATCCTTCTCTCATCCTCATCGAATGTATAACAAGCCTTTGGCAGGAAAATGCTGTTGCCTTCGTGGACTACCTGTAACTCAGGTCGCCTACAAAGTAGCTGTAGGTCCAACCGTGCCTTCAAGTTGTCCTTTGTCTTGTTCCGGACATCCATCACAGTATTAAGGATGGCCTCGAAAAAATTCTTCTCAATATGCATTGGACCCAGATTATGGCGAAGAAGATTATCCTTCTAGTAAGGCAACTCCCAGAAAATGCTCTGTTTAGTCCAATTATGTTCAACCCCATAACCAGGTGCTTTAGATGGCAGTTGTTCAGTTACCTTACGAAGCTCCTTGACCCTGTCCTATATCTCTATGCCTGATAACCTTCGCGGAGGCTCCTCAAAATCAACCCGATTCTTCATAAATGCACTAGTGTTATTCCTGAAAGGATGGTCCAGTGGCAAGAATCGACGAAAACAGTCGAACCATGTGCATTTACCTCCATATTTCAAAGTGAAGGCTTTTTGTATCTTCCATACAGTAAGGGCAAGAGAGCTTACCTGCAGTGGACCACCCAGACAACATCCCATAAGCTAGAAAGTCATTTATAGTCCACATCAAAGAAGCACGCATTTGGAAGTTCTGTTTCGTTGATATATCATAAGTCTCAACTCCTTCATGCCAAAGTATCTGCAACTCATCAAGCAAAGGCTGCAAATATACATCAATAGAGGCTTTCAGGTTATGTGGACCCGGTATTATACAATTCAAAAACAGATAAGGACTGGTCATGCACATTCCAGGAGGCAGGTTGTAAGGAGTGACAAATACGGGCCAACAAGAATAGGGCGTAGATGAGACATCAAAAGGGGTGAACCCATCAGAACATAGACCCAACCTTACATTCCTTGGCTCACTAGAAAATGCCGGATACACTTGATCAAAGTGTTTCCATGCCTCCCCATCAGATGGATGGGATAGAATACCCGGCTGCTTGGTACGTCATGATGCCATCTCATGTGTGGAGCAGAACTCATCGAAGCATACAACCTCTTTAACCGTGGTATAAGGGGCAAGTAATGCATCCACTTAATAGGCTTCGGCTTCTTTTTAGGATTTTGCTCAGGCTTGTACCGAGGCTCCTCACAAAATCTACATGTCTGCACGTCTGCATCATCCTTATAATACAACATACAACCATTAACACAACAATGAATCTTCTCGGCAGAAAGTCCCAACGAGGAAACCAACTTCTTAGTGTAGTAATAAGTAGTTGGTAAGGCCATATTTGTCGGATTTAGTTCATTCATAAGGGCAATGATGGAATCCATGGCAGCTTGAGAAATACTAAAATCTGATTTGATACTCATCAATCTAACAGCAACCGACAACTGGGAATGCACCGAGCCCTCATAAAATGGACGACTTGTTTCCTCCAACCTTTCATAGGATTGATTTTCCTCGGCATTGGAATGTGCTCAATGTTTGGCTGTGATGTATCCGGCTGAAGGGGATCATTAGCCGGGTACATCCCAAAAGCATCATTCACCATATCTTCCATTCTATACCCAGCTGCTTGGTCTGGTTCCACAACCGGAGAACTCCTAGCGCCATGAATATTTTTAAGATTTTGAAGTTGCTGCTGCAAGTCCCAAGGCTCTCCATGATTATACCAAACATAATAATTTGGCATAAACCCCTTCTTATACAGATGTACCTCGACATTCTCCAAATCTTGTTTCTTTACACATTCGCATTTTTTACATGGACACCTAATTTTGCCATGCTTTAAATAATCGTTTGTGTTGCGGGCTATATCAAGAAATTCCAGAACACCCGCTAAAAACGAAGGCCTCAACCCCCGCCGCTCGGGAAAGTTTCTATTATCCATCCACAAACGACGTCGATTAATATCCATATCTACACAAACATTGCAAGATTGAGAAACAATATGTATGATTTTTCATAATAGTTTGCCACTTTTTTGTAATCACTATAGCAAGATTAATGTTGTCGGGTTTGTTAATGCTCGCAACTTGTTTGATGAAATGCCCCAAACAAACAATATTTTCTAATACTATTATCAAAGCAATTCAAACCAACAAAAGCTTATTCATTTTTTAGGCATAACATATTCATCTTCTCAACAATACCAAGGCAACAACACATTCCAAACAACATTACCAAACAATTCCAACAATCCCCAATAACTACAACAATCCCAAACAACAAAAACCTAACTTTATAATAGCTAACAACACCACACAAGTTCTTCAACATCAACAATAACTACAATAAAGTTTGCTAACTAATAATTAACTACCTATGCAACATTATAGGCCAAAGTTAAAAAATAATTAAATACATAATTAAATTCGGATTTAATAAAAAAAAAAAAACCTTGCCTCGAGGTTGATTTGTGCCCCAATAGCACATAGCAATGATTCCCCACTAGTTATATGCTTCAAAACTACAAAAAAATTGAGTAAAAAAGTTAAGGTTTAAGTTTTAGAAAGTAATTAAAATAACCCTAAAATTAAGAATTTACCTTGAATTTCTTGTTATATGTAGTGTTTAGGAGGGTAGAATGTGTTTGATTTTTGATTTTGGGGGTGGGTTATGGTGGTTTTCGAGTATAGAGGTTGGGGATGATTTTTAGAGAGTGTTTTTGTATTTTGGGGAAGATGGAAGAAATGAGAAATGGCTGTTCGACCAAATAAAAACGGGGCTTTTGACCGCCCCTTCGACCGAAAATCGGTCGACAGGCACAAATTTTTTTACTGTTCTACCGAAAATCGGTCGAAATAGTTGTTCGACCGATTTTCGGTCGATATAGGGCAGTCGAAAAAGACAGTTTTTTTAGTAGTGAGCGAAACTTTCCATAAAACAAGTCATACAAAATCCTCAAACACTTCTTCAATGAAGGCAAATAGCATACTTTGAAATCAACGAAGGATTTTACTTTGCAATTTAGGGATTACATGGAATCTAAATCTACTATTCTTCCATGAGTCAAGGGTTTGTCCTTGAGTTGGTTGAACTTCTCTACAGCATTAGGTTTCCAAAAGTCAAAAATTTCATCAAAAATATAAGATTCATTTTTGGGCCTTTTCAACAATTTTCCTCTTCGATTTCCAAGGATCATTTTCCTTTTTGTTTCAAAGTTTGGTTAGAGTTCTCAATAATGGGTTCATTTTGAGAAAGGGTGTTTTTAGAATGATTATAGTCAATGTGTAGAGGATCATGGTGCTTTGGTTGTGACTCGCGGATTGTTTAGTAGAGGGGCAAGATTTCTTAGTTTTGTCCATGGTAGATTTTTCAAAAGATAAGTGAGAAAGCAGGAGGAAGGTAAGTGACTTTATAGGTAGTGAAGTGAAGGAGAAAAGTTTTCTTGGTCAAAGAAACTGGTGCAAGTTGAAGGGTAGCAGCTGAACCGGTGTAAGTTGAAGGGTAGCATAGGAAATTGGCGTCTTATAAAGGGGAACTCTTTGTACTCTAATATATATTGATAGGTTGTAGGGGAAGTCACGAATTAGTCTAGTTCTGCAAGTGCCTAGGCTGGACTCTTTATGTTGGTTGTTACAAGTCCTCAATTGGACTGTAGTGGCAGTGGCTTTGACTGGTCATTGTGTTGTAAGGTTGTAAATCGTATTGATCTAGTAAAAAGTATAGGAAATTCCATAGTGGTGGGTCGTGGTTTTTTACTCCCTTGAGCGAGGAATTTTTTACGTAAAAATACTGTGTTCTATTTATATTCGGCACTTTACTTTCAGTATTTTACTTAGACCAACATCAAGGACCTGGTTTATAGTGTTGGTAAAACTATTAAAATTCCCTTAAAAAGTGGTATCTGAGCAGGGCTTATTATACTAGGTTAATACATTCAGAAATTTAAGATTGCAATACCTTGGTGTTATGGAAGGCAGTGTACTACTTGATCACCATGGTTCAATGGATATCGTTATCTTTAGTGGAAGCATTTTATGTAAGTCTTTGTAAAGGTTAGAATTATGAATTATGGGAGCTTGTGGCTCATGGTCCCATGATTCCCTCAAAAAAAAAAAAAACGTACTAAAGTGGAAGTACCAAAATAACAACATAAACTAGGTAAGGATAACTTTGAGATGCTAAAAAAGAATACAGAGCTAAGCACCTTCTCTATTGCGGTATCTCACATGGAGTATTTAAACATATTTTTGAATGCACAACAACCAAAGAAGTCGGAGATGTGTTGGCAAAAATACGCCACCTATTATTACGGGGATACGAGTCTACACGGCGAGACTAGACTTATCCTACAAGTCACCTATCATAAAGGATACACGTCTATTTTATGAGTTACGACCGTTTCAGGTAGTACGAGCGTAGGGCGCAAGGCATATGTCCTGCCGCCTTAGGATTAGAGTCTCCTAGTTAGGGTTTCGTATATACCACCACCTTGAGTTTATAGGACCATGAGCCTCATTAGTCTTTGTATTTTACCATAATTAGGACTGGGTAATCACTACTATAAATACCCCTCCTTATATTGTATTGTACATCAAGAGATTCACCACTGAATTCGACTATTCTCAAGGAATAAAACTCTTTATTTTCTTATCTATTATTTTCCTCTCTATTTACTTACTTTTCCGTCGTATTTTACCGTATTGCTTGTGACTCATTCATAAATTTAAGTGTTTTACCTAGACTTCCAATTTTAGGCATAAACTGTTTGGCGCCCACCTTGGAACCCAGGCAATTGTAGGTATTCTATGAGGAAAAGACGCAGTCATGTCGGACGACAACGATAACACCCCAAAGAACACTGCCGACACGAGTCTGTACAGGAACCCGACAATCCTAGCATACAACCAAAGGATCCCACCAAAGAGCCAGTCTATGTGCTCAGCAATGGTGAAGGCGATCAATCACGCGAAGGTAGTTCTGATCTCAGAGGTTTCCTTGATAATCTCTTCACAACCCTGTCAGCACGGGTATAGTAGAATCCGGTCAACATGGTCAAGGGTATATCTCAAAAGTTAGGAACACAACATGTCACCACAGGATGTTGGTCCAGGGAATTGCAATGGAGTTTAACACAACATCCTGTGTCGACATGGAGTGCCTTAAATCTGAGGTACACGGAAAAGCTCCGCCTGGAATCAGAGCACTCTTAGAACCCTAAAATTGAACAAAGAAAATGAGCAGAAATTTCTTCCCTGGAGGGAGAAGGGGACGGAAGAAGAGTAAAAGGAAAGACGCAGAGCCAACAGGAGTAGCAAATTAAGGGAACACCTGGGGCCCGAATCCCAGGAGAAACAAACCGAGCCTTGCAGCTTCCGAGATTTTGGTTTTAGAGTGAATGCTGTGGAACTAGTTGCCAATCACTTAGGTAAACTAGGGTCAAAAGTATGGTGTCCTCCCACTGTAAAAGGTGCCACCAGGAGGAATACAACGGCCTACTTTTACTTTCATCGTAGCAATGACCATGCTACAGTGGATTGCAAGTCCCTAATGTTGGAAATCGAGCATCTACTAAATGAGGGATACCTCAAAGGATTTGATTGATGAAGGACCAAGGCGGTCGAGGGCGCCGGACGCTAGGGACAAGCGACATATCAACGTAGTCTTTACAACCCTAGGACTAATTATAGCCTGGGGGATTCAAAAGTTAGGGTCAATTGTTAGCCCTATTACCTTCAGTCTGAAAGGCGAAGTAGAACATCAAGATGCTCTCATGATCCCGTAAGGGTGTCGAATCTTCAGATCGAGCAAACTTTAGTGGACCTAGGGAGTAACATGAACATTATTCGGGGAGAGGTACTACAGCAGTTAGGTCAAGACCATTAGATGACATCGAGCCATCGCAGGATAATTGGCTTCAATGGCCTCCCCGAAGAACCTGTTGGAGAACTAGCTCTATTGGTTTATATCCCGGGCATGACGAGCATTAACCTCCTTCCAAGTACTCACCTGTGACATGTCATTTGATATCATCCTGGGACGACCTTGGATACACAGTGTAAATGGAGTGCCCTCAATGCTCCACCAAGTTTTTAGATACCCTACCTCGCACGGGATTAACGACTTGCAGAATGAGCAGCCTTCGATCGAAGACTATCCAATATCTGATGGAGGACATGCCGAAAGGCTAGTAGCCAAGGTAAATATGATCTATGAGGAATCCCTCTGGTATAAAACGATGGAGCAAAGGGCTATGATAGAGACCGGCGTGCTGAGAGAGCGGCTGTCGGAGATGAGCCAACTAATTCCAAGGTAGTAGAGCTATGGTACCAGCTAACCTAGGTATCGGTAAAGCACGATGAGCCATTATGGGTGATACACAGCTACTTTGTATTGGCTCGGGTCAAGGTGCAACTGTTGCGATTTCCGACAATCACCAAGCCGATCCAGGGAAAGCACCTGTTGCTGTATGTTTCAATTTTAGAAGTAGCGTGGAATGTAGTGCTCGCACGAGAAGAAGATGGGAGACAACTTCCCATAAAATATGCCAGCAAGGACTTTCGTACCCAGATGGGCTTCTGCCTCTACCTGTCCAATTTATTGCGCAGTGGTCATGGCAACCCAGGCGTTGCGCTCGTATTTTCTCAGCCATACGATTAGTGTGGTTTCTTCAGTACCATTACATGCCATTTTTTCCAGTCTTGGGCTCTCAAAAGGGGTGGCGAAATGGGCTGAGGATTTGGGAGAGTATGATATCATTTATAAACCACGAACAGCCATCCAGTCGCGGGCCTTGGAAAGCTTCACCTCATAATTTGTGAAAGAATTAGCAGCAAAGGCGGAGGAATCAATCCAACATGCAGGGACAACCTAGCCCGGGCACTGAGGAATCTGTATGGACATGGATCTTAAGGGAGAAGAGGCCACATTTGATTTATGGATTAAGACGCCTACCGAGAAAGTAAGACCGCGAAAGTCCTAAGCATCGAAGCAGAATATGAGGCCACAACTCATGCTCTTGACTCAGCCTACATATCAGGGGCCATGGTGGTCACCCTCTTCAGTAATTCCCAGTTGGTGGTCAGTCGAGCCAATGAGGTTTTTGCCACGAAGAGCATCTATGCACTGGATCGGCTAGAGAATATCAAATCATTTTTGAAAAATTTCTATAAATAGGAGTTTGTTTTTAAGGAGGAAAGCTCAAATGAGGGTGAAGTCCCGAGGATTCATATACTGATCCAGACGACCAACAGGTAGTAATCAAACTGATCCCCACAAATCTGATAAGCCTTGAAGTTCAAAACACAGATTCTGCCTCAAAACATCGTCAAACACTGATTAGCTACTTGGACAAAGGAATACTCTCCGAATACAAGTTGGAAAGCAGAGAGCCATGGAGGCAGGCAGTTCATTACTGTTCAATCAATTGGGAGTTATATCATTAGTTTGTCAGCGGTCCACAAGTTACATCTCGAGGTGTGGCACCCCCCGATAAGAAAGTTATAGCAAATACCTCCGCTCAATGATGGAAGTACGTTCCTTCTCAGTATTTACTTTAATTAAGTCTTTAAGTTTCTTTTTAATTTTTTGTCACAGTATTTACATACTTTTAGTTATATTACAGGTTTACACCCACAACAGTTCAAGCCTTGCGCCCCAATTTATCAATAAAACTACTATTTTACTTAGTCAATTTTACGATTACAATACAGATCCATCTACGATCCAACTATTCGTAGCCCCGACCAGACCTAACTTGAAGTAATACACCCGCTTTTTGCTACAAAAAGTAGGGTAAACTAGTCGGTTAGAGCTAGACCACGTCTAGCTCAGCCACCAGACATTATTCATAAGTTGATCTCATCAATTCAACAAAATTTGCACCTACATGTCGGTGGGGACGCCCGCCCGCATAGTGCCAGAAAGCCTTAAAATACTCGAGTAAACTAGCAACGACGTTCTGAATCGGAACACAAAAATGCCCTGTTCCCACATGGGCTGAAGTTGTCCCATTATGGGCGCAAAACAACCGTCTATCACAGGCGCAATATAAGTCGTCAACTACTGACACAAATGAATCACCCTTCTGTGCGCACGCCCGCCTTTTAAATACACTAGCCCATAAAAGCACACAAAACATACTACTTAAACTACATAAGTACACATAAAACATTAATGAACATTCATTTCATTAATAATAAACAACACGTGGGCTTATAACATACAATTAAGTCATTATTGAATACAACACTCTTCGGTGCAGGTATTCTAAAAAAACTAAAAAAGGAAAAACTTTAAACTTCTCGAAATCTGCACGGCTGAAGATCCTTCATCTGGATTGTAGCTATACGCCGCTAAGTTGTTTGAAGTTCTCCCAGAATCAAGAGATATGTCAGCCCGAGCAACCTTCGGTGCACGACCTCTAAAGTGACTAAGACTCGGATACCCTGATCAAAGCAAGGGTCCTCGGAAGCGTTTGAGCATGGACACAACCTTCTATCATCTCATCTACTGAACTCAAAGAGAAACTAGAATATCTGCTTTGACCCTTGCTAATCAAACACGAGTGCACTGGCCCACAGATCTTCAAGCACAATTAGGAGCTCATCGAAGACGGTGAGGCTTGAGCTAGGAACCTACCACAAGGGAGCCTCTTCCCTTAGGTATCCCACAGCAAGTGGCCGAGGAGGTGTTGCAGCAGCAATACAGTCGAACCAGCCGAATCAAGAGACAACCCTAAACCACGAGCAGAGTTAGAGCTTGGTGACTCATTAATCCACCCGTGGCTTGAAGCTATATCCTTTTTCCTTCCATGGAACGGAGCCAGATAAGTAGTCTTCAACCCTACTCCCCCAAAGAGGCTACTTGAGCACCAAAAAAATCATGGCAGAGAAGCCTCATGACAGCTGAAAGGGAAAGCATCCTGACCGAAAATGATAAGAGGAATATCATAGCAACCGTGGTGTTAGAAAAAGAGCACATCGAATTAGTGCATATGCCACGATGAAGACATTCTGAAGAACACCGATAGAATCCCGATCAAACTTCATAACTTGGGGGACTCCATTCATCGAATCACAGATGGAGGAAGAGAAGAAGAAAACTGCAGATGGTCTCTTCCCTAAAATTTTCTCATAAGCCATCCATTCAGAATGAAGGAACTTTTCTGGGAATATCAAACCAAGATCAAAGGCATATATTTTTGAAGATAGAAGAGCCATTCTTCATGAGGAACTTTGAAGAAGATGAAGTATTTTTCTAAAGAAGGTTTGTGATTCTACCATTATCACGAAGCCCTTATTTATAGGCTGAAAGAGATAAGAACGGATCACAAAATAGTAAAGCGTAATTATGGCTTGAGATATAAAATGATTCGCCGCATAAAAAAGCATTCTTGGAAAGGTGCATGGAATCGGCATCAACCAATCAGATAAAGACACGCAGAGTTCTCGAATAAATCAACATCATTCTTGGTTAAAGAGACTACAAGTTTCAAGGAGTAAGTGAAATATCTTTCACACCGCTTTCACTGCCTGACTGCTTACGTGCAGCATTCCACAAGTGGAGGGACTGATTTGTGGGCAAAAATACGCCACCTATTATTACAGGGATACGAGTCCAGCTGGCTAGACTAGACTTATCCTACAAGTCACTGGGCACAAAGGATACACGCATTTTCTACGAGTTATGACCATTCAACCAGTACGGGCGTAAGGCGCAAGACGTACATCCTGCCGCCTTAGGGTTACAGTCTCCTAGTTAGGGTTTCGTATATACTACTGCCTTGAGTTTATAGGCCCATGAGCCTCAATAGTCTTTGTATTTTACCATAATTAGGACTCGTTAATCACTGCTATAAATACCCCTCCTTATATTGTATTGTACATCAAGCGATTCACCACTAAATTCGGCTATTCTCAAGTAATAAAGCACTTTTCTTTCTTGTCTATTATTTTCTTCTCTATTTACTTATTTTTCCATTGTATTTTACCGAATTGCATTTGACTTATTCATAAGTTTAAGTATTTTACATAGACGTCCGATTTTAGGCATAAACAGGGGATACACTAGAGATTGTGTACAGAAACAGTTGGAATAAGGAGAAAGAAAGAGAGGCTAGTAGAATTGGGTTTATGGAGAGGTCTGGTCTATCAGATGAGGTGAAATAGATACTCCTGTCAATATTCCGTGATGATAGCTTCAGTGATATATTCGAAGAAAAGGATTTTGCATCAGTATTTTTGTCAATATTCCATGATGATAGGTCCAATGACGAATCTAAGGAAGACAACAATGAGAAAGAAACAGTCCTGATGGCGATCAGTGACACTGTTGTTAAGGAGGATCCCATTGAGATACGTATCTCTGGAATTAGAAAAGAAATCCTTAAATACTCAAAAGAATAATTGATTATTGTGGTATTCATATTGTTATGTAATCTTAGTTATTCAAGCATTGAGAAAGCAAAATCAATTGATGAACTTGCCAATGCAAAGTATGAGAGAGAGAACCTGGTCCTGAAAGTTGCTAACTTAAATAAAGACTGAAGAAGGTAACAAACCAAGATCTTACAGTTATACATGAAAACATAACTTTGAAAATTGAAAACATGACCTTTAAGGAAGAAAATGTCAAACCACCGGCTATTAAAATCCAGAACATTATTGAAGTCTACATGAAAAACACACATACACTTCTTGATGTGGAAAAGGGTAAAAATAGAGAACTCAAGAATGACTGGATAGAACGGAAATAAACTTGCTATAATCACTCAGACGAAAAAGTCTATATTATATAGTGCATTGGCGGGAAAACCATGGTAACTTTGATCAATTGATCAAAGAGGTATTTGGTAAAATAAACTAAGACCTAATAATTCAAAGGGAAAGTAAATTGTGTGGGCTGACTGTGAAGTTAACGTTATGTCTCAAAGAAAGAAACTCATAGATATGACTAGCACAGCCAAGGACGACACAATGCTTATGAGGCCTAAGTGTACTAGAAAGGGTGTAATTTCCCCCTTCAGTCTAGGCAAGGAACACAAGCTTGGTTAGGTTCCTTAATCTAACCCTTGATCTAGCATTGCAGGCTACGGTAGGAGGAAGCAGCCAGAAGAAAGATGAAACAATGTTTCTCAGAGATTATGAAGAATATGAACCAGGTCCTCTCACTAATAGCCTTTAGTGAAGGACGTGTGACATGCACTGTTCACTCTTCCTTAGTAGTTCAAAGTTATGTTTAGTAAAAATAATTTTATTTTTTTGAAAAAAAATAAAATATGAAGGATGTTAGGAATCAGAGGATGAACATGTTCTTTGAGCTAAAACCTATTGAGAAAATTGAAAAGAAACAATAAAAGAACCTAGTACCCTCGACTGACTCATACTGGTCTGAGGCTATTATTGTTAATTATGTGTACTAGACCAGTGTTAGAAATGACACCCTATGAATCACTTCACGAAAGGAAATTTGTTCTAAAAAATCTTAAAAGCCTTAGGTTGAAAATGTGTATCCCCAATGAACGATAATGAGGCTTGAGATAATTTTGATGGACGAAGTAATGAGGGAATCTCTATAGGATGTGCAACACATAATAAATGCTTATAAGTGTTCAACAGAAGAACTAAATAGAAAGCACTAGTTATGTGACTCTTTAACAAGACTAACTATGAGGCTGAGAAAGGTGCGCAGGATGATGAACAGGAATTTGCAGAATGCAAGAATCATGTCCTACTGGGTGAAAACAAAGTTGAAGCAGATGGAGCTCAACAACAAGAACAACCTTCTACCCAAAGTGGCAGCAAGTCAGTGATTTAGGGGGAACGAATGAAGTTAGAAATTGGAAGCACAAGAGCTCACACCCATATTACATACAACCTCTCATATATTAATGTTGGAGTTACAAGCAACTAAGCTGTGAAAAACTTATGTTCCTTCATAACCTTCTTATCAAAAATGGAACCCAAAAGTGTGAAAGAAGCTTTGCTAGATCTACAATGGGTAATTTCCACGCAAAAAATTTTAAAAAAAGCTACATCAATTTGAAAAAAGCAAGAGGTGGCACCTGGTCCCTAGACCCAAAGGCAGATCTATTGATGTCGGGCATATTAATATGTGTTAGATATTAATTTACTCCTAATTTTATTGTTCTTTGAGTGTTTTAATGCTAGACATGCCAAACATGGCTCAATTATTAATGTTGCACTAATATGAGTTTTATTTTGATTTATTAGGACATCTGAAGATAGAATAGATGAAAAATAAGGAAATTGTGAGTTATAGACACAAGACATGAATTATTGAGTAGGCTACGCTTTAGAAAGGACAAAGTTGTCGAATTTCATTAGTGTAGTTTAGCCAAAGAGAAATTGATTCAAGAGTCAACAAGAAGCACATGTAGCTTTTCCATCTTTAACATGTTGCTATCGGAAGAAATACGGGAGGAATTATGTTTGTTCAAAGGCTTCAATGGGAGAGTTACTTGGCAAAAATAGAAGTTTGTTTAGCAAGAGAAAGGAACATACCTGGATTTTAAATTGAATCCCGACATAAGAAGGACAAGGACACAAATGTCCAAAGCAGTCCTCATATTCACTATATAAGCAAACAAATAGGACTTTACGGAGGGACTCTTTGGATACTATACTTCACGAAGGAGGAAAACACAGTAGACATGGTTAGAGTTGTTCGACATTGAGTTTTTCTTCCTTTTTTCTCTCTTTAATTTTAGTCTGTTTAATCTAAAGTTATGGGATTCTCCACAAATATTGAATTTCAGAGGTTAACTTGATTTTATTTATTTATTTATTTATTTATTTATTTATTTATCATAATAGGTTATTTATTCATATTATGAGTTTAATTATTTGATTTCTTGATCATCAATTGAATACTATTTATCCACCTAGGGTTGAACTCGAAAATGGAAACCATAGGTTGAAATAGGATTGAATATAGCATGTTCCCGAACTTGGGCACCGGGGAATGGTTTCGCGATTAGGATAGAAATATACCTAACAGTCATGCTTAGTCATAGTACAGGAAAAATAAATGCATTCTTGTTAACTCTAATTCCATAGACATATAGACGTTAGATTGGCTTGAATATGCGAGCAGGGTATCGAAAGAGTCCAGTGAGTAATATTAACCCTGTGATTAATAACCCGCATAAATTAATTAGTTAAATTAACTGAAGAAATCAATCTATCGTTGTGACAAATTGGGTATTCATAAATAAGCTTTATAAAAATTGTAATGTCACAAGAAACACGGCAAGACTGGTGGTAAGATATAGTCAAAAGGAATGTATAAATTATGATGATATAAGGATACTGGTTGCATTTACTGCACACAAGAAGAGCAAATTCTACCAAATGAATGTAAAAAATGCCTTCCTAAATGGCTACTTGAAAGATGAAGTATATATGATCCAACCTCCTAGAATTGAAGATCCAGATCATCCAGATCATATGGACAAGCTGGATAAAGCCTTGTATGGATTGATACATGCCCCTAGAGCGTGGTATGGGAGGTTATCTAAATTTCTTCTGAAGAATGAGGTCATTTGAGGGAAAATAGATAACATTCTATTTTCAAAAAATCAGGGGAAGGACTATCACATTGTACAAGTTTATATGGACAATAGCATATGTGGTGCTTTAGAAGAAGTATATTGTAATAAGTTCAGCCAACTGATGAAAAGTGAATTTGAAATGAACATGATACGTAGATTGAACTTCTTCCTTTTATTGCTGATAAAGCAGACTTCAATAGGGCTATGCTACATCACACAAAGTACATTAAGAAATAGTTGAATATGTATGACATAAAAGGAGTGGAACTATAAACACTCTCATTGCTACTGCCACTAAATTATATATTGATGAAGCTGGCAAGTATGTTGAGGAGAAAAGGTATGGGAGTATCATAGGATCACTTTTATATTTGATTGCTAGCCGACCTGACATAATTTATAGTTTTGAGTTATGCACGAAGTTTCAACTAACCCTAAAGAGTCTCACATGACAACAATAAAGAGAATTCTGAGTTACCTGAAAGCCACCTAGTCCTTTGGCATCCTAGAGGCAGAAACTTTAACCTGGTGGGATTTGCTAATGTTGATTATGCAGGCTACCCGGTGGACTAGAAAATGCCTTGTATCTTGGGCTACAAAGAAGCAAAATTCATTATCCTTATCAACGACTGAAGTTAAATGTGTAGTTGTTGCATCTTATTGTTCACAAATTCTATAGATTAAGCGAGAATTGGAAGTTTTGGCATTAAGGCTGGATGTTTACTGATATACTGTGACAACACTAATGCAGTGAACATAGTGAAGAACTTGGTCCATAATAAAAAAATAAAACATATTGATACCGAACATCACTTTCTGAGAAATAATATTGAAAAAGATCTGATAACTATGTGTACTTGCAGGACTAAGGAACAAATTGCGAACATATTTACAAAAGGTTTGAATAGAGTACAATTGAGGAGAACATATAGCAGTTAGGATTAGTTCCCGTAGATTGAAAGATCACCCCAATAATTGGTTAATAAAGAATAGAAATTGTGGGAAACTTGGTTATCATGTTCTTTGATTGGTATATACTTGTGATTATTAGTCTATCTCACAAAAGTCTATTGATGTTTAATTTTTGAACTGAGAAGTATTTCATAGGGAAACATACAGTGATGAACCAGGTCCAACATATTTCTAGGTAAGCGCCTAAGTAACTTAAGTCCTTGTTTAATCTTTGTCTTCATATAACTATCAAAATTAACTACCAGCCAGCTTGACTTTAAAGAAAACACCAAAAAGCGATAAGTTTAAGTTGAATTTCAAATTTCAGTAACCCACATTTTTCACGCGTCAGTTACTTGGGTAAGTTTAAAAAAAGGTCCCAAGCAAGTCTTTTAATAATGAAAAGGACCTCAAGTTTTAAAAAATAGGTATAGGGTCCTCCATTAGGATTAGTGTTAATTGGGTAAAAGATGCATACAAACTTAACCCTCAAGTTTTTAAGTTTATACTTTGCACCCTCTAATAAACCCCTCATTTTACCCTCCAAAATGGCAAAAAAAATTTCCCACCCAATAGCTCCCCCCCCCCCCCCCCCGCCGTCCTCCACCACCCCCATCACTGCTCCGCCGATTCCGGCGACTTTCCGGCAATTTTTTTGATTTTTTGGTTCACTATCAGCTCCCCAAAGTAGATTCAACAACTATTTCCAAGTATATTGTGTATTTGCAAAAGATTTGTTCCAAAAAAATTTGAGAATTGTCAAAATTTGCTCAGCCATTTACAACACGAATCTCAACTAATCGCCTTGGATTTTCAGCCACATTTGGTCTCTGGTAAGTGTTCTTTAACTTTATAGTCGAAAAATTTGATTTGAAGCTAAAAGCTACCGGATTGACAATTTTGAAGAACTGGGTTTGGTTTCTGGTCAAACATCCGTCGACGAGATGGTTGATGTTTAAACATCTCGTTGATGTTTTTGTGCACATCGTATCATATGTTTAGACATATGTGCTAATGCTGAGCGTATGTTTAAACCATTAAACATTTGGACTTATGTTTAAACATCATGCATGATGTTTGAATATAAATCAGGATTACTAAACATCATTGAGGATGTTTAAACATAAGTCCAAATGTTTAAACATTTTAACTGATGTTTAAACAACCTCAATGATGTTTAGTAATCCTGAATGATACTCAAACATCATGCATGATGTTTAAACATCAAAGAAAATGTTAAACATTTGTATCGATGTTTAAACACTGTAGTTTTTTTTAACAGAATGTTTGAAGCAGTACCTTTCATTTTTTGTGAATATGGCTTCTATAAACAATTGTATTATGAAATTTAAGCTATAAGGATCTAATTTAGACCCTCTTTGTATCTTCAGGAAAAATAATGGGGCCCGTATTATTGGTAGTTGATTATCTCGGCGAATGGGTGGAGAAAGCTAAAATTTTTGTTTGGGTTCCTGTTGTGAAAGAGAGTAGACCTATTCTTGTTAGTAAGCAGGTTACTTATAATGAGCTGGTTGAAAAAATCATTCAAAGTTGGGGAATTCTTGATGATCTGAGGGATCTATCTATTACGTACTTGTTGAGCATTGTAAAGCAAAAGACTGCACCCTCTCACATTAGGAATGATATTGATGTCTCTCTTTTTATGGCTGATGTGGATGCATCTGGTTCTAGGCCCACTCTACGTGTAAATATGGTTCCTCGGACTGAAAATTCTAATGAACAAAATCATGGGTTGGATGACATTGCAGAGGAGGCTTCACTAAATATGAATGTGGCTGAGAAGGAAGAAGATGAAGAAGCAAAAGAAATCCAAGAAGATAGTGAGGTACAGTTTCCTGATTCAATACCATCACAAGGCAGCCACACTCGGTCGGACGGCACTGGTTTCTACACAGGGCAAACATTCACGAACAAGCGCGAGTTGGTTGTGCTGTTGAAGCTTGCTGCAGTGAGAGTGCCTTTCTATTTTCAGTATGTGAAGAATAAGAAGAATGTATTTTGTGCTAGATGTGTGGACAAGAATTGCCACTGGTGGATTCGAGCCATGAAGTACAAGAGCTGTGACATGTTTTATATCACTGTCTACAACAGCCAGCACACTTGTGGTTCTGAGCATTCTAAAAGCCATCATCCACACGCCACGTGCAATGTTGTTGGAGAGTACATGAAGAACAGATTTCATGATGGAAAAGCACCATCCACCAAAGAAATCAAGGATGCAGTTCTAGCAGAGTTGGGTTGCAAAATAAGCTATTGGAAGTGTCTCAAGGGCAGCAACATTGCAAAGTCTTTGGCAAGGGGGTCACCCGAACATGGCTATGCCATTCTTGGTGCATACAGCTATATGATTCGGCAGTCAAATGAAGGAAGCAAGACAGCATTACAGCTTGATGAACAAGGGAGGTTTCTGTATTTTTTTGTTTCTTACGGTTCGTGGATCAGGGGGTTTAAGACTATTAGAAAAGTGCTGGCTGTTGATGGCACTTTTTTAACGGGTCCATATGGTGGAGTGTTGTTGTCCGCTGTCGGTCAGGATGCTCAAAATCACATCTTTCCTCTTGCATTTTGTGTAGTTGACAAAGAGTGCGATGCCGCCTATGAATTCTTTTTTGAGCAATTGGTCGGAATAGTCCCTGACGACGATGAGTTGTGCATTATCTCTGACAGGCACAGAAGCATTGAAAAAGTTGTTTGTAAGGTTTTCCCATTTGCTAACTATGGTTATTGCATGAGGCACCTTAGTGAGAACCTCCGCACGACTTTTCATTGTGGAGATTTAATTGGTAAGTACATTACCACAGCGGAGGCGTATACGGTTGCTCAGTTTGATAAGCATTTGAAAGAAATTGAAGAAATTGACCCGAGGGTATCCAACTACCTGGTTGATCTTGGGGTTGAGAAGTGGAGCAGAGCACACTTCCCTAGAAACAGGTACAACTTATTACACCAAACATATACTTGGATGTTTGAAACATTATTGCTGATGTTTGAAACATAGTATAGGATGTTTAAACATATTAATGAATGTTCCAGTATGTGTGACTGCATTTCCTGTTTATTGTTTGTTAATATTGTAGGTTCAATGTGATGACCACAAACATTGCCGAGTCGGTTAACTCAATGTTCAGGAATCACAAAGAATTTCCAATTGATGCGCTTTTCAATGCTATAAGCGAGAACTATGCTGAAAAGTTTCTTCAAAGGCGCATGGAATTTTTGTACAGTTCGAACACTTGTGTCCCCTTAATTGAGGAGGTGATAACAGCCAACAATTTATTGGGCAGCAAGCTTTTGGTGCATCGAGTGAATACCTATTTTTTCAAAGTTAAAGGAGGAGGTCCAACAAATATGACTTATGAGGTGGACCTACACAACAGGACATGTACTTGCAAGCGGTTTGATTTGGACAAGATACCTTGTCCACATGCTATGGCAGCTATGAGGTTGAAGTATCCAGATGAGTTTGGAAGGAAAATCTATGAATACATGTCGCCGTATTATTATGTAGAGTCCTACTTGCTTGCATATGCCGAATCAATCTATCCAGTTCTGGATGAACAATCTTGGCATGACTGTCCTCATGAGCTGAAGGAATGGAAATTACCTAGCCCTTACTTGAAACTTGGCCGTGGAAGAAGGAGGATGAAGAGAATTCCATCAGTTGGGGAGCGATTCAAAAAGAGGAGAAACAAATGCGGGATTTGCAAAAAGCTTGGCCACAAAAAAACTACCTGCCCAACAGTTACAAGACCAAGTCAGAACGATCCCACAAGTGTTTAGCTGCTGCTTTGAACAATCCTTTTATTTGGGTGTTTGTTGTTGAATTTCTGAACTTCTTTTAGACAATCCTTTAATATGTAATCTCTATTTAGACAATCCTTTATTTATGTTCGTATTAAGTTATTAAGGTGTGTCTTGTTTTCTCATGCTTTGCCTGCTTCCTTGTTCCATATAAAATGTTTGAGCGCCCTTGAGTCTGTTCCAAACATCGTGCACAATGTTTAAACATAAGTTAATATGTTTCAACATCACGTGTAATGTGTAAACATATTATGAAATGTTTGAGATTCCACCTAATATATTAAACATCCAACTGGATGTTTAAACATCACGACGGATGTTTCACAGTAACTGTTAAAAACTGCACGCCTACACTGAAAAGACGGGTTCTCCTGAAAAGACACATTTCAAAACTGCACGACTGCACTGAAAAGACACATTCATTCCACAAGGTGCCTCTTAAAGTATAAACGGTGACTTTTGAAAACCACATTGACATCCTATAAATACCCAACACTATATGCACCAACAGTATATGTGAATTTTCCATCACCAAACACTTCAACAACATAAATATGTCTGAAGCAGGATCAAACGACGCCTTGAAGGTTGGCAATAGTGATCAGGCATCACGTCACAACCAACCAATACAGAATGCGCCACAAAGAGAACGACGAGGCGATATAAATTGGGAAGTTGCAATTCTAAAGGACGACATGGCAGAGATGAATCGAGCCATAGAAATAGTACGAGCAGATTTATGGCGTTTAAGGTACAGGCACGCGAGGGATCACCGAAGGGTCATGCAAATAATTACACAAATTTTGGATGAACTGGACCTGGAGATTGAAGGCGTATGAAGTTTATGATATATTTTAAGTTGTTATATATTACCTTAGTTTCCGTATTTAACATATTATTATGTTGTAAACTTTATATCATGTAACGTATTATTATGTTGTAAACTTTATATCCGTACGTCGTAAACTCTATTATTATTTAATTTAGTCGTTTAGTCTCTTTTTTACAACTGCGTCTTCTCATTTTAGTATAGTACTTGCAATGTTTAACAAGCAGGCGGAATCTTAAACATTTAACACGATGTTTAAACATATGTCGTTATGTTTAAGATCTCACTAAATTACGTAAACATAATGTGTTATGTTTAAACATTTGTCATGATGTTTAAACATCCGATGTGATGTTTAAACATATCAGGTTATGTTTAAACATCACATGGGATGTTTAAACATATCATGATGTTTAAACATATTATGATATGTTTAAACATCACACGTGATGTTTAAACATCATGACAAATGTTTAAGATTCTGCCAAATATACTAAACATCACCCTCTGATGTTTAACATTTCGTAAGATGTTGCACATCGTACGAGATATTTCAAACATCTGATAGTATGTTTAAACATCGTGGAAGATGTTTGAAACATATGACCATATGTTTAAACATTTCGTCGAATGTTTAAACATATCATGATATGTTTGGATGAAGCAATCTATTTTTTTGCAAGTATGCAACCATATGTTGAGTTATGAGACGTGTAATTACACATTTTGAAGGATAAACTTAATGATTAAGTATAAAAAGTATAATTCCATCGATATTGAAGGTGTTTGAAATGATAACACTGATGATTGGTGTTTCTATCAATCAAGATGGAGGTGTTTGAGTGAAAGGTGATAGTGTTATGAGTGATAACACCAACAACTAAGCGTTTACATGTTTTTTTATTGAAGGGTGAACATATTGGTTGTTTAAACACCAATAATTAGTCGTTCCTATGTGCATGTGAATGATTTTGAACAAAATTGGAGTGAGAACTCTATTTTAACTTGTTCACTCATGTAGATGAACATTAACAAAAGAGTTTGGAGTGACCTATCAAGGGATTAGAGTTAATCTAAGTTTTCATCGACAATTGAAGGATTTAGAAGTCAAAACGGTAAAAAAAACACTTTAAAGTAAGTATATATTGATAATTGAACTCATTCTTATTGAAAGCTCAAGCTTAAGCTTAAACATCATGACAGATGTTTGAAACATATGACTATATGTTTAAACATTTCATCAAATGTTTAAACATATCATTATATGTTTAAACATCATGACAGATGTTTGAAACATCTGATGATATGTTTACACATCAGGTCAGATGTTTGAAACATATGACCATATGTTTAAACATTTCATCGAATGCTTAAACATATCATGATATGTTTGGATGAAGCAATCTATTTTTTTGCAAGTCTGCAACCATATGTTAAGTTATGAGACGTATAATTACACATTATTTTGCAAGTTTGCAACCATGATTAAGTATGCAGTTATTCTATTGTGTAAAATGGAAAAGATGAAGGGGTGTACGTGGGGTTATGTGCGTTTGAATTTATGAAGGGGTGGATGTGAATAGGCACATACACAACTACATATGAAAAGGCACCAAATGTAACCATCACATATGGAACTGAAAAGGTACCAAATGTAGCCTATATATATGTTTCAAATGTCTACAAAACACGGCATCCAAATCTCTCCTTTTTGTTTACAATGCCGTGTTTTGTAGTCTTGTATTTTCATTTTCCGTTTCATTGTTTTGAATAATTATTAAGTGGTATTAAGTATTACTTATCAAAAAGAAAAACAAAAAGGAGAGATTTGGATGCCGTGTTTTGTACACATTTGCATGATGTTTCAGCATATTCCAATTAATAATTTAAACATCTGAATTATGTTTCAACATAGTCAAGTATGTTTACACATATGATTAAATGTTTAAACATCCACACGATGTTTCTTAAATCAGTGAGATTGCACACAACTAAAGTATTTACATAAAACAGATAATTATCCTTACATGACTTCCAACAAAATATAACATAACATAAAATTAAGAAAACAAGCCAAAATAAATACTTAATCATCCTTACATGCCAACAAATACTTAATTGTCCAACCATAACTTATCAAACTACGGTACCATCTTCCCACGAAATATGTCCACAGCCCATTTCACCCTAAAATCCACCATGGTGTTGTCACAGAGCTTGTCCCAGGGAGTCTTTGTAAGAAGGTGTTCAATGAAGGCAAGGGCATAAGCACCTGATGCAGTACGAGTGGTGCTTGTCAGGAGGTCTTTCACACGCTCATATGGCCACACTTTTATGTTCAGGATATCCTCCGGCAAACTTTGGAACATCTCGCACTGTCTGATGAAAATGGAGAAAAGGGAAGTGATGGGCTTCATCAGTGTGTCAAATTCATCATCATTTATGTAGTCACTGTACATGGAGTCGTATACCCTTATCTTACCTTCCTCCACAAGGAACTCCACAGTGACAAAATGAACCCCTTTCAATTTCATAAGACAGAAAATCCTCTTCACCCCAGCCCACTCCACACCCCCTGGTTCGGCTGCTTACCTTGTGCATAGTCCAGCATGTCATCCTTGAATTGAACAGTCTCAAGCTGTACTTCTAGGGGCGCAGCCAATGCATCAGCGAGTATACGCTGCTTCTTGTAAAGCTCACACAATTTCTTACAGAAATTCAAATCCAAAATGACATCGGATTTGAGATAGAACTGGGAGTGGGCATTCTTTTTAAGCCTCATCAGGCTCATGATTTCCTCAACATGCTGCAGAAAAGGAAAAAAAAGGAAACAGAAAACACATAAAGAACAGGAAGAACATGTCAACATCAGGGGAAATGTTTAAACACCAGACATAATGTTTAAACATATTGTGATATGTTGCAACATCGTATAGAGGTTTAACATTATATAAACATATATGTGTAATGTTTAAACATTAACTAATATGTTTACACATTCTGTATTATGTTTAAACATATCATAAGTTATTTGTGATGTTTAAATACTGCTTGTTATGTTTGCACATCCTAATCCATGTTTAACATATCTGATCTGATATATGCACTAAGAAAAAAGAATTAGGGTGAATTGCGTGTACCTTTTCCTTCAAACTGCTTTCCATTCTAATGATTTCTTCCAGATCCTTGTAATTGTATTCATGCCCAAGAAACAATGGACTTTTTTCATTTTTCTTCTCTGCCAAGAAGGCATCCAATGCATCTTTGCTCTTCTTATCCACAGGCTTGTAAATATCAATCTTCCCCCTCACTGTCTTCTTCTTCCCCTTTCTTCCTGAAGCAGTAAATGGGGATTTCAGAACTCTACTAGGGAAGATGCTTCTCAAACCTATTCTCTTGGGCACCTGTGTTTTCATCATTTCCTTCAGCTCAACTAACATAGTCTCAATCCCACCAACCTTCAACAACAATTTATTAGTGTCCTCCTTGCACTTTAAGCATTTGCAAGTGCACTCTCCAGTCGACGTACCCACAACTGCTTCTTCTCTCCTCACAACTCCTCCTCTGGTACTGCCACCATCTTCTTTTCTTCTAGTAGGTCCTCTACTGCTACCATCTTCTTCTCTCCTCACAACTCCTCCTCTATCCTCAGCCTGCCTTCTAGCATATCCAAAAAGATCCCCAGCAATTCCAGTGTACTCTCTTCCACTTACTCCAAAAAGATCAGCACCCTTGCCCCCACTGTATCCCGTCAACATTGCACCACGACTTAGCACAACATGTTCTAGAGGGGTGTTAGGAACAACAACTTGTTTCCTCAACATTGTCACCCCGTCCAACTGCTGCATCAAGCCATCAATCAACACGTCCTCTACATCCTCAAATGGCACAAAGTCATGGAGCACATCCCTCAACTCTTTGGGTGTGGGTATGAGGTAAGGGTGCACCTCCTGCAATAAAATAACCACAAATGTTAAAACTACTGTTTAAGGATTTATTGTAACATTTAAACATCAGTACCAGTGTTTAAACATCACGACTAATGTTTAAACATTTCGTGTAATGTTTAAACATCACTAATAATGTTTAAGCATTTATTGTAACATTTAAACATCAGTACCAGTGTTTAAACATCACGACTAATGTTTAAACATTTCGTGTAATGTTTAAACATCACTACTAATGTTTAAGCATTTATTGTAACATTTAAACATCAGTACAGGTGTTTAAACAGGTGTAATGTTTAAACATCACTACTAATGTTTAAGCAAATAATGCAGTGTTGAATGTGAAAGAACTGGGGAGTAAAAGAAATCCTACCTGGATGTCAACATGCTGGAACACTGCATCTGGGTCCTTTTCTACCTTATCCCCCAACCAACGTTTCATTCGTGGTATTGTCTTCTCCTTAGGATATTCCCTTAGCCTAAGTGCCGGAATAGCCTCTAACACCCATGCCATGAAAGCCCATGGAAATCCATACAGTGTGTAGCTATTCTCAGGAGCCTTCCAGCTTGTAAAATCTTTCAGGATGTAAAACACAGTCAAGTCGAAGCTTTTTCTTCCCCATGGGTACTTGTAAAAGTATTCAGGGGTGCTCGCGAGACAAACTACCCATTCCTCAATACCACTGTTAGTGTCCTTTGAACTAAACACTTGGTGCTCGAACCAACACAAACATAAACTAAACCTTATGTCATCATCATTCACCAGGTCTTCACTCTCTATCAGTTCCAGAATATAATCACTACTTGCAGCCTTCTTCCCCTTCCTTGAAACCAAATCCCACAAATCTTTCCCCTTGCTACGGGCTTCATCCATGAAATCATCAGGGGGAGGTAGGGCACAACTCAATCTTGTCATCAAGGCAAACTCCTGCATCCCAAAACGAAGAGGCAGTTCATGGAATTTAAACCACGCCTCAAACTTCTTCTGACAAATAACCCGACGAAGTAAAATGTTGTGAACCAGCTTTGGAGCAAACACACACTTGGGCAAATCGATTAGGTGCCCGAAACAGCTTTCCTTGAATCTTTCCATTAGATTAAAATGATGTAAAGCTTTACGAAATTTATCCAACTTCGAGTGCAGTGATGATCTGACCGTCACCTTCTTTGTTGCGAAGGCATTATTATACTCCATCCACGTCTTCATTTGACTCAAATCAGGCAGGTCAGTCTTTATGCATGGGGTAACCTCATCAGCCAACTCCACCTGAAATTGATACAAGAAAAACAATCATTACATAGTCACATTTCTAATGAAGAAAATATTTTCATGGGTTAAACATTGTTAAGATGTTTAAACATCACCCAACATGTTTCAAACATCTTATAATATGTTTGGAACATAATCTATAATGTTTGAAATAAATCCAAACATCATTTATTATGTTTGAAACATAATATAAAATGTTTGAAACATTCGGAGTGATGTTTGAACATATCCGTATATGTTTGAAACATCATACAAGATGTGTAAACATAAGCTTCGATGTTACCTCCTGTTCTATTGCCTCTACAAATTGATCCTCTGCTGTTGCTTGTGTTGTTGCTTGTGTTGTTGCTTCTGTTGTTTCTTCTGTTGTTGCAGGCAAATCATGAACAGCTTTTGTTCTTCCTTCCCTTGCCTCACTAACTCTAACTTGAGGCATAGCACTACCCCTACTTTCTCCCCTTTGTTCATTACTTGGCTCTGCTGCTTCTGCATCCTCTGTACCTTCTTCACTACTTCTTGATCTTTATTGTTCCTCTTCGTGTTGATTTTTGCTAAGATCCCGACTAGCTTGACTACGACTAGCACGACTAGCACGACTAGCGTTGGGCTCTCGAAAGGGACCTGTAAAAGATTCGGTACTGCCCTGCTTCTTTGTCTTTTTGCATAAGGAGATTCACTTTCAGATTCCAAGGGAATTTGCCTGTCTGTGGCTTTGGCTGTGGTCTTCTGGACCTTCTTAGCAGCAGCAGCAGCCGCCGTAGCCTTTACCAGTTGCCTTTTTTGGGGGGGCATGTTGCCTATATACACAAATAACAAATAAGTTTCTTTACACGTATTTCCCATATTTATAAGAACTAAATATGGTTCAAAAAACTTGAGGCCCATTTCCTATTCAACAGATACAACTATCATGATTGTGTACATTAGGCTTGTTATTACCACTCTTCACAAGTTTTAAGAATATTCTAAATGCCTTATCCATATGTGTTACTGAAAAATGCAGTTCAAACATCATGAGTAATGTTTAAACATCAATGTTTGTATTCTACAGGGGATGATGTTTAAACATCTCTATTGATATTTAAATCATCTCCGGCTAAACATCCGGTTGATATGGCCAAACACAACACAGATGTTTCAAACATCTTACGGGATGTTTGAAACAAACGGATTTCGTTTAACAATATCACCGGAAACTACACAAAAAATTCAGTCAAAACTTCATCGTTTCCTCGTCCCAAACAGACCCAGACAGAATCATAAACAAACATAGCTTTTAAAACAAAATTCTACGGTTTTTTGTTAACAACAAAAATCGATCAAAAAATTGGTAAAATCATGAAAACAAATGAAGAAAACTACAATGTTGGTGTCGAAAAAGACTTACAATAGAGATTCGGTGACAATCGATGAGTTTTGACAGTCCGATTTTGAGAAAAAAAGCTGGGTCGAAAACGGGTTGGAAACGGGTTGAAAACGGGTAGAGAGTGATGTTTGGGATTTTTGGGAAATGTTTGGGGATGTTTGGGTTTTTGAAAATTCAGATGTTGGGGTAAAGGGTAGGTAGGAGTAGTGGGTAAGTTTGTATGTTTTGGGGTGTTTTAATTTTGCCCCACAATTTTTAAAAGAGTGTAATCACCCCCCCCCCCCCACTTACACTTAATCACCCATTTGAGAGAAAAGAAAAGCAAAAATAAAATAAAGGACCCTTTTTTTCATTCCACACTTGAGAGGACCTTTTTGTGTCATTTTCTCCAGTTACTTCCATCTTTCCATCGAATCAACCTCTTCCCAAAATAAACCATCATTAACCTAAAGTCAACTCCCCAATATCCTTTACCATTTACCTGCACAAAATTGAACTCTCTTACACAAAAACTCTCTGGATTCTCTCGCACCCAAAATCCAACGTGAGCCAAAAGTTAGAAAACCCATAATCTAAACCGTAACAATGGGGGAACTGAATCTATAGTGCAAGAAACTGAGGTAAATAATGATTCTATAGTTCCTTCGATTTTTAAATATGTATAACGTGGTTCCTCTTTGATCATGTTATTGAACAAGTAGATATTGGTGGAAGTTCTAAGGGAGTAGATGATTTCTGAAAATCTGGGTGTTAATCAGTATGTTAATCCTGTTATGGTGTAGGGGGAGAAGCAAATAAAGAAAAAGAACGTGAGAAAATGGTTGATGATTTTGACAAACAAAATGATAAAGTTGATGGAGAAGATGAGAGAGAAAAATTAGTGGGAGAAGTCGAGGAAGTGGTTCATGTAGATGAACCTCTTCTATCCACGGAGACTTCTGTTGTTGATGAAGCTCAGATAGCTTAACCATTAATAGAAGAACCTGGTTCCTGTAGTAGTCCCTCTGTTGTCGATGAAGCCATAAATGTAGAGATGGAAAAGAAGAAACCTGTGAAAGAAAAGCACCAAGGACCTGGTGCTGAGATATAAGTACTGAGGCCAATGAACCATCTTCCAAGTTCAGGAAGAACATGATGATGGAGTACTCCTGATTTATTTAAAGAAAAAGATTACCCAGTCTGTTCCCCTAGAGCAGAAAAAGAAAATGAGGAAATTGATAAAATGAACTAGTTATGAGGTGAGGCTTATAGAAACTTCTGTTGAACCTAGTGAAGTTGAAAAAGTTGTTGATAAAGGGAAGAAGAAATTGGTTTAGAAGAAGAATGATGCAACCCGATGTCCGGTAAACCATTTACAAGGAGCCAAGCAAGGTAGTTGCAGCAGTTGTAGTCCATGTTTGCACATTTGGAGCTGCTGGGGCAAGTGCTGGAAGCTTCAGGGCAGTTTTGCCTACATTCTGCCTCAAAAGCTGAAAATGTTCATCGCGATCGCGAGTGCACAGACGCGATCGCGAAAAGCCAAAAAGATGAACAACGCGATCGCGAGCAGTCAGACGCGATCGCAGAAGAAGAAAAGGCAGAACAACGCGATCGTGCGTCCGCAGACGCGATCACGCAAGAGGCTGGTTGAAGACCCATGCCTGCGAGATCGCGAGACCATAGCCGTGATCACGAGGCTATGATTTATTGCTCAGCGCAATACCGCCAATTCCTGCGCGAACGCGCTGAGACGAGAACCAGAAGCCCATTTCAGCTAATGACTTGAAGGCCCATTGTTTAGGGGCAATTAAGGCAAATTGTGCCATACTATATAATCTATTATTGTCATTAGTTTACTTAGATTTTGATGATATTAAACCTAGTGAGAATTTTTGCTAAGCTTGTTTGCTTAAACACTCTTAATCCTTGATTTGCAATTACACTTTACTAATTGAGGATCAATTAGTAAAGGTTCTCTTGTTCAGACAATTAAGGGGGGTAATTAGGCTATTTTTCCCTCCTTAATCCTTTTCTAATTCATTGGGTCTTACTTTCAATCTTGTTATTTTTGTTTTGTGTCTTTAATTTTTGTATCATTTTGCATCAGAGCTGGATTATTGTTTGTTTTTACGATCACTAGCATAAATTTGTTCTTACAATCACTAACCCAAATTTGTTTCTCAAATCACCAAAAAAAAAAATCAAAAACCAGAAACCCAAAAAATCCAAAAAAAGAGAAAAGAGTCTTAGGTTTAGATTTCTTTTGGGTGAAATTTTTGTTATCAACTGAAGATATTGGTGTCTAGAAGCTATTTCAAAAAGGAATTGAACAAACAACAACAATTTGGGTGCTGAATTGAAGATTGAAAAATTAGGGTTCTTCATCAAGAAATTGGGGCTTTTGAAATTGGTCGTTGATATTGAAAATTCAACTACTGGGGTTTGTTCACAGACCAACAAGGAGTATAAATCTTAAATTTAGAACAAAAGTACTGTGGTTTGTGAAGATTCAAGTGGAAAAAGGGTTTGAAAATCGGGTTCTGCTTCAAGCCAAGAAGCTTACGCGATCGTGCATGCCAAGAATTAAAAGGCCTACACGATCGCGACAGTCCTAAGCGATCGCGCCAGAACTACCAGAATAGCCTTTGCGATCGCGATATTACTCACACGATCGCACTGAACAACAAATTCTAGAAAAACAGTTTCTTAGACAGATTACTCGCAACAGCCCCATAACAGTTTCCAATCAACTGGAACCCAATTTCAGCATCAAGTACAGTGAGTTTCTAGATCACAAACAAAATTTCATCCAATTCCGAATCTGATTCGTGCCAATTCGTTTCGTGCCTTTCTTCTTCCTTTTTTTTAATTTTCCTAAATTCCGTCCGTTAGTTTCAATTGTCCGTTTCTTGTCACAACAATTCTTTTCCATCCCGAATTAGTTTGAGTTTGATTGTCAAGTCGGATTTAGTGTGCGAAGAACAAACTTGCAATAGCCAATAGTGGAAAAAGGCAAGAGTAGTGAGAGTAATAGAGCGAGTAAAAGCCAAATGTTGAGTGCAAAAACGAGTGAATTGAGTGACATCAATTTGAGTGTAAACACTTAGGGAGCGACTCGGTGAGGACTCTTTCTACTAACCTTGTTTGTTAATTGTTTGTAGTTACGATGGCTCAAAAGGAAGTCGAGGTGGACATGGAATTTAAGACCATGATGCAAGCCTTTGTGGCGAGTGTTAACTCAATGAAGGAGACGGTTGATGAGCTATCTCAAAAAGATAAGCTTCGAGAAATGGGAAAGCAAGTGGTTGACACACCTCAAACGGTGGGGGTGCGGGGTGATAGGCCTAGCCGAATCTCTCGGGCTAATGACCGCTACTCTCACATGGTGGTCCAAGATACCTATTCTCCAAACGTCACCCCACAAGCAAGGGATCCCACTCATGACCTTCCAAGAAATGAACCACCTAGGGATGACACTCTAAGGCCACATGAAGATGAGTCTTTTCATACACATGAGAATTATGACAATGACCTATTTCACTATCCGTGGGATGCATGACAAGGAGAAGCTAGGGGTTGAGGTGGTCGATTTGGGGGAGGTTACCAAGGGAGAGTGGATTGTGATGGGGACTACTATGACTACCGGGGTTATAGTGGGCAACAGATACATCATGATGATGATAGGGGGTTGAACATTATCAAGATCAATCTACCTGGCTTCCAAGGAGAGAGTGGCCTGGAGGAGTATTTGGAGTGGGTGGTCAAGATGGAGAGAATCTTTCAAACCAACAGCGTCCAAGAGGCTACAAAGGTCAAGTATTCCATCACTCAATTTGAAAATTCTGCCTCTACTTTGTGGGAGTCCAAACGAAGGCAAAGGGAAACACAAGGGCTGATTGCCAATGGGGGATGGGCGGCTTTGAAAACCATGATAGAGGCTCGGTTCCTACCTCCAAACTATGAGGATGAATTAATCAAAAAGTTCTACAATTTGAGGCAAGGAACCAAGGGCGTGACAGAGTATTTTGATGAATTTGAGAAGACTAGGACAAGGGCCAACGTGCAAGACGGTGATCGGTCCCTCATACCAAAGTTTTGTGGAGGTTTGAATAGGGAGATCTCTTCTCCCATGGACTTGCATCGATATGAAAGCTTGTATGATGCATTCCAAGCGGCTCTCAAGGTGGAAAAAGGGATCAAATTAGACAAGTCTTACAAGACCAAAAACATCCCTTCCACTTGGAACAAATGGAAGGATAATGTGAAGGCCTAGACCCCATGAGACAAAGCTAAGGAGCCCAAGCATGAGTTCAAAGGTAACTTTGAAAGGACTAAGTCCAAAGAAGAGCCAAAGGTGGGAGGTAACAAAGCTAAACCCGAAAGCTTGTCTAACATTCAATGCTATAAGTGCAATGGCCGAGGTCACATGATGAGAGATTGTCCAAATAGGAGAAATGAAACGGGTGGTAGAATGATGAGGAGATAGATAGGGTATGCCATGTGATGATGATTTTGACGAGGGGCCGTTGGTAGGTGAGCAATTAGATGAAGTATATGCTACTCTTGTGGTGAGAAGAATAATGGGGGTATAAGTGAAGGAGGAGTCGAGTCAAAGGGAGAATCTTTTCCATGCATATTGTAAGGTTCAAGGGACTACCTGCTCTTTAATTATTGATAGTGGTAGTTGTGTCAATGTGGTGAGCACCACTTTGATTGAACAACTCAAACTACCCACTAGAAGAAGTCCACAATCTTACAAGCTACAATGGTTGAATGAGTGTGGTGAGCTAAAGGTTACCAAGCAAGCCTTGATTAAATTCAAGATTGGGGACTACCATGATGAGCTTTTATTTGATGTGGTTCCGATGCAAGCTCTTCATATTTTGCTTGGTATGCCTTGACAATATGACCGCTTGGCAAGGCATGATGGCAAGACTAACAAGTATGCCTTGGAAATGGAGGGTCGGAAGTTTGTTCTCAACTCATTGACCCCGGTGCAAGTGAGTGAGGTTATAGGAAGATGAGGCGGTTGAAGTTGAAAAGAATGAAAGAAAAGAAAGAGGGAGTTGTGGAGGATAGGAGAGTGGGAGTTGTCATACAAAAAATTGAGGAAACAAAAGCAGGAGTGAACTTGTTCTTGTCTAGGAAGGAGTGTTTGAAAGATGTGGAGAAAGGATCACCCATGATTCTCCTCCTACACAAGGACCATGTTTTTCTTACTAATGAACTAACCCCTTCTTTGCCTAGTTCTTTTTCTTCTCTTTTGCAAGGTTATGAAGACATCTTCCCCCAGAAGTTGCCTAGTGGATTGCCACTACTAAGAGGCATGGAGCATCAAATTGACATTGTTCCGGGCTCCCAATTGCCCAACAAGGCTGCTTATAGAAGCAACCCGGAGGCTACCAAAGAACTCCAAAAGCAAGTGGAGGAGTTGCTTGGGAGAGGACTTGTGCAAAAAAGCTTGAGCCCATGTGCGGTCCCGGTCATCCTAGTGCCAAAGAAAGATGGGACTTGGCGCATATGTGTGGATTGTAGAGCCATCAACAAGATCACGGTAAAGTATCGTCATCCTACCCCTAGGTTAGATGATATACTTGATGAGTTAGTGGATCTTGTGTGTTCTCTAAAATTGATTTGAGGAGTGGATACCACTAAATCCGGATGAAAGCGGGTGATGAGTGGAAGACGGCCTTTAAGACTAACTTTGGTCTTTATGAATGGTTTGTCATGCCTTTTGGCTTATCCAATGCTCCTTCAACCTTCATGAGTTTGAGGAATCATGCGTTCAAATATTTCATTGGGAAATTTGTTGTAGTTTACTTTGATGACATTCTTATCTATAGTAAATCCATTGATGAGAATGCTAATCATTTGAAACAAGTGTTTGATGTTTTGAGAAAGGAACAATTGTTTGCTAATTTGGAAAAGTGCTCTTTTTGTTTTGAGAAAGTTGTTTTCCTTGGTTTTGTGGTGAGTGCAAATGGTGTGGATGTAGATGAAGCTAAAGTGGAGGCCATTAGAGATTGGCCTACTCCTAAAAGCATTAGCGATGTGAGGAGTTTTCATGGTTTGGCTAGCTTTTATAGGAGGTTTGTGAGGGGATTTAGCACTCTAGCCGCACAATTGACCAAGTGATAAGGAAGGATAAGGCGTTTGTATGGGGGAAAAGTGCAAGAAGAGGCTTTTGCAAAATTGAAGTGCTTAGTTCCACACCTCTTCTTCAATTTTAAAACTTTGATAAAACCTTTAAAATTGAATGTGATGCTAGTGGGGTAGGGATTGGAGCCGTGTTGATGCAAGATCAAAAATCCATTGCCTATTTTAGTGAGAAACTCAAGAGTCAACCACTAAATACTCCACTTATGATAAACAGTTCTATGCCTTCGTGAGGGCATTGGCTCATTAGCAACATTACCTTTGGTCCAAAGAATTTGTCATTAGAACCGACCACCAATCCTTAAAACACCTCAAATCCCAAGAGAAATTGAATGTGAGACATGAAAAATGGGTGGAGTTCCTTGAAACCTTTCCTTATGTCATCCATTACAAAAAGGGAAAAGAGAATATGGTGGCGGATGCCTAGTCAAAAAAGTTTGTGCTTCAATCAAGAAGGCAATTGTTGTTGAATACCTTTGGGTCCAAACTCATGGGTTTTGAAAGCATGAAGGAGATGTATGCTAATGATCCGGAGTTTGGGGAACTTTATGCTAATTGTGAATTGGAGGAAAGAGGTAGGAGACTCAATCGAATTTGTGGTGAGGAGGAATCTAATGGTGATGTGGAGAAAAGATGTTTCACAAATTCGAAGGCTTCTTGTTTAGGAATGGGAAGTTATGTGTGCCTAGTTCATCTTGGAGGGAGTTGCTGGTGAGAGAGGCACATAATGGGGGACTAACGGGGCATTTTGGAGTGGGCAAGACCATGGAGATTCTTAAGGAGCAATTTTATTGGCCTAAGATGAGGGTGGATGTTGTGAGAGTATGTGGCCAATGCTTGGAGTGTAGACAAGCCAAGTCAAAGCTACTTCCACATGGTTTGTACTCACCTCTCCCCATTCCCTTAGGTCCTTGGCTTGATATTTCTATGGATTTTGTCCTTGGATTGCCTAGGACCAGATGAGGGAAATATAGCATTTTTGTGGTCGTTGATAGATTTTCTAAAATGGCTCATTTCATTCTATGTCATAAGGTTGATGATGCATCTCATGTAGCCAATTTGTTTGTTGAACATGTGCTTAAATTGCATGGGGCCCCAAAAACTATTGTTAGTGATAGGAATCCCAAGTTCCTTAGTCATTTTTGGAAGGAACTTTGGGGGAGGCTTGGCACTAAGTTGTTATTCTCCACTTCTTGCCACCCCCAAACCGAAACCGAGGTTGTCAATAGAACCTTGGGTGCCATGCTTAGAGCAATGGTTAAGGGGAAACTAGCTTCTTGGGAAGAACATCTATCTTTGATTGAATTTGCATATAATAGGACCATGCGCACTTCTACTTGCATGACACCTTTCGAGGTTGTGTATGGTTTTAATCTCCTTACCCCCTTGGATCTTACGCCTTTTTCTAGTGATGTTGTCTTAAGCTTAGATGCCAAAGTGAGAGCTCAAGAGATGAAGCAACTTCATGAGCAAGTAAGGAAACAACTCGAGAAGAAAAACCAAAAAGTTGCCAAAAGAGCAAACAAAGGAAGGAAGAAAGTTATCTTCGAGCCCGGTAATTAGGCGTGGGTTCATTTTCGGAAGGATAGATTTCCAAACAAGCGACAAGAAAATTGATGTGAAACATCGGTAGGTCGTTTTAGAATTTAGGACTCCGATTGGAGTGCCAATAATTTTAAAATACTTGTAAGGTCCATTAGGACCTGTCTGTAAAATTTGAGCTAAATAAGACCTTATTTGGTAGGCATCGAAAGAAGGTTTCAGTTTTTATTGTCGATAAATATTAAAAAGAGATTTCCGAGCTCGATTTTAGCGAATGAGCTCCGATTCGAAATCCGAAAGCACCGTTAGGTTCGTATGATTAGTTTTTACTTTTTTGAACTTTCGAAAGTGAATTTCGAGGTTGTTCAGCTAGTTTCCGCTAAAATGCCGAAAGTTAAATAATTTGACCTTTTTCCATTTAAATTCGCATCTTGAGTTTCGGGAACCCGATTTGAGATCTTCCTTAGCGAGTATGCTACATATATTTTGTATAACTTTTATGCAAAAGTTGGAATTATATCGAATATCGTAGGGTACCATTTTTATTTTTGTCACGAAAAGAAAAGAAAAAATAAAATAAAAAGGAAAAAGGACAAAAATGAAAAATGATAGGCGGTAGGGGATAATATATATCCTTAACTTTGAGTTAAGGAACGAAAAAAGGAACAGAGAAGCAGAAACGACAGAGAGGAGAAACGCAGCGAAAAAAATACCAGAAAAAGGGGAAAAGGGCCGGGGAAAGATAAAATTTTTACCCCGAAACATCCAGGTAATGATGTTAATTCATTATTTGAGTTTATTACGTATGTTTGAATATGTTTTAAAAATAAAAATTGGGATATTAGACATCGTTTTGACAAGTTCAACGGTTAGTTTAAAGAGTCAATTGGACCCCGATAGTGGAATGGATTATATATTCGTACACAATGAGTTATGGGCAACATATGAATGTAATTTATTTGGGGTTTGGTTGTGTGACCTTAAACCCTGTACATATGCCTGGCCTGTGTATTGCGTATACGAATAGGGCATCAGGTTCATAACTGGATTGCCCTAAGACGTAAGGAATGAAGTCGTTAGCCTTATGTGATATATTTTTCTGCTTATTGAACACAATGGGATCGTTTGGCAATGAATCCAAAGGATAAAGTGGTTGTTGGGTAGAAGTGTTAACTTTGTAACAAGGTAAGTGTTTATATCCATTACTTTGGAGGCACCTGGCCTCGTGGATTTCCTACCACGTGTTCCTTACGTGTGTAGCTGCCGATAGGCGTACTCATTACACCTTATCTTTGGATTTACATTGTATATTATATGTTATGTCATGTTATTGGTATTGCATTGAAGATCTGAGCATTGTACTTTGGTTGTGAGTTGGCATCTACTTCCCGGCTGTCGATGAAAGTCCTGCGCTGGCGAAAGGTTATTATTGCATCACATTGCATTCATATAAATTATATGTCATTCATATGCATTATATTGCATATCATATTGAGAGCAGGAGTATTCCGCCCCAGGAGAGTGCAGCAGTATTCCGCCTCTGGTTTATATTATATTGGGTGCAGGAGTATTCCGCCCCAGGAGCAGGAGTATTCCGCTCTTATGTCAGATACTGAGTGTAGACGTATTCCGCCTCAGCTTTACATTATATCGGGTGCAGGAGTATTCTGCCTCTGGTTTACATTATATCAGGTGCACGAGTATTTCGCCCCAGGAGCAGGTGTATTCCGCTCCAGTTGGTTATCAGATTGGATTCCCCTCGAATGCAGGAGTATTCCGCTTCGGGATGGGATGACGGGCACATGTGACCTTTGCATTTCATTTCATTTCATCTTAATTCATACCATTGTGTAGACTTGCGGGATATGACTACTGTCCTGCTTATGTGTGCATTGCTTATTTGTTGATATGTTTCTGGCTGACATCCCTGGTTGAATTTATAGTTTCTTATGTGTTTCCGGTTATTATCTGGCTCTGCCTTTTTATAATTCAAATAAGAGGAATTTTGTTTATCTGTTTCTTCTCCCTGGCAAACTATCCTATTCTTTGAGGTGGCTAGTCTGCCCCATTTATTGGGTCTTTTTGACTCACCCTTGTTTGTTTTTTCTTTCTTGTCTATCTATTTCGTTTCGGCAGGTTCGCTCCAGAATTGAGTTCGCCACGTTGTGAAGGAGCGAAGACGACTTCAGCTGTTAGGGTGAGCCAGCTTTTATTCCGGATGGCCAGCAGTTTATTGTTTATTATTTCAGTTGTATTTTGCTCCCTTCAGGAGGTATCTGTCTTCTTTTGTACTCTTAGATGTCTAGTCTGGATAGCCCTAAACCTAGTATGTTGGGTAGTCAGCTGTAAATTCTTTTGTACAGGTTACAAGTATCAGTATGTCTGTTCTTATTTATGAATTGAATTATATTTTCTTACTAATTCGATTGGTAAGGGTTCGCCCGACGGGTCTAGAGGAGCATGTCGGGTGCCCGCACGGCCTAGCCGGATTCCAGGTCGTGTTAGTTGGTATCAGAGCCTGGTTTAGAGTAGAGTCTCGTTGATGGGTACATAGACATCCGTACTTATCTACGAGAGGCTATGATGTCATTTAGGAAGTTTAACTTCCTTCTTTTCTGATCGTGCGTCGGTCTAGGATGCAAAATATTTTCATTAATTCGTTCGTTGTAATTGTGAACCCTCGCGCGATAAATCAGCAAATAGTAGGAGTTCAAGACGAAGCAGTCTAGCCTGGGGCTAGCACTGACGAAGCCCCGAGAGTTTTGATCGTGCTGACGATCTAGTTACGGAGATTCCAACTGTACGAGCTCGCGATGGGCAAGGGAGCAGGGAATTTTGGTTCCCTTGGCTATCTACGATGCTTTTACGAGAATCTTGGCCGCGCAGATACTACAAGATCCTCCTTTCAGGTTGCCGCAGAAGCAGACGTTTGGTCTCAGGGATCTCCTATTCCAGTTCCTAATATTGTTGCAGTAAATTATATTCCAGAAGCAGCATGTGTTGTGCAACCAATTGTTCTGGCCGGTTAGCCAGTCGAGGTAACAGTTCGGTCCGAGTGCCTAAAGAGGTTGCATTATTTTATGCGGTTGAACCTTCCGATATTCTAAAGCAATGTATCCGATAAACCTCGTGATTCTTTTTAAAATAAAATGATGTCAGCGTATCCTTCAGGCTCTTAATTATATCGAGCGGTATAGTGTTGATTATTCTGCTTTTCAGTTTTAGGGGTCCAGCCTTGAATTGGTAGGCCGCTCTCTTATTAGTTATCTTGGTTCCGTTCTTCTTCTAGATTCGTGGAAAAGTTCCCTTTGCGTAGCGAGCGAGATGAAACGAGCGCCAATTTGAGCTGATTGGATGGGTAGCTTGCCAGATTTTAGAATATGAGATTAAATTCTTTAGGATGGTTAGATATGCGCTAGAACTAGTCCATGAACCTTCCGAGAATGTTCAAAGATTTATTGATGACCTTTCTTTTTCCTCGAGATCCCAGATAGCTTGAGAGATTGAGGTCGGGATTTCATTTGATGTTGTTGTTGATATTGCTCAGAGGTATTAGGTATACCATAAGTTAGAGCGGGAGAGCAAGTGATCTTTCGGCCCTGGTGGGCACCACGGTACATCATTTGGAGGTAAGAGTTCTAATTATTTTGGGAGGTCACCTTCCAGGTTATTTCAGCTTTTGTCACGCGATTCTTAGAGTGCACCAGTAGTTCGTCAATATCCGACCTAGTTTTTCTCTTTGTAGCTATCAACAATCTATCCAGTTTCTATTTTCTTTGAAAAAGGTTTTATCATTGTCGCAAGCCTGTCATCTTTGGTAGAGTTCTCCCTTACGCCGGCAAGTAGGCAGTCATCATTTCTCTTGTCATCAGGCACCTGCACTGTCGCAGGGGATTTCATTAGATCTCAATCAGCCAGAGAAATGCCACCATCCAGTAGAGGTCGAGAGCGTGGTAGCAGTAGTTCTTCTAGAAGTGATTATAAGGGTAGTGGCTCAGCTCAGCTGCAGAGGCAGTTCAATGAACAGCTAGTCTGGTAGGATGCTGAGGCATCCGATGTAGTAGACCCCTGTATTTCTTCTTACCTTATATGTGAGTAAGATTTTATTCTTCCGATCAATCTGGAAATGGTGTGTCTTATCATGTTTCGATGGTTTCCTTGGATATTGTCTTAATTAAGAATCGGCTGCGGTAGAGGGGTGAGCTTCTGGTATGATTTGTTCTTGGCATTGGTGAGACCCTACTAATTTATCTTGTCTAAATATGAGAAGTTTGACGGTGAGTTTCGCTATTGTCTGCCTGGCATCTTGTCGTGCCACCTTATATTATTATATCAAATTAGTTTACCTCTCTTCTTGGAATTATGTGTTGGTTGGACTGTGGGATTCTTGTTCATCACCATAAGGGAGTGTCATGGTTTCTTCCCGGTGTAAAGTGATAAGTAATATTCAATCTACCTGTCTCCTCTTGGTTCAAAATGCTAGTAAAGTCATGTTATCCTTTGAATTTGTCTGGGTTATAAAAAGGGTTTCTGGTAAATTGTCAGAGTTTCCTTCTTATTAGGAGGTCAAATTGGCATGGATATTATTCCATAAAGCTCATTTAATATTTGTTTCTTCACTTGCGATTCTTGGGCTACTTTGACTCGTAAGTAGTCTAGCTTTGGTAGCCAAGCAAATATGAAGATGAGCTTCCTGAAGCTCTAATTATTTCTATCCTTGGTCCATTTCCATTTCTTCTTCATCCGGCACTAGTGAGCTTGGGCGGTTGGTAGCCGCTTGTGATGTTCCCTATGTTGAGCCAGAGTACGTGTTATTGTAGCCGGGTAAGTATATTATTGTTTTTCAAGGCTTCTAAGGGTAATAGAAGAACCATCCATCAGGCGGTGGTGTTTACGGCAAAGGTATGGAGTTGTGAACTTGAGAGTTGCAGCTTTTTGGCAACTCGAAAGGGTAGTTGGTATCTTAGGTCTGCCTACGTTCAACTTTTAGCTAAATCTTCATTAGTCCAGCAGACTGCACGAGGATGGTTATTCCTATTCAAATAGCTGCATGAGTTTGTGCTTTAAGTGGAGGAGTCTTCCTCCAAATACTAAATGGTAATACTAAATCTCTAAGGCGTTGATACCACTTTTGTCCCGACCCAACCTAGGGCCATGACAAAAACCTACAATGAGTGTCGATCATTGGTAAACCCACTAATAATGTATTAACGACAGGGATAAGCTGGCAACCTAATCATATATACGTACCTATCTGCTGAAAGCATAAAGTCTGGAAAGATGACACAACTTTAACTCGCTGGCAATTAGAACACTGAGCCACAAATTCTGCTATGTCATACTTCATTCCATCCCACCAATAAATCTGCTTAAGATCATGGTACATCTTAGTCGAACCTGGATGAACAGTGTATTTGGAATAATGTGCCGCTATCATAATCTGTCCCCGTAAATCTGTAACATCAGGAACACAAAGTCTACCTTTATACATGGGAACACCGTCAGTAGTAACCCTGTATGGTGACTCCGGTTTTCTTCTGGCTATCGGTCTGTATTCGACTAGAACAGGATCCTCATACTGACGCTGTTTTATTTCATGAAAATTTAGAGTTAAAGGTCTAGTGCAGCTTGTCGTCCATCCATCACGGGCGTATCTCCTTCACACCTCAACTCTTTGAGAAGATACTTTAGCATTATAAGTGCACATATAATCAACTTTGCTGCTGGTATTCTGCCTTAGCTCATGCTCCAACTACATGTCTCTTTTATTTTTACTTTTTCAAGTCAATATATCAAAGACAATACCCCGAAGTAGATGTCCAGTCTAAAGATCATTCCTGATCTGTATCATACTATCCAGTAGTATTTGCATGATACTTATCCTTATATGATAGACCCTGTTCAAATGAACCTTTGACATTAATAAGGATATGAGTAACTACATTCCCACACGGAGCTTGCGGAACAACCCTAACATTAACTGAGGTGTTGCATAGTGCGTTCGTAGAAATAATATAGCTTGCATCAAATCTTCTATAGTGTGTAGTGACAAGGTACTTCAAAAGCTCCCCCTATTGCATCAAGCGTGAGCTAATTCTTAGTTCCATCGACCTGTTCTATATCGAAAGTTATATCGAAGAGGTGATTATCGGCTGAATCACGTTAATCCATCCAAAGTTTCGTGTATCTTTGTTTCAAAAATGTAGAACTCTCCTCTCGCGATCGAGGAAGGATCTTCTTAGTCTGAATAATTCGGGCAATGGTGTTATCATATTATCCAGATATGTTTTATTCCAAGAGTTCGGTATTCGTGTTATAATTCTAATTCTGCAATCATGAGATAATGTCCATGCAGTAGTTGGTGAAGGTCATTCAAGTTCTTTTGTTATCTGTGTAAACTTTTCTTTAAACTTGGGCTCGTTCGAGGACGAACGAGAGTTTAAGTGGAGGAGAATGAAAACCTCGGTCAGTCGTTTTGGAAGTTAGGACTTCGATTGGCATGCCGATAATTCTAAAATATTCGTAAGTTCCATTAGGACCTGTCAGACCTCGTTTGGTAGGCATCGGAAGAAGGTTTCAGTTTTTATTGTCGATAAATATTAAAAAGAGATTTTAGAGCTCGGTTTTGGCGAATGAGCTCCGACTCGAAATCCGAAGGCGCCGTTAGGTTCGTATAATTATTTTTGACTTTTGTGAACTTTCGAAAGTGAATTTCGAGGTTGTTCGGCTAGTTTCCGCTAAAATGCCGAAAGTTAAATAATTTGAACTTTTTTCCATTTAAATTCGCAGCTTGAGTTTCGAGAACCCGATTTGAGATACGCCTTAGCGAGTATGCTATATATTTTTTGTATAACTTGTATGCAAAAGTTGGAATTATTTCGAATATCGTAAGTTACCGTTTTAATTTTTGTCACGAAAAGAAAAGTAAATAAAATAAAAATAGAAAAGGACAAAAAGGAAAAATGATAGGCATTGGGGGCTAATATATATCCTTAACTTTGAGTTAAGGAACGAAAAAGGAACAGAGAAGCAGAAACGACAGCGAGGAGAAACGCAACGAAAAAAATACCAGAAAATGAGAAAAGAGCCAGGGAAAGATAGAATTTTTACCCCTAAACATCTAGGTAATGAAGTTTATTCATTATTTGAGTTTATTACGTATGTTTGAATATGTTTTAACAGTAAAAATTGGGATATTAGAAATTGTTTTAACAAGTTCAACGGTTAGTTTAAAGGGTCAATTGGACCCCGATAGTGGAATTGATTATATATTCGTACACAGTGAGTTATGGAAACATATAAATGTAATTTATTTGGGGTTTGGTTGTGTGAACTTAAACCCTGTACATAGGTCTGGCCTGTGTATTGTGTATGCAAATAGGGCTTCAGGTTCCTAACTGGATTGCCCTAAGACGTAAGGAATGAAGCCGTTAGCCTTATGTGATATATTTTTCTGCTTATTGAACACAGTGGGATCGTTTGGCAATGAATCCAAAGGATAAAGCGGTTGTTGGGTAGCAGTGTTAACTTTATAACAAGGTAAGTGATTATATCCATTTCATTGGAGGCACATGACCTCGTGGATTTCCTACTACGTGTTCCTTACGTGTGTAGCTGCCGATAGGCGTACTCATTACGCCTTATCTTTGGATTTACATTGTATATTAGTATATGTTATGTCATGTTATTGGTATTGCATTGAGGATCTGAGCATTGTACTTTGGTTGTGAGTTGGCATCTACTTCCCGGCTGTCGATGAGAGTCCCGCGCTGGCGAAAGGTTATTATTGCATTACATTGCATATCATATTGAGAGCAGGAGTATTCCGTCTCAGGAGAGTGCAGGAGTATTCAGCCTCTGGTTTATATTATATTGGGTGCATGAGTATTCCGCCCCGGGAGCGGGAGTATTCCGCTCTTATGTCAGATACTGAGTGCAGGAGTATTCCACCTCAGCTTTACATTATATCGGGTGCAGGAGTATTCCGCCCCAGGAGAGTGCAGGAGTATTCCGCCTCTGGTTTACATTATATCGGGTGCAGGAGTATTCCGCCCCAGGAGCAAGAGTATTCCGCTCTAGTTGGTTATCAGATTGGATTCGCCTCGAATGCAGGAGTATTCCGCTTCGGGATGGGATGACGGGCACATGTGACCCTTTGCATTACATTTCATTTCATTTCATTTCATCTCAATTCGTACCATGACTTGTAGGACATGACTACTGTTCTTCTTATATGTGCATTGCTTATTTGTTGATATGTTTCTGGCTCGCATCCCTGGTGGAGTTTATAGTTTCTTATGTGTTTCCGGTTATTATCTGACTCTGCCTTTTTATCATTTAATTAAGAGGAATTTGGTTTATCTGCTTTTTCTCCCTGACTAGCTATCCTATTCTTTAAGGTGGCTAGTATGCCCCACTTATTGAGTCCTTTTGACTCACCCTTGTTTGTTGTTTGTTTCTTGTCTATCTATTTCGTTTCGGCAGGTTCGCTCTAGGATTGAGTTCGCCACGTTGTAAAGGAGCGAAGACGACTTCAGCTGTTAGGGTGAGCCAGCTTCTATTCCGGATGGCCACCAGTTTATTATTTATATTCAGTTGCATTTTGCTCCCTTCAGGAGGTATTTGTCTTCTTTTGTACTCTTAGATGTCTAGTCTGGATAGTCCTAAACCTAGTATGTTGGGTAGTCAGCTGTAAATTCTTTTGTACAGCCTAGAAGTATCAGGATGTCGGGTGCCCGCATGCCCTAGCCGAATTCCGGGTCGTGTAATGATGCCTAGAGGCAATGGCCCATTCCAAACCCTTGAACGCCTCAATGACAACGCGTACAAGGTGGACATGCAAACCAATTACCAAGTACACAACACATTCAGCGTGTGTGACTTTTCTCCCTTCAAAGTCGACGAACAAGTGAATCCGTGGACGGATTCTTCTCAAGACGTGGAGAATAATGCAACCCGATGCCCGGCTAAACTATTTACAAGGAGCCAAGCACGGGAATTGCAGCAGTTGCAGTCCATGTTTGCACAGTTGGAGCTGCTGGGGCAAGTGCTGGAAGCTTCAGGGCAGTTTTCCCTACATTCTGCCTCAGAAGCTGAAACTGTTCATCGCGATCGCGAGTGCACAGACGCGATCGCGAAAAGCCAAAAATAAGAACAACGTGATCGCGAGCAGTCAGACGAGATCGTAGAAGAAGAAAATGCAGAACAGCGCGATCGTGCGTCCACAGACGCGATCGCGCAAGAGGCTGGTTGTAGACCCACGCCTGCACGATCGCGAGACCATAGCCGCGATTGCGAGGCTATGATTTATTACTCAGTGCGATAGCGCCCATTCCTGCGCGAACGCGCTGAGACGAGAACCAGAAGCCCATTTCATCTAATGACTTGAAGGCCCATTGTTTAGGGGCAATTAAGGCAAATTGTGCCATACTATATAATCTATTATTGTCATTAGTTTACTTAGATTTTGATGACATTAAACCTAGTGAGAATTTTGGCTAAGCTTGTTTGTTTAAGCACTCTTAATCTTTGATTTGCATTTAGGCTTTACTAATTGAGGATCAATTAGTATAGGTTCTCTTGTTTAGACAATTAAGGAGGGGGGGGGGGGGGTAATTAGACTACTTTTCGCTAATCTACTTCCTTAATCCTTTTCTAATCAATGGGGTCTTGCTTTTAATCTTATTATTTTTGTTTTGTGTCTTTAATTTTCCGATCAAAGAAGGCTGAAAAGAAGAAAAAAACTAGAGATGTCTATTGTAAACCTAGTCATCTTATTTTGTTAGCATGTTTCGTAATTTCTCCTTGAGCCGAAGGTCTATCAGAAACAGCCTCTCGACCTTGGTGGGGTAAGGTCTGCGTACATCTCACCCTCTCCAGACCCTACTAGTGGGATTACATTAGGTATATTGTTGTTGTTGTTGTTGTTGTTGTATGTCTTTTGTAAAGAAGACCTCTAAAGAGAGAAATGCTGATGATAGTACTGAGCATGAGTTTTCTAAGAAGGGGAATAACATGAAGAAGAGAAAGAAGGTGAAAAAGAAAGTACATATAGATATATGGTTTGCCACTGCAAGGCTAGTACATAGAAGGTGCATTTCGGATGAGAAAGACAAGGGGATGAAGCCATTTTCAGAAGTTGGAGCTTCAGCGGTGGAAAGACATATTTCTTGAGAAGGAGAAACAATTGTGCCCTAATGAAGTCAAAGAGTTCAATGTGAACTATACTTGTAAGAAGAATGAATAACAAATCATGTGCGAGGAACTGAAGTAGTTCTATCTGAGCATGACATAGGAGGAATGTTATGCATAGACAATGAGGGTTACAAGGCATATGTAGGGGAAGGTTAGCCTTATAGACCTAATGGAGTAGAGTCATTGGACTTGACAAGGAATTTCTCATCAATTTCTTTCACCAAAATTGATAAGGTGATCAAATGTAATATGGAACCATTCCACAAGCTTGTTTTTGAATTTGTGCTTAAAAACATCATTCCCAGACAAGAAAGAAGGTATGAAGGGACCTGACATACATGGACTTGATCGAAAGGAAGGTCAAAATTAATTTGCCACATTTAATGATTCAGCGCACAAGGAGGGCAGCTAGCACTGAAGGGAAAAAGCATGCAATGGTCTATGGGTTCTTTCTGTCTAACTTCTTCACCTGCTGGATGTGCGTGTAAAGAAATGGGTGATGCCAACTAGACACAACACATTTGGGGTAAACATCCTTGAAACCTGTGGATATAAGGAGAAAGTAGTATAAGAACATAGTCTTAGCACCAGTGCATAAAACTAGAGGATTTAGGAGCTGGAAAAGCAAGTTGATAATTATCAACAAGCAGAGATTCAAACAGTTAAGATTGCTGGGCTCGAAGCATTGAATGTGAAGCTAGAAAAGGAGCTTGCTCTTGAAAGGGAGAAAATTTCAAAGAAGACTGCCTTGCTACTTAAGTGCCGGAAGAATTCCTCTTCAAAGCCTGTACCATGCAGAACCTGGTCCCTTGAATTCTCCTTCACATTCCCAGTCATTGTTGAAGCCCATTTATTCATCGTTTTTGTGGTTTGTTATGTCTAAATTATTATTTTTGGTACTTGTAATATTGATGCTTATTTTAGATATTTGTCTAGTTTAATATTACGTTTTTGCTTTAAATATTACAGATTCTTTTCTAATTTGTGAGGCTTTATTTATTTTTATTTGTGATGATAACTGACTAACACTTATGCATGTGTTGTCTATGGCCTTAGAACTAACATAATATTCTTGGTTTTTTCCTGTCACTTTACATATATTTTTCGGTGATGCCAAAAGAGGGAAGATATAATGCTTGCACGAAGCTGTATATGACCTTTGTCTCTATGAATGTAGAATATGTGCACAACTCTGTGCATGCCTTGGTCTGTATGGATGTAGAGCGTATGCACAACTCTGTGCATGCCTTGGTCGAGAAAAGAGGTACATCTAATAATTATTCATCTCAATGTACTGTGGAACATGGTCTTCATATTTTGACTTGACTTGGTGCTTTGTGAACATTAGTTTGTCAACATCAAAAAGGGAGAAACTGTTGGAGTCAAGTGGAAAAGGGCTTTATTATATTTTGATGATTAACAAACTCCTTAACCCTTACGTTTCGTCCAAATGACAAATATTGCTTTTAATTACTAAGCTGGAGAATGGTACATGGACTAGGTCCTTTTATATTATTGAGCGTTGAATCCTAGTAGAACCTGAAAAGTGAAGCAGATTCATAGTTAGACTAGGAGAAGGACCTCATGCGGAGAAAGGTTCTGCGAACTATCAAAGTTGCATTTCTTATAGATTTGAGACCCACTTAATACATCGATGTGCACTTAATACATCGATGTGCTTTCTTTTAGGGCAAGTAAATATTCTTAATCACTCGGCGTAGCTTGAGGAGACCTCTTGGAAGATACATAAAATATTTGGGAAAGATTTTCTAGAGTCCAAGAAGGAAAAGAATCGTGTTGGAAGAAAAGTCATAAATGAGACAGGCTTTTTACAAGTCCTTGTTAGGAAGGTTTTGATGTGCTCATAAATACTCCTAAAAACTATATATTCAGTGGCTTGAATATTTTTAAGACTCATGCATTTACAAACTTTTCAAAGGCAAAATTCGAAGCAGTCTTGTAGTCTTGAAGTGCACACATCACAGACAAATCGAAGAACAAGAGTCTTGAAATAGGTTATTCTTTTGTTCTTATTTTTTTGTCTAGTTGATGTAATAAATGATCGAGTTGTATCAATAAATTTTTATTATAGATATATGTGAATTTGGTGTCCTGTAAAAAGGAACTTTTGCTGCTACAATTTACAATGGTAGGTTGTAAGAGAAGCCGCGACTTGGACTGGTCGTGAAAGTGCTTGGGTTGGACTGCTTGTGTTCTATTTACTCTCGGTGCTTTACATTCAGTATTTTTACTTGGCCAACATCGAGGACCCGGTTCTTATGTTGGTAAAACTGTTAAAATTCCTTGACAAGTTTAATAAAAAAATCGGACCTATTCACCCTTTTTAATATCTTTAGGTGTGCAATAAGTATAATAAGGAGGGATAGGGTTATTAAAGTGGAAGAAATGGTGATGGCAATGGCGTACAGTGGTTCTATGGGTGGGACCAAGAAAAGGGGAATAAGAAACTGTAAAAAGACATGAAACAAATAGAAAATGAACGAAAAGGTAAAAAGAAAAGTGTCATGTTATAAAAGAAATAAGATGATAGAGAGAGAGAGAGTCTCGCCTGTCTCTACTTTCCCAAGACGAACCAAAATGTTCCACTTTCTCTGACTTTCTAATTGACCACTTTGAAAATCGGCTAAACTTTCCATCTTTCAATTTAATTTTCAATGACTAAAACACAAAACAATCTAACCCAGTCGTTTCCACCAGACATTGAAAACTCCATTGATACTACATTGTTGTCCTTCAAAGAAAAGTTACTCTCTTTCTTTACTACAAACACTGCTAATGATACGATTATACAATCATCTGATGATGATGACGTGATGATCCCACCGTCGAGCAACATCTATCCACACAACTTGAATCCATTGAGTTATCTGAAGAAGACAAACAAAGGATATACAAGCCATGTCTGTTTTCACTTATAATCAAGTTATTTGATAAACGAATCACTCATCAATATTTTTAAAAAAAACTAGCTACTATGTGGTCACTATCTGAAGATTTTTCGATAATAGACCTAGGTTATGATTTTTATATAGCCAAACTTAGCCTAGAGGAAAATATGATAAAGATACTCATTGGTGCACCATGGTTTGTTAACGGATACTTCTTAACCACTAAATTATGGGAACCAAATTTTGTTGCTGCAAATGCAAAACATCACTCGTCAACAATTTGGATTCGTTTGCCACAACTTCCAACAGAGTTTTATGATTGCCAGATCTTAAAAGAAATAGGCAACTCATTAGAAAAATTGTTGAGGGTTGATATGTGCACTAGTACTATATTACAAGGAAGGTATGCGTGACTATGTATTGAGGTTTCCGTAGATTAACCGGTTAAATCTAGTATTACAATTAGTATACATCACCAACAAGTGGTATATGAAGGTCAAAATATCTTATGCACCTCTTATGGACTATTGGGTCATATTACTGTAAATTGTCCAACAATTAGAGACCCAGTACGTTCTCCATCTATGGTGGCTGCTAATAATGAAATACAAAGACAACACTTGGAAGGAGCCTCTAATACAAACAACTTAGACAACAGGTGGAAACATTCAACTTTAACAAGAAGAGCAAGCTGGGTAACATTTCATCACCTCCAATAAAGGAAGCTTCAAGTAATGCAATTATTAAATCTCCAAGTGTATCAGGTAAGTTTTCCTCCAATCCTCATTCCTCTTTTAGGTTCAAAAATCAATTTAATATTGCTTCAAGCTCAATTTCCCGGACTGCTAGTACTACTGATACTATTATAAATCCTAATACTTTTAATACATTGTCCAAATTGAACATGGATCATGACTTGGGACAAGAAACACCTTTACTACCATTGGCCAATCCCTCCCCTACTTCTCTACTGAATAAAAAAATAAATGACACTGACAAAAGACACGTGTATCCAACGTGTCACAAAAAGATAAATACCATACTTCATGCTCATTGGAAGACAATGATCAAACAAAACCACTTCAAACAATAACATCAAAATAATAACAAAAGTGAAAAACTTATAATACAAACAACTGACATATCATCTATTCATGCAAATACTCTTAACTTGGACACTGCCAGGTCATCCGAAAGTTCCAGCCATTTGGCAAAAAATTCATCTCAAAACAACATGCAAATTGATCAACCAATGGATCAAACTGGACCTAATGATGATGTATTATCATCCACCAATCCTCTGCCTCTCATGCAAACTAAAGAACACTCAAAAGATATTTACAGAATTCAAGATATCAACTCCACTACTCTAAATACTTCCACTATTACTTCAATCCATCATGTTTCCATGCCAAAACCGAGTATACAGAAGAAGAACAGTTCTAGTGCTAGTCCTGAGAAGGCTTTTACTGCCAAGAATGAACAACCCACCTCCACCACCACAGTTCAATCCACCTCCACCAATAATCTTTGCTCCACCTCCACTACAACCAAACCATCAACCCCTATCATGGTTAGAATATGCACTGACAGGACAAGCCATTTCTTTCAACATGGATCTCAATGGACGAGAGATCATCCTACTGCTACAGAACCCTATGTTCTAGCCCAACTAATAGCTAAAGGAATGAGACTAGCAATGGATAATTATATAAACCATGTTTGGATGATGAATACTGTGGACCCTCTAGCTCCCACACTAGCTCCAGCCCTATTTCCACACCTTTACAACCATTGGAACCTTTCTCATCACTTCAATCCACACCCCAATGTGAATCCAATCCAGAACCTTCTTTTTTTCCCACCATAGGTTCAAAATGCCCCACACCTGTTCTTCCCTTGGCAACCAGAACCAGTTAATGCCAACCCTCCACCTCCTCAACAGGAGATCTTTCCTCAGGAATAAGTTCCAATGCACAGAACATTCCAAATCAACAAATGGATCAACCCATGCAGCGCCCACAGGACCCACCAGTGGTGAACTCATAAGTAGAAAACCCTTAGGAGATCCTAAACGAGGAGGATGCCCCTCCCATTCTGCAAGAACAAGAAGAAGAGATGAGAAGTCTCAAGCCTGTGCATAGCCACCTGCATGTTATTTCTAGAGTTAGAGGAAAGGAAGTACATCCACACCTTACCTCTGTCTCTTTACAAGACATCCTTGGACATAAGACCCACTGTGAATAAGGATGCAGGAAAATATGCTACAGATCTTGAACCCTACCCTTGCCAGGACCCACATAATAGCCAGGAAAACAAGGATTCACCTTCGGAAACACCAGACCAGCCCTCTAACTATGAATGATCAAACCAGTTTTATTTTTTGGAACATAATAGGAAGGAATAATATGGACTTAAGGAGGAATCTGGGAGAACTCATTAGGGTTCATAACCCTTGTCTCTTGGCACTGTTTGAAACTAAAATGTATAGTCATGTTCCAATTAGGAACTTGTTCCACTTTGACAGGATGACTAAAAACCATGCAAGAGGTAGAGCTGGAGGTATAGTGGTCCCGTGGAAAATGGACAAACTTTCTCTCTATGATATTAGGGTGACAGATCAGGAAATACATGCTATGGTTAAGGTACTTCCTAATCACAATCCTTGGCTGCTTAGTGCTATTTATGCTAGCCCAAATTTATCTACTCGTTTACTACTTTGAAAAAATTTATTTGCAATATATGATATTTATAAGGGTCCCTGGTTCTTGGGTGGGGATTTTAATGAAGTTTTAACACAAGAAGAAAAGTGGGAGGGGGAGGGTCGACCTATTAATAAGGTTAGGGAGTCTTGTTTTACTCAATTTTTAAATTACTGTAATCTGTTATATTTAGGGTTCAAAGGGGCAAAATTTATATGGTCTAACCATGGACACCACTCAAGGGGGATAATTTTAGAAAGGTTGGATCATTGTATTACAAATGATAGTTTGCTTAGCAAATATCCTGATGTCTCTATTACACACCTTCTTAAAACTTGTTTAGATCATACACCACTCTTAATAAATATTATCAAGAAATATCCTATTCCTACTACTAGACCTTTTAGGCTGGAAAAATACTGATGATCACATCCTAAATTCCCCAATAAAGTCCATGACAGTTGGACCAATACAACCCTTCAGAATGCAATTCCACATTTCACTGAATCTATAAAATTGTGGAGCCATCTCACTTTTGGTAATATTCTCCAAAATAAGAAAAGATTGCTAGCTAGAATTGCTGGCATACAATGCTCTATACATTATCCTACTAGGTCCTATCTACATCAATTAGAAAATGAGCTAGTCAAAGATTATAATAATTTTTTACTTCTTGAAGAAGATTACTGGAAAATGCAATTTCCTATAAATTGGTTGAATGATGGTGATGCTAACACCAAATTCTACCACATCATCACTATTAATAGAAGAAGAACTAATAAAATACACATTTCAAAAATGATAATGATGAATAGATTAATTGTCATGAACAACTTTTAACTCATATTTTAAACTACTTTAAAGATATCTTCACAGCAGAACACTTATCTACTAATATCACTAATGTTACTTCCTCTACTACCAGCTTTCATACTGTAGACTTATCTCCCATAGATTGGCCTCTTTTAACACATGAGATCACTAAGGCTATATTCTGCTTTAAGCCTTACAAGGCACTGGGCCTGATGGGTTACACCCATTCTTTTTTCAAGACAACTGGGATAAAGTAGGACCCTCTGTAATTCAATTTTGTCATACTATATTTAGGACCTGTGAAATTCCACAATTTATAAATGAGACATATTTATGTCTAATCCCAAAATTTTCTAATGCAAATCATTTAAATAGGCCTCTGCAATACCATTTATAAGATCATTACTAAAATAATCGTCCACCGGCTGAAACCTTTTTTGTCATCACTTATTAGCCCTTACCAAACTAGTTTCCTCAAAGGAAGGAGAACCTCTGACAATGCTATTATTATACAAGAATTAATGAACCATATCCATAAATCTAAGAGCTCAAAAGCTAAAATGATTCTGAAAATTGATCTTGAAAAGGCATTTGATAATGTTACTAAGCTGAATGTCTTGTCGTACCCTCAAATACTTCAAATTTCCTCCAAATATTATTAAACTGATAATGTCTTATCTTACCTCTAGTAAAATAGTTATTATGATTAATGGTACTTTGACAGAATACTTTTCACCTTTAAGAGGCATTACACAAGGTGACCCCATGTCCCCTTATCTATTTATCCTTTGTGTGGAACTCCTTTCTAATCTAATTAATCACTATATAGATTATATTTTGTGGGACCCCATCCAAATATGCCCTAATGGTCCTGCCATTGCACACCTATTCTATGATTGTGACCTCACTATTATGGCTCAAGCCAATAAGAAATCAGCTACTTCCATGGAACAATGCCTTTCATTGTTCTGTGCACTGTCTGGTCAAAAGATTAATGTTAATAAGACTAGACTTATTTTTTCTCATAATTGTCCCTCATTCTTAATAATTACATCACACATATTCTCAATTATAATGCCAGCTCTACTTTTAGAAAATATCTTGGATTTTGAATTTTGAACAACAAACCCAAAGCTTCTGATTTTCAGCCTATCATTGATAAAATGGTTGCTAGATTGGCAGGTTGGAAATTAAATTTCTTCACTCTGGCAGGTCGGGTGACTCTGGAAAAAGGTTACTCTTAATGTCATCCCTAATCATATAATGAAATATCATTACTTGCCAAAAAAGATTCATAATCTCATTGATAAAACTCAGAGAGATTTCATATGGGGGTCTACTTCCACTCATAATAAACTACATTATGTCAGTTGGGAAAATTTAACAAAACCTAAAGAGTTGGGTGGCCTTGACATAAAACAGTCTCAGCACAAAAACTTTATAATGTTGGTTGCACTATCTTGGAGACTGTTTATGGAACCCTCACTCCCATGGGAAAATTTACTCCTTAAAAAATATAAATTGAATTCAAGACCTTCACCACCCTCCTTTATTTGGAAAAATGTTCAAAAGGGGCGGGCATTGTGTAAATAAGGTATTGGCTGGACCATAGGCCAAGAAAATATTATCAAATTATGGGCAGACAGGTGGATCCCCACACTACTACCCTTAAGATCCATTATAAATAGTCCTCTTACAGAAACTGAGACTACACTCACTGTTTCTCAAGTTAGGTATAACAACATATGGAATCTTCATGATCTTAGTTTTGCTCTTCCTATAAATATTGTTGAGGCCATCCACTCCACTCCTATACACTGTCAATCTGATCAAAAGAACTCACCCTACTGGACTCTTAATACAAATGGTTGTTTCTCTACAAGATTACTATATTCCTTGCTTACAAAACATGACTCTAATACCTTTAACTTTTCTTGGATTTGTAAGTAACATACACTGTCTAAAATAAAATACCTCTTTTGGCAAATCATGCATGACAGTCTGCCTACGAATACATACTTACACACAATTGGTATCCAAACACCCCCTTACTGTCATATCTGTCAACACGTAGAAACTAGTTGCCATATTTTTATGGAGTGCCCTATAGCCATTAATACTTGGAATGACTTAGGATGCTCATTACCTACACATGATAATCATTAACACTAGTTGGTAAATGTTTGGAACACGTTTACTTCTACAAACATGAACAACCAGTATCAACATATCTCTTGGGCTGAGTTGTTTCCTTTTGTCATTTGGCACTTGTGGAGCCACAATCAAAATCATAATGTGCATAATAATACCACAGTTCGATTGTCTAAGAATTTGATTACAATGCGAGCTATGGAATATAAGTTCTTTACATCAAAGCATAAGCTTGACAATCCCACTAAAACTGTTACCTTTACTTGGAAGCCACTCCACATAGCTGCATATAAATTAAAGGCAGAATACATAGATGGGACCTCGAAGTTGTACCCAATTCCCACTTGAACACTCCAACTTTCCCAATGACCAACTAGACACCACTTCTAGTCCATACTGTATCTCCGGAACACTGACGTCTGACTTGGCAATGTGTGTGAGTTTCACTTAACTTGGAGCGCATGAGAACCTTAAATTGTATCTTTTTTATGTTGTTAAAATTAAAATAAATTTCTTCAAGTGAGCTCCACTGCACCATTTTTAATTCCACCATCTCTTTCATTCCTCCACCGCATCTCCGCCCGGATCTACCATCTCCATCATCTTTTCTCGCCTATAATAACATACTCACAACTAATTTCACAATTTAAACTATTACCAAAAGAATCAATGAATTTCTACAAAGATTAAGAATAAATTGAAGTAGAAGTATAAATCCGTGAAGAAACATCATTGGACACTAACACTTTGTTTCTTTCATTTTTTTTTTTTTTGAAAAATACACAATTTACAGTCCAAAACTCAGAGAGAAACACACACGACACCACGGTGGCAATACAAAATAGAGAAGACGCAAGAACTAGAGCATTATAGCTCTGCCTCTGATGTGCTATCTGTTGATTGCCATGTTGAGTTAGTGTCTCCTTTGCTGACTCGTTGGAGCAATTGGAGGAGCAAATGTAATGAGCATAAATCAGGAATCACCATGTTTTGGTACTAAAATAAGCATATTCCAACAATGACGCAAATGATAAATATTGTCAAACTCCAGTAAGTTCCTCAAATTGGATTTCCAGCATACCAGCATTATATGGAAGTCCACTAAGATGAAATTGAGTTGTTGAACGGGGGATTAGTTGCAGAAACATACACAACCACCACCACCAGTAGTGGTGGAGATGGCGTTGAAGTAGAGAGACACCGGTAGCAGCAGTACAAAATAAGTGGAGATCGGGTGGGGGATAGACGATGGCAAAATAGCCACCGCCGCTAGGATCTTCACGTTAAACTTGAAGCCGAGGCAGAGGCGTTGACAATGGCGGAAAGTTAAACTTGAAGCCGAGGCAGAGGCGTTGACAATGGCGGAAAGTCACCGGAATCTGTGAAGAAACCTTCGTCGCCAGCCGCCCATTTCCTCCTCTTGGTTCTTGTTAATTCTGCTATTGAAATAAAAATGACGGTGGAGTAGTAGAGAATAAGGGAATGGGAAAGAGGGTGGGGGTGTGGGAACAAGGGCAGTTTGATTTTTGAGGAGGAAGAAAGGGGGTGGGGGGATTTCTTTTTGTTTTATTTGTTATTTTTCAATTAAATTTTAAATTTTTTCTTTTTTTATAAAAATTACACGTGTCAACTATTATTTGTTACTTTTCCACGTCATTGGAGAGTGTAACTCACGCATGAAGTCTGCCAGACGTCAGTGTTTCGGAGATACAGTATGGACTAGAAGAGGTGTCTAGTTGGTCATTGGGAAAGTTGGAGTGTTCAAGTGGGAATTGGGTACAACTTCAAGGGGCCATCTATGTATTCTGCCTAAATTAAATGTTGATGGCTCCTATAATGCAGTAGGGAATTTTGGAGGCTTAAGTGGTGTAATTCGAGATGCTCAAGAAAACTGGATACTAGGCTTTTGTTTGAATATTTATGGTTACTCTCATACCTATATGGAACTTATGGCCCTACATATTGGCCTTCAACTTGCTAAAAATAACAATTTATGCAGCCTTGAAATTGACACAGACTCGATGGAAGTGCTTCATCTTCTAGAACATGATAATCCTGTTTATGCAAACATTATTATTGGAATGCAGGTCCGCACTCCAAAGCATGGGGAATCCAGTGGTGCAACATAATTTCAGGAAAGCCAACAAGATTGCACACTTTTTGTCAAGGCAAGGACTTCATTTATCTACTAAAAACCAGTTGTAGTTGTTGTCGCAGCTACCTGAGCAAATTAGAAAGGAATTTCTACTTGACCAAGATGCTACTACTACTTTTACTAGAACCATTTCCCTTAGCGCTTGTAATCTTCTACTGTCTACAGGCAATTTGGCACTAGTCTCACATGCTATTTTGGACTTTAGAGCTGCCATTACTCATGTTAATATTAGTAAATTAGCTACCTGCTCCAATGCGGACTTGAACACTACTACCGGTAGTAGTGCTACTGATGTAATTACACTCTAATATATAATATAATCTTCCGTTTACCAAAAAAAAAAAGGGTAAAAAGAAAAGAATGCTTACAAAGAATTAAGTATAATTAAAAATTTGTAATGTCCAACTAACAAATGTACAGTTTGACCCAATTTTGACTCCTTTATTTTCTTCTACGGGAATTGTTGAGAGTGAAAACACACATGCTCTGCTGCGGTAATTACCTCTCAAGGATGGTAATCCCACTTTAAACTAGAATAAGGGGTAGAGGGTCGCACATAAAAGTTAGGTGTGTAGTGAAAGACTTTCTAAGACAAATTCAGGGGATAATTTATATATTTCCCCCAATAAAATGGAATATATGAAGGCAATACAAGGGCGTAAAAAGAACAATCAAACCATTTAATTTATGTATACATTTTTAATAGGACAAAGGAAAAGGATAATACGAAATATTGGCTAGTACTGGATTGAGCAAATAAAACATCAAGCCCTCTTTAGTCGTAATGTAATAAGAACTACACCAAGATAATCATATCTATAACCAGATCTAAAGAGTTGAATCTTTTGATCATTCCAAGGAGGATATCTGAACCAGAAGTCTGTAAGAAAGCTCCTTCTCATAACTGCTTTCTCATGGCTAAATGTATCAAATGAGAATTTCCCATGGTACCTTCCAAAGCCACTTTGCCCTACTCCCCCAAATGGAAGTGTATCAGCTGCATACTGCATTTATAACAGTGTCATCATGATAATTAGTCTAACGCTAAATCTATTCCAAAATGAAGACGACAACAAAATAAAACTCGCACGACAGCACAATAACTTTTATCTCACTGAAAGTGCAAAAATATTCAAGCATGAAGTGATCCACCAACTATCACTTGGTTCTTAATAATGCATACATTATTATTATTTCAACTGAATGAAAGTTGGCCAACGGATATCATACCCGAAAACAATTTAATCATTGTTAAGTATTATATGTTGGTAAAAGTACACATTAATTTAGTCATAGAAGCGTACGAAAAAACATATGTTATTTGTTCATCAGTTAGACATTGACACCAAGTTTTAGTTGTTTGAACCAATTGATAGTTGCCCAACAGATATGATACCCCAAAAATATTTAATCAGTGTTAAGTATTATATGTTGGTAAAAGTACACATTAATTTAGTCATAGAAGCGGACGAAAAAACATATGTTATTTGTTCATCAGTTAGATATTGACACCAAGTTTTAGTTGTTTGAACCAATTGATAGTTGCCCAACAGATATGATACCCCAAAAATATTTAATCAGTGTTAAGTATTATATGTTGGTAAAAGTACACATTAATTTAGTCATAGAAGCGTACGTATGACAAAGTATATGTTATCTGTTTTCAGTTTGACATTGACACCAAGTTTTAATATATTTTTTCCTATCAGTAACCGTCTGGCTAATAGACGGTCAGTAAAGGATTGAGATTTCTTGAACTAGACAGTTAACATTGTGATCTTGTTATGTTTTTGTCTACCAATTAGTCATTAAACTAATTATTACAACTATAAAATCAGTGGACTAATGGCTTATTGCTCAAGAAATAACAAAGAATTAATCAAATTTGAGCGAAAAAGTCTAGAAGGAATTGCCAAATCACTCAAAATGTGTAGGTGGTTTTTCAAGTAGCAAAATATATACACAGTTTAATTTTTGGTAGTCAACAAATATTTTTACCTATCAAGGAAAACGACCCAACGTAACCCGTGTTTACCATGCCCCTTACCCCTCCGGCTTCCCTCAAAGGAAAGAGAAGGAAAAACACTAACGAACATGAAAATATATAGACAAGCCCTCGCTTACAAGAAATAAATATGGCAATTCTTAAGTAAAACATATTAAATGTTGCATGATTAAAGTATTAGGGAACTTGAACTTACTTGGACAATTGTATCATTGAATACTACACTTCCTGAATATGTTTTGCTAATGATCTTCCGTTTGAGCGCTTTGTCATTGGTAAAGGCATATACAGTAAGCGCCTTAGGCCTAGCATTGATAAATTCAATACTGTCCTCAATTTTTTCAACCTAACAAAACAAATCAAAATTCACCTTGATTACAAAAAGTTGATGTTGCTTTTTGTAGACGAAAAAAGAAAGATATAGAACTCTTTTTCATCACTGATTTTTTAATTATGAATCGTACAGAATCGCTCACATTTTGAAGAGGTCAAGAGAGGAAATGTCTAAGATCAATTTGGTCAACGAATTAATTGATTTTAGCATGAAAATATTAAACAGTTCATTGTGAAATATATGGAGGTAACGGAACATTTTCTTTTGCTGATTAGATGCTAATTTATATTCACAAGTTCATAGGGGGAATTCAAGTATTTCAAACACTAAGAAGGATAGATAGCATGTAAAATCTTTTCAATTTGTTTTCCCTTTTTTGCGAGAACTACAGTGTAGGAAAAAAAAAATAGAGAACTTTCAAAAAATAAATACAATTCTAACACAATATTTTGCACCCACGTAATCACAATTCTCATTTACACTCACAGAGCTAATAGTTTCTTTGCAACAATGTATAAGTATTTGTTTACACCCTTTAGTTAGTATATATATATATATATATATATATATATATATATATATATATATATATATATATATATATATATATATATATATATATAGCCACCTTGTCTAAAAATATATAACAATGTACCTGCCTTTTATAAATATTTATAACAGTGTATAATATTGTAGATTTCACTGTACCAGTGATGTGGCTAAATGGTGAAGAAGAATTTCGAGATATGTATCAATCGGTTATTACGAGTAGTAATAAAGAATTAGGTTAAAAATCGATATTTTGGGTATTGAGTTTATAGAAAAGGTAAAATTCTCAACACACAATTTATAACTATATGCTTACTGTTATGATGGGGAGCAATGGACCAAAAATTTCGTCTGTCATGATTGCAGCTTGCTTTGGAGGATCCAATAATACTGTGGGCTCAATGAACCTGCATTAACAGAAAATAATGAATCATCACCCGAATCTGAAATCTAATACATTTATTGTTTGAGTCTGAAAACTTTCAAAACAAGACATGATAGCCTAAGAACACAAGTTTCTGAAAAATATTTTAATTAAAAAGAAAAAATGACTTTCTTATGATTGAAACATATATCAGGAAAAAATATTTCTAACTCTATTTGCATATTACTTGCTCTAGCTAGTACTTGGACACTTCTTATCGATATTAACACTAAAAAGTATAGTGACACTACCAACACGAAGCATCGCATTTCTGAGAGGAAAAAAAAAACATATTTCTCCAGATACCAAACACAATATCCATAAAAGCTGCTCTAGTTATATGATAAGTGTCGAGTAGTAATTTTCTTCTGACAATAGTATACGAGAATCGACAATTTTATTTCAAAATATCACAAATTACCAAAGACGACAGTAATACAACTCACAGATTGTCCTCATCGGTGGAGCCTCCATGTACGATTGATGCTTCTACCTCGTCTAAGAGATTTTTTAACCTTAAGAAATGAGTTCTGTTAATGATCCTCGAGATTGAATGTGATTCTTTTGGATTTTCTCCAAACATTTTTCGAATGTGACGTTTCAACAGTTGTACCTAGTGCAAGAATGAAAATGAGAAATATTAGTGTTTGATTAGACTATCAAGCATAAAAAGGATGAAGTATTTCTCAGTTTATTATACACAATTCATATTTAATATAACGCGAGAAACAACTTTGAATACAATTGGTAATTTGTGCATGTATCTACTGGGGTTACTGGGGGTATGGGTAGGTAAGTTTCTTGAATTAGATGTATATTACAAGATTTGCAATTTATAGTACGTGAACTGTGAAAACACAATATTAACTGTGAAAACACAATAGTACGTCAAACTTAACTTTCAAAGCATAATTAGTAAGAGGTAAGTTAACTGTGAAAACACAATAATAACTGTGAAAACACAATCACATGCTGACCGTATTTATAAAAGAAATACAGAAACACATCAATTTGATATATACCAATTCGTTGGCAAACTTCTTCTCGACGAGGATATAATCAACTCCAATGCATGCTTGGCCAGCACAAGTCCCAAATTTTCCATAAAGAATTCTTTTTAGTGCAATCTATGAAAAAGTGGAGAAAAACAAGATATTAGACAAAACAGATGTACTACAAATAGGGAGTAAAGGGGACTGAGAGGGAGTAATTAATATTAGATCTGCGGCCAAAACATGAAAAAAATAGTACTCCGTAGAGAAGCAGCAGTGCAGCACTAACATGCTTTATTAAGAAAGATAAAAAAACTAAATTTGATAACATTAGGAAAAGAGAGCTGAACTTACACTTTTATCCCAACTACTGGAGAGTGAATCGACGATAGCAGGGCATTTTCCGCCTAATTCTAAGGTCACAGGAGTCAAATTCTCCGCTGCAGCGGCCATGACAGTTTTTCCCACTTTTGTACTCCCTATAAACAATTTTAAGAGAGAGCCAACAAATAAAATAGAAAGTGAGAGAGATTAGGCACTTTTAGCGCACATATATTTTGAAGCATGCCACCAAACATGGTGGTGGATGGTGACTAGCTTACCATCTTTAAGTAAAGAATTCGGGTTTTAAGTTAATGGTAAGATCGCCTTTCGTAGGACGCACATTATAATCAAACTGAGATGTTTTGCACAAATTTAGTTGGGCTCTTTCTTAACACATGATGATTAAAAAAAAAAAAAGGATTTACATTTTAATGCATAGATATCTTTTCGTGTTTTGTCAAAATGAGATTTGTCGAAAATCAACCGCCTCAACAAAGTTTATTTCAATATTTTTTAGAGCTACACGCGGAGTAACTCTTAATAACTATCATGTAGAACAGTCTAATTCACCATTAAAAGTGCAATTTGTGCTCAAGGGAAATACAATTTGAAAAAGAAAGAAAGAATTGAGAGCAATTAAAATAAGAATGAGTAAATTGGGCAAATATAAGTTCAAACCTGTAAAGAATATCTTGTCCCATTTTTGTTGCAACAAATTCTCACCAACTGATCTATCACCTTCAATGACTTTAACAGCTTTGTTATCTAAATAAGCTGGGATTACATTGGCTAGAACTGAAGAAGATGCAGGAGCTTGCTCTGAAGGTTTCAAGACCACCACATTTCCAGCTGCTATTGCGCCAATTAATGGTTCCAATGATAACCCTATATTTAATGAACACAATTTTGATTAAGAAGTGATTAACTACTGCCTTAAATTTTCTTGTAATGTCACTTTTATTTAATGGCTCTAATGCATTGCTAGTCATGAAGCATGTTGTACAACAATACTTATCATGTATAGGTTTGTTTTGGTAGGATAACTTTTTTCATGACATTATCAACTTCTTGGAAAATTTGAATTTCATATTGAAAGGTGAAAATACTTACCAAAAGGAAAATTCCAAGAAGAAAAAATAAGGACTAGACCAAGAGGCTCAGGAACCAACTCTGCTGAAGCAGGGAATGCAGCGAATGGCAATTTGGCCTGTAAATAAATAACAAGAGTATAGTTTTGGACTAAGATACAAGGTAAGTTTAAATATTCATCTCATGCAAGTCTTTCTGCATAGCTTACGTACCTTCTTGCCAGACATCCATTTCTTTAAGCCATGCAGTGCATGATTAACAGATTTTGTTAGTGTTCCAATCTGCAGACAACAGAGTAGTGTTTCTTCACTTATAATTGCTATATTTACTCATTATGATAATTCTATTAATCATGTCAAAAAAGAGCTTGAAGTCGCAGGTTACCAGATGTCTTCCCACCAGGGCGGAGCCGGAATTTTATACAAAGAGTATCAAAATATCACACCTAGGATGTGACTTAAACTATTTTTTAACCCCCTTTGACGTTTTACTAGACTTTTTCATCATTTCAACGAGGTTCAATAGCTTATAAATATACCAAAAACACTAAATTTTATTCTATTTACAGTGTAATTTTCCAACCAAGGGTATTCAATTGAACCCCTTGGTTGAAGGTAGCTCGGCTCCTGCTTCCCACACTTCCTAACCATGGACCAAATGCAGAGGCAAATGCATTCTAGTTCCAAAAGGTTCAACTAAACCAAAGTACTTTCTATACAGACAAATATATGTGCGAAAATTACTACAAAAATTACAAATACTCCCTCCGTCCAATGTTACGTGAATATCTTTTCTTTTTGGTCAGTCTAAAAAAGAATAACTTTTTTTCTATATTTACTAACAACTTAAGTTTGCGAGACAGTCTAAAAAAAAATTTGTGAGACAATTTACATCCACACAAATTTATAAAGTTTATTTTAAATTGTATATTTCAAAAGCTTTTTTTTTTTGAAAAAATTTCGTGCGCGGTCAACTACCTTTACGTGAATTGAGAAGCTAGGAGTATGAAGTTATGGTAGTTGCAAAAACAAAATGGATTCAACGTGAGGACATAAGGACTGATGTATACATTGAATTCGCCCCTGCCTAACTTTCTCCTAGATGCCAAAAGTTATCACAACAGGAGAAGAAAGAGACTGTTATCACCCACCACAGGGGGATTTAATGCGTTGCATAGAGCTCACGCCATGTTACTCAACGATGCCACAAGTTACTTGCTAAAGTTAATGGCATTCAATTCGGTTGTCACTTCACCTCACCCTAGCTAGCAAGAAGTGTAAAAAATTAATGTCTTCTTTCCAGTTGCATGATATGGTCGGCCAACTGCTTAATTAACCTAACCACAACATAGGTACAAACATGGGAGGAAGTGGTCCTATCTAGTCGTCCTCATAAGCTCATAAATATAAAATAAAAGAAGACTTCTACTATAACACATACTTCTATTAGCGACAGTAAATTTGTCCAATTGTGGCAAAACAAACCATAACACTATCCAACAAGCATTAGCTAGCTCTAGGAGATGATTCACTAACCCATTTCCACAATTATCAAACATTTCAAGAATCAGTGTGCAGCAGCAATAATAACAACATATTCAGTATTATCCAACAAGTAGGGTTTGAAGAGAGTGAGATATATGCAGATCTTAACTCCACAAAGGGTGAGAGACTATTTTCAAAGACCCTAAGCTAGAAAAAATATTTGGAAAACACGTTTGAAAAACAAAGCAAAAATATCATGCTAAAAAAAATGATAAAACTAAAACATGTCCAAAATAAATAGATAACAGCAGTAAATTTAAAAATATAAACTAAGATAGAAATAATCTATACAACCAGTGTGCTCCACACAAAAACTTTGGATTTCTTCTGCTAACCGTCCATAACACAATAACTAATAATCAGTGAGAACTGTTATTGAGAAATTAACTTTACCATCCACACACACACACCTTTTAGACCTTCTAACGAAAAAGAATCTTCGAAATGTAATATAATGTTAAACTAACTTTGATGTCTCGAAACCTGAAATTTCTCCTGATTGAGCATGATTTTTACCTGCGTTATCGCTAAAGCTATAGTGACCTTGTAAAATCTTAAAAATAAAAAAGTTATTACCACCCTATTTATGTGGCCGTATATTTAGACAGGGCACGAAATTTATGAAAAAATGAAGATTTTAAATTTGAGTTCTTAAATATGTTACTCCTATGACATTTGTGTGTAACTATAAAAGTTTGTTTACTATGCGTAAGAAAGAAAGTTAAAATAAACTCACTCTCAATTGAAACGGAGGGTTCAAGGGTATCGCCACATAAGTTGTAATAGAGGGGAATATGTGACCATTTCCGTCCTAGCTTGGTTTGAAGGGTAACTAATTTAGAGCCTGTTTGGGTGGGCTTAAAAGCAGCTTATTTTAAGTGGCTTTTAAGCAACTTATGGCTTATAAGTCCAAAAATTTTGAGGTTACCAAACATATATTAATGGGCTTATAAGCTTATAAGTCACTTTTAAGCTCACCCAAACGGGCTCTTAATAGCCATATACAAGTGAAGGCCGCGAAGTAAAATGTAGTAGGGCCGTAGCAGCATTGTTACTATCATGTTTAGACAAAATGTCACCCACAACATTGGCTTCTCTGGAGATGTATCCGACATAAGTTATTGTAATAGAGGGGAATATGTAATTTACCTCATCCCTGTAAGCCTCAGCCTGGTGTTTTCCGAGATCTTTTTTGAGGGCTTTGAAGATGTCATCTTCTTTCTCTTGAAGGAGTCTTAGCAAATTTTTCAACTGAGACCTCCTCCAAGATTCTTCCCTGGTTTTCCCAGTTTTGAATGTCTCTCTCAGGACTTCCAACTCTGCTTCCAACTCCGACATATTGGTGTGTTGGGAGTTTAGAGGGGCTCCAATTTTCTGATGAAACTGCACAACTTTTATCTCCTATCAAGTTGTCTTTATGGCGAATGAATTTTTCTTTCAATTCTTTCCCACTAATTCGGTAGTATTTATACACACTAACTACCACCTTTGAGGGAAGGTACCATGCATTATTGAATTTAATACGCTGACAGCTTTATAAAAATAACTTATCTAGCTATCACAGTATTACAACAGTACAGGGGCGGCCAACAATCTTTGTGGTATAAAGTCAAAATTTAATGAGGGGTCTTAATTTTTTTATTATATATATTTAATATTTCTTTTTTTTACCTCTTTGAATTGTAAAATTATTAATAAATTAGATAAGAAGATAACAAAAAGATAGAAAGATAGAAACATGGTTCAAGAGTAATGATTCGATATCAGATTGAATTTTCTACTCAAGCATGTTTGTTTTAGGCTTTAATTTTTAAAATTAAATTAACGAAAAATACTCCACTATTTTTCAAATCAATGCACTGAAGCTCTACAATAATGCTCGATCTTTAACTATTGCAGAATGGAGACTTGAATTGAAAAATAGCGTACAAAAATATAGTGTAATGCACCCGTTTTCACTTTGTCGTGAGAAAGTTCTGATAAGAAAAATTGAACTTTAAAGTAAAAGTTATACTTATTGATGTATTAGAACCAATGAGAATATATTTTTCACCTAATTGATAAATTTTCAAGTCTTAACATAAGTACTCTTCCTATTACGACTTTAAAATGACTCTTTCAATTTCAGAAATATACTAATGATCACCCATTAATTACTATGTCAAAGTGGTCAAATGATTTTTCTCTTTTTATGTTGACTTAAAAATCTTCTAAGTATTGTATTTCAGAAGCAAAAAAAATGAAGCCCCATCTATGTCAAATTTATTTTCTCTTTTTATACAATTTTTCAAGTAATATTACTTTTTTTGCTTCATAAAACTTTATTTTTTATAAAAATTTATATATAACATATATTGGATATAAACAAAAATGGGTTGTTGGGCCTAAAGCAGGTTTAGGCTAAGGCCGCCCTTGCAACAGTACTATGTTTTAGTTGATCGTTTGCCTTATTTTTCAAATTTAATTTAAATTATAATGTACATTCCAACAGCAATGTATGATTACTCTGTTTTAACCCAACAAGTTAATTACCCTTTTCATAAAGCTAACAAAGTAATGTTTACTATAGAAATTTACATGCATGCAATTGCTTTAAGTAATATGATTGTGTCCATATATACCTCATACACCATCAATACATAGAATTTAACTTTAGTGAATGATTACATATATTAATATTTTACCTAGCTGGATAGTACAAATTTATTTTTATATTATTAGTATATAAAAGTTATACACTAACAATACACACCATGATCACCGACATGAAATATGAATAAAGCAGAGCGTCACGTTTTGTGGTCTTTTATTAGGACCTTTTTGTTCTCTAACAACAACCTTCCTTCTAAGAAAACATTGATTTTATTATTATTAGCATATTTGAAACTCAACTACTAGCTTTAATGTTGGTAGATATTGGTATCTCTCCAATTTTCCTGTAGACTCTGTAATGTTTAATGCAAATTTTGAGACTTCATAATCAATGGTCTTTTTAGCCCACGCGAGTTGTATCACTATGTAACTGATGGATGCGGTTGCAGGTAAATGCTACTCTACCCGTCCCAGTTTTTCGGGATAATGTTTGATTTGAGCATGAATATTAATAAGAAAGGATTTCTTTATTTCTCTTTTTTCTTTTTTTTTTTGTTGAAAACAATTTGTAGTATAAACAAGTTATAGAAAATTTTGAGACTATAAATCAATCTCATCAAGTATAAATTGTATTTTAAAATTCAATTATTACTAAACACAAAAACATAGTGTTATATTTTTAATTGATTTTTTTTTTTAAAAAAAAAGTGCCGCATACATACGTAGTAAGTTAGTAACATAGTTGTAGAAAATCATTTGAACTCTGTGGGCATCCTCAACCTTAAAGAACTAAGTATTAAACACTAAAATGGTGGAAATTAACTCCAATCCATTAAACTATCTTTTACACCTAAAAAATCTTTTATATTTTTCTATCTCTTCCATATTATCTTATTTTTTTTATTTAAATTTTATTTTTATTACATAAAACAAATACTTTTTATTTTTCTTTTTTACATATTCATCCCATATAATATTCATATTCATTCCTTATATAATCATTTAATATAAAATTATTTTATTCCATATATTTTATAATTGGACGGTTGAGATCAAGATAAAATCTATCATATTATTATCCAGTCAATAATTACGTCCACTTTATCTTTACACTATGAAGAATTTGTAGAGATATTTTACCTAAAGATAAATTTGAGATAATGATGAAATCCATATGACGGTTGAGATTAGGATGAAATTCATCTAATGATTGAGATCAACATGATATCTAAGTATGTATTATGCCAATTTTGGCTCTACTTATATCTAGATACTCCATCCGTCTCAAAATGAGTGTCTACCTTTTCTTTTTTGTTTGTCCTAAAATGAGTGCCTCTTTCCTTTTATGACAACTCTTTAAATCTAATATTTGTTTTGGACCATAGGATTTAAAGACACAGGCCTACATTACACACACCTTTCACTTTAAACCACAGAATTTAAAAGTCTTTCTTATTTTCTTAAACTCTGTGCCCAGTCAAACCCAGACACTCATTTGGGACAGAGGGAGTATATTAAAGTACCAACATACCCATCTGTGGACTTTTATCTTTCTTTTACCATATAATTCACTTTTCCTCTAATGACTTGCAAAAAATGTCCACTCGATCTACAGGATACTCTATCAATGAAAATATGCTATTATGCCAAGTTTATTCAGATGTTTCTCTAGATCCAATAACATGTGTACATCAATTTAGAGATCATTTTTGGGGTCGAGTGGAAGAAGCATACAATAATATATGCAAAGGATGCGTGTTTGGAGTATCGCACTAGAAGATCGGTGCAATCTCGAATTCAAGTAATTGAGAAGGCTATAAGAAAATTAAATGAATGTGTACGTCAAGTTGAAAATTTGCATCCTAGCGGTGCTTCAGATAAAGATATTGTGAGTATTTATTTTTTAATTACTTATATATATACTTACAGCTTCCCTTTAATATTTTTTTTTTAAATATTACAGATTAATCAAGCAAAAATGTTTACTTATGCAAGATACGAACAACAAAAAAGGTTTTAAATTTGATCATGTTGGATATGTTGAAGGATTTTGAGAAGTTTAAAGATGTCGATATTGGGAGAAAAAAGAGTTCGAAAGCGAGGCTCTTCTTATATAGAGTCTGAGACTCCTACTCTTGATTCAACTCTAGTATCATCTCCTAACTTATCATCATATTTACCAAATTTAAATGAGGATGTTTCAGGTGATTCCACATCATCAGAATGGCCTATTGGAGTGAAGAAAGCAAAAGTGAAGAGAAAAATCGATGAAGGTATTTCATCTGCTGTGAAAATGTCCAATCAGAAAATAATCGGTTTGTTGAGTTGTTGGCAAAGTCAAGTATAGACAGGCGGCGAGATATGGAGATAAACAATAGAGCTTTGAATCTAAAAGAATTTAAAGAAGAAAATAAAATTTTATTGTCGAATTTAGATTCTATTGATGATCTAAATATTCGTGAATTTATTCGATAAGAACAAAACGAATAATGGATAAAAGAAGTCAACAATTTCAACAACCACAACCACAACAATCCCCTGTCCCATACAGTCAGTATTTTAATAATATTGGTGGATCTGAATCGACCAAACAGAGTACTAAATTATTGTTATAATTTTCTAAATTATTATTATTTAATGTATTTTTAATTTTAATCTATGTCAGTCGCTACTTTATTAAATAGTTATTTTTTATTATTTGTATTATTTATTAACAAAATATTATATTTTATATTTACACTTTCATTTTGTGATAGTTATATTTTTTATACAATTATAACTTATAATAAGATAAACTAAAAAAATTTATATAAAAATAATATATATGAAAATTATTTATAAATATTATACACCAAAATTAAGATGTAAAATTAATATTTTAAAGATATTACATAATTTTTTTTAAGTATATTAGGGGGCCTAAATAAAAATATTAAAATTTATAAAATGTTAAATCAAAGTGTTATATAATAAGAAAATAATATTAAAATATTGATCAATAGCAATGTGTTGATGAGTAGTGTTATACTAAATTTGGTAGTAGTAGTACAAGAAATGGTGTTTCACCAAATATTACACAAAAACAAAATTTGGGGTAATATTTAGTATTAGGTTGGAGATGGTCTAAGGTATCAATTTTTTGTAAGAAGTGGCTGCTCTATATTTCTTCATAAGCAGGAGGAACTACCATTGAATGTACAAAGTGAATGGAAACATCATCCTCTTGGCCGATGATGTTATTAAGCTGGACGTCAATGGTGTTTATGATAACAATATTACTGGAAAATGAGAAACATAAAAAAAAGCAAAGGTAAAAGTGAAGAGGTAAGGTATAACTGTTTGCATTTAATTTCACATGTCTCAAAATTAAACTACAATCACAAATAATATAAAGAAAAATGTTTTTATGAATCGATATTATGAGTACAATTATGTCAATTACTCATTCTTTTCTCAAGACTTTTCTATTTAGCGGCATGTTTCTAAACTAGGATGTGTAGATCTTCTTGAAATATTTGATTATCAAGAATCTAAGACAGACATATTTGGTGTTTTGATTTCTTTGTGGATATCTTGGGTTTATGAAATTTTGAGATGATGTTTTTGCATTTTGGATATGTCTTTTTAAGTAAATATACCCCTTTTTATATAGGTCTAAGCTAGGGTATATGGTGGATCCACGAAAATCTTAGTGGACCCATGGGTTTGAACAACATGGACTGGATTGGTCTTGTTGTAGCTATATTTGAAGGATAAAAAATTTGAATACATTTGATCCTGTAAAATTCTGTTGTCTACGAATACCCCTACTTTAAATTTTGTTTGGGTGAAGACGGGATTTGAATTACGTGAAATATTGTCCCTAAATTTGGCCTTTGTTGTTGAAGACTTATTTTTATTTGAGAGAAAAGAGATGAAGGACAGGATTAGCCCCACCGGACGAGTCAATCTTTTTGCATTTAATCCCACATGTTTAAGAAATAAAATGCAATCACTAATAATATAAAGAAAGGTAATCCCTTGATTCTTCTCTCCAAGTTTTCTCCATGATTCAAGGGCTTGAGCAACATGTTTCTCGAACTAGGATGTTTAAATCTAATTGAAATATTTGATTATGATCAAGAGGTTGAGAAAGACATATTCGGTGTCTTCATCATTTTGTGAATATCTTTAGTTTATAGGATTTTGAGATGATCTCTTTGCATTTTGGAGATGTCTTTTCGTGGAATATACACCTATTTGGCTTGAATAACATAAACTTTTTTTGAGTAAAAACACGACTTACATTAGAAATTACGGAGGGTTACATAATAGGTTCATGCGGCAATTAAGCGGTTCCGCATCCCGAATATTACATATACTAGTATTAAACGTAGAAACTGTATTAAACACCTTCAAGTTTTCTAAGGTAGATAAAATATTACAATTACTATCCGATATTGTAGCGACAAAAGAAGTGCCCACACTGTCTTCAAACAAAGCCTGCTTATTGAAAGGTAGAATCTTCTTTGGACTAACTGGGAGCTCCTTTTGCCAAAAGGTGTGCGATCCTATTACCCTGACGAAAGTTATGCATGATTGTTAGCATTTTCAGCTTGGTCATCATTGACCTGCAATTGAAAATAATAGAGAAATAAGTAAGTATAGGTTTCTCCAGTAGTTGAATAATATCAGGGGAATAAGTTTCAACCTTTAATGGAATGTAATTTTGTTGAACAACTAACAATAATCCATAATGAAGGGTCATAAGTTCAACATGAGTAGGATTAAAACCACATACTTTTTTATGGAATCCTAAGATCCAATTTTCATTACTATTTCTTTAAACACCTCCAATACTAGCCATATTATTCTGAAGTTTATAGGATCCATCTATATTATGCTTAATAACATTTTGCTTAGGAGGGTGACATGCTATTCTAATATTTCTAGTGCGCACAAACCTAGGCTCTTTAGTAGTGAGGAGTTTGAATTACATGATCCTCGAGTGAACTTGAGTATAAGTTAATTCCTTTGCAATATTATGGATATTATTATTATTATTATTATTATTATTATTGTTATTATTATTATTATTATTATTACTACTACTACTACGGTATAACCACAAATTCTAAAGTGCAAAAGACAAAAACTCAACCCAATTATAGTATCTTTAATTTAAGTCAGGAGAGAACTCTAGAAGTTTCAACCAATTCTGAGATTCAGGTATATCTATGATGATAGAGCAACTATTCCAAAATTTTTTTGCAATAGAACATCCCAAGAAAATGTGAAACAATATTACCGTATTACCTTTGCAAATTGGATAAATAGGTATTTATTAATACCAATCTTTTGAAGGTATCAACGGGTAGGAAGTCGATCATGTTGGCATTCCCATAAGAAGTATTTTATTTTGTTTAAGGTATTAGTATTCCAAATCCAATCAAAGTCATTACCAATAGTCAAATGATTTTCAATTAAAGCATAGGTAGACTTGAGAGTGAAGATACCATTACTATTAGGACTCCATATAGGGAAATCCACATCTTCAGACAATAATGAAGAGTAGGAGAGAGTAAGCAAGCATCTAATATCATTAGGAAGAGGAAAAGAAACTTTAGAAGGATCCAATGTGTCCCCATTTAAGAGGTCTGCAACCTTAGCATTGACCTCACTGAACGTGAGAGGACCACATGTAAGGCTTCTAAGAGTTTTTCTATTAGGAAGCTAGCTTTGGTCCCAAAAAGTTGTATTTCTACCCTCCACAGTAATCCAGTGAGTGTGACTATTGCATATTGGCCAGCATTTGTTAATACTGTTCCAAATGAATGAATGAGATTTAGTAGTAGCTTTATGAATGTACTTCCCACTAATGACCTTTACCCAAAAGGTGTTAAGAGTTTGATAAAAGTCACCAAGTTAGCCAATGAACATTGTGATATTTTTAGTTTTGGCTTTAGTAATAGATAGGTCTCCTAGGTGCTTAGGTATAGTAATGGTATCCAATGAGAGGATATGAAGTTTCTTTTTGGTGTCAGTGGTGCCCCAAATGAAGTTTCTTTGGATCTTGTCTAATATTTTCAATGTTTTAGAAGGAAGAAAATGAAATAGCATGATGTGGTTAGGGATGGTATTTAGAGTTAGATTTAACTAAAGTTATCCTACCCGCTATGTTAACTAAATTGGTCTTCCAGCTTGACAGTCTTAATTAAAAATTATCCAAGAGGTATTGATAGTCACTATACCTTGGTTTATGATTTAGGATTGGGAAGCCTAGGTATTTTTCAAAGTAATGACCTGTTTGGATGTTAAGAATCCAAGATGATTAGCTAGAGTAGCATTGACATTTTTTTTTAAAAAAAAAATTGATTTTGAATTGTTTACTTTCTCACCTGATAAGTCACAAAATCTAGAGTTGCTTTAATAGTAAACATTGGCCTTAGCTATGAAAGTAAGATCATCCAAAAATAAAAGGTGAGAAAGTTCAGGTCCTTTAGGTGAGATCTTAATAGGGTTCCAAATATTAATTTCTACATTATTATTTATATAAATTGAAAGGACTTCTAAACAAAGTATAAAAATATAAGGCGACATAGGGTCTCCTTGTCTAATTCCTCTAGTAGGGTTAAAAAATAGGATTTTGGATCCATTAACCAAAATAGATATTGTGGAAGATGTTATACATGACAAGATTAGCTTTGATTTGTTAGGAGGGAATTTGGAGAAAGCTAATATTGTGCGGATAAAAGACCACTCCCTATCAAAATCTTTCTCTAAGTCTATTTTAATGATCATATCTCCTTTAGCACCTTTCATTTGAGAGAATTTATGAATATTCTCTTGGATAATAATGGTATTATCCGATGCACTTCTATTTTTAAGAAAACTTGCTTGACATGGGCTGATAAGGCTATCAAGATGAGGTTTAATGCGATATGCGATTGTTTTGGTAATAATTTTGTAATTGTGTTAAAAAGACCTATAGGTCGAAATTTTTTAAGATTTACAACATTTTTAAATTTGAAAATTAAACAAAGATAGGTAGTGTTAGAATATTGAGGGATAGTACTAGTATCAAAAATTTGATGACAAAAAGATTTGACCGAGTCTCCTACAATATCGTAATATTTTTGAAAAAAGAATGGAAGAAGGCCACCAGGACCAGGGGTTTTATAAGGCTGGAAAGGATATACTACTTGAGTAATTTCATCATCTATCAATGGTCTATCTATGTTGGAAAAATCAATTTTTGTTTATGACATAGTATTTTCTTTAATAGAATGAACAATACTAATGCCATGGTTGGTGGTATAGAGATATTCAAAATAATTGATCGCATGAGTAGTCACTTCTTTTTAATCAAAAATAATATTACAACTATCATCTTGGAAGTGAGTAATTTTGTTCTTTCTACGCCGACTAAAGGTGGTAACATGAAATTTTTTTGTATTAGCGTCACTATGATTGAGCCAATTTACCCTAGACTTAAGACGCCAATACTCTTCCTCATTTTTCAACAAGTTGTTAAACTCAAGGACTAATTTTTCCTCAAGGTTTTGAAGAAAAAAGCTAGTAGGGTAGTTTGGTGAAGACTGAATGCCATTAATTCTACCTAGTAATTTAGTTTTATTTAAAATATTACCAAAAACTGTTTTGTTCCAGTTAGAAATTTCATCCTAAAAAAATTGGTTGCATCATGAAAGGATCTATTTAGCCATGCATAGTTTATAATATTCCTAAAATCTGGACGAGAAATCCAACCCTAAAAGGTTTACTACTATTAACTTGAGGTTTTTTATTTAAATTAAATAAAATAGGATGATGGTCAGAATATGTCTTAGGCAAAATGAACTATAGTGACATCTTTAAACATAATAATCCAGTCATTATTAGCCAAACCTATCTAAATGCTCCATGATTAAATGCCTCTACTTTTACTATGATTCGACCAAGTATATTTCGGTCTTTTAAAGCCTAAATCAATTAAGTTACAATAATTAATACAATTTCAGAAACTAGAAGCATTTTTATACTTAATTGGTCTGCCACCACATTTGTCATTTTAAGACAGAATCTGGCTAAAATCACCACTTATGAGCCAGGGCCCTTGTAATTATCATATATATATATATCAATCCAAAGCATATTACGATTAGAAAATGATGTATTTTCATAAACAGTTCAAAAAAGCCAAGGAATTTTGAAAGAGATATAGTTTACTTTGATCATAGCATGCACCTCATTTCTACTAATGTGAACATTATTAACACTAACCATGTCATTTTTCCATGTAATGAAATGCTACCAGAGCGACCCACATATGGTACTTCAACATTTTCAGTGAAATCAAAATGAATCCTCAGATCGTGATGATCTTCTATCTTTATTTCAAGAAATGTAATAACCACAGGCTTATGAACATCTAAAATGGCATCAAAGTTTCTATGAAACTCAGGATTATTAGCACCCCTTACATTCCATATTATGATATTAAGTTGTCTATTCATATTAGTGTTAGGGTTATGATCAACTACCATGTCCAATTCTGGATCAGTCCTTAGTGTTGGGTTCAACACCACTACATATTTTCCCACTAACTTGTTTGCTCGGGCTTTCACATCCAATGAGCATTTGTAAAGAAATTGGTGGCCTGTGAAGATGAATTTTTTGTCTAGCCTTTCCTTGAATAGTAAAATAGCTATTTCGTTTAGGTTTACAAACTCCGTGTAACTCTCCCTCTCCATTAACACAATTTGTTCTAGGCCTCCCCTCATGTCTTCTTCTGGTTCTGGTGGATTAAGATGGTGTTCTGGAGATGGTGGTGGGGAATATCCACCTGCATGGGGGAGGGTGTTTTTGTAAGTTCATTTTTTGTAGGTTCACATTTTGATGATTTGCATAGTGATACATCCCGTTCATATCCACTTTGACATGCATGGGTTGATTTTGACCTAGATCCCATAGAAAGAAGATTGGGTTTTGGGGTGGTAGTACACAAGGTGGAAAGAAGGGAAGATCTATTAGAGGGTACTCCTGGTGATTCATCCCTTGCATGAACTGTGGCTACATGTTGTTTATATACTTTTTCATTGTCAAGTGCATTCCCTCACTCACAATTTCGGCAAGATAAAATAGCTTCTAGATGACTACAAAAGTTGGGTGCCCTAGGATCTCCATTGTCACAGATATTTCTTCACCCTAAAGAGTCTACTCCAACCAAGACTGAGGGACTAGATTTTGTGGTGGTGGAAGTGTGAAGATGAGTGGTTGGTTCATGCGAGGCAGTTAGAGAATTTAGAGATTGTTGTTTGGATTCATTGTTATTTTTTTCTTCCTTAGATGATGTTGTTTCAATAGTTCCCTTACTAATAGTCAAGATTTTTCCTTGTAGTAGGAAGTTTTATTTTCTTCTAGTATAGTTATATATTTAGTGTTATGAAGTGATGAAGTAGGAATGAAATAATTTTGCATGGGCAATAACGTGTTTGAATGACCAAGAGAATTCGAAAAAAGAAGATGGCAGACTTTTGAGTTAATGATCGAATCAAGTTGAGGAGTGGTATTGGTGAAATTGGACGGTATGAGGATATGAGAGAATTCACCAGGAATAGAAGGAGTATTATCTTTGGTAATTGTGTAACTAGAGTTAGTAGGAGATTTTGCACTAGTGTTTGTATTTGATGTAGTATCGTGGGCATCAATGGCTGAGTTAACATGTCCATGGGGTCGTCTAAGTGTAAATCTTCCTCATTATCATCTAGTTGCACATGCTTAGGTTGTAACGCCTTTTGCATGGCTTTGAACGACGTGGAATTAGTATTGTTAATGCTTTTATCAAAATCGGTTTTGTCCATAGTTTCTTGATTAGAAAAATTTAGCGTGCTAAATTTATTAGTTGTCTCGCTAATATGATAATGATCTCTTAAATTACTGTAATTTTTAGAATTTGACTTAGAAGAAGTAGGTGTAGGATACTTACCTGGATATCGAGCAGTTATTAGCATAGGTGGAGTCAAAGTAGTTTCTTTTCTCGATGGAATGCTATTGTATACTTGATCTACTTTAAAGACTATGCTCTTTTTTATCTTTTGGAAAGCTCACAGTTTGCTACTCAAACTCCCCCTCCTTGGTTTTTAGTTTTAGTTGAGGTATAGTTGCAGGATTGTTTGTAGTACTGGTAGTATTTTCAATTTGGGAAGTGCAGGGGCAATTGTCTTGGAGATGACTTAATCTTCCACAAATCTTACACATAATATTCTCACCTTCGTAAATAACACTTTGTTTGTGGTTCTCTATGTCTACATGACTTTTAACAAGAGTATCCAATTGCACTTCAATGCAAAGTTTGGCATATCTTGCCCTAAGTGCAGTTGATATTGTAAAATCAACTTCAAGTAATTTGCCAAGACTACTACCAGTTTTTTTCAGTATACCTTCATTGAAAAATTCAGTAGGTAAATTAGAGAGACGTATTCAAATTGCAGTGGATAATAACTTGATTTCAGTAGCTACAAAGTTTGGCTCCCAACGTCTTATAGATAAGAAAAAATCATTCACAAATCATGGGCCTTCATTTAACACTTTGTGAAGACTATCATGCTTGTTGAACTTAGCACCGTAAAAATCTTCTCAAAGATCGATTAAGGGGGAAGTCTTTAGAAAGTTTTCATAAATTCTCGAGCTTCTCATATAGGTATTGATGATGAAGTCTTTTGCCTAAGAGCTTGATAATTACAGAGTTGAGCCAAGGAGAGTAAATACGGTGCCTCTCCTCTTGAGTGAAAGAAATATGGTCAACTAAGTCATTCTCCACTATTGGGTATTGTTGCATGTGGGCTTGGGAAAGTGGATTGTGTAGTATGGTAGGGTGAGTGTTGTTTGATATGGTGGTAGGTTGTACTATTTTTTTGTAATAGGTAGGTTTGTCAGTTTTAATGAAAATGCTCTCATTAATGTTGGCATCTGGTGGCTTAGGGGGGATTGATTGAGTCTCAGAAGGAGGCTCTATGCAGTGGAGGTCCATTGTTGAAGAAGGAAGGTGTTAATGAGCTAGAAAGGGGAAGGAGTCAGAAAGAAGGGGAGTTTCTATCCCTTTTGAACAACATAAACTGGACTTGCCTTGTTACAACCCAATTTAATGAACTAATCCAAATTTTATATTGACAAAATCATTTAAAGCTTTGTTATTTACAATAACAATCTACTATACGACATAATAATACTTTAAACTATAAGATCAAATCAAAGCTTCCGACAATGGTACCAGAATTGACACTTTTTGTGTGTGGGGTCCACTCGCGCGGGGTCGAATATGAGTCTGCTTGGAAATGATATACCTAATTCAGTTCAAAGTACTCAATTGAAGTGTGGTTATTTGAGTTATCCCTAAACATTTGTGATGTTCTAACTAAAAGCTAAAATTATAATTTTATCAAATATCCAAAGAGAAAATTTTAAATAATAAGTTGTCTTGAAAGATTAAAAGAATTAGAATTGTATTCTTCACCAACACATATAACCTACTGGGTCCTATTATTTAAATTAAATTTGCATTGTGTCACACTATAGAGTACAAACAAGATTACCCACTCATCCATTGAGGAAGTAAGCTAGCCTAGCACTCTAGGGAAAGTGCACGAAAGGCCACTTTTGTCACTGGTCTTTGGGCACAGACCACTAATACCAAAATATTTAGTTTGTTGCCACTTTTTCTTAAAGAGATAGAACTTCAGTCCAGAGGCCGGATTGAAGTTCAGTCCTTAAAGATTGAACTTCAATCCAGGGCCATATGGACTGAAGTTCAGTCCAGTCCTTAAGATGGAACTTCAGTCCAGGGCCATGTGGACTGAAGTTCAATCCTTAAAGATGGAACTTCAGTCCATGGCCATGCCATGGACTGAACTTCAGTCAATTATCAGAACTTAAGTCAATATTTATTGAGTAAAGGCCCAAAAGTAGCCTCTAGTTTAAGACCAAAGAAAATAGTGGCCTCAAACCAAATACCAGTATTAAAAGTGGCTGCTGGGCAAAATTTTTACTAGCACTCTTTTAACATAAAAATTTAGTTACGTAGCCTGTTTTGACCGCGTTAAATGAATACTAGCAAGCGATGTAAAACTGTTTGAAGATTAGCCATTTTCGGACAAATCGCAGTATAAATACTGGGGCTTTGAACAAGTTTTGTTCAAAGCCCCAGTACTTGTACTGGGAAGCTTCAGTAAACTAACCCCAATATAAAATACTGGGGCTTTGAACAAGTTTTGTTTAAAGCCCCATTATTTTGTTATGGGACTTGGTGTAAAGCTTCAGTCCCATAACAAAATGCTGGGGCTGTGAACAAAACTTGTTCAAAGCCCCAGTATTTTGTTATGGAGACTGTGAACAAAACTTGTTCAAAGCCCCAGTATTTTATTATGGGGACTGAAGCTTTATATATAAAGTCCCATAACAAAATAATGAGATTTATTCCTTTGATGGGACCTTTGTTATGGGAATAAATCCCATAAACTCCATTATTTTGTTATGGGATAACGTCTCATAACAAAATAATTGGACCTTTGGACATTTCCATTATTTTGTTATGAGACTTCTTCAGTCCCATGACAAAATACTTGGGCTTTGAACAAGTTTTGTTCAAAGCCCCAGTATTTTGTTATGGGACTAGTCTGGAGTGTTTTTCCAACGCTAATAGAGCTTAAGTGTGCGCGCGAATTTTGGACTATTCTTCAATGAATTTTGAAACGGTGGATAATCCCCAATGAGTGCGTCCAAAAATGACTACTGATCAAAATTACCTTTAGGTGCCAAAAAAGTGTTGCATAAGTTTAATTGGTTTTGCTCTCAAGTAGCTTGTGATGTTCAAACCAATTAAGCCAAGGTGCTTGCTACTGCTACTACAACTACTATTGTTTCTTGTTACTGCCTAATTCAATCCCAAGACAACACTTTCAAGTGAGCTTGATCTAATGAAAGCCTTCAAATATTTTTTGTTGATTTTTAGCATGTTGGAAGCAAATAATGATATTCACAACCTATTACAGGCTTAATACATTGGGCTCATAAAGTATAAAAGATAGGTTTTCAAGACAATCGTAGTTATGACATTTGCTCTCTAGCTAGCTCCCTTGTAAGAAAACAGTGATTTTATTATTAGCATCCTTCAGACTTCACTAGTAGCTTTTAATGTTGGTAGATATCGGCAGCTCTCCAATTTTCGTGTAGACTTTATAATGATTAATGCAAATTTTGAGACCTCATAATTGTCTTTTTAGCCCACGGCAGTTGTATCACTATGTAAATGATGGATGCGGCCACAGATAAATGCTACTCTATCCGTCCCAGTTTTCGGGATCATGTTTGATTGAGCACGAATATTAATAAGAAAGAAAGACTTTTTTTTTGTGTTTTTTTCTTTTTTTTGAAATTTGCAGGATAAATAAGTTATAGAAAATTTTGTGACTATAGATCAATTTCATCAAGTATAAATTGAGAATTTAAAGTTAAACTATTACTAAATATAAAAATAATGTTCTACTTTGAATTGATTATATAATAAAGAATGTCGTATAAATTGGGACATATGTAGTAATATAGTTGTAGAAAATCATTTGAACTCTATAAGGTATTTTGTGCTTTCTCCATTTTTTGCGAAAAAGTGGATACTATGTATTTCATCATAAGCAGGAGGGACTATCATCGAAGGTACAAACTGAACGAATCCTCTTGACCGATGATGTTATTAAGCTTAATGTCCATGACGCTTATGGATATTCTCAATACACACCACAATTACACAAGAGGGGGGGGGGGGTGATTTGTGCAATAACCGATGTTTTTTTAACTTAACAACTTAAAGACCAGTTTCTCAGATGTGTTCCTTTACTTAGTTAAATGCGAAATAAGTAAACAAGTAAATGAACACAGGATTTTAACGTAGAAAATGTTGAGATGATTGTTTTGAAGATTGACAAACGAAGGATGTGGTGAAGAACCTAGTCGTTACGGTTAAGGCATGACTGATCGAAAAGATTGTGGGATGCAAATCCATGCAAAACTAGGAGTAGTGGCACGTGTACATCTACGTATCCTAGCCAGCAGACGAAGTTGTGTTGTGGCTATCTTTTTGAAGTGTAAACAAGAGTTGGTGCTACATAAGGAGTATATTAGTGGAAATCTTCACTTACCATAATTGTGAAGATTCCTAGTGAGAATCTACTAGAGTTTCACAACCTATATAAAAGCAAGCAATTGAGGCAGCCATAACCAGTTATTCACTATGAGACTTGAGAACAAACAAAAAGCGATTCAATAATTCTTGAAGTGTTTTAACTGGTGTTGACAACCATTGAAGAACTCAGAGCAAATCTAGTAAACTATTTAGGTTCTTTATTCTTGTTGTCACTTTGTTTTGCATTGAGTTTTTTACCTATCCGCTTATTAGAGAAGCTATTGTAATAGGTGAACTTTGAGAGATTATTTTGTAAAGCCAGAGTCTGGCTTTGTGAGTAATTAGGGTCTAGAGTGCAGCCCCTTGGTTACAGAGTCTGTAATCTGAAACTTATTTTTTTGTGATAGTGGAAGTGTTTTCAAAATTCCAGAGTGTGGATCGTGGTTTTTCTCCCTTGAGTAAGGAGTTTTCCACGTAAAAATGCATTGTCATTTACTTTATGGTTGATTCATTAGTTGAGGTGTTTGTTCAAATCAGTTTCATAAGAACTAGGTTCTTGTGATTAAGAGTTAGGTTCTTCAGCAAAAATTGGAGGACACTATTCAACCCTCCTCTTCTAGTGTCCTTATGAGGTGCTTAGAATATAACAAATGGTATTAGAACAGGTCTTCTCGTTTCTATGTTAACACCTTGAGAAGGATCTAATTATGAGTGAATCACCCACTATCTCTAAAGGACAGTCCGTGCTAAGGCCGCCACAATTCAATGGGCAATATTATGCCTGGTGGAAGAGTTGAATGGAAAACTATATCTGTGCTAAGGATTATCAACTATGGATAATCGTTTCTGAAGAAAATCTGATTCCAAGTAAGACAGTTGGTGAAAGAGCTGCTGCTCGTACTGAACCTAAGGAACGATTGGAGTACAATGAAGTTGATTACAAGATGATTGAAAAGAATCATAAGGCTAAGAGACTTGTAATTTGTGGACTAGGTCTTGAGGAATTCAATAAGGTCTCATCTTACAAAACTGCCAAAGAAATCTGGGATGCCTTAGAAGTGGCTCAGGAAGGAACTACTGAAGTTAAAGACTCAAAGAGGAGAATGCTAAAAAGACAATTTGATTGTTTACAATGGGAGAAAATGAGTCTATTCAAGATATGATGACTAGGTTGACCATTATCACAAATGGGATGAGATCTCTAGACATGGAGCTTCCAGAGATAAAAATGGGTTATAAAGTGGTAAATGTTCTTCCAGATGCATGGGAACCAAAGATGACCGCTATTATTGAGTCAAAGCCACTCAAATCTCTCAAGCTAGAGGAACTAGTAGGCAGCTTGAAGACTCATGAGATGATGAAGGAATCCAAGAGCAAGTCAGGACCAAAAAAAGGAAAGACTCTGGCTCTTGAGGCAACTGAAAAACCTGATGTTGATTTGCAAAATGTTGAATCAGCAATGGTTAGTGCCCTTGGATAGCAGTTCAACCTTGGAAAGTTCAAAGGCTTCAAGAAGAACATAAAGGACAACTATGGGAGAAAAACTATAATTGACAGTCCAGACTACTCAGACTGCTTTAAGTGCTTCAAGAAAGATCATGCTGTTATGGATTGTCCAATGTGGGAGGCTGAGTGGATGAAGAACACAGCATTAAAAGAGAAGGAGAATGATACTTCCAAAGACATGGACAAAAAGAAGACCAAACGTCCACCAAACTTCAGAGCTGAAAGAAGAAAGAAGAAGCCTTTCACGCGAGTTGGGAACCAACAGATTGTGATTCTGATGGAGGAAAGGATTCAGATGACGAGTCATCACTAGTGTTGATGGGGTTAACAAATGAGAACTCAAAGGATACCGATTCTTTTGAAATCTCTGAAGGAAGGAATCCATTTAGATCTCCATTGTTTGAAGGAGTCTACTACAAAGAATGACAAAGAGAGATGAAGGTATTTCTTCAGGCTATGGACTATAGTCTCCGGTTAATTATAAAAAGAGGACTCCATGTACCTGTGTAGAGAGCTGCAAATGGATCTCTAGTGCCTAAGTTAGTAGAAGAACTGGATCCACAAGATTTGGATTGGCTTCAAACAAACGCCAAAGCTATGCTGATGTTAAAAGATGGAATGACCTTTGATATCCTAGCAAAAGTGATAGAATGTAAGTCTGCTTAGGAAATATGGGAGAAACTGAAGGAGATCTACAATGGAGATAGTCAGAAGAAGGAAGCTACTCTCATGGCAACCGATAGTGAAGAAAAGTCTCACACTGCTGAGGTATGTCTCTCTGATCTGAAAGATAATTTGCATACATACTCACTTGATAATTTGATGCTAATAACTTCCACCTTAATTTAGGGTTATGAAAAGTTGAAGTTTGAGAAAGACCAGCTGTTTATATCTGTATCTGATTTAAAAGTTAGATGCAAGAACGTTGAAGAAGCTAATGCTGAATTTGAAGAAATCAATGCTTCTCAAAAGGGACAGGATCTTGTATCTAACTCAAAAATATCAGAACTTGAACTAGAAATTGAAAGAATGAAGGAAGCTAATGGAAAGAAAATAATTAGTGAAGTTCACTTTTTTTTTAGAATGAGCTTAAAAGAAAAAATGAGATTCTTTATCGGGAAATGGAAAAGAACAACGTTCTCAAAGAAAAGTTTGAAAAAGCTGATTATAAATTCACCAGGCTAACTAAATGGAATAAATCCTCTGAGGCAATGAATTGAGTTCTTGAAAATCAGAACAAAGCCAAGAAAGGTCTAGGTTTTAAAAAACTACTGCCTCTATACAATCCCAAAAGAAAATATAATGGTCTACCGTACAATATGCTCTGCACTTTTTATGGTAATATAGGTCACTATAAAGAAAATTGCATGGTGGTTAGAAAGGCTAAGATTAAGAACAAAAAATTTGCATAACCTGATTGGGCGAAGAAGGATTTAATTCATCAATTCTCTGATAAGAAGGGACCCAAGCTTGTCTGGGTTCCTAAAACTAACCCCTAATCTGTTTTGCAGGCTTGAGTGAGAGTGAACAACCCAAGCTGGATTGTTGATAGTGGTTGTTCAAGGCACATGACTGGAGACAGATGAAACTTTCTCTCACTCATAGTCTTTCAAGGAGGCAGTGTTGCCTTTGGAGGAGGAAAAAGGTGTCAGATTTTTTGTGTTGGTAAGGTTGGGAGATCACAGGATCATGCTATTGAAAATGTGTATTGTGTTAATGGGTTGAGACACAACTTATTAAGCACCTCTCAGCTATGTGATAGGGAAAATGAAGCTAGTTTCTCATCGGTAGGATATATTGTGAAGAATCTACTGAGTGGAGAAGTTGTCATGGAAGAAAAAAGAGTGAATAATGTATATAAAGCTTCATTAGGTTCTCTTCTTGAAAACAACTTGACTTCCTTAAATGTTCAAGAAACTGACTTACAATTTTGGCACAAGAGAATGGGACATACAAGTTTATCTCAGCTAAACAAACTTGCATCGAAAGACCTGGTTCATGGATTACCTACCAAGAAGTTTGAAGATATCAAAATGTGTGATGCTTGTGTCAGGGGGAAACATGTGAGATCATCATTCAAGTCAAAGAAAGTGGTGAGCACTTCCAAACTGCTTGAATTGGTACATATGGACTTGTGTGGTCCAATGAGGGTCAGAAGTAGGGGGAAAAGAGGTTCGTATTTATGATAGTTGATGACTACTCAAGGTATACATGGACCTTGTTATTGACTTCAAAGGATGAAGCATTTGATAACTTCAAGGATTAGGCTGGTATTATGCAGAAAAGGCTTGGGTTAGAACTTATAAGCATCAGGTCTGATCATGACATGGAATTCGAGAATGCTAAGTTCATTGAATATTGTTTAAATCACAACATTGATCACAATTTTTCTGGATCAAGAACCCCACAGCAGAATGGGGTAGTGGAGAGAAAGAATAGATCTCTGGAGGATATGGTAAGAACCATGCTATTGTAAAGTGGATTAGCTAGAAACTTCTGGGTCGAAGCAGTTAACACAACCTGTTACTTACTAAACAAGTGTTCCATTAGAGTAATTATTGACAAGACACCATATGAGCTTCTTAGAGGAAGGAAGTCTACATTGCTCATTTTAAGCCATTAGGGTGCAAATGCTTTGTACATAACAATGGGAAGGAATCTGTTGGAAAATTTGATGCTAGAAATGATGAAGCTCTCTTTGTTGGTTATTCTACTCAAAGCAAGACATATAAAGTGTTCAACAAAAGAACTCCGTTTGTTGAAGAAAGCATGCACGTAGTGTTTGATGAATTAGACAAGATAGTGGCTAAGAAGGAATGATAAGATCAAGCCATAGGCCTTGCTCATGAAGAACCTGCTGAAGGCACTGAGAATCTAGAAGAAAAAGGAAGAACTGAATGAAGGTTATGGAGAATTAACTCAGAGTGAACATGGAGTTAACATGGCAGAGGGAACAACTGATCAACATGATGAAGATGTTGAGGAAGAAGGACCTACTCATGTAGCTGCAGGTCCCTCTCATCAAATACGACCCAGACCCTGGAAACATCAAAGCTCTCATCCTTTAGAAAATGTGCTATCTGAATTGGACACTGGGATCATGACTAGGTCTGCCTTGAAGAACTTCTGTGCATTCTTTGCATTCCTATTTTCAATAGAACCAAAAAATGTCAAAGAAGCTCTTGAAGATCCAGATTGGGTAATAGCTATATAGGAGGAACCACACTAATTTAAGAGAAGCAAAGTATGGCACCTGGTTCCTAGACTAAAGGACAAATCAGTCATTGGAACTAAGTGGGTGTTCAGAAATAAGTTATATGAACATGGCATAGTCACTAGGAACAAAGCTAGGTTGGTGGTTCAAGGTTACAGTAAAGAAGAAGGAACCGATTATGATGAAACCTTTGCACCTGTGGCTAGAGTGGAAGCTATACGAATGTTGATTGCCTTGCTACCTAAATGGAGTTCACGTTATATCAAATGGATGGGAAAAGTACATTCTTAAATGGTTATTTAAATGAGGAGTTATATATCACACAGCCTTCTGGTTTCGTAAGTATTGACTTTCCTGATCATGTATACAAACTTGACAAGGCTCTCTGTGGATTGAAACAAGCATCCAGAGCATGGTATGAGAGGTTGTCAGGTTTGTTGCTCAAAAATGAATTTACAAGAGGAAAGATTGACAATACTTTGTTTCTGAAGAAGAAGGGAAATAACTTACTCGTGGTTCAGGTTTATGATGATGACATTATCTTTGGTGCCATAGATGAGAACCTATACAAGGAATTTGCTAAATTAATGGGTAGCATTCGAAATAAGTATGATGGGAGAAGTGGATTTTTTTTTGGGATTGCACATCAAACAGACTCATGAAGGTACAATGATTCATCAACAAAAGTACGTTAAGGAGTTGCTGAAGAAGTTTGATATGGAAGGAGCTAAGGAAATGACTACTCATATTGCTCCTAGAACAAAGCTGGATATAGCGAAGTTGGTCCTTCTACAAATGAGACCAAGTATAGAGGAATTATTGGTTCCCTCCTCTATCTCACAGCTAGTCGTCCAAATATTGTCTACAGTGTAGGACTCTGTATAAAATTTCAATCTAAACCAAAAGAGTCTCATCTAACTGATGTCAAGAGAATATTGAGATACTTAAAAGGAACTCAAGACTTATGGCTGTGGTACCCTAGGGGTGGTACATTTGAGTTGATTGGATTTGGAGATGCTGATTATGTAGGGCATTTGGTGGATAGAAAGAGCATTTCAGGAATGGCACACTTCGTGTTCCATGTTTTTGTTTCTTGGACTACAAAGAAGCAGAACTCAGTAGCCTTCTCTATTGCTAAAACTGAATCTGTTGCTGCTGCTTCATGCTGTTCTAAGCTATTGTGGATTAAACAACTGGAAGACTTTGGAATTAAATGTGGAGTTTTGCCTATGTTCTATGACAATACAAGTGTTGTGAACATTTCCAAGAACTCAGTCCAACACAAGTGAACAAAGCATATTGATATTAGACATCACTTTTTGAGAGTTAATGTAGAAAAGGTCTAATAAATATGAATTCATGCAGGGTGGAAGACCAAATTGCTGACATCTTCACCAAGGCTTTGAACAAAGTTCAGTTTGAGAGGAACAGGTTGGAATAGGGGATGACCAAAATATATGGATGACTCAGCACCTAATTTCCAAGGATTTGGTTAGTTAAGTGTTCGTTTATTCTATTTTTGAATTTTTTTATTAAAATCCTGTCTAAAATTATATTGTTAAAAGTATACATGTTTAACTAAGCATACAGTGCATTATCTAATGAGTTCCCAGTGAAGAGCCTATTAAGTAAAAGAAGGAACTAAGAATAGAACAAGGAATCATGTCCAAGTACGTCTATGTGGTTATTTTTGTTAAATACACATGTCAAAAAATTAATTGTTCTAGACGTGCATCATAAAATTTTCTTTTATGTGTAACCATCCTATTTTCTTTGACACATTCCTTATCAGTTACACATTCAAAATTCAAACCTACCCCACTAGAAATAGAAGTCTTAATGAAAATTCCTTCATAACCGTCACATCATCTAATTTTCCGGTTCCCAAATACTCAAAAGGTATTCTACTTTATCAGTCATCACTACAAACTCTTTCCAAGATCCATCAAAACAAACCTCTCTCTTCAGTTCTCTCCTCACAAATCCTCAGAAACACAAAAACACTTCCTCTCCAAAATTTCCCAAAAAATCTCCAAAAATGTCTCAAGCACAATATTCTTCAACCTCACCCGCAAAAGCGTCTGATAACCAAACCTCGAAAAACCCTACAAAGAAACCTAAAGCAGGTCCTACCACTTTGGCTGAAAGAATCGTAAAAGCTAGGGAAAAATTTCAAAAGAGGGTTGGGAAGAAAGCACCCAAGAAATATACTCCAAAATAGGCTGCTCTGGCTGTTGCACCTACTGTCGTAGACTCACAATATGCAGAGGTTAGGCTTGACTTAACTCAGACTAGTTCTACTGTTCTTGAATCTGTTGTAAGCCCTGGGAAGTTTAATACAGAAACTTTAGTAATAGGAATGGATGAAATTGTGAAATCTGTTAATGTAGTGGAGTTAGGTAGTGAAATTGACAGGGAGAAGGATGTAGAGGAGAAGGAGGAAGATCTTGAAACAAAAAGTGTTGAACCTAGGGTAGAAGTTGATGTCTCTAGCATCGCTCTAGGCATATCTAGTGTCGATGCTGTGAAATCTGTTCTTGAAAGGTTGAATGCTGAAGAGTTTGTAGAACCTCTAAAGGATCCAGTCGAAAAACCTAGTTTGGAGGTTGTTTCTTTAGAGAACGGGTGTATAGGGGAAGAGGTTAGTGGTCTAGTTGGTGGAGGACCAAATTCTACTGAAGTTGTCAAGGAAAATGAGAAAAACCTTTGTACTTCCTCAGTTGCCACTGCAACTGATGATGCAGAACTGGAATGGACTTCTTCTGAACCTGAAAAGGAAGAAAAAGTATTAAAGGAGAATGTGGAGTCTAGGAAGTTAGAGGAGATTCCAAAAAAAAAAAGTGCCAAAAGAAAGTTTGGAGAAGAGGATGAGAAGTTAGAAGAGGAAGAAGAAGAGGAGGTAGTGTTTGTGAGTGAAACAAAACCTAAGAAGGAGAAGAAAAGGAAGTTGATTAAAGGGGGAAAAGCTGTAGGAAAAAGCAAGCTGGTAGTTAAAAGTGATGATGAGGGGGACTCTCAGTCTGACTCTGAGAGCATGAATGAACCTGTGGTTCCTAAAAGAGTGGCTACTAGGTCAGCTCTTAAGCAACAGATGGAAAATCTAGAGAAAGTTGCTGAGAAAAAGAGATTGGCTAAGGAGGCAGAAAAGAAGAAACCTCAGGTTGACAAGGAAAGTAGTGTTGAGGTTGGGGACTATGTGGACCCAGATAACTCGGATTCTCAAACCTCTAAGGACTCAAATAAGAGGAAAGAAAAAAGAGGAGTTAGATTAGAGCTGCTTTCTTTGCTAAACATTAGGTTCTGCCTTGTAGTGTGTGGTATGATCTGGAGGAGCCTAATATGAAACCTTTAGTAGAAAAGGTAAATGCTCAGGGGTGGACTAAGTTGTGCTCTAGAGAGTATATAAGCTTGTTTGTAGGACAAGTAAGAGAGTTCTATATGAAATGCAGTGTGGCTGGGAAGAGAGTATTCTCTGTGGTTGGAGGTATGGAAATTGAATTTTGGAGAGATGAGTTGGGAGTGATCCTAGATGTGCCTGCTGAAGGTTATTGCGGGTACTTGAAGCTGAAGTGGCCCAAGAGAACATATGGTGTTACTTCTTCAGAGGTAAACAAGAAGTTCTCTGGTAATTCCAGACTCAAGAAGGAAAGAAAAGTGGAGAAAAAGAAGATGGAACCTTCTCATCAGTTGATCCTTGAGTTTGTGCACAGGTTCTTGCTTCCAAGAGGTGAAAGGAGCAGTGAGACTTTTGCACTTGATTTGACATACATGGATCTGTTGGATAGAGGTGTCAAAATTAACCTACATGGGCTTAACATAACACATTAAGAGGATTGCAGATACTAACAAGAAGGTTCATTATCTTGTGCATTCCTACATATTGCAGCATGTATTTGAGCACTTTAGAGTGCCTCTAAAGAATGGAAAGAAGGCCACACATCATCAGATGTTTGGCATGCATGTTTTGAAGACATGTGACTTCTTCAAGGAAAGGAGAGCACCCAAACGTCCTATGCAGGTTAAAGTGGAGAAAGCTGATGGAGTGAAGGGTTTGGATCAGAGGAAGCTATAGAAGCTGTGAAGGAACTTGAGCAGCACTTGTTGGAGCTAAATGAAGAAAATGCGAAGCTAAAAAACCAGCTAAAGTTGAAGGATTAAAAAATTGATCGCTTGACCATTGAGTGTAATAGGCATCAAGCCGAGTTGGTTGTTGAGAGGGTCGAAAATTCCAAGAACCTGTAAGCACTTGTCAAGCTCTTCAAACTTTAAGCCCTTTGTTTGCCCAGTCCTTGTCCAGAAACCCTTCCCTACCCATTCTTTTGTTGATGCATGTTAAGACAATTAATATTTTAGTATGTACTTGATGGGCCACATATGTGTTGTGCCCTGGATGACTGATTTTAATCTGCTTTTTTTTTTTTAATTTTATTTGTGGGTTCTTTTATATTGCTGCTGGTTCTGGTTGGGCCCTTGGATAATTTTAACTGTGTTCTTACTTAGTTAATTTGTTGCCTTGTGCTATAGTCTGGACTATATTAACTTGTTCTTGCAGGATTTTAGAATCTTTTCGATGATGCTAAAAGGGGGAAGAAGGAAATGTTGGGATGTTTGTGACCCAATTCATCTGTTTTTCTTTCACATTGTATTTTTGGTTTTTCTGTCTTGGTGTTTGTATGTATAGATTTTTTGGTAATATTTGTTTGTCATCATCAAAAATGGGGAATTTTGTTGAGATGATTTTTTTGAAGATTGAAAAACGAAGGACATGGTGAAAAACCTTGTCCTTACGGTTAAGGCATGACTGATCCAAAAGATTGTGGGATGCAAATTCATGCAGAACTAGGAGTAGTGGCGCGTGTGCATCTACGTATCCTAGTCAACATACAAAGTTTTGTCGTGGCTGTCTCTTTGAAGTGTAAACAAGAGTTGGTGCTATACAAGGAGTTTATCACTGAAAATCTTCACTTATCATAATTTAGAAGTTTCCTAGTGAGAAATTACTAGGGTTTCACAACCCATATAGAAGCAAGAATTGAGGCAACCGTACTCAGTTGTTCACTATAACAGTTGAGAGCAAATAAAAGGCAATTCAATAATTCTTGAAGTGTTTTAACTGGTGTTGACAACCATAGAAGAACTAAGAGCTAATCTAGCAAATTATTTAGGTTCTTTATTGTTGTTATCACTTTGTTTTGCATTGAGTGTTTTATCTATCCGCTTATTAGAGAAGCTTTTATAATATGTGAACTTTGAAAGATTATTTTGTAAAGAGAGTCTGACTTTGTAAGTAATTAGGATCTAGAGTGCAGACCTTTGGTTACTGAGTTTTTAATCTAAAACTTGCTCTTTTGTGATAGTGGAAGTGTTTCAATATCCCTGAGTATTGGTCGTGGTTTTTCTCCCTGGAGCAAGGAGTTTTCTACCTAAAAACACCTTGTCATTTACTTTAATGGTTGATTTATTTAGTTGAGGTGTTCTTTCAAATCAGTGTCACAAGAACTAGGTTCTTGCGATTAAGAGTTAGGTTCTTCAGTGAAAATTGGAGGACACTATTCAAATCTCCCTTGTAGTGTCTTTAGGAGGTGCTTAGAGTATAACAGAAAAACTCCGACAACTTGGGATAAAAAAAGCAGGACCTACTTCCTCAAGTAGGATTTTAACTTTACTATTTTGAAAGACTCACTTGGTTACAAGATTTCCTTCTTTCTAACCTAGGACTAACTCTAATCCTATAGTGACCTCTTTCTCAATAGATGAAGTTTCTTTAAGTAACTACACTTGAATTGTGTACTCCTTCATAACTTCTAAGTAAGTAAATAGTACAACTCAATAAGTCTTACTATAGTTGAACTAAGATTAAGAACAATATAACTCAACCTAAGAAACAAGTTCTTTACTTAGTTCCTTAAAGCTTCTATGCTTGCTCAAATATAACTTAGACTTGCTTCAAAGCTTTTGCTCTAAACTCTCTGTATTGTGTGTCTTCAAGTCACAAATGCTTCTCAATTTATAGAGTTGGTAACTTGCTGAGTCTGGCACAATTAGGACGCCAATAGGTCATCCAGATTTTGAGTACTAATTGAACTCCTTCTTGGATAGATGATATCTTGTTTGCCTTATCCCAATATGTATGCAATCTTTTCAATCTCGTACTGCCCTACATAGTTATCAAGAATGATTATCATAATTAGGATAAAATTAACTTTTCCTGCTCAAATGATTTGGCATTAATATTAATTCAGCTGCTGAGATTCAAAGGAATATGTTCATTGATCTGTTCCTTAGTCATCAGTCAAAACTCCAAGCTAACAATTTCTCCCTTTTTGATGATGACAAACTCATAGATTGTGCTTCATATCTGTTGAACCCCAAAAAATTACCCTTTCTTTAATGAAAAGATAGGTTTCGGGTATAATGTTCAACAATATGGGACTCCAAAGGGCTTTCTTTGGAGTCGCCACCTAATTTAGGAGAATTAGGAACCAATTAGTTAAATAATACGTGTAATTCCTCCGTTTTAAGGAAAATGGTCTTTTCAGAGATTCTAAAGTAAGAGGTTCAGTTATTTTCGAAAGAAGGTTTCGATTTGAAAGCACTTTCGAAAATCCATAAAATTACGGTTAATCCTTCGTTTTTCACAAAATAACTCAAAATGTTAACTTTCAATATGTTGATAAAATAGTTTAAGATTAATATTAAAAATCTAAGATTATAATAAATTATACTTTAAAGAAATATGAATTTAAATAAACTTAGACTTGAAAAGGAAAGAAAGAAAGAAAGGAAAATAAATAAATAAATAAATAAATAAATAATTTTGCTGAAATAGGAAAACCAGTTAATTGGAAAGAAGTTGCACTTTCATAAAAAATGAGTTACTTTTTATTAGTTTCGAATTTTAAGTGCACGCATTATTTAACTAAAAGATGCACAATTCGTAAATAAGATGGAGATTCTTAAGAAATAAAATATTCACAAATAACTCAATAAATAACTAAACATTCATTCATAATCAATCAAATGAATAATTATCTACGGGGAATTCCTATAGACATGCAATTTTTAAGGATGGGAAAAGAGGAGGTTTAGAAGAAGAACCCAGAAATTGATAAAAACTCATGGGAGCCTTGAATTTATTTAATTTATACAATTATATGCCCATGAGCCTAAGTTAGAATAGGCGGCTCAACAAAGCATTTTTAATTTCTTCTCTAGTCTTCGCTTCATGAGAGCTTGAGCCCGGACTCGACCCAATGAGACTCCAATGCAAATTAGCAACCCCAATGTCGAGTTTTAACCAACTCGTCCCCAAGTTGTATTATGCAAAATGATAAGAAAAGGATTAGAGATAAAGATTAGAAGCCAAATTATACATTTCATATCAAATGTATAGAAGATTTGAACACAGTACATCAACTCAAGCATGAGACTACTTCAATATTCAATTAGCACACGGGCATACTATTATCTAGTGCTCTTCATAGCAACACATAAAATAAATATAAAGAATGAGGATTTGAACAACTTCATTTAAAAAGTTCAATAACTTAAACAATTTTGCTGTTATTCTTGACTAAGAAATGACAGTTTACTCTTGTTCTCAGGTCACCAAATGCAATCAGATCTATTACTAAGATAAACACATTTATTCTTGACCTCAAAAGAAGGACTGAATGGCAACCAAAATGAACTTACTAAAGATCTGAACTAATGAAACAAAGAGAACAGATCCAAGCTTTATAACAGATAGAGGTAATAACAATTAAGAAGTTTTGAAAGAATAAACACCAGGATCAGACCATTTCATTAATTAGGAACTAAGTGAACCAAGAGAAAAGGAGTGACAAAGACATTAAATTTATGAGAACAATTCAACCTCAGGCATCTCCCAATCCTAACACTTAAGTTCTTTCAAAACCTCATAGAACAGCCAATCCAGAAACATATGCAATGACCCTATAATATGACTTTCTAGACATTCAAAAATTAACATAACTAAATCAGAACTAAACTGGATGAGTTTCGACAAAACTCGACTAAGACAGATACAGTGAGTAACATAAGGAAAGGTAAGTAAAAGAGATTACAAACAGGACACACAAAGATTGCAAACACATACATAAAAGAGTACAGACAACCAGGATTCCCTACAATAATACCAAAGCAAACCCAAGCTACCCTGCTACGCCCTCACATTCTCACATTGCACCTACACACTCAAGACAACTCTCAAACATCCAGGAATAGCCCCATTAAACCTCCCTCTCTGCACCTAAACAAACTGCAGAAACAAAAGAACACTTCCCTGGGAACACTAAACAAAATACCAGGACTTAAGCACTACAACACTGCACAAAGGCTAACTAGCCTGCACCTCCTTCATAACCTGAGCAACAAAACACCCTTGTCAAACAACCTACAAACTGGCTGAAACAACCCCATTGCTCAGACCTTAGCACACACATTCAGACAACCTACACACACTAACACCTTACTGGACACATTCATCTTGAACCACCTGAAAAACTGCACACATACACACTACTTACCTGAACTCCCTCATTCAGCATACACACCTCACACACAGACTCCCTCAACCTCCTAACAACCAAGAACACAAACCTCTTGGAAAGCTCACCCCTGAACTCTCTCATTTACACTAAGATAACATAACCAACCTAAGGGTTCTAACTTCATTTCAAGCAGACAACAGTAGCAGCTGACATTAGTAAACATTTTTGCGCTTAACTGAATAACATCATGAACAGTCCAAAAAGTAAATTTTGGAAACTAAAACTATGTTCAAATCACACCACACGGAAACAAGCACGAATAAACTGATTAAGCAATACTTAAAACAAATATTCATACTAAAACAAAGAACTGATGTATATGAACAAAATGAGTATAACAAAATAAAATTTAAGAAGATTACCTTTTTGCGTGCAGCGAGCTGGGGCGTGGATTCGAAGAATGCAACTCGAACAAGGTCGTCGACTCGAGCGAGGTCGACGACTTGAAACAATGAAGCGACGACACAAAATTGAAAGCGATGTTCGACTCAGAAAACAGAACTAAAAAAAAACACTATTGAGTATCTTTCTTAAACTGAGAGAAAATCTCAAAATATATAGAAATGCTGCCGTTTTTTTTTTTTAAAAAAAAAAATCCGAACCCCCCATAAATGAACAAGATAAGGAATATATATACCTGAGCTTTAGGGTTTGGCCTCTTCCAATTTTCCCAAAACGACCATACTCGATTTTTACCTTTCCTTTTGAAATCAGGGTCAAAAAGGTCTAATCCTTTCGGATTGTACCCATTTCACTCTGATTTCGAGGGAAATACGAATGTTATGACCTCTTTATGGCTCGGATCGATTTGCGTTCAAAATGGACGATTTAGATCGATTGTTGCTTGTACTAGAGAGAGGGAAAAAGGAATGGGACCAGTTAGTACAATGTTTTTGGCTGTTTGTGGTGAGATTTGGAGGGGAAATCGGGATTAAGGGGAAGGGATTAGGGAAACGGGTAAGGAATTGGGTAAGACTGAAATGGGGGGAGGGAAATTGGCGTGTATGATATGTTTATATGTTTTGCATGGATAGGACAGATTTAGGCTACGAATTATGCTTTTAGCCTCTTTTGATCAAAATCAATTGCTTTATCTCTTTTATTTTCAATTTTTAGCCATTTCTTCCCAGATTTCATTAATTCACCTTAAAATTAAAAAATTGATTTTTTATTAAAATAATTAGTATTAATTAAAATTTTCGGGACAAAATTGGGTGTCAACAGCTGCCCCTCTTTACCCGAAAAGGATGAAAGAGTTTTCAGGGTAAAGAAAGTTGACGTGAAAACCAATTTTGTCACGGTAAAGCCGAGACTTCGATTCCAAGGACCGAAATGCGAGGCTTATAGACATGGCCGAACTCCGGTTTCTAAGTTGCCTACATATCTCAGGCTGAAAGAGAATCAGGCCATATGTAGTTCAACAACACTTAGACACGAAAATTCGCACGATTGACAGAAAATGACGCACGAATAGGAAAGAATTCAAACTGACGCCTAATCTGAAATGAGAGATTAGGAAAGGACTTGCTTGTTCGAGTGCGATTCTTCATATCCTCGTTGACGAGTCTAGCTCATATCAACAATTGCCCCAGTTCACTGCTAAGAAAAAGTTCCACGTTATGCTCCAAATGCTGCTGCGATGCTGCTAAAATCCTGTAATAAACTTAACAAACGGTAAGCGAGCAACTGCTAATAAACTGTAATAATTGGAATGAGAAATAAATAAGGAATAATATAAAATTGTAAATGCTGGCTGTGATGTTATCAACAAGTTCTTCTCTCGATCAACTGACGAGGTACTCCGCCCGGGGAACCTTTAGGCTGATCATTATTCTGAAACGGTAAAGTGAAATTATAAGTAAACTGGGAACGAATTCGTAAAATGCAAGGCTTTCATAAGATAAGTTGACTAACAAGATATGGTGTCTCCAGTCGAACCGCCTATCTTTATCATCTACTTTAATTATAACATGCCAATATGGCAAGACAACCGACATCACGAAACACTCCGAAAGCGGTGTTCGAGCCGACTTGTCTTAAACTATCAATCTACTTTAAATATAAAATGCAAATACTGCAAGACAACCGACATCGCGAAACACTCCGAAAGTGGTGTTCCAGCCGACTTGTCTTAAACTATCAATATTGCAAGACAACCGACATCGCGAAACACTCCGAAAGCAGTGCTCCAGCCGACTTGTCTATCAATATCGCGAGGTAAATTCTATAACAATGTTAAGATTTTGAGAAAAGAAAAGCGCCGCCTTTTCGGCAATAGACCATGACAAAGCATAATGCTTTAAATCATGAAGGGGGTAGTCTACAGTGGAATCTCGAAATGTGCTCCATTCAATTGATAAAGCGATAAGGCGTCGGGTCCTGAAGCATCCAACGTCCTAGCGCAATTTGAAAGAACCTGCATATCCTATTTACAGGTGGATGAACCCGAATTGTTCATTTATAAGGCGAACGGGCCCAAAACATTCATTTATAAGGCGAACGAGCCCAAAACGTTCAATTATAAGATGAACGAGCCCAAATCACAAAATAAAGCAAAAGATACAAAATTCATTAATACATACGCTTCTTCAAACTTGGCAATATCTGCAAATCACAACAATAGAATTTTAGTATATGTTCTCATAGCGGAACAGAAATGAAACTAATATTTTAACAATTGCGAGAATTATGAGAATGAGAAATGCTGCCTTTCGGCAATAAATCGTGATAAAGCGTAATGCTTTAATGATCTTGTGGCAGTTTGCGATTTAATCTTGAATTTGCTCCAATCACTTGACAAAGCAAATGAGACGTCCAGTCTTGAAGCATCCAGTGTTCCAAAGCGACTTGAAGTAAATCTGCATATCTGATTAACGGGTGGATGGACCCGGATCATTTATTTTTAAGGCGAACGGGCCCAAAACATTCATTTATAAGGCGAACGAGCCCAAAACGTTCAAATATAAGGCGAACGAGCCCAAAACGTTCGAATATAAGGCGAACGAGCCCAAAACGTTCGAATATAAGGTGAACGAGCCCAAAACGTTCGAATATAAAGTGAACGAGCCCAAATTTGATAACAGCCTGCGAAACAAAGTTGCAAATTGGATTAATTAAGGCAAGATAATACAAAACCAATAAGCAGAGCTGGGTCGTGTTGCTGCAAAGAGTTGAATGCTGCCTCCAGTTCATATTGAATCTGACGTTCAATTCTCTTCCATTTTGTGGAATTCCTGCGCTCAAAGAAAAGGTCGTGAGTTCTAAAAACTGTACGAAGCTTTAGTGGTTTGCTTTGCTCCTCTTGTCTTGATGTTGAATTCTTCGGTAACATGCAAACGCATTTTGCCCCTGTTTCCAAAGAAAAAGTTGTTAGGTTTTAGACAAATAGTGGCTGGCTTGATTGAACACCTAATGTGGCTTCAAATCTGCATCTTCTTATATGGCACTCAGATGTACTGCTGCTGCGAGAGTTTGATGTTCTTGAAATTCTTCTTTTGCACAAAAGGATATCATCCATAATTGCTTTTGGCTTGGCTTATTTGGGGAAAATGGATTTTTATTGCTTTCGGGATTAAAAGCCCTATAAAGGGTACAAAATAGTTCATTACATAAAACTTCAAAAGAGTAGGCAAACATAAGATAGTTAGGCAAGGAAACGCCATTTTCAAAAAAACAAAATATTGTCATTTGATCTTCTTGCTAAGCTTCACGCTTCCTTTTCAAATGCCTTGGTGCCAATTTTGATGAATCACCTCTGATGATAATTGCATTTGCTGCCGAATGACCATAGTTGCTTGCTTGCTCTTGCTTCACACTTATCTTGCCTTTTTCAATCATATTCTAGATTTTGTGCTTAAGTGCCGAACATTCTTCTGTATCATGGCCTTGAATATTTGAGTGGTACGCACACCTCTTTGATAAATCAAATCCTTGAGGCGGATTCTCAGGAATCCATCCCCTCTTTGCTTGTAATAACCCTTCTGCTTTCAATCTCTCAAATATGTCTGACAATGATTCATATAGAGGAGTGAAAGTACGAGGCCTAAACTTGCTCGTGCTTTGATGACAAGATGGTGCCTGATAAGATCGATTCTGGCGACTTGAATTTTGCATATCATGATTGTAGTGCACTTGCGAAGGCTGAGAGTCTTGAATATTTCCAGGTGCATCAGAACAATTGAAAACTGGCATTGTAGTGTCATAGTCAATCAACCTTCCGGTTTGAAACTTTTCTTCCAAAATCTTTGCATGCCGAATTAAACTGGGAAAATCCTTTAAATTGGCAAAAAGTAGCTTTTCGTAAAATATGCCTTCTTGAAGGTCAATGAAAGTTGCTATCAGCTCATCTTCAGGCAATGGAGGATGCATCTTAGAAGCCTCTAGCCTCCATCTCACAGCAAATTCTACAACAGACTCATGCGACATCTTCTTGATTTTGCGCATATCAATTAGATAAGGATCTCTTACTATGTTGAACTTGTATTGTTCCACAAAGTCTCGAGCCATGTCTTCCCATGTGTGCCATTTGGTAAAATCCTGTTTAGTATACCATGCAAGTGCCATTCCTGATAAACTCTGACTAAATAGTCTCATTAGCAAAGCTTCATTCTTCCCAATTCCGATCAATCTGCCGCAATAATCTTTCAAATGAATGTAGGGATTTCCCTTTCCATCGAAAGTGTTGAGTTTTGGTATGTTGTACCCACGTGGAAGCTCAATATTCGGATGAATGCACAAGTCTTCATAACATAAACTCTGAATGTTCCTAGAGCGCAATTCTTTTCCTATGATCTTTCTCAAAATCTGTTCATCCACATGGTGAGGATAAGTTGTCGCAACTTCTTTCTTAGGCAATTCTGGTGAACGCACTATCAATTGATTTGATTGACTCTCCACAACAGGTATAGTGATAAAAGGTGGTTGGTATAAAGTTGCAGCTGGCCAAGCATTTGGATTGGTAAGATATTCTTGTGGGATTTGTGGATATATAGTATGTATAGGCATTGGGTAATTAGGCATTGTTAAGTAAGGCGGATTGGAGGTAAAACTTGTATTTGGCAAAGGTTTGCTAGTGTTGACAAAGTTGACAATCCTATTCCTTTGGACCACATGTTCTTCAACATCATCATTCTGCGCTTGCAAGATACCCATACCAGAACTGGTTGCCTGAAGCTGCTTTGCCATGTTGTTTTGTCCTTGATGCAGATTTTCAGCCATTTCAGTGTTCAATGCTAGCCAACCTTTAACAAATGAATTCTCTACATTGAACAAAAGCAAGTTAATATATAAAATGATAATGCATGCATAAAATTTCAAACGTAAAATAGGCCATTAGGCCGAATGGATGGGACCAAAATCCCGACTCAACACATGAGTAAAATATTTAAGAGTTCGAAACTCAATGATCAATAAAATTTGATTTTTCAAAACGCGAATTGAGGAAAACAAGAAAGTTTTACTAAATTAGTATGCGTGCTAGACCATTTTGACACAAATTGCTAAAATGGTCGGCTTATTTTGAAAATCAATGCTTTGCTCGACTATCAATTCTTCCTTGCAGAATGACAGTCTGCATCATTCCTTGAAAACTGCTTCTAATAACAACCAAACCAACGCAATGTCTTCAACTTGCTTTTTGCAAAATTCTGCCCCAGTTATGACTTCAACATTTCAACTTGTTTTGCAAAAATTGCCCCAGTTATGACTTTCAAAACTTCAAACTGCTTATCAAAAGCTGCCCCGGTTGCAATCTCCCACGTCTTCTACTTGCTTTGCAAAATTTGCCCCAGTTTCTATTTTTGGGAAAATTAAAATTTAAATACTAAAGGGTCGAGCCCGATGGAGGAGCCTACGTATCCCTCCTTGGGAATCAGACCGTGCGTAGTTCTGCTTACATAGAAGAGATTTTCAAATGCTGGTGTAACCGAAACTCGATATGAGTTGCCTACGCTTCCCGCCTTGAGAAACCGGTTACAGTAGTTTGCTTACATAGAAATAGATTCAAACATTCATAATTTGATATTCTTTCTTTTCTTTCAACAAAACTAACAAAAGAAAATTACAATAGCTACTCCTTACTAATGCAAATAAACTAACTTCTGCTTCTGCAACTCTACTGCTTTTCTGGAACTTGATAGGTGCCTAAATTCCCTTCTTCGAGGAAACTCCCTTTGCATATGGAAAGATTGCGACAAAAGGTTCGCCAGTGCCATTTGTAGGTAGAATTTTGACCTGGCCAGAGTTAATCAAGGTTTCAACTTTCTGCTTAAATAAAGTGCATTCTTCAATAATATGCCCCTGCATCCCTGAATGGTAAGCACAAAATTTTCCCAAATTGTCAGGCTTATGTGACCAATACGGCTTTGATTCTATAGGATGTACCAAATTGAATCCCTTGAGCCTTTCAAACAATCTTGTGTAAGATTCTGGGAGCCGTGTGTATGCGAAAACAGATCTTTTGGCGCGGTTTGACTGTGAACTTGGATTGACAATTACTTGCGCATTGGCACTAGGTTCCCCTGCTATGGCTGGCAAAGGTTTTGACATGACAGCTTTTCCTTTGTCTTTGGACTGTGCCTCAACCAATTCACACTTTGTCTTGTCAGAAATTATTGCAACCGGCTCTTCTTGAAGCTCTACAGATTTTCTTTTCAGTGGATTGCCCCTTGCAAAGGTTAGGTTCGGGAGTTCGTACTGCTTGACAAAGTTACGAGCTAAGTCATCCCATGTGAATCGCTTTCCAAGGTCTTGTAGTGCAAACCACGTTAAAGCCGGCCCCGCGAGCGTCTTAACAAATAACCTCAACTTGATTCCATTGCTTTTTCCAAATATTGCCACCCAATCAGTGAATGCTTTCAAATGTTCATGAGGATTTCCTATCCCATCATACACTGGTGGATAAGCCATGTCAAGAAACACATTTTCCTTTTCTACTTCACCTAAGCCTGCTTTAGATGGTAGAGCCTTCCCATCTGCCATTGTGCCATTGCTCTCTTTAGCATTGGGAAGCCCTTTCCCGTTGCCTTTCTCATTGCTCGTCTTTGAGAAGCCACCAAATTCCTTTTCCAACAGGAATGCATGCAAATTAGGGAACTGTTGAGCATCAATCTCAAATGCTGGAGCTACTTGCATTGTAGGAGGTGGAACAGTATAGATAGGAGCCACGGGAGCACTTAGTCCTGGGCTTGGCATATTTCGCACTGGGTTGCGAGCATCCATGAGCGCGACAACCAATTCAGTAAGGCTATTGAGTCTCTTTTCCAAACTTGCCACGGTTGCTTCAAGCTTGTTAATCTTGTCTTTGTGGGATTCCTCATTTTCAGTCAAGTCACCCACAATATTTTGACGAGCCATAGGTCCTGATCTTGATGTTCAAAATAATTAACCCTTTAGCAACGTATACCGAATTTAATAAAAATTTATTAAAGATGAAACTGACGGATCAACTTATTCCAAAATGGAGAAATTGAAACCGTACTGAAAAGACCCAAAAATTTTTAAGCAAGACACTCATTTTGTTAAAGCAAACCAGATGCGAAAATGCTTGTTTAATTCTGCAGTTATTTTCAAAAGTAACACACTTGTGAATTCTTTAAAAATATGACGCTAAACAATATTTTGCAAAATGACAAGAATGGGTTTAAGATAAACAAAATAATATTTGAAAGCTATTTTAAAATAATAGTATGCATGAATTCAGATGATAGATAAGTTGAAGTAACATAACATTAATCTTACCATACCGCTGAACAAATTCAATCACTGCGCAATCAGTGCCAACAAATTTCAAGCAAGATGCACATAAGTAATCGCATATTAGACAGACAATTGGACATGTGGCAAACACAAGTAGTTGAGCGTAAATAAAGATGCAGGCGCGTCCTACCCTGTAAAGTACCTCTTTATGCCAGAGGTGGGCCTACCCTGTAGAGTAAGTGACAAATACAGTAATAATGGATCGAACATCTTATCGTCCTTTTGACATCTCTTGCCCCTAACTTGTTATCTTCTTGCAAGTATCTTCTCAATTTCAACTTGAACACCTCTTGAATTCAAGTATCTTCTAGTCTACAAAATTAATAAAAATATTCTAAATTTAATTAATTGCAAAACTTGGCTTGGACTGGAAGTTCCGTTATCACATAAACACATAATATGCACTGTTGTTGGGTTTATACCCGTCAACGAAAAAGGGCGGTTTTCCTAACTATGGAGGCGGTACCAAGGACCGGGTCCAATCTAAGGTTTATGCATGCATGCTCCTAAAAGAAACTCTAGAGTGGGTTTACTAGACACAAGGCTATTTTGAGTGGCAAGCGGTCACGCGGTAGTAAAACTATCCGCTCACCCCGCAGGTACGCGCACTCTTTCTTAAAGGATTTTTTGTGAGTTGCGGGTGTATATGCATACACCTCGCGGGTATAAGTAACCATGAAGAAGCTCCCAGGAATGGGGAAAATATGAACGGAATGCCAGTTTAATATGTGCTCAAATAAAGGTGTAGTGACATGCTTTCAGTGACAAACAATTGCAAATAATAATATTAGCTAATCATGCTATTTTTTGCAAATAATAAACAAATAAAGAATTATCTTGTGAAAACCTTGCGGTTAGAACCTTAAGGTATCCCCAGCAGAGTCGCCACGCTGTTGAACCCCAAAAAATTACCCTTTCTTTAATGAAAAGATAGGTTTCGGGTATAATGTTCAACAATATGGGACTCCAAAGGGCTTTCTTTGGAGTCGCCACCTAATTTAGGAGAATTAGGAACCAATTAGTTAAATAATACGTGCAATTCCTCCGTTTTAAGGAAAATGGTCTTTTCAAAGATTCTAAAGTAAGAGGTTCAGTTATTTTCGAAAGAAGGTTTCGATTTGAAAGCACTTTCGAAAATCCGTAAAATTACGGTTAATCCTTCGGTTTTCACAAAATAACTCAAAATGTTAACTTTCAATATGTTGATAAAATGGTTTAAGATTAATATTAAAAATCTAAGATTATAATAAATTATACTTTAAAGAAATATGAATTTAAATAAACTTAGACTTGAAAAGGAAAGAAAGAAAGAAAGGAAAATAAATAAATAAATAAATAAATAATTTTGCTGAAATAGGAAAACCAGTTAATTGGAAAGAAGTTGCACTTTCATAAAAAATGAGTTACTTTTTATTAGTTTCGAATTTTAAGTGCACGCATTATTTAACTAAAAGATGCACAATTCGTAAATAAGATGGAGATTCTTAAGAAATAAAATATTCACAAATAACTCAATAAATAACTAAACATTCATTCATAATCAATCAAATGAATAATTATCTACGGGGAATTCCTATAGACATGCAATTTCTAAGGATGGGAAAAGAGGAGGTTTAGAAGAAGAACCCGGAAATTGATAAAAACTCATGGGAGCCTTGAATTTATTTAATTTATACAATTATATGCCCATGAGCCTAAGTTAGAATAGGCGGCTCAACAAAGCATTTTTAATTTCTTCTCTAGTCTTCGCTTCTTGAGAGCTTGAGCCCGGACTCGACCCAATGAGACTCCAATGCAAATTAGCAACCCCAATGTCGAGTTTTAACCAACTCGTCCCCAAGTTGTATTATGCAAAATGATAGGGAAAGGATTAGAGATAAAGATTAGAAGCCAAATTATACATTTCATATCAAATGTATAGAAGATTTGAACACAGTACATCAACTCAAGCATGAGACTACTTCAATATTCAATTAGCACACGGGCATACTATTATCTAGTGCTCTTCATAGCAACACATAAAATAAATATAAAGAATGAGGATTTGAACAACTTCATTTAGAAAGTTCAATAACTTAAACAATTTTGCCGTTATTCTTGACTAAGAAATGACAGTTTACTCTTGTTCTCAGGTCACCAAATGCAATCAGATCTATTACTAAGCTAAACACATTTATTCTTGACCTCAAAAGAAGGACTGAATGGCAACCAAAATGAACTTACTAAAGATCTGAACTAATGAAACAAAGAGAACAGATCCAAGCTTTATAACAGATAGAGCTAATAACAATTAAGAAGTTTTGAAAGAATAAACACCAGGATCAGACCATTTCATTAATTAGGAACTAAGTGAACCAAGAGAAAAGGAGTGACAAAGACATTAAATTTATGAGAACAATTCAACCTCAGGCATCTCCCAATCCTAACACTTAAGTTCTTTCAAAACCTCATAGAACAGCCAATCCAGAAACATATGCAATGACCCTATAATATGACTTTCTAGACATTCAAAAATTAACATAACTAAATCAGAACTAAACTGGATGAGTTTCGACAAAACTCGACTAAGACAAATACTGTGAGTAACATAAGGAAAGGTAAGTAAAAGAGATTACAAACAGGACACACAAAGATTGCAAACACATACATAAAAGAGTACAGACAACCAGGATTCCCTACAATAATACCAAAGCAAACCCAAGCTACCCTGCTACGCCCTCACATTCTCACAGTGCACCTACACACTCAAGACAACTCTCAAACATCCAGGAATAGCCCCATTAAACCTCCCTCTCTGCACCTAAACAAACTGCAGAAACAAAAGAACACTTCCCTGGGAACACTAAACAAAATACCAGGACTTAAGCACTACAACACTGCACAAAGGCTAACTAGCCTGCACCTCCTTCATAACCTGAGCAACAAAACACCCTTGACAAACAACCTACAAACTGGCTGAAACAACCCCATTGCTCAGACCTTAGCACACACATTCAGACAACCTACACACACTCACACCTTACTGGACACATTCATCTTGAACCACCTAAAAAACTGCACACATACACACTACTTACCTGAACTCCCTCATTCAGCATACACACCTCACACACAGACTCCCTCAACCTCCTAACAACCAAGAACACAAACCTCTTGGAAAGCTCACCCCTGAACTCTTTCATTTACACTAAGATAACATAACCAACCTAAGGGTTCTAACTTCATTTCAAGCAGACAACAGTAGCAGCTGACATTAGTAAACATTTTTGCGCTTAACTGAATAACATCATGAACAGTCCAAAAAGTAAATTTTGGAAACTAAAACTATGTTCAAATCACACCACACGGAAACAAGCACGAATAAACTGATTAAGCAATACTTAAAACAAATATTCATACTAAAACAAAGAACTGATGTATATGAACAAAATGAGTATAACAAAATAAAATTTAAGAAGATTACCTTTTTGCGTGCAGCGAGCTGAGGCGTGGATTCGAAGAATGCAACTCGAACAAGGTCGTCGACTCGAGCGAGGTCGACGACTTGAAACAATGAAGCGACGACACAAAATCGAAAGCGATGTTCGACTCAGAAAACAGAACTAAAAAAAAACACTATTGAGTATCTTTCTTAAACTGAGAGAAAATCTCAAAATATATAGAAATGCTGCCGTTTTTTTTTTTTAAAAAAAAAATCCGAACCCCCCATAAATGAACAAGATAAGGAATATATATACCTGAGCTTTAGGGCTTGGCCTCTTCCAATTTTCCCAAAACGACCATACTCGATTTTTACCTTTCCTTTTGAAATCAGGGTCAAAAAGGTCTAATCCTTTCGGATTGTACCCATTTCACTCTGATTTCGAGGGAAATACGAATGTTATGACCTCTTTATGGCTCGGATCGATTTGCGTTCAAAATGGACGATTTAGATCGATTGTTGCTTGTACTAGAGAGAGGGAAAAGGAATGGGACCAGTTAGTACAATGTTTTTGGCTGTTTGTGGTGAGATTTGGAGGGGAAATCGGGATTAAGGGGAAGGATTAGGGAAACGGGTAAGGAATTGGGTAAGACTGAAATGGGGGAGGGAAATTGGCGTGTATGATATGTTTATATGTTTTGCATGGATAGGACAGATTTAGGCTACGAATTATGCTTTTAGCCTCTTTTGATCAAAATCAATTGCTTTATCTCTTTTATTTTCAATTTTTAGCCATTTCTTCCCAGATTTCATTAATTCACCTTAAAATTAAAAAATTGATTTTTTATTAAAATAATTAGTATTAATTAAAATTTCCGGGACAAAATTGGGTGTCACCAATATCCTTAATGACCTGGAACATTACTTTCATCTCAAAATTACATTAGAATCTTTATCATTAAGGACCGGGTTGTAAACCGTTATAAATATCACAATCAAAATCATACTTACTCTTCCCCCATTTGGCATCATTGAAAAGCTTGCATAAGTTAGAATTATGTTAGTCATTGCATAAAAAAAAAAAACTATAGACATTGAGGCGACTTAAAATGCAAACATAATACTTCAGAAGCAAACTGCAAATTTTATGATATTAGCCATCGAAGAAAAAACATATTAAACAAAAGATATAAACAGGGGAACAAACATCTAGCAAATACTCCAAAACTATTCAAAGACTAGAAAAAAAAGACCTGAGGCACTAGAACTAAGCTAGATCACACTGGAAAAAAATGATGGCTTTGGTTTGTGTTATCATGGATTGGAAGGACCGGGTTCCTGAGTAATGCCTTGAAGCATATCAAATATTTGTTTGAGCATCCCCTCAATTGTGTCTTTAGCCTTTGCTGCCTCAGCCTTCCAGAAACCCCTTTTCTCCTCCAAGTGCTTTATTTCAGCAGCCTGTACCCCAATTTGTTGCCTTAGCACCCTAACCTTATTGTTCAAAGGACCTCTAGTAGTCCCAGCTGCATCAGGCTCAGCCTATACAGCGACATCACAACTCAGCCTAGCTTTTCCTTTTTGGTGGCTTTTTCAACCTTTGTCAAACGAACCCCAAATTTCACAAACAAATCAGTCAAAAATCATAAGGGAGTGCATGCTTCGTTTTCCCTTTGACAACCCTCTCAATCAGATGGATTATAAACCTAAGCCAATTAATCTATTTCTTAGAATCAAGTAGTTCTATTAGGACCAGGTCCAACAAACTAGCTATACCTCTCATTTCCTGTCTAGGAAACATAATCTTTTTCACAAATTCAAACAACAACTAATGGTGAGGTGCATCTCACTTTTCTCAACATTTCTAGGGTCTACTTCATCAGGATTTTTTGCAAATTTATAAGTGAAGTTGTGGGAAGATTAGCCAAATCTGGCCATTCTCTGTTTATGTAGCAGTCATAACCAACAAAGAAAGTTGCAGAAGTTCACCTAGTTCCTTTGCATCAAAAGGTATTTCCCTAGCATTGATGGAACTGGTTAGTCTTCCTTCATCAAAGATACAGATGAAGTAGAATTCAACTACCTCAGCTCTGGCTAGTTTCCCTCTGATGCCAAGGACTATGTCCTTCCACCCCTGCCTTTCTAGTTTTTGCAACAACAAGATCATTCCTTCTTCCTCCACATCTGCAAGTACCCTTTCTTTCAACAGTTTTCTTTTCTCAAAGTCATCATGCTCAGTTTTTCCATCTTCATTTTCACTGTTTTCTTCCTCAACCTCTTCAGATTTTGTATCCTCATCCACCAAATGTCTTATAGAGGATCTGGTTCTTTTGGAGGAAGGACCAGCACCAGAAGACTTTTTCATCAGTCTTTGCAAACTTCTTCTGAAAAGTTTTCCTCTTTTTGGATAGAGGAACAGTTTTTTCCAGTGCTTCCTCCCCAGATTCCTCTTCAATTTCAAAAATAGGTTCAGGCATCTGCTTCCGCTCTCCCTTCTTACTCTTCTCAGGAGCAGCAACCATTCTTTCATCAGCAACTCTTGTACTACTCCTAGTTCTTCTAGCATTACCAGCAGGATTTAAGCATAAGGAACAGTAGTTCCCTTCAGCCTGAGCAGAACTTTCTCCATGATTTTTCTTCCTACGGACAGGCTTATAGCTTTCACTTATTTTCCTATACTTAGCATTAATTTTAGATATTGTTTTAGGATCAATGGGGCTCTGTTTCTGCAATTTTCTCCTAATAGTTCTCAAATTTAGGAGATTGATAATAGACACATCACTCTCACTGTCATTGCCACTCACATGCACCATGTGTGCATCCTCCATGGGTTCTCTAAAAGCTGCCTTAGAAGGCCCTAGATATCCTGGAATGGGGGCTCCTAAACCCCTCACTTCCTCATGTTCACCCTCTTTGTCAAGGATGGGAGCCCCTAAACCCCTCACTCTCAAATAAGTTTTCTAATGGCGCAATAGTCCTCAAAGGCAACCCATAGACAACCATTGCCATGATTAAGTCTTCAACCTACTCCAAAGTTCCAGCAACAGAGGGAACTGATCCTTCCCCCTGAGTATCAGGCTCAAGATTTTGAGGGTTTGGATTTTCTGGGAGTGATGATGAAGTGCCCATGAGTGAAGGTGTTTGGTCAGTGGTAGGAGAAATAGAAGCAGTTTTAGGTGCAAGAGACATGGCTACAATACGTCTAAGAAGATACTTCACAATTATTTCTGAAATTTTGAAAAACTGATGTAAAGTGATGTGAGATGATAATGTGTGCATTCAATTGTTATATAAAGGTGAATAAGTGATAGAGTTTGAGTAAGAAACAGATCACCTTGCACTTACCTCATTGAAGTTGAAGTCTAGATGTTAAGGGTTTATTGAACGTTACCCCAAAAGAGCCGTTATGATTTGAGAGTTCAAGTGGGAGTGGGAAACTGGTTCTTAGATTGGACGGATGGAAGATGATCGAGTTCAAGTGGAATTATATTTAGTCTAGTTACCTACAACCTTTAAACTCTATTAATATTCGAATGAAAATAGGAGCACAGAATGTATCAAAGGTTTAGTTTTCACACCCAATTTTTATCATTTTGCACAATTTGAAATTCAAAGAAAATAAGGGTAACATCATTAAAATTTTAGCAAACTTAAAGTAGAATCATGGAATATAAGTTTACATTTAAGTATGGAACTGAGATGAACTTTTAATTGACTTTTATAATTTTCATTTAAGCCAATTTTTCTAGCCAAATTAGAAGATAAAGAATAATACAACTTAGGTGAATTTAATCATCCCTCGTTCTAACATGTTCCTTTCAAACTGATCTCTACTTAAAGCTTTTGTGAAAATGTCAGCTATTTGCTTATCTGTGATACAAAAAGCTATTGTGATAAAACCATTCTCATAATTGTCCCTCAAAAAGTGATGCCTAATGTCAATGTGTTTTGTTCTTTTGTGATGCACTGGCTTCTTAGTCATGTTAATTTCACTAGTGTTATCACAATAGATAGGAACAGTTTCTACATCAACACCAAAATCCTGTAACTGTTTGTTGATCCGCAAAATTTGAGAGCAACATGAGGCAGCTGCTATATATTCAGCTTCTGCAGTAGAAAAAGCCACTGAATTTTGCTTCTTGGTTCCCCATGAAACCAAGCACTCAGCAAGGATAAAATCAAGTACTCACCAAGAAAATGTGCCATACATGAGATACTTTTCCTATCCACAAGAAAACCTGCATAGTTAGCATCAATATATCCTACAAGGTTAAAATTTCTACCTTTTGGATACAAAAGACCAAAGGAAGTTGTTCCTTTCTGATATCTTAGAATTATTTTTACAACTTTCAAATGTGATTCCTTTAGATCTGATTGAAACCTAGCACATAAACCAACACTAAAAATAATATCAGGTATACTAGCAATAAGGTAAAGCAAAGAACCAATCATGCCTCTATACAATTTTTGATTAACTGAATTACCATTTTCATCAAGGTCTAATTTAGTGGCAGTGGTAATTGGAGTGTCAATTTCTTTAGCACGATACATGTCAAACCTTTTAAGTAGTTCCTTTACATATTTTTATTGGTGGATCATAGTTTTATTTGAGGTTTGCTTTATTTGTAAACCCAAAAAGAAATTAAATTCACCCATCATGCTCATCTCATATTCACTCCCCATCAAGCTTGCAAATTCTTCACTTAAATTTTTACAAGTAGCACCAAAGATTATATCATCTGCATATTAAGATATGCTTACCTTCTTCTTTAAAAAATAATGTGCTATCTTTTTTACCTCTCTTGTATCCATGTTGAAGTAGGAATTTGGACAAACGTTCATACCAAGCTCTTGATGTCTGCTTGAGTCCATACAATACCTTGTCCAACTTGTAAGCATGCTCCGGGAACTGTTCATTTCAAAGCCTGGTGGTTGTTTGACATGCACCTCTTCTTTCAAGTAGCCATTTAGGAATGCACTCTTCAAATCCATTTGATGCAGAGTGAAGTTCATGTAGGTGGTAAAGGCTATGAGAAGTCTTATTGCATCTGTTGACACCCAATTTTGTCTCACCTATTTTTAAAGCAGTAGTTTCCAAATTTTACACCCAATCGTGCATTCATTCTTCCCCCATATGTTCTTTCAAATTATTTCCTCATAATAGCCTGACAATCAAGACCATTTTGAAAGCATAGCCAAGACGTATGCTTCCATTTTAAATTTCTACAATTACCCCTATTTTTGATAAAATTATCCAATTTATTTTAAATCCTAAAATACATTTTTATACGCTTCCCTAGCCATTTTATTGCTTTAAAATTAATTCTCTAATTTTTCTATATTTTATACCTATTTTATACCATTTCTATACCTATTTTATAATTAAATTATGTCTAATATACACTATTTATAAACTATATATACATAAATGCATATATACATATTACACCTCACATTTTATATACATCACACATATTTCTACACCTCAGCGCTTAGGTGGATTAATCTCAGCCGTCCACATGTGACATCCAGCGGCTGAGATTAAATCCTCCACTCATTTCCCTAAATGACCCCTTAACTTTCCCCCCACCCTCATTTCCACCTCACCTCCCTGATAAGCACTCTCTCTCTCTCTCTCTCTCTCTCTCTCTCTCTTTGGCCAAATAAAACATCGCCACTGCCGTGATATTTTTCGGTCAAATTGGCCGGTGAAAATTGGGGAAAATGGTACCATTGCACTCCCCTCGTCATCCGCTACAAAACTTATATTCTTTTGATGGTATTTGGACGAGGGCAAAACTTCACCCTGTCAACTGAGTCACCACCGCCGAGAACGATGCTATCGCTAGAAAAAGGGTAAGAAACCCTTCATGCGAGGTCGGCTCGTGACGAGTCAATGCGATCCGATCCTAATTTATGCAAACGGCTAACTCTAATCCCTAATTTTGCCTTTTTCTATGTGCTATGACTGTGCCTAAAATTGCCTATTCTTGGGTATGTTAGCACGATTGTTGGTCGATTAATTAGCATAAAATTATCAATTTTGTTTGGTTTCAATCTTTTAACAATGGTGCTTATGCTTGAGTCTGCTTGGTCTCATCTGTGTGTAATGTTGTTAAATATTATTAGTTAATTAATTAGAGTGAAGGACTGTGTGGTTGATAATCTTGCTTGTAATTCATTAGGTGGAACTTTGCTCTTAGTTTGTTTATATACACTGAAATTGACACTCTCATGGCCTATTGGTCTTTATCACCATTACTGAAAATGTAGCTTAAACACCCTCGACAGTGTTTTCATCTTTAACAATGTATTTTGATCTTTACTTTATTAATGCATGAGTACATGGTTTAAAACTGGAATGGTTTGATTTAGACATGATTTAAGGGATTTCGATTAGGTTCAGTTTGAACTGGTGATTGGAAGTTAGTTTTGTTAATTGATGAAGTGTCAATTAGAGGCTGATTGGAATTTGTTAAGAAGACTAATTGATTTTGGGGATTCTGATTATGTTTGTACAACTGGTTGTGAATCTGGACTTCATTTGTGGTCAAAGGGGATGATTCTCAGCTGGTTTAGGATTTTTTTACCTTAAGGTTGTGGGGTTGATTAATCTATGTATGGAGGGAGTACAAAATCGACTTTCTTAACTATAGGAAGTAATATTCCCTTGCCTTTTTGGCTCTTGTTACCATTAGAACTAAGGGTTTCCTAACTCCTATATAAACTAGTCTCTTTTGTTCATTAGAGACAAGTTCAGACACCTTGACACTAAAAAAAGCTCAGAAACAGGCACTGAAACATTGAGAAAATTTACATAGCTTCTCAGGCTTCCCATTCTCTTTCTTTGCTTATTTTCTCTCCTAAAGGACTACTGCTCTGCTTGTGTGTGTTGATCCTGTCTCCCTCTCTTCTTTCTGCATTCTATTGGTTTCATAGTGTCTAAAAGTATTCTTCTTAACCTAAGATTACCTATTGCATCTATGTTTGTGTTGTTGCCTGTCATACTTCTATCCTGAAACTACTTTAGTTAAATTATTTATTGCCTGCTTGCTTTGCTTGCTGTGGTTCTGAATGTTCTGTTAAGCCTTGGTTCAGCCTTTAAACACCTATTAGGGATGATCCACAAGGATCATACCAGTATTACTTAAAAGTGCAGTATAAAATATGGTTCTTTTTCATTGTTTCCTTTGTTATCCAGGCTGTTTATGTCTAAGTCCTTTGGTATAACCTCTATATGTTTGTTACCCCTGTGCATACCTCTGTTTGGGCTCTGCTAACCCTCTTCATACATCATGTGTAAGGATAGCTTCAAAGGCTATACCAATGTTAATATTTCAGTGTTTTGGTGTGTTTGAAGGGCTGGGGAAAAAATCCTTCTTCCCTGAGGAAAAATAGACCTAAATAGGCTACTAGTGCAGGGCACTACATGACATTACTCTTCTTCTTTTCCCCTTAGGAACTGCCCCTATCTGTGTACATTCATTAGGCTTCCCATTTGTATCTGTATAACACAGAGAACACAGCTAGTAGGCTGTGTACATGGGCTACTTAGGAGCACCCTCTTCTCCTTTACCCTCTTACCTGTTGCATCATTCAAAGCTTGATCTTCTTTCGAAATCTGAGTAGCATGATAGGTTACATCATAATTTTAAAACCTGAATGTTTTCTGAACGACACAACCCTATATGATATGTCTCACAGGTCTGGGAATTTTCATACTTGAAAACATGTTTTGTAACGTTGAATTTGGAATTCTGCTTAAAATTGAGCTATTCGTAAAAAATACTAAAACCTGTCTGTTTCGGTTAAATTTTAACCGTTTCTATTTGCACAAATGATCTAGGCCCAAAACCACTTTTAAAATGGGGCCTTAATACATATTAAAACTCTTTTATCATTTTAAGAAGCTCTTGCACACTAATCTAATAGTGTGTAGGAGTGTATACGTGATTTGGGGTCGACTATACAACTATACAAAGATTTTCTAAAGTTATAACTATTATTTAGTCATATATTTGCATGCTTATACCTATACATATATACTTTATGTGCGACAACCTTTGTTTGCATTTCTGTGCTTATGTGAAACCTATTTTTGAAAACAGCCCCTTTAGCCTACATACTTCCAAAAATGACCCCTAAACAAAAAGGCCATTAAGGTTAGGGTTCGAAAATTAATGACGAGTCACACCGACCCTAAATGACCAACATTTTGTTTTAAAACAACACCCATTTGGTTTTCTCTACAAATCTGAAATTGGCTTGCAAAACTTCCCATTTATGCAAAATTACCTTATATGCTAGAATTACACAAATAAGCTGAAATTGAACACCCTTTACATGTTAATTATACTTGCGATTAGGCACTAGAGGCCATAAAATGCGACTAGGCTTAAATATAGGCCGTATATAAAATCTATTTGCATATGTATGAATTAAATTGCATAGACATGTTATTTTCTTGAACTAAATGCTAGATTAACCTCCCAAGTTAGTATTTATGATAATATTCACCATTTTTATCCCAAAATATAGACTCTAATGGGAACCACCTTTCATGGGACTCGGGGGAGTGCCTAACACATTCTCCCCCGAGTCATTTGGACTTCTTACCCTTTCGAATATCTGAAATAGACTAGTGTGACTCTAATCTTGACCTTAGATACTCAGGTGGCCTAATACACCTTTGAAAACTATATTAGGTGGCGACTCCAACATTTAAACTCAAACGAGTTACCCAGTCAAATTCGAAATCCGACTCGCTTCGAGTTGAGTCCAAAATCGGATATGACAGAATGACGACTCTGCTGGGGATACTCAAAGTCCTAACCACAACGAGTCTTTACTTTTGGGATTTATTTAATTATTATCTTGCGATTCATATTATTATTATCTTACTAACTTGGTTTTCTTTTTGTTTTTGTTTTTCCTTTATTTATTTGTATTGAATTTGAAATTTGATGTAACATTTGGCATATTTCACTCATACTCCCCCCTTATAGGAAACGACACTTTACACACACACGGTGATTACGTGGATCCCACGGTCGCTTCACCACTAAAACACCTTTTAGGAGGGACATTTTGGAATATAGTTGGTCCGTGGTACAACCAACAATTTCAAATGATCCCACTCCTTGGCCGTCTGCCTTGGAGAACCGTGTCTAGAGTTACACCACTCTTTGAATGTAATGAGAATGCATCATGCCGTAGGAAGGGATCCCTGCGAGTTGGCTAGTCTTCAACTTGTCCAAACTACCTAAACGAATTTTTAATCCCGAAGGTCGTTTGGACATACTTATGTGCATCTGAGCGAAAGGAAAGAAAAGAAAAAAAAAAGAGAGTGAAAAGAAAGTGAGACGAGAATAAAAACACATTTTGATTTGCCCAATTATTCTCAAAGGGGAGGGGGTTTTAATCCTTTATTTTTTTATAGGTCACAATGAATCAAAATTTCACCGTTTTGGAATAACTATGGGCGGTGTCTTTTGTTAACTAGTTGGTGGAGTAACTTTTCACTAAGCGAGCAAACTGAAGTACGTCAACACTTGGGTCGTTTGGTTTCGTTATTAGAAATGGAACCGTGTATGGAGATTATTGAAGCATCTGCGTCATTTTGGGATGAAGAATTGAATGTGTTTAGATTTGGGGATGTCGAATTAACACCTTTGTTGGAAGAAATAGGAGGGTTCGTATCACATTCGGGTTTAGACAAATATCGTTAGCAAGGGGGTCGCATACTAGCACCTAGCGTCCCCACAGCTGAAGAGTTTCGTAAAAAAGTTAGGGATGGTGGCTAGCGTGAATGTGGAATTTTTACAACAAAAGAAGATACTCTTTTCTTACTTCTACACTCGGTTTGGGTATTTTAGCGCGTTTGACAACCATAAGAAACAGTTTGAGTCCTACAATGATTGGAGGAGAGTTAGACCATTCGCATTCACTATTTGTTTCTTGGGAGTAATGGCGTTCCCCGAAAGTTCGAGTCACGACATATGTTCAAGGCTCGTCATGGTCACCGATGTGGTATTCAATGGAATTGATGGTTACTGTTACACCATAGTTCCTATGATAGTAGTAGACATTTATCGGGCTTTAGGTTGTTGCAAGAGGGGAGCAAAATATTTCCAAGGTTGCAATCTTATACTACAAGCATGGTTCAAAGAGCATTTGAGGAAAGTGAAGGGAGTACAAGAACTGTCTAAACCAACTGGTTCCAACTATTTGGTTGGATAGCAATATGGGGTTCCAAAATTTAGGCAGCCAAGCAGCACGGAGAAATGGGTAAAATGGTTTGGAAACATAACTGAGGACTCAATTCAGTGGATGTTCACTTGGTTTCCTTCATCAGATTTCATCATTAGCTCTGAAAAGGCATCCTTTGTGATACTCATGGGAATAAGAGGTCTCCAACCTTACCAATGGTTAAGAGTGATGAGGCAAGTAGGGAGGAAGCAAATTATACCATTAATACCAGACACGAAAGACTATCAGTTTGATTACACCGGAGATGTTGTTCCGAGGGTCAAGAGCATTAGAAAATCCTAGGTAGGAAGACAAGTCATGGGATAAGCATCGCTAACACCCGATAGATACAACGCTAGATGCGAACTAAACTACAAAAGCTGGCTACACTCTAGTATAAAGGGAAATGTGGTAGTGGGGCCAAGTCGAGGGAATGACATAAGAGATCGTGAGGCGGAAGCTCAAATTCGATACTGAAAATTCATGTTGAAAGCTGTTAAGATGGATAAGGAGAACAAAGAGGAGATCGAAGTATGGAGGAAACACGCATTAGGGCTAGAGGAAAAGATAGAGGGGTTGGAGACAGAACTTGAGCAATAGAAATCGGTGCAGAGATAGACATCCTACACTTAGTAGCGGCTTAGGGATACTTAACCAAAGGTATGGAAAAAGTCAAGGAGATTACACGAGAAGCAAAGAAAGCCAGGCTGGAGAAGGAGCGTGCTGCCTAGTCAAAGTGTCATTTTCATTTTTTCTTTTGTATTTTACTTTTTCGAAAGTTATCATGTACTGATTTCAAATTTTGGGGAATTTATGAGAATAATTGGCAACAAAATGTGTATTTATTTTCTTTGCATAATGACAAACTTAGGAAGGCTATAAGTCCTTGGTGCGTAATAGTCCATTAGTAAGCCTACATCCAAACGTCAAAAGGGTTTTTAACCCAAAAATGACAAATTGCATCTCTGCATTGATTCGAAAAAAACGTTTGCACAAAACATTGATCGTTTGTTTAAACATGATCAAAACTATAAGAATGTTTTGGTCTTTACCTTTTCTTATTTTGTTTTCAGACTATGGCTGCAAAAGGTACACTCCAATTTGAAATTATTTCCCGACCTCCTCACTTGATCAGACTTTGGTGGGAAGATTTAGCCATTGTCAGCAAGGCTCACGTTCAAAAGATGTTGGGAGAACTGGTGGCTCTCAAAAACTACAGTGCCATGACTGGTTTGGTCGAAGCTGCTACACATTTCTGGGACTACAAGAGGGCTGTGTTTCATTTCAATGGCTTTGAGTTGGCACCAATGTTGGAAGAATTTGGAGGACTAGCAGGGTTGGATCCTGGACCCAAGACTATGAGTTATCCCCGAGACGTGGACCCTGAGGAGTTCATTGAACTACTGGGAGCTCCTTATGATCCATATATCGAGGGAGTACATGATGGGAAAGTCACGTTGGAATACATGCATTCTAGATTCGAAGATCCAACACTTAGACATGAATGGACTGGGGCGTGGGAGATTCAATATTGGGAGTGGACTGAATCCAATGCTTTCATCGTTGCTTTTCTGGGAAGCATTGTTTTCCCCGAGAAGGGAGGCAAGATCGACATAAGGTTAGGAAGAGTAGTAGAGGGGTTACGCAAAGGTGCTTTCAAGCGTCAAGTAAGCTTGGTTCCAATAATTTTGGGAGAATTTTATAGTGCTTTAACCAAATGTAGGAGAGGAGGAGACTTCTTCGAAGGATGCAATCTATTGCTACAAATATGGTAGATAGAGCATTTGCACAGCGTCCCCGTCAGTCCAGTAGCACCAAAACCATCTTGGAAAGGAGGGATCCACTCACATAACACTCATATGGCTGGAACAGCGGCATGGGAAGACCCCACAAACATGGAAGGATTGTACACGAAGTTTGAGGACTTGCAAGAAGTATAGTGGGTAATTGAGAACTGTGCTGGCTTCGTGGTTTCCATACAAGGTCAAGACATTACTTTCTTGACATTGATTGAATTCCGAGGAACTCATCACTATATTCCTTTAAGAATCCTCCGACAAGTGGGAATGACATAACAAACTCCGCAAATGACTGAGGGGAGGAGTTTCAATGTTAACATAAAGGACATCGAGCACCCAATGGTTGGCACCATATTGACAATGTGGGAGAAGAGGCTCACTATGCAGTTTTGTCGTGGACAAGACAGTAGGGTGAACCCTAAAGCTACTCTAGCCTATACTCAATGGCTCAGTGAAGATAAGGCGAGATTCCAGTCCAACACTATACTGAAAAGGAAAACCAAAGCACCGAGTGCTGCTGAAAAGTACAAGAAGCTGAGACACGAGTTTGATCAAGGAAAGAAGGAGCTAAGGGTGACACAAGAGAGGGAAATGAGGAGACAATACAAGGATAAGATCAAAGGGGATGAACTCAAGTATTGGATCGACAAGGTCATGACTGCAAGGCAAGCTGCTGGGAATTTACAAGATTTGCTCAAGGGATAGGGAGAGTATTTCAAGTCAGTACCACTAAAAGAGAAGGAAGCAAAGGGAATAGAAATCTGCGAGTTCTTCACGAAAGCTCTAGGTGACATGGAAGCTGGGAAGGACCTGATGGAAACATTTGCTGATCCTCCACTCATGAGCTTGGTTCACAAATCCAAGGAAGAAGCCAAAGAGGGGAAGGAAAAGGAAGACACTGGAACTGATGCTTGATCTGGAGTCTCTTTGCTTGGTACTTAGTCTGGTCGTATCGAGTCGAGTCGAGTCGTCTTGTCCCTTTTGTTGTTGTTTTTTTTTAATTTTAATCGAGTCGCTGTCTTAAATTAATGGTTGTAATAAAGCCAAGCAAATAAAATTTCGCTATTTTTGGGTTTTAGACTGGTGATGATTATGTTTATGCTAATGACATTATGTGTATGGTGCAAACGTTACTTTAAACTAACGTATACTCACATTCTCTTTCTTTATTTTTGATGTATCAGTCCCCAAGTCCCTGATAGTTTGGGTTTGTGCATTCTGGCCGCACCGCAATACTGGTTGAGATCCAGAGGATCAATCCCAAAACTTCCCCCTTTACCTACAAGGACGAGACGAAATATCATGGCTGAGTTTGACAATGTCAGAAATGGAACTCCTGAGAAGCAAGGTGTGGTCACCTATGAAAACTATGCTAAGTTGGAACAGAGGCTGCTCGAGTTGGAGAATAGGATCCCTCTTGCCCGTACTGATAAGATCATTGAACCAAACAAAACTACCCGCTCTCACGATAAAGATCCACTCTACCCCAAAAAAGATATTCCTTACCCTACCTACATTGCACTACCAAAAGCATCGCAAAACAACTTACCCTCCTTCACCGTTGAAACAAAAACTGTCGCATCATCCACCAAAGATCATGAAATGTATGCATGGACCAAGGAATACCCAGACAACACCAAGGAGCAAGTCCAATGGCTGGTAGAGAACTTCAAGCAACTCCAAGACACTAAAGGAACCCGAGGGCTAGCTTATGAGGACCTCTGCTTGTATCCTGACTTGAAGCTGCCCGAATGTTACAAGACACCCAAGTTCAACATGTTCGACGGCAGTGGAGACCCGATGGCTCACTTAAATCTTACGGTGACAATTTGATCGGAGTTGGACATGACGAAAAGATCCGCATGCAGTTGTTCGACCGCAGTCTGACCGGAGATGCGTTAGTGTGGTATTCTAAGCAACAAACAAAGAAGTGGACAAGCTGAGAAGCTATGGCTAAAGACTTTGTCGATAGTTTTGGGCACAACACTGATGCTATGCCCGATCGGTTCTACTTAGAAAAACTGAAGAAGAAGTCCACTGAGGCTTTTAGAGAATTTGCAACTAGATGGAGGGCTGAAGCCGCCAAGGCCCAACCTCCCATGGAAGATGTTGAGATAGTAGCAACCTTCATCCGCATACAAGAAGACGTCTATTTTGATAAGATGATGAATCTGCAAGATAAGAAGTTTGGAGATTTGATCAAGATTGGGGATATGGTCGAAGATGGACTGAAGACTGGAAGGATTGTTAGCTTGACCGCACTACAAGCCACTAACAAAGCCCTACAAGCTGGCAGCACTACCACATCAAGAAAGAAGAAGGACGATGTCTCCTTCGTGGCCGCATCACTTGACCACTCTCCTACCTATAACCACTACTACCAAACACCTCCTGCATCTTACCCATACATACCACCCACGTCTACCTACTAAGTCTACAACACTCATCACATGTACCAAAACCCACCACCACAAAGACCGACATACCCACAAAGTCCAATTACATAAACACCAACACCTACTCACCATGGCCTCACGCCAATAACAACCCAAGACCCAAAAGAAACTACACCCACTGGCTGAATCTCGCACTCAGTTGTTCGAGAGACTCAAAGCAGCCGACCATATACAACCCGTGCCATTCAAAATGCCTGATAGGATGACACTCTATTTTGATCAAACCAAAACCTGTGCCTATCACTCTGGAGGACCTGGTCACGATACTGAAAGTGCTACACCTTGAGAGACAAGATACAAGACTTGATCAACCAAAAGGTGATATATTTGATGACTCCGAACGTGCACGACAATTCCTGCCTAATCATGGAGACAGTAGGGTGAACCTGATTGAGTTGGATGAGGAATGCAACTTGGAAGGGACCATTGTTAAGGCAAAAGAAAATGTACCAGCAACCGCTTCAGTTTCCCAAGCCGCCACAACACCAGAGCCCATCGAGGTGGAAGTGGCTCCCAAATTCTATGTCGATGTGGTTCCCTCATATAGTGACAAGGCGGTACCATGGGATTATGAAATGTAGAAGAAGAACAAGTCAATAGTTGGGACTGTTGCTGCACAAGGGGTGACTATGAGTGGGAGGATTTATACTCCTGAGCATCTTGTTCAAGGTAGACGAGGTATCAGCGAAGAGGAGTCCGAAGAATTGTGGGAGAAGATAGAAGCAAAGGAATACTTTGTGGTTGAACACTTGGGAAAAACTCCAGCACAAATCTCCTTTTTGGCTTTACTCCTCAAATCGGAGAGCCACCGAAATGCTTTGATGAAGGTTTTTGACGAAGCGCATGTTCCGGCGGACACCTCAGTTGAGAACCTGGCTAGTATGGTTGGAGAAGTCGCGGAGGCCAACCGAATTGCTTTTCATGAAGATGAGCTACCTCCTGAAGGATTGAGTTTCAACAAAGCTTTGCACGTCACTGTCAAATGCAAAGATTGGTTCGTAGGAAGAGTTTTGATCGATGGAGTTTCTGGTCCGAACATATGCCCGTTCATCACTCTAAAAATAGTAGAAATTGACCAAAGTAAGATAAGGGAGAGCGACATGAAGGTAAAGGCGTTAAATGGGTCGCAAAGAAGCACCATTGGGGAGATTGACCTAACTATCATGGTCGGTCCTGTGGAGTTCACTGCTGAATTTCATGTCATGGACATCTCTGCTTCCTATAATCTGCTGTTAGGGAGGCCTTGGATCCATATTGCTGGTGCGGTGCCTTCCATACTACACCAAACAGTGAAGTTTAAGTGGGACAATAAAAAGGTTGTAGTGTTTGGTGAAGGGAACAACTCAATCTGAAATGAGCAAACCATACCAGCAATTGAAGGGAATGCTCCTGATGGGCAGACATTCTATAATGTAGAACACGTGGGAGCAGTGCAAGGCACTCGAGGAGGATGCCGCAAGAACTACAATTTGAGTTGGAATCCCACGGACACAATCCAAGGAGTTTATACTGCACACTTCGCTCCCAAGCTGGTCAACACACCGCCGGGGGTTGAAGAAAGGAAGAAGAACTTTTACAGCGCCTACTGGGATGCTTGAGGTAAATGCTATGAAGGGAGAAATTTGGTTTGGGAGCCAGTCATGTCTGATTGGGGGTACCCTCACGCGAATTTCGTGAGACTCTACTAGCTAAGACTGAGAAGCGACCGATATACTCACCTAATGCCCGTCCCAATTGGAAGCGCATCTCTGAAGAAAAAAAAGGAAAGCAAGTTTGGATGCCCAAGACACCCAAACATATGGAGGTAGTGATAGAAGAGCCATATGTACTCCCACAACGTGCAAAATGGCCCGGAGACTGGGTCGTAGGCATCATGATTAAGAAAGGCTATGAACCTGGTAAAGGTTTGGGCAAGAACTTGGATGGCATGGTCGAGCCAATCAGAATTGTGATGAAGCCCGACAATGAGAAGGCTGGCATAGGGTACATTGTGACCCTACGAAAAGAGTATAGAAGAAGCATCACTGGACTTCAAGTTCTATAAGAAGAGCACCAAGACTCTCTTGCATATCTTCGTTTCGTCTATTGACCAAAAAAAGGGAGGTGTCCGCAGTACAAGGGATGGAGCCGCAGATAGCTGATGCTGAAGAGGACCTTCTGGCAGGAGTGCAAAATCTATTCATATCTGATGAAGACTGCTGTGTGATCCAGAAAGAACATGTTGAACCTCCTGGACTGACAAAGGCTGGATCTGGAGCGGCATTGAACAACTGGATCAGCAACCGGGCCCGAGCTTACCATGGACCTTGTTAGAGCTAAGGGGATAAAATTTATTTTTATATTTTTTAAAATAAAACCCGACTTTGAGTCGTGGAATTTGAATTTTTTTCTTCTTTGTTGCACATGTCTCCCTACAAAATTTGTTTTGCAAGCATTCATAAATAAAATATCGCACTATTTCCCGTTTAACTTTTGCTTTAATCTTTTAATTTTGCAATATTTATTTTTTCAACATTCAAACTAATAATCCCATTGAGTCCACAATCGCAACGTGTAATGAAACAATGGAGCTTGAGGAAACTGAAGTTGATTATGATGATTTTGATTAAACAAATTGAGAGATTTGAAAACGAGCTTAAGCAAAACTTAGAGGAAACTGAGGTGATAAATCAAGGGGATGAGGAAATTATGAAAAAGATGAGGATCAGTGTGCATCTCACCGCCGAAGATAAAAAGCGATACACTGAGTTTCTTAAAGAATATGAGGACGTATTCACCGTCGTATGATGACATGACTGGCATAAGCATGGATCTGGTAGCTCAGAAATTACCTATCAATCCGGGCTTTCGGCCGGTCAAACAAAAGGCCCGAACTTTGAAGTCATCGGTTCTGTTGAAAATTGGTGAAGAATTAACCAAGCAGCTCAATGCAGGGATTTTGAAAACAGTCAAATATCCAACCTGGTTTGATAACATTGTCCTAGTGCCGAAAAAAGATGGAAAACTCCGAGTTTGCATAGATTACAGAGATCTGAATAGAGCAAGCCCGAAGGATGATTTTCCTCTTCCAAACATACACATCCTGATTGATAATTGTACGAAACATGAGCTGCAATCCTTCGTGGACTGTTTCGCCGGTTATCATCAAGTGCTCATGGATGAGGAGGATACCGAGAAGACAGCTTTCACTACATCTTGGGGAACATATTGCTACAACGTTATGCCATTTGGGTTGAAGAATAATAGGGCAACTTACATGAGGGAAATGACGACTATGTTCCACGACTTGATGCGCAAAGAGATTGAAGTCTACGTGGATGATGTGATCATCAAATCAAAGAAGAGTTAAGAGCACCTTGACAACTTGCGCAAGTTTTTCAATCGCTTGCGAAAGTACAATATGAAGCTAAATTTGGCAAAATGTGCTTTTGGTGTTCCAGCAGGGAAGCTTCTGGGTTTCATTGTCTGTAGGAGGGCTATCGAGTTGGATTCATCCAAGATCAAGGCCATCAAAGAATTGCCACCGCCAAAAAGCAAGAAAGAGGTTATGAGTTTCCTTGGAAGGCTCAATTACATCAGTCGGTTCAAAGCACAATCCACTTTCATCTGTGAGCCAATCATCAAGTTACTGAAGAAAGACGCAGTGATCGAATGGACAGAGGACTGCCAAAAAGCATTTGACCGGATAAAGGAGTACTTGTCTCTCCCGCCTGTGCTGGTTCCACCTGAGCCTGGGCGACCCTTGATGTTGTACCTGTCTGTGGTAGATTTGGGCTTCGGTTGTGTATTGGGACAACATGATTCGACTTGAAGAAAGGAGCAAGCAATATACTACCTTAGCAAGAACTTTACTCCTTACGAGGCCAAGTACACATTGCTGGAGCGCACGTGCTGCTCGCTGACTTGGACAACACAGAAGTTGAGGCATTACTTGACATCTTACTCAACCTTGCTGATATCGAGGATGGATCCTCTCAAGTATATCTTCCAAAACCAATGCCCACTATAAAGCTGGCTAAATGGAAAATGCTGCTCAGTGAATTTGACATAATTTTGTCACCCAAAAGGCGGTGAAAGCTCAAGCCTTGGCCGATCATATGGCTGAGAATCCGGTGGGAGATGACTATGAACCTTTGCACACCTACTTCCTTGACAAGGAAGTTATGTTCTTAGGGGAAGATATCACCGAAGAGTATGATGGGTGGAGGCTATTCTTTGACGGAGCGGTAAATTTCAATGGAGTCGGCATTAGAGCAGTATTAGTTTCCGAGAGTGGACAACACTATCCTGTCACGGCCAAACTAAAGTTTCCTTGTACCAACAATATGGCGAAGTATGAAGCTTGCATCCTAGGACTTAGATTGGCAGTGGACATGAACATACAAGAGCTGTTAGCAATCGGGGATTCTGACTGGCTGATTCACCAAGTTCGAGGAGAATGGACAGCGAAGAACTCCAAGATATTGCCATACCTTGAGTGCATAAAGGAGGTGAAGCAGAGATTCACCAAGATAGAGTTCCAGCATGTCCCTAGGCTGCAAAATGAATTCGCGGACGCCTTGGCTACCATATCTTCCATGATCAGACATCCAGAAAACAATTACATTGACTCAATACCCGTGATAGTAAAGAAGAAGCCAGCATATTGTTATCATATAGAAGAAGAATCGGATGGACAACGTTGGTTCTACAACATCAGAAGACTTCTCAAAGAAGGCATTTACCCAAAGGATGCAAGAAGTCCCCAAAAGAAGACACTGAGGAGGCTAGCAAATGGTTTCTTTCTGAGCGGAGAAGTTTTATATAAAAAGACACCTGATCTAGGTTTGCTGAGATGTGTGGACGCAAAAGAAGCTGCTAAATTGTTAGAAGAGATACACTATGGGGCGTGTGGCCCACATATGAATGGTTTCGTACTTGCAAAGAAAATATTGAGGGCTGATTATTTCTGGATGACAATGGATCATGATTTCATAATGCACACAAAGAAATGCCATCAATGCCATCAATGCCAAGTCCCCGGATATATGATTCGAGTGCCTCCCAATGAATTGAACATTATGGGATCGCCTTGTCCTTTTTCCACCAGGGAAATGGATGTCATAGGACTTATCGAGCCAGCCGCTTCCAATGGACATCGTTTCATACTGGTAGCCATTGACTATTTTACCAAATGGGTGGAAGCTGCATCGTACAAGTCAGTAAACAAAGAAGGTGGTGTCTGACTTTGTCCGTGATAAGATGATCTGCCGATTTGGCATCCCTAAGTCCATAATCACCGATAATAGATCCAATCTCAATAGCGACTTAATCAAAGCAACATGTGAGGTTTTCAAGATCAAGCATCACAATTCCACTGCGTACAGACCTCAAATAAATGGTGCGGTCGAGGTGGCCAATAAGAACATCAAGAGGATATTGCGCAAGATGACAGACAATTCAAAGTAATGGCACGAGAACCTGTCCTATGCTCTTATCGGGTACTGCACCACAATGAGAGCATCAATGGGGGCTACTCCTTACCTGCTGGTGTATGGCACTGAGGCAGTGATACCCGCAGAGGTCGAGTTACCATCTTTGAGAATCATCCAAGAAACACAGTTGAAAGACGCCGAATGGATCAAAAGAAGAATGGAGCAATTGACCCTCATCGACGGCAAGAGACTGAATGCTGTATGTCATGGGCAATTGTATCAGAAGAGAATGGATAAGGCATTTAACAAGGAAGTTCAAGAAAGATTCTTCGAACCCGGGCAATTAGTACTGAAGAAGATATTTTCAAATCAAGAAGAAGCAAAAGGCAAGTTTGCACCAAATTGGCAAGGGCCGTACATGGTTCACCGAGTTCTAAATGGAGGAGAATTGATATTGGCAGAGATGGACGGAGAAGTTTGGCCGAAGCCAATCAATTCAGACGCTGTCAAAAGATACTATTAGTGATTTCTCCGTTCTGCAATACATTATGTAATATGAACTACGTCACAACCTGATTCCCCAAGTAGGATACGTAGGCAACCTACTCAAGGTTCGGTCACATAAATACAAAAACTTTCATTTTCCCACAAAGCAAACACTGGGGCAGAAATTTTTGAGGATCTCTAAAAAATTTCAAACACAAACTAAGGTAGAATTTTGAGGCCGCCCTCAACATTCACTTGATGGAGTTTGCAACAGCATGAAGAGCGACAACTTTGGCTTTACACAACGCGACTCATGGCTCAATGGGATAAAATATGTCATTTCATTTCTTTCTTATAAAACTTTTTCAAAATGTTTACATTATTTACTATTTCATGCATATCCCTATCAGCTCGACCGATATCCCGGGACTCGTGGACAGTGAGCGCGAAGCAAGCCAAGAATGCAGAAGCGAAACCACCCCGCAAAACTCACCATTCTTTCTTTGTATGCAGGCACAAAAGATACGTAACTCGGCAACACATGACAGATGTGTTTCAAAGAAAGGTTTGTCATTTAAATTAGCTGAGGTTACACAGCCCGAATCGTCGATTGAGGGTACACAGCCCGATATCAAATTGTCATTTAAATTAGCTGAGGGTACACAGCCCGAAGCGTCAGTTGAGGGTACACAACCAGATATCGATTTGTCATTTACATTAGCTGAGGGTACACATCTCGAAGTGTCGGTTGAGGGTACACAGCCCGATATCGATTTGCATTTAAATTAGCCGAGGGTATACAGCCCGAAGCGTCGGTTGACAGTACACATCACGATATCGATTTTCATTTACATTAGCCGAGGGTACACAGCCCGAAGCGTCGGTTGAGGGTACACAGTCCGATATTGTTTGTCATTTAAATTAGCTGAGGGTACACAGCCTGAAGCGTCGGTTGAGGGTACATAGCCCGATACCGATTTATCATTTAAATTAGCTGAGGGTACACAGCCCTAAGCGTCGATTGAGGGTACATAACCCGATATAGATTTGCATTTAATTTAGCTGAGGGTACACAGCCTGAAGCGTCGGTTGAGGGTAAACAGCCCGATATCGATTTGCATTTAATTTAGCTGCGGGTACACAGCCCGAAGTGTCGGTTGAGGGTACACAGCCCGATATCGATTTGCATTTACATTAGCTGAGGGTTCACAACCTGATATCGATTAGTCATTTACATTAGCTGAGGGTACACAACCCAAAGCTTCGGTTGAGGGTACACAGCCCGATATCGATTTGCATTTTATTTAGCTAAGGGTACAGAGCCTGAAGCTTCGATTGAGCGTACACAGCCCGATATCGATTTGCATTTTATTTAGCTAAGGGTACAGAGCCTGAAGCTTCGATTGAGCGTACACAGCCCGATATCAATTTACATTTAATTTAGCTCAGGGTACACAGCCCGAAGCGTCGGTTGAGGGTACACAGCCCGATATCAATTTGCATTTACATTAGCCGAGGGTACACATCCCAAAGCGTTGGTTGAGGGTACACAGCTCGATACCAATATGTTATTTTAATTCTTTGCGGAGGGTATACAGCCCGATGAATCGACTGAGGGTACACACCCCGACGTCAAATCTAACACTTGACAATGAAGGACACACAATCATGGCACAATAGACACAATTATATACGACAGGAATCCTAGAAAGATAATCCAGCCCGGCGGGAAGGTACATTTTATATATACATTATGTTGCAGACACATCTTCATCGCAGGATATACATCCCAAGCAAAGCAAACATTTCAACTTGACGCCCCGGCAACTCCTTTAAGTCTCAAACACTCCTCTAGAGTCATGATAAATTTGGCCGCACTGTCAATGTCTTTGCCCGAAGACTCTCTTTCATCATCCCCAGGCAAAGAGGGGCAGCTGTTGACACCCAATTTTGTCCCTCCCATTTTTAAAGTAGTAGTTTTCAAATTTTACATACAATCGTGAATTTATTATTGCCCCGTCTGTTCTTTCAAACTATCTCCTTATAATAGCCTGACAATCAAGGCCATTTTCAAAGCATAGCCAAGACATACGCTTCCATTTTAAATTTCTACAATTATCCCTATTTTTGATAAAATTATCCAATTTATTTTAAATCCTAAAATACATTTTTATACACTTCTCTAGCTATTTTAATGCTTTAAAATTAATTCCCTAATTTTTCTATGTTTTATACCTATTTTATACTATTTCTATACCTATTTTATAATTAAGTTGTGCCTAATATACACTACTTATACACTATAAATACATAAATGTATATATACATATTACACCTCACATTTTATACACATCACACATATTTCTACACCTCAGCGCTTAGGTGGATTAATCGCAGCCGTCCACGTGTGACATCCGACGGCTGATATCAAATCCTTCACTCATTTCCCTAAACGACCCCTAAACTTTCCCCCTTTTCCTCATTTTCTCCTCACCTCCCCGATAATCACACTCTCTCTCTCTCTCTCTCTCTCTCTCTTCGGAAAAATGAAACGTCGCCACTGTCGCGACATTTTTCGGTTAAATTGGCCGATAAAAATCGGGGAAAATGGTACCAGTGCACTCCCCTCGTCATTCGCTACAAAACCTATATACTTTTGATGGTATTTGGACGAGGGAAAAACTTGATCCTTGTCAACTAAGTCACCACCGCTGGGAAATGCCTCCGACGGGGTTCAGGTTATGATGAACGATGCTATCGCTTGAAAAAGGGTAAGAAACCCTTCATGCGAGGTCGACTCGCGACGAGTCAATGCGATTCGATCCTGACTTATGCAAACGGGAAACTCTAATCCCTAATTTTGCGTTTTTCTATGTGGTATGACTGTGCCTAAAATTTCTTTTTCTTGGGTATGTTAACACGATCGTTGGTCGATTAATTAGCTTGAAATTGTCAATTTTGTTTGGTTTCACTGTTTCAACAATGGTGCTTATGCTTGAGTCTGCTTGGTCTCATCTATGTGTAACGTTGTTAAATGTTATTAGTTAATTAATTAGAGTGAAGGACTGTGTGGTTGATAATCTTGCTTGTAATTAATTAGGTGGAACTTTGCTCTTAATTTGTTTACATACACTAAAATTGACACTCTCATGGCCTATTGTTCTTTATCATAATTACTGAATATGTAGCTTAAACACCCTCGACAGTGTTTTCATCTTTAACAATGTATTTTGATCTTTACTTTATTAATGCATGATTACATGGTTTAAAATTGGAATGGTTTGATTTAGACATGATTTAAGGGATTTCGATTAGGTTCAGTTTGAATTGGTGATTGGAAGTTAGTTTTGTTAATTGACAATGTGCCAATTACAGGCTGATTGGAATTTGTTAAGATGACTAATTGATTTTGGGATTCTGACTATGTTTGTACAGCTGGTTGTGAATCTGGACTTCATTTGGGGTCAAAGAGGATGAGTCTCAGCTGGTTTGGGATTTGTTTTATCTTAAGATTGTGGGATTCATTAATCTATATATGGAAGGAGTAAAAAACTGACTTTCTTAACTATAGAAAGTAATATTCCCTTGCCTTTTTGGCTCTTGTACCCGTTAGAACTAAGGCTTTCCTCACTCCTATATAAACTAGTCTCTTTTTTTCACTAGAGAAAAGTTCAGACACGTTTCTTGACACTAAAAAAGGCTCAGAAACAGGCACAGATACACTTAGAAAATTTACATAGCTTCTCATTCTCTTTCTTTGCTTATTTTCTTTCCTGAAGGACTAATGCTCTGCTGGTGTGTGTTGATCCTGTCTCCCTCTTTTCCTTCTGAATTCTATTGGTTTCATAGTGTCTAAAGGTATTCTTCTTCACCTCTGATTACCTATTGCATCTATGTATGTGTGGTTGCCTGTCATACTTCTATCCTGCAACTACTTCAGTTAAATTATTTATTTCCTGCTTGCTTTGTTTGTTGTGGTTCTAAATGTTCTGTTAAGCCTTGGTTCAGCCTTTAAACACCTATTAAGGATGATCCACAAGGATCATACCAGTATTACTTCAAAGTGCAGTATTCATTGTTTGCTCTGTTATCCAGGCAATTTATGTCGAAGTCCTTTGGTATAACCTCAATATATTTGTTACCCCTGTGCATACCTCTGTTTGGGCTATGTTTATGGCTCTGCTAACCCTCTTCATGCAGCATGTGTGAGGATAACTTCAAAGGCTATACCAATATTAATATTGTAGTGTTTTGGTGTGCTTGAAGGGCTGGGGAAAAAATCCTTCTTCCCTGAGGAAAACTAGACCTAAATAGGCTACCAGTGCAGGGCACTACTTGACATTACTCTTCTTCTTTTCCCCTTAGGAACTGCCCCTATCTGTGTACATTCATTAGGCTTCCCGTTTGTATCTGTATAACACAGAGAACACAGCTAGTAGGCTGTGTACATGGGCTACTCAGGAGCCCCCTCTTCTCCTTTACCCTCTTACCTGCTGCATCATTCAAAGCTTGATCTTCTTTCGAAATCCGAGTAGCATGATAGGTTACATCATAATTTTAAAACCTGCATGTTTTCTGAACAACGACACAGCCCTATATGATATGTCTCACAGGTCTTGGAATTTTCATACTTGAAAACATATTTTGTAACGTTGAATCTGGAATTCTGCTTATAATCGAGGCTATTTGTAAAAAAAATGCTAAAACCTGGTCCGTTTCGGTTAAATTTGAACTGTTTCTATTTGCACAAATGATCCAGCCCCAAAATCACTTTTAAAATAGGGCCTTAATAAGTATTAAAACTCTTTTATCATTTTAAGAAGCTCTTGCACACTAATCTAATAGTCTATAGGGGTGTATACGTGTACTGGGGTCGACTATACGACTATGTAAAGATTTTATAATGTTATATTTATTATTTAGTCATTTATCTGCATGCTTATACCTATACATATATACTTTACGTGCGATAGCCTGCGTTTGTATTTATGTGTTTATGTGAAACCTATTTTTGAAAACAGCCCCTTTCGCCTATATATTTCCAAAACTGACCCTTAAACAAAAAGGCTATTAAGTTTAGGGCTCGACAATTAATGACGAGTCACACCGACCCTAAATGGCCGATATTTCGTTTTAAAATAACACCCATTTGATTTTTGGTACAAAACTGAAATTGACTCGCAAAACTGCCTATTTATGCAAAATTTCCTTATATGCTAGAATTACACAAATAAGCTCAAATTGAACACCCTTTACATGTTATACTTGCGATTAGGCACTAGAGGCCATAAAATGCGACTAGGCTTAAATATAGGTCGTATATGAAATCTATTTGCATATGTATGAATTAAATTGCATAGACATGTTATTTTTTTTGAACTAAATGCTAGATTAACCTCCCAAGTTAGTATTTATGATAATATTCACCATTTGTATCCCAAAATATAGACTCGGACGGGAACCACCTATCGTGGGACTCGGGGGAGTGCCTAACACCTTCCCCCCCGAGTCATTTGGACTTCTTACCCTTTCTCCTAAACAGACTAGTGTGACTACTAAACTTGACCTTAGATACTCAAGTGGCCTAATACACCATAAAAACTATATTAGGTGGCGACTCCAATATTTAAACTCAAACGAGTTACTCAGTCAAATCCGAAACCCGACTCGCTTCGAGTTGAGTCCAAAATCGGGTATGACAGCGTCCAGTCTTGCAACTGGAGAAAAATTCTCATCATAGTCAATAATTTCCTCTTGGCTATATCCCTGAACAATTAATATGGATTTATTTCATGTTACCATGCCATCTTTATCAAGTTTGTTCCTGAATACCCATTTTGTACCTATGATGGACATGTTCCTTGGTTTAGGTTCTAGCTGCCAAACTTGACTCTTTTAAAATTGATTCAATTTATCCAGTGTGCATCCTACAGTGCCTCTTTTACTTTTTTAGGTTCAACGAGAGATAGAAATGCACTAAAGGCACACAGGTTATGATTCTTGACTGCAGATCTTGTCTGAATTTCGGTTGTTTTATCTGAAATTATTTGATCCACAAGATTTGAATCTTGATACCTATAGGGCTTGATTACCAGACCATCCTGTGTATTTTCATGCTGAGGAACAATTCCTGATGTGGTAGCATTGCAATATTGAGAGGTGGATACAACATTTGTTCCCCTGTCGCTGTGCTATCCTTTTCAGTTTCAGTTTGAGAAACATTTCCTTGCAACTATTTCCTTATAGATTCCCTTGGTACTAATTGCATTTGTTGGGGAACAGGTTCTCCATGACTTAGCATCCCAATTTCTTCATCCTCATGTACATGTTCTTGAGATAAATTATCAGATTCATCAAACTTAACATGCATACTTTCTTCTATATCCATATTTTTCTTATTGAAGACTCTATAAGACTAGATATTCAATGAATAACCAACAAAGACTCCCTCATCACTTCTAGGGTTAAATTTCCCTGAGGCATCTTTTCTATTGTTGTGAATAAAGCATTTACAACCAAAAGCCCTAAAATGTGAAATGTTAGGTTTTATCCCTTTTAGTAACTCATATGGGGTCTTTTCTAATAAAGGTCTTGTCATACACCTATTTATTATATAGCAAGCGGTATTTATAGCTTCAACCCAAAAATTTTGTGGAACATTTCCAGACAACAACATGGTTCTAGCCATTTTTTCTAAGGTCCTATATTCCTTTCAGCAACTCCATTTTGTTGTGGAGTCCTAGGTGATGAAAAGTTATGATCAATGCCATTTTCATTACAGAGATTATAGAGCATTTGATTCTCAAATTCAATTCCATGATCTGGCTTAATAGCAAAAATGTGACTATATAGAGTTCTTTGAGCTTTCTTAGCAAATATTGAAAATGCATTAAATGCTTATTCCTTAGATGCAAGAAAAATAGTCCATGTAAATTTAGAATAATCATCAACTAGTACCATAACATATTTCTTACCCACAGGGCTCACTCTTTTCATTGGTCCACAAAGATCCATATGGAACAGTTTCAAAGGCTTGGTATTGCTAACCCGTTTCTTGGGTTTAAAGGAAGACTTTACCTGCTTCCCCATATCACAAGCCTCACAAACTCGTTCTTACTTGAACTTAATGTTAGAAAGACCTATCACCAAGTCCTTGGAAACAAGCTTGTTCAACTGTGAAAGACTAGGATGACCAAGTATTTTGTCCCATAGGAGGGGATCATTTTGCATCACACTTAGACAACTCATGCTCCCATTGACTTGTGACAAGAGATCTATTTTGTAAATATTTCCATGTCTATTTCCCTGCAAAATGATCTCTCCAAATGTTTGGTTAGTTACAGCACACCCAGTAGAAGAGAAATTCACATTGTTACCTTTATCACACAATTGAGATATACTCAATAGATAATGCTTCAATCTATCTACCAAAAACACATTATCAATGCTATGAGAACCAGACCTACCTACCTTTCCAATGACAATAGTTTTCCCTTTCTTACAATTTCCGAAGGAAACACTTCCTCCTTAAAAAGCTGAGAGTGAAAGAAACCGTTCCTTATGTCCTGTCATGTGCCTTGAGCAACCACTGTCCATGCACCACTTATGTTTCCTCACTTTCACTCCAGCCTGCAAAAGAAAACTAGGGGTTAATTTTAAGAACCCAAACTAGTTTGAGTTTCTTTCTTTGAGAAAAATTATGAATTAAGTCTCTCTTAGTCCAAAATGACAATGCTTTCTTTGTGTGACCAATTTCTTAGGCACATATTTTTGGATAGGTTTGTAAGACTTGTTTCATTGAGTAGCTTTTTTCAAAGATGGACAATTTCTTTTCAAGTGACCAGTGTTCCCACACTGTCTGCATAACCGATTTTCAGGAAGTGTTAAATACTTACTCTTTGGATCCCATTTGGACAACGACTGAGATTTCATATAGCTAATACCCTTCCTGTTACTACTATGATTTTCCTGTAACCATCCTAATGCTTCAGAGGACTTGTTCTATTCGACAGTCTTGCTTAATTCTTCTTTTATATTGGCTAAGTCCTCATCTAAAGATCTTATCTTTTCATCTTTCTTACACAGTTCATCAACTGTAACTTTCAATATCTCTTCAGCAACGAGCTGATGAGAATTAGCAATGTCCTTACCATTTACAATGACATTTTGAATTTCATGAATAGTTGAGTCCAGTGTAAGGACCTGTTCCTTTAGCATGCTGTTTTTTTTTTTTTTTTAGATTGTCATTTTTTACTCCAAGCTTCCTTTATTATGTTCCTAACTTCTCATATTCATCATGCAACTGGTCTTTAGCATTACTTAGAGATTTAAGCTCATTTAGCAAAGTGTGAAACACTTTAACTAATTCCTCTTTAGTCTTGCTTTTGATATTATTTTTGAGTTTAGACAAAAATACCTCAACATCTTGTTCGTTGTCTGAAACTCCAAGAGCCATTAGAGCTAACTCATCACCTGTATCATCATCAAATTGTTCATCTCCACTGTCCTGCCATCCTGCAACCATGGCTTTGGAAGATCCACCTTTCTTGCGGACCTGTTCCTTAGCCTTTCTTCTCGTGTCAACTTGCTTCCTTTTCCATGCTTCCTCCATGACTGGACATTTGATGATGTAGTGCTCCATGCTTCTACATTTGAAGCATTCTCCACCCTGTTTTATGTCAAAAGTCCTACCCTGTCCACCAGACCTCTTTTTCTTATTCATGAAACTTTGAATACTTCTAGCAATTAGGACCAGTTCCTTCTTATCATTTATAGGTTCATCAGCAACATTTAAAGCTAGGTTGGGTTCAGATTTGACCTTTTCTCCTATCTTCTTGACTTTCTTCTTTGGTTCATAAGTTTTTAGATTTCCTATTAACTCATCTAAGGTGAGAGTGCTAAGATCCTTGCTTTCAATAATAGCACAAGCTTTAATTTTCCAAGAGTCTGGGAGAACCCTAGTTAGAACCTTTTCAACCCTATCTTGAACAGTTAAGACCCTTCCCAAGGAAATAAGTTCAGTTGCAATGGCATTAAACCTAGTGTACATGTCATAAATTTGTTCTCCTTTTTTCATTTTAAATCTTCATATTCAACAAAGAGAAGTGTACCTCTAGATCTTTTCACCTGCTTGGTTCCTTCATGAGAAACCTACAAAGCATCCCAATTTCTTTGCCAGTGGAGCAGCCTTGAATTCTAGTTTACTCGTCAGGACCAAGTTCATACACAAGCTACTTTTTAGTTTTGGCATTCTTCTTCCATTGCCTCAAATCATCACCAGTGCATTCCCTTCTAGTTTTGGGAACATGCTTACCTTCAGCATCCTTCTTCATAGGAATCATGAGATCTTCAGTAACTATATCCTAGAGTTCATAGTCCTCAGCTTGAACATAATCTCTCATCTTCTCTTTCCACCATGAGTTGTACTGCCCAATTGAAGAAAGGTAGCCTAACAGTAGACTGACCCTCAGAGCTTCCCTATAGTGCACTAATTTTTCTAATCCTAAGGATTTAGCCTTTTCAAGGATAACCCGCGCTGATACAAATTGATATTCCCAATGCACACCACAATTACACAAGGAGGGGGAGAGTGATTTGTGTAATGCCCGATTTTTATTTTAACGTAACAACTTAAGAACCAGTTTCTTAGATGTGTTCCTTTACTTAGTTAAATGCGGAATAAGTAAACAAGTAAATGAACACATGATTTTAGCGTAGAAAAATCCCGACAACTTCGGATAAAAAAACCACGACCTACTTCCTCAAGTAGGATTTCACCTTCACTATTTTGAAAGACTCACTTATTTACAAGACTTCCTTCTTACTAACCTGGGACTAACTCTAATCCTATAGTGACCCCTTTTACAATAGATGAAGTTTCTTCAAGTAACTAGACTTCAATTGTGTACTCCTTCATAACTTCTAAGTAAGAAAATAGTACAACTCAATAAGTCCTACTACAGTTGAACTAAGATTAAGAACAATATAACTCAACCTAAGAAACAAGTTCTTTACTTAGTTCCCTAAAGCTTCTATGACTGCTCAAATACAACTTAGACTTGCTTCAATGCTTTTACTCTAAAATCTCTGTATTTGTGCGCGTCTTCAAGTCCCGAATGCTTCTCATTTATAAAGTTGGTAACTTGCTGAGTCTTGCACAATTAGGACTCCAAAAGGTCATCCAGAGTTTGAGTCCTAATTGAACTCCTTCTTGGATAGATGATATCTTATTTCTTTATCCCAATCTCTATGTAATCATTTCAATCTTCTACTGCCCTGCATAGTTATCAAGGATAATTATCAGAATTAGGATAAAATTAACTTTTTTGCCCAAATTATTTTGCATTAATATTTATTCAACTGCAAAGATTCAAAGGAACATGTTCATTGATCTGTTCCTTAGTCATCACTCAAAAAGCTAAAAGTGAACGGATAAGGTATGTAAACACTATTATACGAATTAAAATAACGAAACAACAAAGCTAAAAGTGAAGGGATAAGGTATGTAAACACTATTATACGAATTAAAATACTTTAAACTATAAGATCAAGTCGAAGTTTTCTGGTAACGACACCAAAAAGGACACTTCCTTTGTGTGGGGTCAATAATACACACTCACGGGATCCAACACAAAGAGCTTGCAAATGATATAGTATCTAATATAGTTCAATTATTCAATTCAATATGGTTATTTGAGTTATCTTAGATATATGTGAAGTTATAACTAAAAGCTATAATTGTAATTTCTATCAAACATCTCAAGAGAAAATTTCAACTAATGAGTTGCCTTGTATGATTAAAAGTACTAGGACATCATTCTCCACCAACTCATATAATCTAGTAGGTCCTATTAATTAAGTTTGATTTGCGTTGGGGCACATTATACAGTACGAACAAGATTACCTACCCATCCACTACTATAATAAGCTAGCTTTACACTCTTGCCCTTAGGTGCCAAAAGTGATGCACGAAATTTAATTGGTTTTGCTTTCAAGTAACATTTTCTCCTATAGATGTTCAAACCCGTTAACCTAAGGTGATTGCTATTACAAAAAACTACCTTTTGTTTCTTGTTACTACCTAACTCAATTACAAATTAACTTTTGAAGTGAGTTTTGGTACCTAATGGCGTCGTAAGTTGAATTGGATGATACAAGTAGATAATAAACAATCAAAATAAAGAGTAAATATAATCATATTGAGTGAAGATCCAAGAGAGCCAAGATAAAGCTTGATATTCTTTATGGATCTGCTATTTTACAATACTGAGTAATCAATGAGACATGAATATAACAAACATTGATACAAGAATTATTTATACTACTTTTTAACTCTAGAGGTTCCCTATGCACATTCGGACATGTGTCCCCTCTAGGATAAGGTTTTGTCTTCTTAAGAATGTAGTTAGTGGTGTCAGTGCACGAACAAATAATATTCCTCGTACTGATGTACTTGCATAGCTATTTTATTCTGTCTCTGGATATGAAATACAATGTTAACTTGAGTCTGTGTCCGGTGACAAACTTCATAGTGAATTAGGCCTTCGAGTTCGGGGCCCGCTAAAGTAGTTGTAACTGCTAATGTCTTTAATGCCTTATGTAATTTTGTTGCCCTCAGTTATGGCCTCCATCTCTTCCCATGTCACTTCAATTTACCTCTACTTTACTGCCATATGGCCGATCACGCAGTTTACGTGGCCAGTGCAAATTTTACTAAATACACTTAATGTTTTGTTAAAGTTGTTAGCAATTTTAGTCTTGCACAAGTTCACGGAAAATAGGTTTTTTTTAATTGCCCAGAGCAAAAATCTACCAAGATTTAGCAATAGTGGCATACCTAAAGTACTCTCCGCATCAGCCAGAAATCCAACATAAGCAGTACTATCATGGCTTATTTGGAATCTTCTGTTAAAATCATAGGGAATTAGAGCTTTATTGCTTGAAAGGACAATTTCTGAGTGATTGCATTTAAGCACTTCTTGGCCGACTTGTTGAGGTTCTGGAACACAGAATAGATACGGGAATAGCTTCTTTGACAGTTCCTCCTAATTGATTCAAATCATGCCCAAAATTTAGAAAGACACGTTCCTATCTTTGTTTCCTCAACTGTTTCTTTTCCTTGTGTGCACATGGCTTTTTCCATACTTAGTAGAAAACTTTCCAACAAAAATATAAATTTTACTTACCATGAAAGATTCTTTCCTTTTCCAACTAGTACAGAATTCTACTTAACATAAAAGATTCTTCCTTTAACACACAATTTTAACAAAGATAAAATTACTTGGTGTATTGGGTAAAAATATACACGATTCCACAATGCAATATGTGGCATAAGAGACTTAGTGATACATAAAAATAGGTTGACTTTGGGAATTGACCTCTTGATACAACAACTATACAGTCAAATCAGTCAAAATACGCCTACTTCATCCTTAGGAATGGGAAGATAGCCCAAATGAATACTTTACGATTAATAAATACAAAATATTATGAGGAAACCATCGGTATCATTTACCTGCACAATCATGGCTTCATCAAATGTAATTAGGGGAAAGAAATAAAGGACAGACCGGTGCACAAAGCATCCTGTATTCACATAAGTTTCGTAGAAAGGCCGCACCCCAAAGGGTGTGATGTACGCAGTGTATCCTAAATCGTTGTTTCTATGGCTTGAACCCGTGACTTTTAAATCATACAAAGACAATTTTACCAGTTGCTCTAAGGCCTCCCTTTAATTAGGGGAAATAAATATTGATTATTATTTAATCTACGCCATTAAGGCTCACAATCGCCATATAAAACCTCATTTTCCCTACGTAAATCATCTGATATGAATTATTATCACTTTAACTATTCTAAAAGGAAATACAAAATCTCTCGTTCTTTCTCTCATATAGAATTTTTCTTATTTACTATTAACCTATGTGGCAAGAGACTGTGTTCCTCGAACACGAAAATAAGTTGTCCTATTTTCTTAAATTTAATTACTTTGATGTTATTTCATTTTTTGTTATTTTTAAATAAATCTTGTTATGATTATATTACTTATGGTCTAACGAACAAATTCAACTGTTTGTTGTTCCAAAACATCGTTATGTCTCCATTATTTCTTTGTAAAAGTCCTACACCATGTCAAGAACTTAAGAACAAACTGTAGTGGGCAATGTTGGACCTGTCGATATTCTTCAAGTGGATGGCACCAACACATAGAATGAAGAACATGCGTAGAGGGAAGATCTGCAAGGTAGCCGACCACACTACCATCTCAGCTGTGGAAAGCGGCGTTTGCGGCTCTCATGTAAAGATAAGAAAAATGGGCTGAACAATTGATTGTAGTAGTCACAAATGGGACTCCTAGGACTTCGGCCTTAGTGAGAATGGGCACAGAAAGAGCTGTCCCACTGACTCGAAGACTGGAGCACAAGTACCTAGCATAAGCCTTGAAGGCAGATCCAGGGGCTGAGGTGCCGGTTGCCCAGGGTGTATCTAACGATCCAAATTCTATTTTTATCATGAGGCACTATAGGAGTTAATTGGGGTGCTTGGAGAACAGACGAATCAAATCAATAATATACTGGGGCCTCCACTAGTCATCAAAGGAATCAGTTGGGCTATTTATTCCCAATGACGTTGGAAGTCAAAGAGAAACACTATTGCCAATTCCTAAGAAGTTTAAAATGCCCAACATAGCTAAGTACGACGGAATGACACATCCTCATGACCATATGATAACATATTCGACAAGGGTAAATGAAAATGACTTTACAAAAGAAGACATAGAATCAATTTTGGTCACGAAATTCGGTAATTCTCTGACGAAAAAGGTGCTAAGCTGGTACTCCCTTTTGCCCAAGAGTTCTTAGCTCATTCGAGAAAATGGCAGACGCATTTAATGAAGCTCATTTTGGAGCTCAAAAGTTGGAAATGCGAATGAAGAACATATTAAAAATTCAGCAAAGGAATTGTAAACTTCTTCGAGAGTTCATCAATAGGTTCCAATAGGAATGGATATTATTGCCCAAGGTGCACGACAACTGCACAGTCATTTCATTTTCCAAAAGGCTTAAATTTAAAAGCTCTAAGGCCATTAGGAAGTTACAAGAAAGTTTCAAGGAGAAGCCAGCTGAAACTTGTGATAAAGCATATTACCATTATTGTTCAAAGTTTCGGCTTGAAGAAGATGTGGCGCTAACAAGAAGTTATTCAAAAAGTGGAGGACATGGGAATCTGACTGAAACTTCTTCAAGGTGGAGCTGTGGTGATCGAAAGGGATTCGGGGACTAGTTATGAGCCTTACTCAAATCTCCACTATCAGAAATGAGAGGTGATAGAAGTCAGCCTAATAGAAATTAAGGTCCTCCTGCCCTAACTTTCTAACATTTTTTTTCTTCTCCCCGATCACTATTGCCGGCGTTTTCACCCGGTGATTTTCCAAGTAGCAGAAGGTATTTTCCCCATTCTCTCTCTTTTTTGCTTCCTCTCTCCTGCATTTCTCCTCTCATTTTCTTTCTTTAAATGACCACCGCCGGTGTCGTTCAACTCAGGCAGCCACCAAACATAACAGGTATGAACGACCTTCTCCTATTATCCTCTCTTTCTTCCAATTATCTTCCCTTTCCTGATCTGCTAGTATATTACTATCTCGGCTACTAAGCCACCACTAAAGCGTACTCCCGCAACATTCGCCACGCACCAGCAGTACACTAAATTTACTCTCCTAAGATTTAGCAGCCTTCTGTAAGTTCATCTTTGTGATTTTTCCTATTCTTTATTTTGTCTGTTTTCTTGTTTCTTGGTTTAGTATTTTTGTGTCTTTATCATATAGTTCTGTAGTGCAAATTTGAATTTCATCACTTGCCTTTGTTGTGTTTTGTTTATGGTTTTCTGATCTATAGTTTGTTAGTAAGCCTTATAACTTGAGGGGTAAACTTGTAGGCTCATTTGAGTTTAGGCATGGCTTTGATGTCCAATGATAGAATAAGTTTTTGTCTTCGGCTGGGGGTAGGGGCAGGAAGTAGGGGTGTTAAGAGGGTATCCAGGTTGAGATTTGGGTCCTAGAATATTGGGCCTCTGATGGGAAAACCTATCCAATAAGTGAAGATTCTTTAGAAGAGGAAAATTAGCATTTTCTTGTGTCCATGAGACTCAATGGGTAGATTGTAAAGGGCGGGATGTATATGGGTATAAATTATAGTATTCAAGTATCTCAAGGAGTATGAATGGAGTGGGTATTTTAGCATATATGGACCTTCAAGAGCGAGTGACTGAGGTTAGGAAAGTAAATGATAAAATGATGGCTATTAAGCTTTTTATAGAAGGGACCACATTTAACATAATTAGTGCTTACGTTCCTCAATTAGACTTGGACGATAAGGTTAAAAATCACTTTTGGGAGGAGCTGGACGAAGTAATTTGATGTATCCCTGATACTGAGAAGCTATTTATTGGAGGAGATTTCAATGGCCATATTGGGGCAACTTCGAGGGGTTATGACGAGGTCATGGTTTGTTATGATTTTGGGGATAGAAATGAAGGAGGAGTTTCAATTTTGGATTTTGCGAAGTCCTTTGATTTGGCGATAGAAAATTAGAGCTTCCCGAAAAAGGAGGAGACTTTGGTTACCTTTCGTAGTATGGTGACAAGGACCCAAATTGATTTCATTTTTCTTAGGAAGAGTGATAAAGGTTTATATAGGGATTATAAGGTTATCCTGAGTGAGAATCTTTTAATCCAACATAAGCTCTTGGTTTTGGATCTAGACATCGTATGGAAGAGGAAAAGGAAGACCTTGAATGAGCAGTCCAGAACTAAAGGGGGGCCTTGACCAGTGTCAAAGTATAGGAGTTGTGGGAGAAGTTGGTGGCTATGGGGACTTGGAAGAGTAAGGGGGATGCGAACAATATGTGGACTAGGGCAACGAGTTGTATTAGCGGAGCAACTAGAGAGGTGTTAAAGGTCTCTAAGGGCAAGACCTATAAACACAAAAGAGGACATGTGGTGGAATGAAGCGGTTCATAGAAGGTGGAGGCCAACAAGGTTTCTTACGTGAAGTTAGTGGAGAGCAAAGACGAGGAGGAAAGGAGGACGAGCAAAGAAAAGTATAAGTCCGTGAGGAACGAAGCGAGGTTAGCAGTTACGGAAGCTAAAGCTGTAGCTCTCGAGCGCCTGTACAAGGAGAGAGCAGTCAAATATGGGGAAAAGAAGCTGTATAGGCTTGCCAAGGTGAGGGAGAAGTGGTCACGAAACCTAAAACAAGTGAGGTGCTAAAGAAGATGATGGCACGATATTGGTGGATGAGGCTCTCATCAAAAGGAGATGGCAAGCCTACTTCCATAAACTCCTAAATGAAGGGGGAGAAAGGAGTATTGATTGGGTCATCTAGAGCACCACACGAGTTGTCGTGATTCTGGTGATTGCTAGTGTATACAACTGGAGGATGTTAAGGAGGCTATCTCTAAGATGAGATGGGGCTGAGCAATAGGACCAGAGAGATCCCAGTGGAATTATGGAGGACCACAAGTATAGGAGGGATGGAGTGGCTTATTAGGTTGTTTAATGCCATCCATAGGACGACTAAAATCCTAAATAATAGAGGTGGAGTACCATGATACCGTTGTACAAGAATAAAGGGGATATTAAATATTATAACAGTTATAGGGGTGTCAAACTGCTTACCACAATGAAAGTCTGGGAAAAGGGTGGTAGAGTGGAGGATAAGGAATGATGTGACTATTTTTTAGAACCAATTTAGCTTTATACCTGGGCGATCGACTACAGAGGCAATCCATCTTTCGAGGAGGTTGGTGGAGCAGTTTAGGGACAAGAAGAGAGTCTTACATATGGTATTCATTGGCCTAGAGAACACATATGACAAAGTCTCTAGGGAGGTTTTGTGGAAATGCTTGGAGTCTAAAGGTGTTCCGGTGGCATACATTAGAGCGATTAAGGACACGTATTATGGAGTGAAGACCCGAGTGTGGACGGTGTGAGGAAACTCAGATCGCTTTCTACTCGAGATGGGATTACACCAGGGGTCAGCATTTAACCTGTTCTTCTTTGCTCTGGTGATGGATGAATTAACTCAGAGTATTCAAGGGAAGGTGCCATGGTGTATATTATTTGCAGATGATATTGTTGGTTGACGAGACACATAGCAGTGTTAATAATCAGTTGGAAGTTTAAAGGCAGACTCAAGAGTCTAAAGGTTTCAGGCTGAGCAGGACAAAAATGAATTATATGGAATGCATGTTTAGTGATGCGGTGTGTGAGTTAGATGAGGATTGTCATACCCGATTTTGGACTCAATGACGGGTTTTGAATTTGACTGGGTAACTCGTTTGAGTTTAGATGTTGGAGTCGCCACCTAATATAGTTTTTAACTAGGCGTACTAGGGCACCTATTTTGTTTCTATCTAATTTTATAATTAACTCCGAAACTTAGTCTACAAACCAGTATTTTAAGGTAAGGGTTCAAGTTAACCCGAGAGGAAGGGGTTAGACACCTCTCGGGCTCTACCATATGTGGTTACTGGCCGGACTTATAATTGGGATTCGAACAAGTAAATAAGCAAATAGACTAACTGACTAATTAAAAGATGATTTAAATACTATGCGTATAACATTAAATAAAAGACATGAATTTGCTAATTGGCCTCTTCCTTGGAGAATTAAATATGTCTTGCAAAAAGCAAATGAAATTAAATTAGTAAATAATAATAATAATAATAATATTAGTAGATAATAATAATGGAAATAATGATCATAATAATAAAATGATTTCTTCTCGTTGTTCTCTTTTTTTTTTTTTTAAAAAAAAAAGAACGTCATCTTTAATCCAGTTTTACCTCGCAAAAAATATAAAGAAAATAAGGTTAGTCTTAATAATAATAATAAATAAGTAATTGATAACAATAATAATAACAATAATAATGTCAATAATGTTAATAACGGTAATAATAATAATAATAATTTAAAATAAAGAGGGAAAGGAAATTTTATATAGTGTCAGCTCAGGTGTGTATGAATTGGGTGGAGATTAGGGACGTCGATACGGCTGCGAACACGCCGGCCGGTCGTGTTGCCATGCCAAGTACTGGTCTCGTCACTCCATCACAGGCTCGTTTGTAATCACGTCTTATGCACATCATCATAGCCTTTTTCTTTTAGGGACGTGGGAATGAGATTGTTTATCCGTTCAAATCAGTAGGCCTCAATTAAATAATTATTCTCCTTGGCCTAAATTGGTGTAGCATCCGTCAATTCCATATGTAGGCCTCAAATTACAATATTTTCATAGGCCATTGTGTAGGGACAACCAGATCAGTGTGGCACCAGGGAGCTGCAAAAAAAAAAGTCTCAAAAGCAAAGCCAGCGTCATTCAACGGTTTCAAACAAGTACAAGTGAAATTGCATAATATACAAATCAATAATGCGCGAGCAATTAACATCAGATAAGAACAAATCTTAGAAACAAGATAGGCAGAAACTCAAAACAAAGAACCAAGAGGCCCAAACAGCTGCGACTTCTAAATAGTCGTTGAGTGACAATTCAGAGTCACGACGAAGCAAACGATGAAGGAGGAGCGACTGTCGACTGGGTGACATCGCTGTAACTCCCTGACGTCCTTTTTTGATTCCAATACAGGTCGCCAGAAGCGAGAAAAAGGTCCCCGGAGATATTGATTTCCCGGCGGTGGTATACGATTATCTAACCATAATTAATAACCTGCAAATTTAAATAAAAAAACCAATAGATCAAGTGCAAATGGGACAGCGCAGTCAAAAATATGTATAGTAAAAGCAGAAACAAAGAACTGGGTACTCCGCCTCGACGGAGAAGACGGCCAACAGCAAAAATGGGAATGGGGAAGGAGCGACTTCCTATGGTTGGATTTTCAAACAAAAAATCCGGCACTGCCACCGATGAACCATGGCGTCACTGTTACTGGTTTTCCCCCACTCTCTCGATCTATTTCTCGTTGTTCTTGACCCCTCCGATTTCCCTTTATTTTCCCAGGTGTTTTTATGTATATGATGTGCGAAATCAGGGAAGGAAATGAGTTTTGTGTATTTGTGCTTGTTTGTGTACTGTATGTGGATGTGTGTGTTGGTTTTGGGAAAGAAGACGGGTGGGGTCTGTTGGAGTAGTATTGTGCCTGTTCAATGGTTTTGTATGTATGTCGATAGATGTACTGATTCTGTGTATGTTCTTGTATTTGATGTGGATGTGTATGTATATCTATGGTGGAAATGGTGTGAGAGAGATGATTATTGTAGAGTGTATGTTGTAGGGAAGAAGAACCAAGAAAGAGTTGGGTCAGCCGTGTATGTATATTGCTGCCGTGTAATTGAGTGTGTAGTAGTGTCTTGGGTGAATAATTGATGAATGTATATGAAGAAAATGGTCTTCTTTTTAAAGATTAAAGAAGAAGAATTTCAAAAACTAGTTGTTAGGGAATTGGAGATGATTGGGGGGATTTTTGAGAATGATTGTAGTAGGAGATTATGATTAGGGAGGGGATTATGGAAAGATTAGGGAATAATTAGGAGAAGATTAGGGATTGTGAATTGTTTCCAAAACGGGGAAGGGAAGATAAGATATGGGGAGATGAATTTGGCAGGATTTAAATAAAGAAAATGAATGTAGACCATATTTTGTCTTGATTCAAGTAGAAATAGAAATCTTGAAATTAGGAAAAAAATGATTTAATGTAAGAAAATGTATTTGATTTAGTATTATGTCTAGGAAGGGCGTAGTAATCGACGAAATGCTTCGGGGGAAAATGTAATTGATTTCCAATAGAATGGACGTACCTAGACATACAATTGTCTAGCTTCGTAGGAAAGATTTAACAAAAAGAGAAGAAAAATAAGTAAATAAAAAAATAAAATAAGAAGTGGACATTTTCTTTTAAATTGGTCAATATTCAACTTAAAGGTGTAAATAAAAATGTAGATATACGTATTTTATAAAATACACAAATAATTATTAAATAAACTCAAATAAAATTATTTAAATATAGGTAATCACAGATATTTACTAATTTACGCAAATAATCACAAATTGAAATAAATTTGAAATGTAGCCTAAATGATGTAATTATGTGATATAGCCACACTTAAGTATATAATATATAAATAGAGGATAACGCACGTAAATGCATGATTTCTAATGCACATTTTGCACAAATAGTCACATTGCACCCTTAAGTTGAATTATAGCCAATTTTTAGAAAAAAGAGGGACAAAATTGTGTGTCAACAACTGCCCCTCTTTGCCCGGGGATGATGAAAGAGTCTTTGGGCAAAGATAGTTGACGGAGTAGCCAATTTTTTCACGACTGGAAGGCGAAATGATTGAAGGGGAAACGGGAGTTTTGGGGTATTTTTGACCGAACCCTGGTCTCTGAGTTGCCTACATATCTCGGGCTTCACGAGAGTCAGGCCATTTGTAGTTCTAGAATGGCGCGTTGCTTGTGTGAGATGTTTATGGTGCACGATTTTGGATTAAAGATTAAACTTATCCAAGTATGTAAAGTTTAGGTTCATGTACGCTTTGCCTTTTGGCGAGATAAATGAAGAATGAAGTAAAGGCACTAGTGAAGGTGAGATAACCTCAATAGATTGAGCGCGGGAAAAGAGGCTTATAATCGTCCTAGTTATAAAAATGTGGCGCGCTACAGACCCATAAAGAGGAGTTTATAGGTACAGAGTTTCCACTTTATCTCGATAAATGAGTAATATGTCCCTCGATATTTCCTTGACTGAGCTGGGAAGGATTTGAGGAGCGAGTTTTATAAATGCGCACGACTCAAGTAAATGAGCATGATTAGGCACGAAAACACGCACGATTGGCGCAGATAGGCTTGAATAGGCAAAGTAGGCATTAGTTGGAAGGAAATGCGAAATGACATCCTAATTCGCAATTGAAAATTAGGCAGATTACTTGTGAGGGCATGAAATGATCGGATTTTGGGCATGTCAGAATTTGACAGAATAGGTATTTTGCAGGTAGGACAAAGGCATTGTCGAAGTCAAGATAACATCGATAGACCGAGTATGGTGAAATAGGCTTGTAAACATCCTAGTTATGAAGATGTGGTGCACGACACACCCATAAAGAGGGGTTTACGTGGGCACATTTTCCATTATAACTCGATAGAGGAGTCATCTTGACCTCAACATTGTCTTGAACGAACTGAGGAATATTGAGGAGTAAAGCACGACAAATATGAACAATTCAAATAGATAGGCACGATTGGGAAAGAACACGGAGTTGGTACCTAATCGACGAGGAAAGATTAGGTAGATCACTGGTGTGAGTATGGAACCGTGGCTTTGGGTGCTTTTGGAACTCGGCCGAAATAGGTGGCTTGCGGGTGTAGCAAAAGCATTGTCTGTAGGATTAGGCCTTTTGAATTGGGCCTTGGGATGATGCTTTGTGTGTATTTGAGGCTTTTGTGGTTGCACAATTGGTAGTGATTTTAGGAACAGATGTGAGAGTGGGATGCAGGGGTTTGTCGAGAGATCAGAGAGTCCCTATAGCACAATCAAAATAAATGCAAATTGAGATAAAAACAAAGATAAAGTAAACTTCCTTGTTGAGTTGAGCTCTCCTTTGTCTGGTCCACTTTCAGGTGCTCAGTGCTAGGAATGTGTGCCTCTCCTCTAGGGATATCCATTTGCTAAGTGCTTCTCGTCAGGAGATAGTTGCTTTGTCATGTTGAACTGTTGTTGGATCATCTTACCAGTGTGACGCCGGATTGTTTGTCCACTAGTTTTCGTCCTTTAAATGTGTGCTTGTCACGTCGGGCTGTATATTCCCTTTGTATTCAGCCATATATCTTTTCACGCAGGGTTGCCTATCATTCTTTCATCTTGGTTGCGCACTCTTTGCTATGCTATCCTTTCGCCGGGCTATCTACCCATTGTCATCTTGTCCTCTCCCTAGGCTGTCTACCTATTACAATATCAAAATTTTCATCAGGCTGTGTACTCTCTGCGGTGTCAGTTTCGACATCGGGCTGTGTACCCTCTATCGGTGCTTCGGGCTGTGTACTCTCGGCAAAATTAAATGCAAATCGATATCAGGCTGTGTACCCTTAACCGACGCTTCAGGCTGTGTACCCTCAGCTAATTTAAATTGCAAATCGATATCGGGCTTTGTACCCTCAACCGACGCCTCGGGCTATGTACCCTCAGCTAATTTTAAAATGCAAATCGATATCGAGCTGTGTACCCTCAAAGGACGCCTCGGGCTGTGTACCCTCAGCTAATTTAAATGACAAATCGACATCGGGCTGTGTACCCTCAGTTGACGCTTCGGGCTGTGTACCCTCATCTAATTCAAAATGCAAATCGATATCGGGCTGTGTACCCTCAACCGACGCCTCGGGCTTACCTCAGCTAATTTAAATGACAAATCGACATCGGCCTGTGTACACTCAGTCGACGCATCAGGCTGTGTACCCTCAGCTAATTTAAAATACAAATCGATATCAGGTTGTGTACCCTCGACCGACGCCTCGGGCTGTGTACCCTCATCTACTTTAAATGACAAATCGACATCGGGCTGTGTACCCCCAATTGACGTTTCGGGCTGTGTATCCTCAGCTAATTTAAATGACAAATCAGTATCGGGCTGTGTACCCTCAACCGACGCTTCGGGCTGTATACCCTCAGCTAATTTAAATGACCAATCGGTATCGGGCTGTTTACCTCAACCGACGCTTTGGGTTGTGTACCCTCAGCTAATTTAAATGACAAATCGATATCGGACTGTGTACCCTTAACAGACGCTTCGGGCTGTATACCTTCAGCTAATTTAAAAGACAAGTCGGTATCGGGCTGTGTACCCTCAACCGGCGCTTCGGGCTGTGTACCCTCAACCGACGCTTCGGGCTGTATACCCTCAGCAAATGTAAATGACAAATTCAACATCGAACTATGTACCCTCAGTCGATGCATCAAGAGTAAAGTAAAGTGCAACCAGTAGAATGCCATTATTATGTCATGCAATGTACTAAGGAGGTTATCATGTTGCTCTTGTAAGGACTTTTCTTGAAATTTTTTAGGGGACCTCAAAAATTTCTGCCCAAATGTCAAATTTGCGTCTTTTCAAAATTTTTGAGGGGATCCTAAAAAATTATGCCCTAGTTTATTGTCTATGACAGATCACCGAGAGAGTTGCATTGCACTGAACACCAAGGTTTTGGCTAGAGTCCGCATTCATCCTTTAGTGTGATGAACGGATATATTGATGACTATGAGTATGTGGATATTTTGCATTTTCAGACTAGGGTTTGATATTTGGATTTTGCTGGATTTGGAGATTGCCCAAATTGTATTTGTCTTAAGCTATGCTTTCGAAATTAATGGAGCTAACTTTGATGGATAGGCCTTTGTGGAAAGTGTGTTTGTAGTTTGGGAGTTGCAGTTTCCCTTTGTCGATTTTTTGTTGTACCACCATTTTGCTTCAGGCTCTGAAGTTTGTGTTTCGGTGCTGGATGTCTTGCGGTGTCATGGTATGGAATGTATGAGTGTAGATCTTGTTGGATCGAATTTAGGAACGGGTATGCATGGAGTAGTTTGTTTGTTGGTTGCAATGTCATTTGATTGAGCTAAAGGAACAAAAGGCGTGAGGTTTTGTCTTTTTGTATGCCCTTGATTGTGTTGAGCCTGATTGGGTTGTAGTTGGAAGTCTTGACAGCGGGGAGTTTGTTTATCATGTAAGTTGGGTGAAATGTCTTTTGACTGAGCCAATGGAATAAAAATGTGGGGTTTGTGAGCTCAGTCGTACAATGATCAGACCTTTTTTTGTTGTGACTCTCGTGTGAGTATAATGCAGGTTATATGGCATTGGGATGGTTCAAAGGACTTCATGGTAGGAGAAATTGTTTTCGGCTTGGCTTGCCATTTCGGCTTTTTCGAATGCAGATTCTTGACCGATTTCTGTATTCAAGCGCAAGGCAACCTTAACAAAGTGGTGAAATGCACAAAATGGTGTGGGCATGTTAGCAAAGACTTGAAGCAAAAATGACACATAAGCTTAAGAGAGAGCCTAGACCGTGGATGACGAATTAGCGCTTGAGTTCGGAGGTTGTGATAGATCGTATCACAAGAGATTGCTAGCAGTCAAGGTAAGGATTTTGGTCAAACAACAGATGCTTGTTTAAGCCGGAGATGAAAAATAGCAATGATGTCAATGAAAGGTGGTAAAGACGCTGTGTTAAGGAATAGATTGTGTTGTGTGACAGAAAAGGTTGTTGGCCTTTGTCGAACACCAGGACCTTGAGTGCATTTGTCATCATTTCTTGCAAATTTGCTTGTCATGATGCCTATGTGTCTTTCCAGGAGGTTTTCAACATCTTTCATCCTCGTCGACCAACTGCTGCAATACAGTCTTTGCACCAACTTTCTTTGTTGGATAATATCTCATTGTTGAGCTGCCGAACTCAATGTAGGTTGCTCATATCATGTGTACTCTTGTATTGCTGCATCCTATTGTAGTTGTTGTCATGAGAATTCATATCCACTAAAGCCTTCGACCACAATTACTCCAAGAAGTCTATTCTCCTGTGCCGTTACATCAGCTCAACCCTTGCTATGGTAAGTGTCTCAAATAACTTCACCGTCTTGCCTTATCTTTGCTAGTGGGTAAAGACATACTTCCAAATGCTCCAGGGATCTCTAGGTTTGTCATATAATTATGGCTTTGCCCTTGTGTCTTTGTTTCCCATTTCGGGTTGAATTGGCTTGCCTGTTTTTGGTTGTTGTGCCCAAGTATTCGTTGCACCTCTGTCTTTCCAATATTATCTTTCACTGGCCCTGTGACTGCTATTTTGATCATGATGGGAATAAGTTGGAAAGTGCTTTGGGTTACAGACATGTATTGTAGGTGGTGTGACTGTGTGGACAGGTGCAACAAAATGATCCTTAGATGTTGGTGTCAGAAGGTCTTAAGGTGAGTCATGTGTTCCTTTGAATTTGAATAGCATTTTCTTGCTTTGTCAATTTTCCTTTCCATGTGCATAGTTCTTGCCGGAACAATTGAGGTACCGGGGACAATAAGCCTGCCAGTTTCCCATCTCATGAACAATTGAATGTGGGCTTCGGCTAGTGGAGTGTGGTTTCTTTTCGATCTTTGGTTTGTATCAGGGCGAGGCTTATGAGGGTATGGTAGTGTATTTTGGTAGTTGGATTGAGTGTTTTGTTTGTATGGTGGACGATTCGGTGCTGGGATGTGGAGTCGAGTGGGGATTAATCTTGTAAATAGGATATTTAGGTGGTATATGAGGGTAGGGATAAAATTGTGGCGCTGTTTGGTAATAGTGGTTGAAGGTAGGGTCTTGAATGGTTGGGACAAAAGAGACTTCATCTTTCCTCTTTTGAGAAGGCTCGTATTATCATACTGGCTAGCCTTACTGGTAGTTTGTAGTGCAGCGGAGGTAATCTAGAGATAGGAGAAGGCTGGTGGGAGCTACTGTGAGAACTTCCCTATTTCGGAAAATCCTTGACAAGTGCACTCGCTTAACCATGTCCTTTGCCTTGGTATTCAACTCGAGCCAACCTTTTGGTAACAGACTTTTGAATGAATTAGAGACAGTTTGGACATGCAAAAATTTTTAGATACCAGGATTTGATCATGGAGTAGGGAGAGGAGGTGCCTCGATAGGCGATTGAATTTGGAGAAAGAATTACTTTAGAGACCTAAAGCAACAGACAAATTCATGCAATGCGCACATACCAAATAAGAAATGCATCATATAATGCTAAGGACCGTTTTATGCACGATGGTTTGAAAAACGCTTTGTGCCACATGTATCATTTCACTTGCGAGCAAAATGCGAAGTCTAAAGATAATATTGCACTTATTGGAATTTTGTTACATTGGCTTATATTGAGACAGTGTAAGAGAAAGAAAACACTGCTAGAGGGTTAAATCATGGCCAGGTGAACATCTTTTATGTTGATCCATCCCCAGAAGATTCTTCTTCTTCTTCCTCGGTCGAGTCTTCCTCGGACGAGCTTGCCTCTGATGAGTATCCTTGGAAGATGATATTGTCTGCATCAGTTAAGAGCCGGGATATGTCAAATGTGAAGTTCTTCAACATTTCCCAAGCCTTTTTTCTTTTCTCCTCCATTCCTTTGTTTGCCACAATGTTCATCCCCTCGCTAGCCCATACGCCGATAGACTCTATAGGTTTTGTCAGGAGTTCTGCCTTACTGTGCCATTTGCCTTTTTCTTCGTTCTTTGCTTCGACCAAACTCTGCTTCTTTGCAATTTTCCCTTGTGCCCGTGCCAGTTGTTTGCGTAACTTTTTGTACTCAGATTCTAACTCATCAACATTCCTTTTCATTTTTGTTGTTGCACTTGGTTGAATTGCCCTTGCTATGTCTCTCCTAAGCTAGTCTAGATAGTCTTCGTCATAGCCAGCGTCAAACCTGTCTCGTCCAATGGTCTCGATTCCCATTCGTTGTCTTTCTTTCCAGAGTTCCATTATCTTGTCTTTGAACGAGATCACTCCTCCGAGAATATTTGCTTTAAAACTTCTGATGTCTGCAATTTGGGGTACAATCTGCTTTCTCCCTGCTTGTCTAAGTGTCCTAAAGGAGTGTATGGATAAACTCCTCTAAAGCCCACTAAGATGAGAAATGAGTCTTTTTCAGACCATGTGATTACTGTTGTGCTGGGAAAGTAATGAAACATCCATTGAATGTTTTCAGGTGTCAATTAAAAGAACATGTGGTGCCAACCATAGGTGGTTGTTGGTTGGTCCCATTTCCCAAAAGCATGGTCCATGCGGGCGGTATGAGTCAAGATGTAGTTTTCTTTTGGCATGGAATGGAAAGCTCGGTCTATGTTATCCTTCCTTTGCAAATTCTCCATCAGCCAAATTTGTAAAAGCAAATTACAACATTCAAAGAAACCAGCACCCTTCTTGCATCTCTCTAAGGCTCGGTACATCTCTGCAACAATCATCGGTACCAAAGTGTATTTCTTGTTAATTTCTTTGAGTAAGGCATCAACAATTGAGACCATGCAAACATCAATTCGTCCTTTGTGTTGTGGAAAGACGACAGTCCCTAAAAAACTGGTGACAAAAGCAAGTACCCTTCGCTCTTGCCAATCTGCCTGGTCAATATTGAAATAGCCTTCAGATTCTTGAAATGTTTCTCCATACCCAAATCTGATGTAGATGGAAGTTAAAGAAATTTTAGATTGCCGTATACTGTCTGTGCATAATTCGGGCTTAAACCTTACCATTTCGAAGAACTCCTCGGCTGTAGTGTTCTTAGGCATTAAGACTTCTTCACTTTCAAATGGCAATTGAGTTAACCCACCTATTTCCTCTAGTAATGGAGTCAACTCTACACTCCCAAAGTGGAAAACTACTCGGTCTGCATCCCAATAATGTACTGCTGCTTCTATCATTCCTTCTACTGCAGTGTGTTCCATTAGTGAAATCATATTCCCCAACACCATTTTGGCTTGGTCCTGTTGATCTATGCTTAGGTTTCCTTGCCAATCTCTTAGCAACTGAGGGGTTTCAACAACCATGTCAAATATTCTAGTGGCCATGATCTTTTGGAAAAGGTGAAGGATGATAGAAAAAGGGAGAAGAAAAACGTCTAAGATTTGTTTTATTGTGAGCAAAATGATCAACGTGTGGCGCAAGTTTTTGAAAATAATGCGACAGAGGATATGAGGAGATGTGTCGTTGTGAGTTGAGAACCCTTTAGACACTTTAGAAGGAAATTGCTAATGGACTTGTGACATGCCAACGATGTCAAGTCGTTATATAATGCTTAAAGGATAAATGTGCGTTATGTGTCATCCCGCCTATCACGTGGTTATTTCTGCTTCAAATTGGGCCTTTAATGCCTCTTTGGTTACCATTTAATACCTTTGAATAGCATGAATACAGAATGATTCTAATTGTTTAAGAAATAAACGGTCGTTTCTAATTCAATTTGGGCTTTTGACGCCTCATCGGTTACCTTCGTGCCTTTGAATGGCTTTGAAACAAAATAACTCTGATTATTTAAGCAATCATTTCTAATTTCAATTCGGGCTTTTGATGCCTCTTATGTAACATTTGTGCCTTTAAATGGCATTGAATACAGAGTACCTCTGATTGTTTAAGCAATCATTTCTGATTCAATTCGGGCTTTAGACGCCTCTTGGGTTACCTTCATGCCTTTGAACGGCATTGAATACAGAATAATTCTGACTGTTTAAGCAATCATTTCTAATTCAATTCGGGTTTTGATGCCTCTTGGGTAACCTTTGTGCCTTTGAATGGCATTGAATACAGATTAATTCCGACCGTGTAGGAATAAACAATCATTTTTGATTTACTTTGGGCTTTTAAAGCCTCTTAGGTAACCTTTGTGCCTTTGAATGACACTGAATGCAGAGCAATGTTAATAAACAGTCTACATTTTGTACGTTTAATCCTTTAAGTAAATGCAAATAAATCATGTCCAATGCTCTTTGGGGGTTAAAAACCCCTTCATATTGTTTGAACAAGTTGACCTATGGGACTTGAGAACAAGTCGACTAATGACATGTCATGATGCATGATTCCTAACGCCGCTACTAAGGAATGGAGTTAGCTAGACCGGATTTTATTATCCTTCCAAGCGGATGGCTCGGGAGCGGGAACGTCTCGGATCAAATAGATTCCAAGTCGTTCCCCCCCTAAAGAAGTTTTTATATGAGGGAAGAGATGGTTGTAACCACCATATTATCAACGCACGATTTAGAAAGTTGCCAGGAGTGGGGGAAGGTATGCACAAGTTTTAAAAATGCACAAGTTTTGAAATAAATGCACAAGTCAACCTTGGGTGTGGAAGTAAAACTAACACATGAAACAACAAGTTTGAAACAATAATTTCATATGCAAAGCAGATCAATACACATAATATGCATGATAGACGTCATATGATGACGCTTTTGGACGAGGTTGGCTAATGGACTTTAACATAATAAGGATGTTAAGCCTTCCTAATTTGACTATGGTATTTAAAATTAAATGTGTATTTTGTATCATCCCAATTGTTCTCATAACTCAACATTAACAGAAAATAATTAATTTTATTATATAAATGTAGAAATAACATTTTGTTTTAGGTAAATAGAAATGATAATTGATATTGCTACATTAAAGGTAGAATAAATTAATTTAAAATCTATGATTTTGTTTTCATGAAAGTAGAAAAATTAATTTCGTTCATAACCCAAAAAATAATTTTATAAAATAATTTGTTTTGTTTGTATATATGTAGAAATAAATAATTAATTTTGTTATGAGAACCCACTTTTATGTGAACAAGTGGTCTATATTAGACACGTTCAACCTTAAATAAATGCACACATAACATATTTAAACGTCCTTTAGGGTCGGAGATCTGTTTGATTCGTTCAAATATGGTGAACTAACAGACTTAGACCTGAGTCGACGTCAAAATGGTCCTAAATAAGACATGATGCATGATTTTTAGACTAAGAGTGGGGTAATCTAGACAAGGATATGGTTCTCCCAAGCGGACAACCAAGGGGTGGGACCATTTGAAATTGTTGGTTGTATCACTGACCAATTATATTCCAAAACATCCCTCCTAAAAGGTTTTTTTTTTGTGGTGAAGCGACTGTGGGATCCACGTAATCGCCCGTGTGTGTGCAAAGTGACGTTTCCCAGGAGTAGGGGAAGTGTGAGTGAAATAAACAAATAATAAATATAATCACAGAATTCAAAAATAAAATACCTAAAAAAAATAAACCTTAATCGTGCAAAAGAAAAAGAGGAAAAAAGTTAGTATCAAAATAAACCCAATTAAAAGTCCGTCATGGTTTGAACCTTTACATCCCCAGCGGAGTCGTCATTCTGTCATACCCTGATTTTGGACTCAACTCGAGGCGAGTCGGGTTTCGCATTTGACTGGGTAACTCGTTTGAGTTTAAATGTTGGAGCCGCCACCTAATATAGTTTTTAACTAGGCGTATTAGGGCACCTATTTTGTTTCTATCTAATTTTATAATTAACTCCAAAACTTAGTCTACAAACCATAATTTCTAGGTAAGGGTTCGATTTAACCCGAGAGGAAGGGGTTAGGCACCTCTCGGGCTCCACCACATATCGTTACCAGCCAGACTTATAATTGGGATTCGAACAAATAAATAAGCAAATAGATTAACTAACAAACTAAAAGATGATTGTAATGCTATGCATATAATATTAAATAAAAAACATGAACTAATTGGCTTCTTCCTGAGAAAATTAAACGTGCCTTACAAAAAGCAAATGAAATTAAATAAGTAAATAATAATAATAATAATAATAATAATAATAATAATAATAATAATAATAATAATAATAATAGTAGTAGTAGATAATAATAATAAAAATAATGATCATAATAATAAAAGGATTTCTTCTAGTTGTTCTCTTTTTTTTTTTAAAAAAAAAAAGAACGTCGTCTTTCATCTAGTTTTACCTCGCAAAAAAATAAAGAAAATAAGGTTAGTATTAATAATAATAAATAAGTAATTGATAACAATAATAATAACAATAATAATGTTAATAATGTTAATAATGATAATTTACAATAAAGGGGGAAAGGGAATTTTATAAAGTGTCGGCCCAGGTGTGTATGAATTGGGTGGAGGTTAGGGACGTCGATACGGCTGCGAACACGCCGGCCAGTCGTGTTGCCATGGCAAGTACCGGTCTCATCACTCCATCACCGGCTCGTTTGTAATCACGGCTTATACACGTCATCATAGCCTTTTTGTTTTAGGGACGTGGGAATGAGATTTTTCATCCGTTCGAATCAGTAGGCCTCAAATAAATAATTATTCTCCTTGGCCTAAATTGGTGTAGCATCCGTCAATTCCAAATGTAGGCCTCAAATTACAATATTTTCATAGGCCTTTGTGTAGGGACCACCAGATCACTGTGGCACCAGGGAGCTGCAAAAAAAAAGTCTCAAAAGCAAAGCCAGCGTCATTCAACGGTTTCAAACAAGTACAAGTAAAATTGCATAATATACAAATCAATAATGCGCGAGCAATTAACATCAGATAAGAACAAATCTTAGAAACAAGATAGGCAGAAACTCAGAACAAAGAACCAAGAGGCCCAAACAGCTGCGACTTCTAAATAGTCGTTGAATGACGATTCAGAACCACGGTGAAGCAAACGGCGAAGGAGGAGCGACTGTCGACTGGGTGACATCGCTGCAACTCCCTGACGTCCTTTTTTGATTCCAATACAGGTCGCCGGAAGAAGAGAAAAAGGTCCCCGGAGATAGTGATTACCCGGCGGTAGTATACGATTATCCAACCATAATTCATAACCCGCAAATTTAAATAAAAAAACCAACAGATCAAGTGCAAATGGGACAGCACAGTAAAAGATATGTCTACTAAAAGCAGAAACAAAGAACTGGGTACTCCGCTTCGACGGAGAAGACGACCAACAACAAAAATGGGGATGGGGAAGGAGCGACTGCCTATGGTTGGATTTTCAAACAAAAAATCCAGCACTGCCACCGATGAACCATGGCGTCACTGTTACTAGTTTTCCCCCACTCTCTCGATCTATTTCTCGTTGTTCTTGACCCCTCCGATTTCCTTTTATTTTCCCAGGTGTTTTTATGTATATGATGTGCGAAATCGGTGAAGGAAATGAGTTTTGTGTATTTGTGCTTGTTTGTGTACTGTATGTGGATGTGTGTGTTGGTTTTGGGAAAGAAGACGGGTGGGGTCTGTTGGAGTAGTACTGTGCCTGTTTAATAGTTTTGTATGTATGTCGATAGGTGTACTGATTATGTGTATGTTCTTGTCTTTGATGTGGATGTGTATGTATATCTATGGTGGAAATGGTGTGAGAGAGATGATCAGTGTAGAGTGTGTGTTGTGGGGAAGAAGAACCAAGAAAGAGTGGGGTCAATCGTGTATGTGTGTTGCTGCCGTGTAATTGAGTGTGTAGTAGTGTCTTGGGTGAATAATTGATGATGTATATGAAGAAAATGGTCTTCTTTTTAAAGATTAAAGAAGAATAATTTCAAAAACTAGTTGTTAGGGAAATGGAGATGATTGGGGGGATTTTGTATCTTTTTATTTTTCAACCATGTTTTATAACGCATTTTCTTTTCTTTTTCTTTTAGTCGAGAGTCTACCGGAAACAACATCTCCATGTTGGTGAGGGTAAGTCTGTGTACAACTCACCCTCCTCAAACCCCACTTATAAAATTTCACTAGGTATGTTGTCGTCGTTGTTGGAGTGAGGTATACCTTTCAGAGGCACGGAAAAATATGTTTCTCCCTTGATTTGTTTACTAAAGCTTTAATGTAAATACTTGTGAGTTGATTTATACACTGTATATTGTGGGAGATAAGGTCTAGTGGCCTCGAGATATGAAATCAAATCTCGACAAATGAAGACAAGAGTTCTGGTGTCAGTTTAACGAGGATCACGGGAACTTGACAGAAGATTGCAAGGCGCTATGATTGGAGGCGAATGATTTGCTCAAAGAAGGATTGATTAAAGATTTACTGACATGCAAGGGTAAGTAGATATACTAAAAACAAATGAGAAGATCATTATGAAGCAGATCAACGTGGAACCAATCAACTACGTAAAGCCTGAACTCCAAAGTAGACAGTGAACATGATCACAGGAGGAGCAGAAGTTAGCGAGATCACATACAAAAGACTTGCCAAAGTTTTAGTGACTCATGGTTAACAAAGGAAACATAACAAGGAAGTAGAGTTTGGGTGATATGAAAATTAAAGACACAAAACAAAAATAACAAGATTGAAAGCGAGACCCAATTGATTAGAAAAGGATTAAGGAAGTAGATTAGGGAAAAGTAGCCTAATCACTCCCTTAATTGTCTAAACTAGAGAACCTATACTAATTCATTCTCAATTAGCAAAGCCTAATTGAAAATCAAGGATTAAGAGTGCTTAAGAAAACAAGCTTAGCCAAAATTCTCACTAGGTTTAATGTCATCAAAATCTAAGTAAAGTAATGAAAATAGTAGCTTATATAGTATGGCACAATTTGCCTTAATTGCCCCTTAGCAATGGGCCTTCAAAGTCATTAGATGAAGATGGGCTTCTGGTCCTCGTCTCAGCGCGTTCGCGCAAGAACGGGCGCTATCGCACTGAGCAATAAATCATCGGTTCGCGATCGCAGCTGTAATCTCGCGATCGCGCAGGCGAAGGTCTTCAACCAGCCTCTTGCGCGATCGCGTCTGTGGACGCATGACGCGCTGTTTTGTCTTCTTTTCTTCTACGATCGCGTCTAATGGATCGCAATCACGTTTCTTTTTGGCCTTTCGCGATCGCGTCTGTGCACTCGCGATCGCGATGAACAACTTCAGTTTCTGAGGCAGAATGGAGGCAGAACTGCCCCGAGCTTCCAGCACTTGCCCCAGTAGCTCAAACTGTGCAAATATGGACTGCAACTGCTGCAACTCCCGTGTTTGGCTCCTTGTAAATGGTTTGGCTGGGCATCGGGTTGCATCATTCTCCCCGTCTTGAGAAGAATCAATCCACGGATTCACTTAATCTTTGACTTCAAAGGGAGACAAGTCACACACGTTGAACGTGTTGTGCACTTTGTAATGGCTTGACAATTCCACCTTGTATGCATTGTCATTGAGGTGCTCAAGGACTTGGAAGGGGCCATCGCCTCTAGGCATCAATTTGCTCGTCCGCTTGTTTGGAAACCTATCCTTCCGGAAATGACCCACACACAATCACCGGGTTCGAAGATAACCTTCTTCCTTCCTTTGTTCGCTTTTTTGGCAACTTCTTGGTTTTTCCTCTCGAGTTGTTTCCTTACTTACTCATGAAGTTGCTTCATCTCTTGAGCTCTTACCTTTGCATCTAAGCTTAAGACAACATCACTAGACAAAGGCGTAAGATCCAAGGGGATAAGGGGATTAAAACCATACACAACCTCAAAAGGTGTCATGCAAGTAGAAGTGTGCATGGTCCTATTACATGCACATTCAATTAAAGGTAGATGTTCTTCCTAAGAAGCTAATTTCCCCTTGACCATTGCTCTAAGCATGGCACCCAAGGTTTTATTGACAACCTCGGTTTGGCCATCGGTTTGGGGGTGGCAAGAAGTGGAGAATAACAACTTAGTGCCAAGCCTCCCCCATAGCTCCTTCCAAATATGACTAAGGAACTTGGGATCCCTATCACTAACAATAGTTTTGGGGACCCCATGCAATTTAAGCACATGTTCAACAAACAAATTGGCTATATGAGATGCATTATCAACCTTGTGACATGGAATGAAATGAGCCATTTTGGAAAATCTATCAACTACCACAAAGAGGCTATCTTTTCCCCTTTTGGTCCTAGGCAATCCAATGATAAAATTCATAGAAATATCAAGCCAAGGACCTAAGGGAATGGGGAGGGGTCAGTACAAACCATGTGGAAGTAGCTTTGAATTGGCTTGTCTACACTCAAAGCATTGGCCACACACCCTCACAACATCCACCCTCATCTTAGGCCAATAAAATTGCTCCTTAAGAATATCCATGGTCTTGCCCACTCCAAAATGCCCCATTAGTCCTCCACTATGTGCCTCTCTCACTAGCAACTCCCTCCAATATGAAATAGGCACACATAACTTCCCATTCCTAAACTTTTCCCAAGGTATTCAACAACAATTGCCTTCTTGATTGAAGCTTAAACTTTCCTGACAAGGCATCCGCCACCACATTCTGTTTCCCCTTTTTGTAATGGATGACATAAGGAAAGGTTTCAAGGAACTCCACCAATTTGGCATGTCTCACATTCAATTTCTCTTGGGATTTAAGGTGTATTAAGAATTGGTGGTCGGTTCTAATGACAAACTCTTTAGACCAAAGGTAATGTTGCTGTTGACACCCAATTTTATCCCTCCTATATTCAAAATCAATCGTTCATGAATTTACACACACTTGTGTATCCATTCCTACCCCGTCTATTATTCTCAAATTATTTTCTCACACTAGCCAAGAAATTGAGGGCATTTTCAAAGGCATCATCTCAAATCATAACTGTTTTGCAATTTTCTACCATTACTCCTATTTTTGACAGATTATCCAAATTCATTTTAAACCCCAAAATTATGTTTTTGCACGCCCCTTAGTCATTTTAACGCTTTAAAATTAATCTTATAATTTTGCTACATTTTTGTACCTATTCTATGTAATTTTATACTCATTTTATACTAAAATTACATTATTTATACACTATTTATACGTGAATATACATATATACACGTGTATACACACACCACTACACATCAGCCTTGTTTCTACACGTCATTGCCTACGTGGCTTAATCCTGGCCGTCCACGACATCAATCCGACGGCCATGATTCAAGTTTCCTTTTTTAATTAACCAAACACCCCCCAAACCCTAAAACTATCCCCATTCTCTCCCACACCCCTCAGCCGCATCCTCTTCTCTCTCTCTCTCTCCTCGGCAATTCAAATCTCCATCTTCTTCTAATCAATTTTCCATCCATTTCAACTGGAGAAATTTGGGGAAAATGATATCATTGGGTTCCTCTCACTGTCCGCTACAAAACCTTGGTGCTCTCGGGGTGTTTCGACGGATGTCGAATTTGACCTCTCGTCGACATGGGTGTCTTTCATCAGAAAAGTGCATCGGTGATGGTTTTTGCTAAAAATACATGACACCATCGTGGGGAGAATGACAAAGACCCTACGCATGACCTGAATCAGGTCAATTCGAACCCGATTCCAAAAACCTAAATGGGTAAACAGTAATTTTTCCTTTCCCTTTTTGATGTCTTCTGGTCCCACGTGACACTATTCCTAAAAATTGCCTAAAACTTTTTGTTCATACATTAGTATGCTTGACTGATTGTTTGTTAATTAAGTCGAAATAGAATAACTGCATGTTATCTATCCTCATCTAAATTTCAAGTTCGTTTGAATATCTGTATGCCTGAATCTTGATTATGTGAGCAGTACTTTGTGTCTTGTTGCCTAAAACCCCATCTCTAAAAGCTATAAATGCCCGAAGCACTGTCCTAATGATTTGCAATGATCCTCTACCTTGATTTAAAATTGCAAAATTTTTACAATCACCAATGTCTTGATTTTTTCTCATCATCTTGCTATTATTGGATATGTGATTTTAATGCCTAAACTGAGATGGTAATCTGATTAGAAGATTCTTGACTGATTGAACTAAAATTCGTGATTTGAATTTAAAAAGGAAATTGGTTCTGTGATTGATATGATTTTAATTAGAATCCTTTTCAAATCTGTTGGGCTTGTTTTTAATTAATTCCGAGCTTGAGAATCATTCATTTGAACCTAGACACTTTCAAACTATAGGGAGGGAGTCCAAAACAATTTAGGAGAAGGTTTGCATTGGTTCTGGGAGATTTGATTGGCTTATTTTTGGCAAATCCACTTAAGGGCACTGTTTTAATCTTGGGAGTGATTCTCTCTTACCTTTTACACTCTTACCCGTTTGAATTTGAATCTTCACACTCCTAATTTATTGGAATCATAATCCCCATCTCACACCTATATAAACCTGGCATTAGACATAGTTTAAACACACAGAAGGTCTGCAATATTCTTCTCATACTGCATACTACTCTCTTCTCTAAATTTTCCCCAAGATTGTTTGGAGAAGACTCTGCTCACTTTTTCTACTAGATTCTGCTTCTGCAAACACTTACCATTGCCTGCATCTTGTTTATTTGTTCACCACTATTGCTTAGAAGGTATACCTCTCTATTCCTGGATGCTATTACCCATGCTTTAAACCTGCTTATGCTTGGCTTTCATACCTGCTTTATTTCTCTATTTCCGTTTGCACAACAAAGTTGTCTGCAGTTGCTTAGAACCTTGTTACTCTGCATCGTTGGTCCTGGGTATCTTATGGTCATTGTTGACACTTATACATCTCATTAGGATGGTCTAAAAAGACCATACCAGTGCTAACAATTGCAGGGCAGGGAATTTATACATTCCAGTTGCTATTTCCTGAGGTTACAGATTGTTGAGGCCTAAACACTTAGGATTATGAACAACCTGGGCAGTAGGCTTAGTGAATGAGGCTTTACTACATGTTTCCCCCTCTCTAGTTTCTCCTGTATGTATATTTGTTAGGACTTCCCTGTTGTATTTAGCTAAAACAGGTCGTACAGCTTCAAAGCTGTGTATTTGGCTACCCAGGGGCCTTCCTTTACCGTTCTCTGCTTGTTGATTGCAACATACAGTTAGGCAAAACTTTTACACTTAACTGAAAGCTCAAAAGTTTAGTTTGCCATGCCTGATGATCTGTACTGGTTAAACATTGATATTCACACGTAATTCTGTAGGTTTTGACGACAAGTTTTGACCCTCGAGTCGACTGAAATTGAATGCAAAATATTTTCCATGCTTAAGTTGTTTTAGAAAAGGTATTGTTTAGTAACAGGGGCTAAATGTGTAATGATTGATGTGTTTAAGACTATTTCTGCAAATTGAAATTTGCCCCTCTTTTGCACAACTAATCCAGGCCAAAAAACATTTTCAAAAGGGGCCTCTCGTGTGCTTAAACTGATTTTCAACCTTTAATATCATCCTTATACACTAATCTAATATTGTATAGGGATGTATAAAGTAATAGGGGTCGTTTATACTCTTTAAAACCATATTTTAAAAGTATAATCATCATCTAGATCATACATTTGTATGAGTATACCCATAAATATATATATATATATATATATATATATATATATATATATATATATATATTTATTACGTGCGACAGCCCACTATTTGCATTTATGTGTTCTTATGATCCCGTTTTCGAAAACAGCCCTTCTTCCTATATGTATATTTCCAAATCCGACCCCTACACAAAAGGCCATTAAGGTTAGGGCTCGACAATTAATGACGAGTCACGCCGACCCTAAATGAGCCAACATTTTGTTTTAAAACAAACTCCTTTCGGTTCTTTATTAAAACCAAAACTATTTACAAAACCAATTATTTATGCAAATACTCTTCTTTTCGAATTAGAATGCCCATTTGTATGGTAACCCTTGTGTACGATTAGGCTTTGACATTAGAGGCTATAGACGCGATTAGGCTTAAACCTAGGCTGAATATGAAAGTTGTTTGTATATGTGTGTATAAGCACGTTCTATCTTAGCCTAAATGTTGAATCCAAGTTAGTATGATAATAGACATTGCTCACATCCCAAAATTAAGACTCGGATGGTAACCACCTTTTGGTGGGACTCGGGGAAGTGCCTAACACCTTCTTCCCTGAGTCACTTGGACTTCTTACCATATAGAATCTCTGAAAAGGACTAGTAGACTTATTAAACATGACTCTAGACACTTAGGTGACCTAATACGCCTTAGAAACTATATTAGGTGGCGACTCCAAAACCTTAACTCAAACGAGTTCACCCAGTCAAATCCGAAACCCGACTCGCCTCGAGTTGAGTCCAAAATCGGGTATGACAGAATGGCGACTCCGCTGGGGATAGTCAAAGTCCTAACCACAACGTGTCTTTTTTTAGGGATTTACTTAATTGCTATCTTGTTATTCACTATTATTATCACTATACTAACTTGGTTTCCTTTTTGTTTTGCACTTTATTTATTGTATTAAATTCTTTATATGACATTTTGCACACTTCTCCCATACTCCCCCACTCCTAGGAAACGACACTTCACACACACACGGTGATTACGTGGATCCCACGGTCGCTTCACCACTAAAACACCTTTTAGGAGGGACATGTTGGAATATAGTTGGTCCGTGGTACTGCCAACAATTTCAAATGATCCCACTCCTTGGTCGTTTGCCTTGGGGAACCGTGTCTTGAAATTACACCAATCGTAATGAGCATGCATCATGCCGTAGGAGGTTTTCAACTTATCCAAACTACCTAAACAGGTTTTCCGACCCCAAAGGGACGTTTGGACATGATTATGTGCATTTGAGAGAAAAAGAAAAAAAAGAAGTGAGACGAGAATAACAACGCATTTTGGTTTGTTCAATTATTCTCAAAGGGGACGGTTTTTTAAATTTTATTTCTTCTTTTTAAGTCACAATAAGTCAAAAGTTCCATCGTTTTAGAATGACTATGGGCGCACCTCTTTTGTTAACCAATTGGTGGAACAATTTGTCACTAGGAGAGCAAACTGAAGTACGTCAACACCTGGGTCATTTGGTTTCATTACTAGAAATGGAGCCGATGATCGAGGCCTTAGTGTCGTTTTGGGACGAAGAATTGAACGTATTTAGGTTTTGGGAAGTTGAATTAACACCTTTTTTGGAAGAAATAGGGGGTTTTGTGTCGCACTTGGGGTTAGATAAGCATCGTTGGCGAGGGGGTCGCATATTAGCACCTAGCGTCCCCACAGCTGATGAGTTTCGTAAGAAGTTAGGGATGGTAGCAAGTGTGGACGTGGAATTTTTACAACAAAAGAAGATCCCCTTTTCTTATTTTTACACTCGGTTTTGAGCATTTGAGGGCATATGATAGTCATAAGAAGGAGTTTGAGTCCTACGGCGATTGGAGGAGGGCTAGACCACTTGCGTTTGCTATTGGTCTCTTAGGAGTGATGGTTTTCCCCCGAGAGTTCAAGTCATGACATATGTTCAAGACTTGTCATGGTTGACGATGCAGTATTCAACGGAATTGATGGTTATCGTTACACCATAGTGCCTATGATAGTAGCAGACATTTATCGAGCTTTGAGTTGTTGCAAAAGGGGAGCAAAATACTTTCAAGGGTGTAATCTTCTACTGCAAGCGTGGTTCAAGGAACATTTAAGAAAAGCAAGAGGTGTGCAAGCCTTGTCCAAACCAGCTGGTTACAATTATTTGATCGGGGAACGGTATGGGACTTCAAAATTCAAATAGCCGAGCAGCACAGAGAAGTAGGTGAAATTGTTCGAAGACATAACAGAGGACTCGATCAAGTGGATGTTCACTTGGTTTCCTTCATCAGATTTCATCATTAGTTATGAGAAGGCATCCTTTGTGATACTTATGGGGTTAAGAGGCCTCCAACCTTATCAACCGCTAAGAGTAATGAGGCAAGCAGGGAGGAAGCAAATCATACCACTGATACCAGACACAAAAGACTATAAGTTTGACTACGCTGAAGACATTGTTCCATGGGTCAAGAGCATTAGGATGTCATGCAAAGGGAGGCAAGTCATGGAAGAAGCATCTCTAGCACTTGATAGATACAACGCTGGATGCGAACCAAACTACAAAAGCTAGTTGCGCTCTAGTGTGAAGGGAAATGTGGTAGTAGGGCCGAGTCGAGGAAACAACGTAAGAGACCGTGAAGCGGAGGCTCAAATCCGGTACCGAGAGTTCATGCTAAAGGCTATCAAGATGGATAAGGAAAACAAAGAAGAGATCGAAGTGTGGAAGAAGCGTACATTGGAACTAGAAGGGAAGGTAGAGGCATTGGAAACAACGCTTGAGCAATGGAATTCAGAGTGCGCGGAGGTAGACATTTTACATTTGGTAGCAGCCAAAGGATACTTAGTCAAGGCTATTGAAGAAATCAAGGAGATCACACGAGAAGCAAAGAGAGCTAAGATGGAAAAGGAGTGTGCTGCCTAGTCAAAAGTGTCATTTTCATATCTTCTTTTGTATTTTTACTTTTCCAAATTTTGTCATGTACTGATTTACAAATTTTGGGGAATTTATGAGAATAATTGGCTACAAAATGCGTATTTACTCTTTTTGCATAACGACAAACCTAGGAAGACTGTACGTCTTTGGCACGTAATAGTCCATTAGTAAACCTACACCAAATGTCAAAAAGGGTTTTTAACCCGAAAAATGGAAAATTGCATTGATTCGAAGAAGCGTTTGCACAAAACATTGATTGACTGTTTGAACATGATCAAAACTATAAGGGTGTTTTGGTCTTTACCTTTTCTTGTTTTGTTTTCAGACTATGGCTGCAAAGGGTACTCTCTAATTCTAGATCGTTTCCCAACCTCCCCACTTGATCAGACTTTGGTGGGAGGATTTGGCCGTTGTCAGCAAAGCTCATGTTCAAAGGATGTTGGGGGAGTTGATAGCCCTCAAGAACTACACCGCCGTGACTGGCTTGGTTGAAGCTGCTACCCATTTCTGGGACTACAAAAGGGTTGTGTTTCACTTCAATGGTTTCGAGTTGGCACCGATGTTGGAAGAATTTAGAGGATTAGCGGGGTTAGAGCCTGGACCTGAGACCATGATCTATCCGCGAGAGGTGGAGCCTAAGGAGTTGATTGAACTGTTGAGAGCTCCTTATCATCCATATGCCGAGGGAGTGATCGATGGGAAAGTCACGTTGGAATACTTTCACTCTAGGTTTGGAGATCCAACACTTAGACACGAATAGAATGGGGCGTGGGAGATTCAAGATTGGGAGTGGAATGAATCCAATGCTTTAATCATTGCCTTTCTTGGAAGCATGGTTTTCCCCGAGAAAGGAGGTAAGATTGACATAAGGCTAGGGAGAGTAGTAAGGGGGCTGCGCAAAGGTGCTTTCAAACGTCAAGTGAGTTTGGTTCCGATGATTTTGGGGAAAGTTTATAGGGCTTTGACCATATGTAGGAGGGGAGGAGATTTCTTCGAAGGTTGCAATCTGCTGCTAGAGATCTGGTTGATAGAGCATTTGCACAGCGTCCCTATCAATCCAGTGGCACCAAAACCCTCTTGGAAAGGAGGGATTCGCTCACATGGCGCTCGTATGGCTGGAAAAGTAATATGGGAATACCTCGCAAATATGGAAGGATGGTATACTAAGCTTGAGGAACTGCAAGAAGTGCAATGGGTGATTGAACATTGTGCTGGTTTCGTTGTCTCCATACAAGGCTAAGACATCACCTTTTTGACGTTGATTGGATTTCGAGGAACTCATCACTATGTTCCTCTAAGGATCCTCCGACAAGTGGGAATGATACAACAAACTCCGCGGCTAATTGAGGGAAGGAGTTTCAATGTTGACATAAAAGACATCGAGCATCCAATAGTCCTCACTATACTGACAATGTGGGAGAAAAGGCCTACTATGCAGTTTTGCCGCGGTCGTGACAGTAAGGTGAGCCCTACAGCTACCCTAACCTACCCCAGTGGCTTGACGAAGACAAGGCAAAGTATCGATCTAAGACTACAGTTAAAAGGAAAGCCAAGGCTCGAAATGCTGCTGAAAAATATAAGAAGCTGAAGCAAGAATTTAACCAAAGAAAGAAGGAGTTGAGGGTGACACAAGAAAGAGAGATGAGGAGACAATATAAAGATAAGATCAAAGGAGACGAACTCAAGTATTGGACCGGCAAGGTCATGACTGCGAGGCAAGCTGCTGGGAATTTACAAGATTTACTCAAGGGATGGGGAGAATATTTTAAGTCAGTACCGCTGGAGGAGAAGGAAGCAAGAGGATTGGAAATTTGTGAGTTCTTAGTAAAGGCTTTGGGTGACATGGAGGATGGGAATGACTTGCTGGAAACATTTGATGATACTCCGCTCATTAGTCTGGTTCACAAACCCAACGAAGAAGCCAAAAAGGAGAAGGAGGAAGACGCTGGAGCTGATGTTTGAACTTGAAGTCCTTTTGCTTAGCGCCTAGTCTAGTCGTGTCGAGTCAAGTTGTCTTGTCTTTTCTTTATTGTCATTTTCATCTCAATCGAGTTATTAGTGGCTGTAATAAAGCCAAGTAAACTAAATAAAATTTTGTTATTTTCAGTTTTAGATTGGTGATGATCATGTTTATTCAAACGAAATGATATGTTTGGTGCAAATGTTTACTTCGAATCTGCGATAGGCCCACCTCTGGCACGAAAGAGGTCCCATGCATGATAGGACGCGATTTTTATTTAAGCTAACATGGACTCACATTTTATCTTCTTATTTTGATATGTCAAGTCCAGAGTCCCCGATAGTTTGGTTTATGCATTCTGGCCGCGCCGCAGTACCGGTTGAGGTCTAAAGGATCAATCCTGACACCTCCCCCTTTACCTACAAGGACAAGGACGAGACGAAGTATCATGGCTGAGTTCGACAAGTTTGGAACTTCTGAGAAACAAAGCATGGTCGCTTATGAAAACTACATAAGCTGGAGCAGAGGTTGATCGAATTGGAAAGTAGGATTCCACTGACCCATACTGATGAGATCATTGAACCAAACCAAAATGCTCGCCCTTACGGCAAAGATCCACTTTACCCTGAAAGAGACCTTCCTTACCCTACCCATACTGCACCACCAAAAGTACCACAAAATAACTTACCCTCCTTCACTGTTGAAACCAAAACCATGGCATCACCCACCAAGGACTATGAAATGTACGCATGGATTAAGGAAGACCCAGACAGCACCAAAGAACAAGTCCAATGGCTGGTTGAGAAGTTAAAAAAACTCCAAGGCGTTAAGGGAACCCGAGGGTTAGCTCATGAGGATCTCTGCTTGTATCCTGACTTGAAACTACCCGAAGGCTACAAAACACCCAAGTTCAACATGTTCGATGGCAGTGGAGACCCAATGGCTCACTTAAGATCTTACTGTGACTAGTTGATTGGGGTTGGGCATGACGAGAAGATTCGAATGCATCTGTTCAACCGCAGTCTAACTGGAGATGCACTGGTATGGTACTCTAAGCAACAAACCAAGAAGTGGACGAATTGGGAAGCAATGGCTGGGGATTTTATCGACAGTTTTGGACATAACACTGACGCTATGCCTGATCGGTTTTACTTAGAGAAGTTGAAGAAGAAGCCCACTGAGACTTTTAGAGAGTTTGCAACTAGATGGAGAGCTGAAGCCGCCAAAGTCCAGCCTCCCATGAAAGATGCTGAGATAGTTGCAACTTTCATTCGCATACAAGAAGATGTCTATTTTGACAAGATGCTGAATTTGCAAGACAAGAAGTTTGGATAATTGATCAGGATCGGCGACATGGTCGAAGATGGACTCAAGACTTGAAGAATTGTTAATATGGCTGCATTACAAGCCGCTAACAAAGCTCTACAAGCTGGAAGCACTACTACCTCAAGAAAGAAGAAGGACAATGTCTCCTTCGTGGCCGCATCACTTGATAACTCCCCTACTCACAACCATTACTACCAAACACCTCCCCCCTCTTACCCATACATACCACCCACATCCACCTACTCAGTCTATAATACCCAGCCCATGTACCAAAACCCACCACCGCAAAGACCAACATACCCACAAAGCCCAACTACCGAAACACCAACACTTACTCGCCAAGGCCTCACGCCAATAATAACCCAAGACCCAAAAGTAACTATACCCCACTGGCTGAATCTCGTACACAGTTGTTCGAGAGACTCAAAGCAGCCGGTCACATAAAACCTGTGCCATTCAAAATGCCTGATAGAATGACACCTTACTTTGACCAAACCAAAACCTGTGCCTATCACTCTGGAGGGCCTGGTCATGATACTGAGAAGCGTTATGCTTTAAGAGACAAAATACAAGATCTGATCGACCAAAAGGTGATACACTTGAAAACTCTGAATATGCACAGCAATCCTTTGCCTAATCATGGAGACGGTAGGGTGAACCTGATCGAGGTGGATGAGGAATGCAATTTAGAAAGAACTATTGTTAAGGCGAAAGAAAATGCACTAGCAACCGCTTCAGTTGCTCAAGCCGCCACCGTACCGGAGCCCATTGAGGTAGAGGTAGCTCCTAAATTCTATGTCGATGTGGTTCCACCATACAGTGAAAAGGCAGTGCTGGGAAAGACTTGTTGGAAACATTTGATGATACTCCGCTCATTTGTCTGGTTCACAAACCCAAAGAAGAAGCCAAAGAGGAGAAGGAGGAAGACGCTGGAGCTGATTTTTGAACTTGAAGTCCTTTTGCTTGGCGCCTAGTCTAGTCGTGTTGAGTCAAGTTGTCTTGTCTTTTCTTTATTATCATTTTCATCTCAATCGAGTTATTAGTGGCTGTAATAAAGCCAAGCAAACTAAAAAAAAAAATTCGTTATTTTCGGTTTTAGATTGGTGATGATCATGTTTATTCAAACGAAATGATATGTTTGGTGCAAATGTTTACTTCGAATCTGCGATAGGCCCACCTCTGGCACGAAAGAGGTCCCATGCATGATAGGACGCGATTTTTATTTAAGCTAACATGGACTCACATTTTATCTTCTTACTTTGATATGTCAAGTCCAGAGTCCCCGATAGTTTGGTTTATGCATTCTGGCCGCACCGCAGTACCGGTTGAGGTCTAAAGGATCAATCCTGACACCTCCCCCTTTACCTACAAGGATAAGGACGAGACGAAGTATCATGGCTGAGTTCGACAAGTTTAGCACTTCTGAGAAACAAAGCATGGTCGCTTATGAAAACTACATAAGCTGGAGCAGAGGTTGCTCGATTTGGAAAGTAGGATTCCACTGACCCATACTGATGAGATCATTGAACCAAACTAAAATGCTCGCCCTTACGGCAAAGATCCACTTTACTCTGAAAGAGACCTTCCTTACCCTACCCATACCGCACCACCAAAAGTACCACAAAATAACTTTCCCTCCTTCACTGTTGAAACCAAAACCATGGCATCACCCACCAAGGACCATGAAATGTACGCATGGACTAAGGAAGACCCAGACAGCACCAAAGAACAAGTCCAATGGCTAGTTGAGAAGTTCAAAAAACTCCAAGGCGTTAAGGGAACCCGAGGGTTAGCTCATGAGGATCTCTGCTTGTATCCTGACTTGAAACTACCCGAAGGCTACAAAACACCCAAGTTCAACATGTTCGATGGCAGTGGAGACCCAATGGCTCACTTAAGATCTTACTGTGACTAGTTGATTGGGGTTGGGCATGACGAGAAGATTCGAATGCATCTGTTCAACCGCATTCTAACTGGAGATGCACTGGTATGGTACTCTAAGCAACAAACAAAGAAGTGGACGAATTGGGAAGCAATGGCTGGGGATTTTATCGACAGTTTTGGACATAACATTGACGCTATGCCAGATCGGTTTTACTTAGAGAAGTTGAAGAAGAAGCCCACTGAGACTTTTAGAGAGTTTGCAACTAGATGGAGAGCTGAAGCCGCCAAAGTCCAGCCTCCCATGAATGATGCTGAGATAGTTGCAACTTTTATTCGCATACAAGAAGATGTCTATTTTGACAAGATGCTGAATTTGCAAGACAAGAAGTTTGGAGAAATGATCAGGATCGGCGACATGGTCGAAGATGGACTCAAGACTTGAAGAATTGTTAATATGGCTGCATTACAAGCCGCTAACAAAGCTCTACAAGCTGGAAGCACTACTACCTCAAGAAAGAAGAAGGACGATGTCTCCTTCGTGGCCGCATCACTTGACCACTCCCCTACTCACAACCATTACTACCAAACACCTCCCCCCTCTTACCCATACATACCACCCACATCCACCTACTCAGTCTATAATACCCAGCCCATGTACCAAAACCCACCACCGCAAAGACCGACATACCCACAAAGCCCCAACTACCGAAACACCAACACTTACTCGCCAAGGCCTCATGCCAATAATAACCCAAGACCCAAAAGGAACTATACCCCAGTGGCTGAATCTCGTACACAGTTGTTCGAGAGACTCAAAGCAGTCGGTCATATAAAACCTGTGCCATTCAAAATGCCTGATAGAATGACACCTTACTTTGACCAAACCAAAACCTGTGCCTATCACTCTGGAGGGCCTGGTCATGATACTGAGAAGCGTTATGCTTTAAGAGACAAAATACAAGATCTGATCGACCAAAAGGTGATACACTTGAAAACTCTGAATGTGCACAGCAATCTTTTGCCTAATCATGGAGACGGTAGGGTGAACCTGATCGAGATGGATGAGGAATGCAATTTAGAAGGGACTATTGTTAAGGCGAAAGAAAATGCACTAGCAACCGCTTCAGTTGCTCAAGCCGCCACCGCACCGGAGCCCATTGAGGTAGAGGTAGCTCCTAAATTCTATGTCGATGTGGTTCCACCATACAGTGACAAGGCAGTGCCCTGGGACTATGAAAGAGAGAGGAAAAACAAAGGTGTAGCGGAGAGTGTTGCCGCACAAGGTATGACTAGGAGTGGGAGAATTTACACTCCCGAGCATCTGGTTCAAGAGAGACGAGGCATTAGCAAGGAAGAGTTCGAGGGACTGAGGAAGAAAGTACAAGCAAATGAGTACTCCGTAGTTGAGCACTTGGGCAAAACCCAACACAAATCTCTGATTTGGCTTTGCTCCTAAAATCGGAGAGTCACTGAAGTGCTTTGATGAAGGTATTGGATGAAGCAAATGTTCCAGTGGACACTTCGGTTGAGAACCTGGCTAGCATGGTTGGACAAGTCATGGAGGCCAACCAAATTGCTTTTCACGGAGATGAGCTACCACCTTAAGAGTTGAATCACAACAAAGCTTTGCACGTCACTGTTAAATGCAAAGACTGGTTCGTGGGAAGAGTTCTGATCGATGGAGGTTCTGGTCTGAACATATGCCCATTCATCACTCTGAAAAGAATGAGAACTGACCAAAGCAAGATAAGGGAAAGCGACATGAAGGTGAAAGCATTTGATGGATCGCAAAGAAGCACCATTGTAGAGATTGACTTGACTATCATGGTTGGTCCTCTGGAGTTCACTACTGAGTTCCACGTCATGGACATCTCCGCTTCCTACAATCTGCTACTAGGGAGGCCTTGGATCCATATGGCTGGTGCGGTGCCATCTACATTGCATCAAACCGTGATGTTCGAATGGGACCACAAAGAAGTAGTAGTGTTTGATGAAGGGAATAATTCTATCTACAATGAGCAAACCATACCGGCAATTGAAGGAAATACTCCTGATGGCCAGATATTTTATACTGTGGAACTTCTGGGAGCACTGCAAGGCACCCGAGGAGGACGTCGCAAGAATTACAATTCAAGATGGGATCCCACAGGCACGGTCCATGAAGGCTACACTGCACACTTTGCTCCTAAGTTGGTCAACACGCTGCCTAGGGTTGGAGAGAAAAAGAGGAACTTTTGTTGGGATAGCCGAGGCAAAGGCTACGAAGGGAGGAACTTGGTTTTGGAGCCGGTCATATCTGACTGGGGAGTGCCATCATGAGAATTTTGTGAGACCCTGCCAGCTAGGACCGAGAAGTGGCCGATGTACTCACCCAGTGCTCGCCCCAATTGGAAACGCATCTCTGAAGAAACAAAAGGAAAGCAAGTGTGGATACCCAAAGCACTAGAACCTATGAAGGTAGTGATCGAAGAACCATACGTACTCCCACAACCTACAAAGCGGCCTGGAGACTGGGTTATAGGCATCATGATCAAGCAAGGCTATGAACCGGGCAAAGGTTTGAGCAAGAATTTGGATGGCATTGTCTAGCCAATCAGAATTGTGATGAGGCCCGACAACGAGAAGGCTGACATAAGGTATGTTGTGACCTATGAAAAGAGCATGGAAGAAGCGTCAATGGATTTCAAGTTCTATAAGGGAAGCACCAAGACTCTTTTGCATATCTTCGTCTCGTTTGGATACTTGGATGGTCGAAAAGGGGAGGTGTCCGCAGCACAAGGAGTGGAGCCTAAAGTAGCTGATGCTAGAGAGGATCTGCTGGCAGGAATGCAAAATCTATTTATAGCTGATGAAGTCTGCTGTGTGGTCCTAGAAGAACATATTGAACCTCTTGGACTGATAAAGGCTGGATCTGGAGCGGCACTAAACAACTGGATCAGCAACCGTGACCGAGCTTACCGTGGACCTTGGTAGAGCTGAGGGGATAGAATTTATTTTTTATGCTTTCTAAAATAAAACCCAACTTTGAGTCGTGGAGTTTACATTCTTTCTTTCCTATTGCACATGTCTCCCTACAAACTTTGTTTTGCAAGGATTCATAAATAAAATATCGCACCATTTTCTGTTTAATTTTGTTTTAATCTTTAATTTTGCAATATTCTACTTTTTCAGCACCCGCATTAGTAATCCCATTGAGTCCACAATCGCAACGTGTAATGAGACAATGGAACTTGGAGAAGCTAGAGTTGATTATGATGATTTTGATGAGACTACGCAAGAAGAATTTGAAAGATTTGAAAACAAACCTAAGCCGAACCTTGAGGAGACTGAAGTGATAAACTTAGGAAATGAGGAGATTGTGAAGGAGACAAGGATCAGTGTACACCTCAATGCCAAGGACCAAAAGCGATACACTGAGTTTCTTAAAGAATATGAGGACGTGTTTGCTTGGTCGTACGATGACATAAGCACGGATGTGGTAGCTCACAAATTACCTATCAATCCGGGCTTTCCGCCAGTCAAACAAAAGGCCCGAACATTCAAGTCATCGGTTCTATTGAAAATCGGTGAAGAAGTAACTAAGAAGCTCAATACAGGGATTCTAAAAACGGTCAATACGACTTGGCCGGCCAACATCGTCCCAGTGCCGAAGAAGGATGGGAAACTTCGAGTTTGTATGGACTACAGAGATCTGAATAGAGCAACTCCAAAGGATGATTTTCCTCTACCAAACATACACATCCTGATTGGCAACTGTGCAAAGCACGAACTACAGTCCTTCGTAGACTGTTTTGCCGGATATCATCAAGTGCTCATGGATGAAGAGGATTCTGAGAAGACAGCGTTCACCACATCTTGGGGGACTTACTGCTACAAAGTCATGCCATTTGGGTTAACGAATGCTGGGGCAACATACATGAGGGCTATGACAACTATGTTCCATGACTTAATGCACAAGGAGATTGAAGTCTACGTGGACGACGTGATCATCAAATCAAAGAAGAGTTCTGACACGACCCGGAATCCGGTTAGGCCGTGCGGGCACCCGACTTCCTCCCCTAGACCCGTCGGGCGAACCCTTACCAATTAAATTAGGAAAATAAATATAACAATTCATAAATAAGGATAAGACTTAAAAAAAAAAGAGACATACTGATACCTCTAAGCTGTATAAAAGAAATTACAGCTGACTACTCAACATACTAGGTTTAAGGCTATCTAGACTAGACATCTAAGAGTACAAAAGAAGACATATGCCTCCTGAAGGGAGCAAAATGCAATTGAAATAACAAACAATAAACTGGTGGCCATCCGGAATAAAAGCTGGCTCACCCTGGCAGCTGAAGTCGTCTTCGCTCCTTCACAACGTGGCAAACTCAATCCTAGAGCGAACCTGCCGAAACGAAATAGATAGACAAGAAACAAACAACAAACAAGGGTGAGTCAAAAGGACTCAATAAGTGGGGCGGACTAGCCACCTCAAAGAATAGGATAGCTAGCAAGGCAAAAGAAACAAATAAACCAAATTCCTCTTATTTAAATTATAAAAAGGGAGAGCCAGATAATAACTAGAAACACGTATGGAATCACAAAGTCATCAACAACCAGGAACGTAAGATAGCCAGAACATATAGGTATCCCGAACATATCAACAATGAGAAATACATCTTGTTGCGGCGAGCAACCCGATCCATATATTCATCTTGTTGCGGCGTGCAACCCGATCCATATATTTATACCGCTGCGACATGCAACCCGATTCAACATATATTTATACCGTTGCAGCGTGCAACCCGATCCCTGCAACCCAGAATACGAGCCAGAAATATATAGACAAATAAGCAATGCACGTATAAGCAGAACAGTAGTTATGTACCACAAGTCTACACAATGGTATGAAATTAAATGAAATGAGATGAAATGAAATAAGATTCAAAGGGTCACATGTGTCAAATGAATGGAGCGGAATCCTCCTACTCCAGGGCGAAATCCTCCTACCTCAAGATGATGCAATGGTGCGGAATCCTCCTGCTCCTAGGGCAGAATCCTCCTACCCTCAATATGATGCAATGGAGCGGAATCCTCCTGCTCCTGGGGCGGAATCCTCCTACCCCTCAACATGTGCAATGGAGCGGAATCCTCCTTCTCCTAGGGCAGAATCCTCCTACCCTCAATATGATAGAATGGAGCGGAATCCTCCTGCTCCTGGGGCGGAATCCTCCTACCCTCAATATGTGCAATGGAATGTGTATGAATGAAATATGATGCCATGCAGTCACATATGCCTGATACCTATCTCCGGCGCGGGACTCTCATCGTCTACAAGGAGATATATGCAATAATGACCCTTCACCGGATCGGGACTCTCATCAATTACCGGGAAGTATATGTAATAATGACCCTTCACCGGCTCGGGACTCTCATCGATTACCGGGAAGTATATGCAATAATGACCCTTTACCGGTGCGGGACTCTCATCGCCAATCGGGAAGTATATGCAATAATGATCCTTCACCGGCTCGGGACTCTCATCGATTACCGAAAAGTATATGCAATGCTCAAAACCAGAGTGCAATGCTCATATGCTCAATGCAATACCAACAACAGGACTTTACATATAATATACAATGTAAATTCAATGCTAAGGCGTAATGAGTACGCCTATCAGCAGCTACACACGTAAGGAACACGTGGTAGAAAATCCATGAGGCCAAGTGCCTCCAAAGAAATGGATATAAACACTTACCTCTTCCGAAAGTTGGCATTGCTAATCAACAACTGCTTTATCCTTTGGTTTCATTTCCAAACTGTAACGACCCTCAAATAGTTGTTACGGGATCCGGGACCTCAATTTATGTGTCGACAGTCCCAAAAGCTCCGTTAGGTCATTTATGACCCGTCTGTGAAATCTGAGTCGAAACGGAGTCCGTTTGATAGGTTTTCGAGAAAAGGATCCGTTTATGAAATTCCGAAAAGGAATTTGGGGTTTCGATTTGAGTAAACGAACCCCGATGGAAAATCCGAGCGCACCGTTAGGTCCGTCTCGTCATTTATGATATGTAGCAACCTTCAAAATTGAAAACGGACCTCGTTTGATAGGACTTTTGATAAAGTCCCCGTTTCGGAAGTTTAAAAGAGTTAAAAGAGGTTTCCGAGCTCGATTTGAGCAAATGAGCTCCGATGAGAGATTCGAAAGTTCCGTTAGGTTCGTATAGTCATTTGTGACTTGTAGCAACTTTCGGAATTGGATTCCGAGGTCGTTTGGTTAAATTTCGCTATTTTGGCGAAAGTCGAAAATTGAACCTTTGCCGTGGGACCCACTTTTTGAGTTCTGGAGGTCCGAATTGAGTTCCGTCTTGACGAGCATGTCACCCAAGTATTTTATGGCTTGTGTTCAAAATTTGGGATTATTCCGAGCTTCGTAGGGTCCCGTTTTGCCCCTAAAACAGTAGAAAATCTGGTGCGACTTTTCTGTTCTGTTTTGGCGCAAACAGCCGGATAAAAGCTGATTTTACGGCCAATCCGTAAGGAATTAGGAAAAACTCAAAACATAAAAGTTTTAGCCCTTTGAGTTGTAGTTCTAATGGCGCCGGTTTCAGGTCATTTGGACATTACTATCAAAAGTTATGTTTTTTTCAAAAGAAGCTGTCACAGAGGCAAAAACTGCTATAAAAAGGCCATTTCGGGCCATTTCGGTTCATAACTTATAAAAATCATTTGGTGAGCTCTTGAGGCGATTTTTGGGTATTTCTTGAAGACCCAATCATACTTACACTTAAGGTAAGCCCTTTCAATCCATCTTTATGTTGATTAACACAAGAATCAAAGGGTTGATTCTTGGAAATGGGTTAGAACCCTAGATTCTTAAGAATTGGGGAAAGACATCGAGCAAGGCTCGCATGTGGAATCTAAGTGTACTTTTGGACTCACGGGAGCGTGGGGTGTCCGGAAAAGTACATTTTGTAAATTTAGGGCTCGGCCCTACCCGGGGGCATTTTGGTAATTTTTACCCTAGGATGCCTATAGGCTTAAATAGGTATAATTGAGCACTCATATGTGCTATATCTTGTCTTAATAGACCTAGTGGAGAGTCCTTCGCGGACAAGGCTAGCGGGAAAGGAGATTCTTCCCGGCATTTGAGCCCGAATTTCGAGGTAAGTGAGACTTGACCTCTATTGTGCTTGTGGACTCTTCCTTCATGCTAGTATGCTTTATGTACGCATATATATACCTAACAATGGTTAGGATTAATGATGTGAATTACTTGCTATTATTGTTTGTTATAAATAGCGAGATTGTGACTCGACCGAGGTATGTGCCGGTCTAAACGCTACGTCGAGGTAGCTTAAATTTATATCGTAGTAACGCTTGCTACGCCATGCTTAGATAGCAAGAACTTGGGACATGGCCGAGGATGTTGCCGGCATGTCATGATAAATGTCTTGCCGAGGATTTTGCCAGCTTTTGTATGATATTGGTACTTGATTTGTTCACGTGTCGGGTTGGGTAGTGCTGTCTATACGTAACCTTGGGTTGGACGACATGCGAGTAGGGATTGTACCCCCAAACTATGGTCGGGTTAACCTTCGCCTTACGTTCAGCTAGCATAACCAACCTGGGTTACCGTGACTGTGAAATATTATCGTTATTAATATTTCTATTATTATTTCTGTTATTGTTATTAATGTCGTGGATATTAATACTGTTAGAGGGACACTTGACAGGGGGTGTGCTGTCGCCTATACTATGAGATGTGTCACACTTGACAGGGGGTGTGGTGTGGACACTTGATCTTTGAGATGTGACACACTTGACAGGGGGTGTGGTGTTGTCACTTGATTTATTGAGATACGACGCACTTGACAGGGGGTGTGGTGCGATCGTAGACAGATTTGAGATGAGCCAACGACTACGGGTCGTTGTTCTACTTATTCATGATTGTGATAGTGACTTCGGGTCACGGTATATGGTTGATACTTAGTAGTGGTGTTGCTAGTCCATCGTAGGTCTAGGTTAGTCGGCACGGGAGTAGAGATTGGACCTCCAAACCGCCGCTGAGTTGACCTATGCCTTACGTTGGATGGGCATAATCCTTGAGACTTCTGATTTCACTACTTTATTGTATGATTACTATAGTATGTTGTTGCTTATGATGCATGTAGCGACTTGTCCCGCAAGGGTACCTTAGCGGGCCTGTCGGTGATCTTACTGGGCTTCGGCTCATAACTTACTCTGCTACGTGCGCAGGTCCTTCATCCAATCAGCAGCCCGGACGTTAGCGGTTCCCGAGGCTTCTGAGACTTTTGATTGAGGTGAGCCGACCACACAGACCGTGGTGGCATACTGCCGGAGTCACTTAGAGATAGGACTCAGATTTCTTTGATGTATATTCATACTTTATTGAGTCACTCTTAGAATGCTCCAATTCTTTTGTGGATATATTCTTTTGGACTTCACCCTTTTATATTTATATATCCATTTATGATCTTTTCACATTATTGTTCTTTTCCGCATCTTGTTTCATTGGTTCGCCTAGGCAAATGTTGTTTAGGTGCCATCACGAGCCCTTGGAAATTGGGTCGTGACAGTTTGGTATCAGAGCCCTAAGTTCTAATTCGAGTCCTAGGAGTCTTGGAGCAGTGTCTGAGTAGAGTCTTGCTTATGGGTATGTTGTCGACCATACTTATGAGCGAGAGGCTACAAGGGCATGTTAGGAAATGTTTTCCCTTCGTTTCATCTCTATTCGTGTTGAGTAGCTTATATAGGTGCTGACCCTTTTTCGTGTATTGTATCAGATGGCGAGGACGCGAGCATCCTCAGCCAGGAGGGTTGCATCTTCTACACCCGCGTCCGCGGGAGAGCCATCAGCACCTACGCAGCCGCCAGCTGCTAAGAAGACTCGGGCAGGTCGCCCGTCAGCCACTAGGCAGGACACAGCTATCCTTGCGGTGTCCGCAGCGACTCTGTCAGCATCTATTCCCCCTGTGCCTGCTGTTGTGCCAGGCACCGTTGTGATCTCTTCAGAGGAGTATATGAGACTGATGGCCTTGTCTAGCCATCAGGTCCCTGTCAGAGATGATGTTGCAGCTCCTGTTTCGGCTCCTCAGCCGACCACACCTGTTATGAGCACGCCTACTTCATAGGCTGCTCCTGATCATATTGCCCAGCCTTCTGCTTCTGCTCCTCAGGCAGGTCCTGTTATTTCTACTCCTCCTATGGGCATCGAGGAGGTTGCCACGAGGATAGAGTCATTCATGAAGCTTCAGCCTCCAGAGTTCGACGGTACCTCAGCTACATGTACTGCCCAGAGGTACATTCAGAAGTGTGAGAAGATTTTGACAGTTCTTGGTACTAGAGACACCTTAGGGGTGCAGTGTGCTTCTTTCAGATTATCGGGAGATGCGGAGACATGGTGGGTCTCCATGATGCGGCAGAGGTCTAGTGACCTCCCTCCTTTGTCTTGGGCTGAGTTCGTGTCTATGTTCATGAGCAGGTTCGTGCCCCAGAGTCAGCACGATGCTCAGAGGCGCGAGTTTGAGGGGTTGAGGCAGGGAAACCTGTCTGTTTCAGAGTATGACACCAGGTTCTTGTGGTTGTCTCAGTTTGCGCCGGCTATGGTGGCTCAGGAGAGGGACAAGGTCCTCCGGTTTGTTGAGGGTCTTCATCCCCGCTTGCAGGTAGCTGTTGCCCCTGATATGGGCAACAAGTCATATTTTGAGATAGTTGATGTGGCGCGGCGGATGGAGGATATCTTCGCCAGGGCTGACGCGGAGAGGGCAGCCAAGAGATCGCGTCAGTCTGGTGGGTATAGTGGATCCGCTCAGAGGGGTCAGGGTCATCAGGGCCGTTCTCAGTCTAGGCCCCAGGCTGCTGCTTTGCCTGCCCAGGATTTTTCTTCAGAGACCCCGAGGCCTCAGTCATCCCAGAGGCGGGGTGGCTCTTCGCAGTCTGGTCCGCCGCAGTGCGGGAGGTGCCATCAGAGGCATCATGGGAGGTGTTCGTCTGGAGGTGGTCATGGCAGAGGTGGTAGAGGCGGTAGAGGAGGTAGAGGTGATGGATGTTTTGAGTGTGGGTCTCCAGAGCACTATGTCAGGAGTTGCCCTTATGTTTCATCAGGTCGCCAGGGATCCGCAGCTATGGTACCATCTGGTCCTCAGGCCGACAGGCCCGTTTCTCAGATTCCTCCTAGACAGCAGTCTCAGAGAGCTCCGGGTTCAGGAGGCTCGGCGCAGGTCTATGCTATGACTCGTCAGGATGCTGAGGCATCCAATGATGTCATCACAGGTATTATTTCTGTCTGTGGCCGCGATGCTTATGCTCTTATTGATCCTGGGTCTACCTATTCGTGTGTGTCGCCGGGATTTGCCCCTTGCTTGGGCAGGGATCTGGTCTTCTTAGATGATCCCTTTATGGCTTCCACCCCTGTCGGGTCTTCTATATGTGTAGATAGGGGTTATCGGCAGTGTATGATCTCCATCTGTGGTGTAGAGTCCTTAGTGGACCTGATGCTGCTCGATATGTCTGATTTCGATGTCATTATAGGCATGGATTGGCTGGCTTCCTGTCATGCGACTTTGGATTGCCATGCCAAGTCCGTGACGATCGGGGCAGAGGGTGAGTCTCGGGTTGTATGGAGAGGTTCTAGGCCTTCTCCGAAGAGTAGGATCATTTCTTTCTTGGAGGCGCAGAGGATGATATCTAGTGGGTGCGAGGGATATATTGCTTCAGTTTGGGATGTCCGGGCAGAGGAGTTATCCCTTGATAGAGTTCCGGTTGTTTGTGAGTATCCGGATGTGTTTCCTGATGATTTTCCGGGTTTTCCGCCTATGCGGGAGATAGAGTTTTGCATTGATCTATTGCCAGGCACTCAGCCTAAATCTATTCCCCCGTATCATATGGCTCCTGTTGAGTTGAGGGAGCTGAAGGAGCAGATTCAGGATTTGCTCGATAAGGGCTTCATTAGGCCCAGTGTGTCTCCATGGGGTGCCCCGGTATTATTTGTGAAGAAGAAGGATGGCTCTATGCGGATGTGTATTGATTACCGGCAGCTGAATAAGGTTACTATCAAGAATAGGTATCCTTTGCCGCGTATTGATGATTTGTTTGATCAGCTTCAGGGTGCTACCTTCTTCTCGAAGATTGATTTGAGGTCGGGGTATCATCAGTTGAGGATTCGGTCCGAGGACGTTTCCAAGACTGCTTTTCGTACCCGATATGGCCACTATGAGTTTCTGGTGATGTCTTTCGGGCTTACGAATGCCCCAGCTGCTTTCATGGATCTGATGAACCGAGTGTTCAAGGCCTACCTTGACTCCTTCGTCATTGTGTTTATCGATGATATCTTGGTTTATTCGAGGAGCAGGGAGGAGCATGAGCAGCATTTGAGAGTTGTTCTTCGGACTCTGAGGGATCAGCAGTTGTATGCCAAATTCTCCAAGTGTGAATTTTGGCTCAGTTCTGTATCTTTCCTAGGTCACGTGGTGACCAAGGATGGGGTGTGTGTTGATCCGAAGAAGATAGAGGCCGTTCAGAGTTGGCCTAGGCCTACTTCTCCTACAGAGATTCGGAGTTTCTTAGGCTTGGCAGGTTATTATCGGCGGTTCGTCGAGGGGTTTTCTTCTATTTCAGCATCTCTGACGAAGTTGACCCAGAAGAATGTTCCTTTCCTGTGGTCCGATGCCTGTGAGTCTAGCTTTCAGAAGCTTAAGACTCTGTTGACTTTAGCGCCACTGTTGGCCTTGCCTAGTGGATCCGGGGGATTCACCGTATATTGTGATGCTTCGGGTGTTGGCCTGGGTAGCGTTCTGATGCAGGAGAGTAAGGTGATAGCTTATGCCTCGAGACAGCTAAAGGTCCATGAGAAGAATTATCCTGTCCATGATTTGGAGCTGTTAGCTGCCGTGTTTGCACTGAAGTTGTGGAGGCACTATCTTTATGGCGAGCCATGTGAGATATTCACCGATCATAAGAGTCTCCAGTACTTGTTCACTCAGAAGGACTTGAACGGGAGACAGCGCCGCTGGTTAGAGCTGCTGAAGGATTATGATCTTTCTATCCGGTATCATCCCGGAAAGGCTAATATTGTAGCCGATGCCTTGAGTAGGAAGTCCATGGGTAGCCTCGCCTATCTTGATGCTGATATGAGGCCGTTGGCCCGTGAGTTGCAGGCTTTGTCCATTAGTGGGGTTCGGTTTGATGATTCTGTTCCAGACCGGGTGCTTGCATATGTGGGGTCTCAGTCGTCTTTAGCTTCCCAGATTCGGGAAAGGCAGTTCGAGGATCCTTATCTGAGAGATCTCCGGGACAGGGTCCTGAGTGGGGGAGTGTCCTCATTCGTGATTGGTGATGATGGTGCTTTGCGGCTTAACGGCCGGGTATGTGTTCCAGCCATTGTGGAGCTGAGGCAGATGATTTTGGCAGAGGCTCACAGTTCGAGATATTCCATTCATCCGGGTACTGCGAAGATGTATCATGATCTTCGAGAGCTGTATTGGTGGAAAGGGATGAAGAGGGATGTTGCTGATTATGTATCTCGGTGTTTGAATTGCCAGCAGGTGAAGTATGAGCACCGGAGGCCAGCCGGGGTGACCCAGTCTATGCCCATTCCCGAGTGGAAGTGGGAGCAGATCACTATGGATTTCGTAGTTGGTTTGCCGCTGACCGTGGGTAAGCATGATTCGGTGTGGGTAGTAGTTGATCGACTGACGAAGTCGGCTCACTTCATTCCAGTGAGGACTACTTATACCTCGGAGCGTCTGGCTCGTATCTTCATTGAGCAGATTGTGAGATTGCATGGTGCTCCTGTTTCTATCATTTCTGACGGAGGTGCTCAGTTCACAGCTCAGTTTTGGAGATCTTTTCAGAGAGAGCTGGGTACTCGGGTCGATCTCAGCACTGCATTTCACCCGCAGACTGATGGCCAGTCTGAGCGGACCATTCAGATCCTCGAGGATATGTTGAGGGCGTGTGCTATTGATTTTGGAGGCCATTAGGACAGCCATTTGCCGCTAGCAGAGTTTGCGTATAATAATAGCTATCAGGCTTCTGTCCAGATGGCTCCGTTTGAGGCATTGTATGGTCGGAGATGTCGCTCGCCTATCGGTTGGTTCGAGTCTGGTGAGGTCCAGGTGTTGGAGCCCGATTTGGTGCAGCAGACCTTAGATAAGGTCCGGGTTATTCAGGATCGACTCCGCACGGCTCAGAGCCGGCAGATATCGTATGCAGATCGGAGGCGGAGAGATCTTGAGTTCATGGTTGGGGACCGGGTATTCCTCAGAGTGTCGCCCATGAAGGGTGTTATGAGATTTGGGAAGAAAGGCAAGCTCAGTCCTAGGTTCATTGGGCCTTTTGAGATATTAGAGCGCGTTGGCGCCGTTGCTTATAGACTGGCTTTGCCTCCCTCTCTGTCTGTTCATCCGGTGTTCCATGTGTCCATGCTCCGGAAGTATGTTCACGATCTGTCTCATGTGATCGATATGGCTCCGTGGAGGTAGATGGCGACTTAGCTTATTCGGAGGAGCCTATTGCTATTGTGGCTAGAGAGGTCCGTAAGATGAGATCGAAGGTGATCCCGCTCGTGAGAGTTTAGTGGGGGCATCACTCCATTGCCGAGGCCACTTGGGAGCTTGAGTCCGAGAGGCGTGAGAGGCATCCGCGCTTGTTCGATGATTCAGGTATGAAATCCTTGTATTTTCTAAGCCTGAATTTGCATTTTTAAGTTTTATTGATTTCGGGTGGTACCGAGGGGTCCTCGAAATCCGTGCCAGCTCCGTGGCTAGTGTGTGGATCCTACCTTAGACTTAGGCTCGTCCGAGGACGGCCGAGAGTCTAAGTGGGGGAGAATGTAACGACCCTCAAATAGTCGTTACGGGATCCGGGACCTCGATTTGCGTGTCGACAGTCCCAAAAGCTCCGTTAGGTCATTTATGACCCGTCTGTGAAATCTGAGTCGAAACGGAGTCCGTTTGATAGGTTTTCGAGAAAAGGATCCGTTTATGAAATTCCGGAAAGGAATTTGGGGTTTCGATAGGTCGATTTGAGTAAACGAACCCCGATGGAAAATCCGAGCGCACCGTTAGGTCCGTCTCGTCATTTATGATATGTAGCAACCTTCAAAATTGAAAACGGACCTCGTTTGGTAGGACTTTTGATAAAGTCGCCGTTTCGGAAGTTTAAAAGAGTTAAAAGAGGTTTCCGAGCTCGATTTGAGCAAATGAGCTCCGATGAGAGATCCGAAAGTTCCGTTAGGTTCGTATAGTCATTTGTGACTTGTAGCAACTTTCGGAATTGGATTCCGAGGTCGTTTGGTTAAATTTCGCTATTTTGGCGAAAGTCGAAAATTGAACCTTTGCCGTGGGACCCACTTTTTGAGTTCTGGAGGTCCGAATTGAGTTCCGTCTTGACGAGCATGTCGCCCAAGTATTTTATGGCTTGTGTTCAAAATTTGGGATCATTCCGAGCTTCGTAGGGTCCCGTTTTGCCCCTAAAACATTAGAAAATCTGGTGCGACTTTTCTGTTCTGTTTTGGCGCAAACAGCCGGATAAAAGCTGATATTCCGGCCAATCCGTAAGGAATTAGAAAAAACTCAAAACATGAAAGTTGTAGCCCTTTGAGTTGTGGACATACCTATCAAAAGTTATGATTTTTTCAAAAGAAGCTGTCACAGAGGCAAAAACTGCTATAAAAAGGCCATTTCGGGCCATTTCGGTTCATAACTTATAAAAATCATTTGGTGAGCTCTTGAGGCGATTTTTGGGTATTTCTTGAAGACCCAATCATACTTACACTTAAGGTAAGCCCTTTCAATCCATCTTTATGTTGATTAACACAAGAATCAAAGGGTTGATTCTTGGAAATGGGTTAGAACCCTAGATTCTTAAGAATTGGGGAAAGACATCGAGCAAGGCTCGCATGTGGAATTTAAGTGTACTTTTGGACTCACGGGAGCGTGGGGAGTCCGGAAAAGTACATTTTGTAAATTTAGGGCTCGGCCCTACCCGGGGGCATTTTGGTAATTTTTACCCTAGGATGCCTATAGGCTTAAATAGCTATAATTGAGCACTCATATGTGCTATATCTTGTCTTAATAGACCTAGTGGAGAGTCCTTCGCGGACAAGGCGAGCGGGAAAGGAGATTCTTCCCGGCATTTGAGCCCGAATTTCGAGGTAAGTGAGACTTGACCTCTATTGTGCTTGTAGACTCTTCCTTCATGCTAGTATGCTTCATGTACGCATATATATACCTAACAATGGTTAGGATTAATGATGTGAATTACTTGCTATTATTGTTTGTTATAAATAGCGAGATTGTGACTCGACCGAGGTATGTGCCGGTCTAAACGCTACGTCGAGGTAGCTTAAATTTATATCGTAGTAACGCTTGCTACGCCATGCTTAGATAGCAAGAACTTGGGACATGGCCGAGGATGTTGCCGGCATGTCATGATAAATGTCTTGCCGAGGATTTTACCGGCTTTTGTATGATATTGGTACTTGATTTGTTCACGTGCCGGGTTGGGTAGTGTTGTCTATACGTAACCTTGGGTTGGACGACATGGGAGTAGGGATTGTACCCCCAAACTGTGGTCGGGTTAAACTTCGCCTTACGTTCAGCTAGCATAACCAACCTGGGTTACGGTGACTGTGAAATATTATCGTTATTAATATTTCTGTTATTATTTCTGTTATTGTTATTAATGTCGTGGATATTAATACTGTTAGAGGGACACTTGAAAGGGGGTGTGGTGTCGCCTATACTATGAGATGTGTCACACTTGACAGGGGGTGTGGTGTGGACACTTGATCTTTGAGATGTGACACACTTGACAGGGGGTGTGGTGTTGTCACTTGATTTATTGAGATACGACGCACTTGACAGGGGGTGTGGTGCGATCGTAAACAGATTTGAGATGAGCCAACGACTACGGGTCGTTGGTCTACTTATTCATGATTGTGATAGTGACTTCGGGTCACGGTATATGGTTGATACTTAGTAGTGGTGTTGCTAGTCCATCGTAGGTCTAGGTTAGTCGGCACGGGAGTAGAGATTGGACCTCCAAACCGCCGCTGAGTTGACCTATGCCTTACGTTGGATGGGCATAATCCTTGAGACTTCTGATTTCACTACTTTATTGTATGATTACTATAGTATGTTGTTGCTTATGATGCATGTAGCGACTTGTCCTGCAAGGGTACCTTAGCGGGCCTGTCGGTGATCTTACTGGGCTTCGGCTCATAACTTACTCTGCTACGTGCGCAGGTCCTTCATCCAATCAGCAGCCCGGACGTTAGCGGTTCCCGAGGCTTCTGAGACTTTTGATTGAGGTGAGCCGACCACACAGACCGTGGTGGCATACCGCCGGAGTCACTTAGAGATAGGACTCAGATTTCTTTGATGTATATTCATACTTTATTGAGTCACTCTTAGAATGCTCCAATTCTTTTGTGGATATATTCTTTTGGACTTCACCCTTTTATATTTATATATCCATTTATGATCTTTTCACATTATTGTTCTTTTCCGCATCTTGTTTCATTGGTTCGCCTAGGCAAATGTTGTTTAGGTGCCATCACGAGCCCTTGGAAATTGGGTCGTGACACAAACGATCCCACTCTATTCAATAAGGAGAAAAATATACTCCCTCCGTTTCAAAAAGGATGAACCTATTTCCTTTTTAGTCTGTTTCAAAAAGAATGACCTCTATCTAAATTTGGAAAGAAATTTTCACTTTTACTCATCCCTAGATGATTTGTAGCCACACAAATATCTATAACTTATTTTAGACCACAAGTTTCAAAAGTCTTCTCTCTTCATTAAACTCCGTGTAAAGTCAAATAGGTTCATCTAAAGTGGAACGGAGGGAGTATCAAATTAGGCTAAAGGTTTCATTCCTCACATCTTAGGGAAATCCAGGTAGGAACCTGATACCCTATTCGCATAAGCAATACGCAGGCCAGGCCTATGTACAGGGTTTATGGTCACCTAACCAAATCCTAAATAAATTACATTTATATGTTGCCCATAACTCACTGAGTACGAATATATAATCAATTCCATTATCGGGGTCCATTTGGCCCTTTAAACTATTAATTCAACTTATTAAAATGATGTATAATATTCCAAGTTTTATCCTTAAAATATATTCAAACATATGTAATAAAATCAAATAATATATTAAGATCATTACCTGAATGTTTTGGGGTGAAAATTCTATTTCTTTCCGGCTCTTTTCACATTTTCTTGCATTTTCTTCCACTGCGTCATTTTATTTTTCTCTGTTTCGTTTCCATTTCTGTTATATGTTTTCTAGAATGTTTAGGCTATGGGATACTAATCCCAATAGCCACCTCCCATGGTCACTTTAGTTTTCTTTCTTGTTTCGTCTTTTTATGTCTTTTGTCTTTTCTTTTTTTTTCTTTTTTCTTTAAAATTCGCTGCTACGGTAAAAATTAAAACGGTACTCTACAATATTCAAAATAATTCCAACTTTTGCATACAAGTTATACAAAATATATATAGCATATTTACTAAGGCGGATCTCAAATCGGGTTCCCGAAACTCAAGATGCGAATTTAAATAGAAAAAAATTAAATTAGTTAACTTTCGGCATTTTAGCGGAACTAGCCGAACAACATCGAAATTCACTTTCGAAAAATCACAAAAGTCAAAAATGATTATAATCATACGAACTTAACGGCACTTTTGGATTTCGAATCGGAGCTCATTCACCAAAACCGAGCTCGAAAATCTCTTTTTAATATTTATCGACAATAAAAACTGAAACCTTTTTTCGATGCCTACCAAACAAGGTCTGATTTAGCTCAAATTTTGCAGACAGGTCCTAATGGAAATTATGAATATTTTAAAATTATCGGCACGCCAATCGAAGTCCTAACTTCTGAAACGACTGACGGAGGTCGTTTCAAGTTCAGAGCATCTTGACAACTTGCGCAAGTTATTCGATTGCTTGCGAAAGTACAATCTGAAGTTGAACCCGGCGAAGTGCCTGGGTTTCATTTAATTGGTAAGGGTTCGTCCGACGGGTCCAGGAGAGGATGTTGGGTGCCCGCACGGCCTAACCGGATTCCGGATCGTGTCAGTTGGTATCAGAGCCTGGTTTATAGTCTATCCAGACTAAGACAGTGTCTAGTAGAGTCTCGCTGATGGGTACGTAGACGTCCGTACTTATCTATGAAAGGCTATGATGGCATTTAGGAAGTTTCACTTCCTTCATTTCTGATCGTGCGGTCTAGGATTCAAAAGTATTTTTGTTAATTCGTTAATTTCCTTCGTGGTAATTGTGAACCCTCGTGCGATGAATCAACAAACGGTATGAGTTCAAGACAAAGCAGTCTAGCCTGGGGCTAGCACTGACGAAGCCCCGAGAGTTGTGGAAGATGCTGACGATCCAGTTGCGCAGGTCCCAGCTGTATGAGCTCGCGATGGGCAAGGAAGCAGGGCCTTGTGGTTCCCTTGGCTCTCTATGATGCTTTTACGAGAATCTTGGCGACGCAGACACCACAAGAACCTATTATTCGCTAGGCCTCTTATCAGGTTGCCGCAGATGCAGACGTTCGGTCTCAGGGATCTCCTATTCCAGTTTTTAATATTGCCGCTGTAAAGTAAGTTCTGGAGGCAGCATGTGTTGTGCCTCCAGTTGTTCTGGCTGGTTAGGTAACTGAGGTAATTAGTGGGTCCGAGTGCTCAAAGGGGTTGCATTATTTTACCCAATTGAACCTGCCGATATTCTAAAGCAATGCATTAGATAAACCTCGTGATTCTTTTTAAAATAAAATGATGTCGGCGTATCCTTCAGACTCTTAATTATATCGAGGGGTATGGTGTTGATTATTCTGCTTTTTAGTTTCAGGGGTCTAGCCTTGAATTGGTGGGCCACTTTCTTATTAGTTAACTTGGTTCGATTTTTCTTCTAGATTCGTGGAAAAGTTCCCTTCGCGTAGCGAGCGAGATGAAACGAGTCGCCAATTTGAGTTGATTGGATGGGTAGCTTGCCGGATTTTAGAATATGAGATTAAATTCTTTAGGATGGTTAGATATGCGCTCTAGTCCGTCGACCTTCCGAGAATGTTCAAAGATTTATTGATGACCTTTCTTTTTCTTTGAGATCCCAGATGGCTCGAGAGATTGAGGTCGGGAGTTCATTTGATGTTGTTGTTGATATGCCTCAAAGGTATTAGGCATACCTTAAGTTAGAGGGGAAACAATTAGAGCGGGAGAGCAAGAGATCCCGTGGCCCTAGTAGGTAACCATAGTACCTCATTTGGAGGTAAGAGTTCTAATTGTTTTGGAAGGTCACCTTCCAGGTTATCTCAGCTTGTGTCATGTGATTCTTAGAGAGCGCCAGTAGTTCGTCAAGATCAGAATCAGTCTTTTCTTTATAGCTATCAACAATCTTTCCAGTTTCCACTTTTCAGCGAAAAGGTGGTATCATTGTCATGAATCTGGCTATTCTTTGAGGATTTTCCCTTACTCCGGCAAGTAGGCAGTCGTCCTTTCTTTCGTCATCAGGCACCTGCACAGTCGCAGGAGATTTCATTTAGATCTTAATCAATCAGAGAAATTCCACCATCCAGTAGAGGTTGAGAGCGTGGTGGCAGTTATTCTTCAGAAGGTAATTATCAGTGTAGTGGCTCAGCTTATCTGCAGAGGCATTTCTATGAACTGCTAGTCTGGCAGGATGCTGAGGCATCCGATGTAGTGGGCCTGTGTATTTCTTCTTCCCTTATCCGTGGGTAAGATTTATTTTTCCGATCGATCTGGAAATGGTTTGTCTTATGATATTTCCATAGTTTCCTTAGATGTCGTTTCTATTAAGAATCAGTTGCGGTAAAGGGGTGAGCTTCTGATATGATTTATTCCTGGCATTTGTGATGACCCTACTAGTTTATTTGGTCTAAATGTAAGAGATTTGGGAGCGAGTGTCGGTATTGTCTACTTGGCATCCTATTGTACCACTTTCTCTTATTATGTCAAGCCAGTCTATCTCTCTTTGGAATTCAGTGTTGATAGGATGGTAGGATTCTTAATCGTCACCATCAGAAAGTGTTATCATTTCTTCTGGTGCAAAGTGATTAGTAAGTAATATTCGATCTACGTATCTCCTCTTCGTTCAAAATGCTAGTAAAGTTATTTTATCCCATGAGCTTATCTGGATTATAAAAGGGTTTCTGGTAAATTGTCAGAGTTTCCTTTTTATTGGGAGGTCAAATTGACATGGATATAGTTCCATAAAACTCATTTAATATCTGTTTCTTCAATTGCGATTCTTGGGCTACTTTGACTCGTAAGTAGTCTAGCTTTGGTAGCCAAGTAAATAAGAAGATGAGCTTCCTGAAGCTCTAATTATTTCTATCCTCAGTCCATTTCCATTTCTTCTTCGTCCGGCACTATTGAGCTTGGGCGGTTAGTAGCCATTTCTTCTTCAATCCTTTAAGTAAATGCAAATAAATCATGTTCAACACTTTTTGGGGGTCAAAAATCCGTTTGGATTGTTTGAATAAGTTAGTCTATTGGACTAATTATATGTCAGATGTATGGTCCTAGAGTCACAACTAAGGAATGGGTTGACTTAGATCGAGTTTTATTATCCTCCCAAGCAGATTACAGGACGATCTAATAAAAACTTTTTGTCAACTTCAAAATTTTCATAGTTATAATTTTCATTTTAGTTACCATCGCGTTAAACTAAAATATATAGTTGTCCAACGTCCATTGGTATATAAATTTGCATATACATGCTTAAAAATACGAAAGGAATAAACTGTAATCTGAATTAGTAAAATTATCACGTTCAATTTTAAAATAGATGATCCGATTTGACAAAACAATAAAGAAATATCGACAAATTTAAGAATTAATTTGATAAACAATGAAGAAATCTCGTTAACTTTGGAGAAAAAGGTGAGGAATGACGTTTTGGAAAAAAGTAGGGGAAAATCTAAGGTAATGGGGAGAGAAGCGTGTTTTGAGTTGGAATGAGCATACAGTGTAATAGAATTGTAAGTATATAATGTAATAGGTAGGGCAATGTAAATAAATAGGGTGGCCCTAAATTTAAAGGTAAGAATTTTACTTCATAGCCACTTTGCAGCATTACCAGTGCATAGTTAAAAAGGAAAATATAGAGTACTTTTCTTGACATAAGAGATGGATAATATAGAAATAACAGTTGATTAACTCTCAAAAAGTAAAATTACGATGTTAATCTAAAAAGTAATCCTAAAACTCCTAAGATCTAGAGTACTTTTCTTAATATAACAGATGGATAATATAAAGGAATGCACGCCACTCTAATTTTATATATCTTTAGTAAAATCATGTGGTCAACTTCTCTAGAAATGCATATGAAAATCTGTAAAACCGATTCCTGCGTAATAACCTGACCGCGCTTAAGTCGAGTCTCGTTATTTTTATAGTCCGAGTGGACCCGCAAAATGTCATGTCAGCCTGTTTGTATTTTTTACTCGTGAATATAAAATAGTTGCTAGAACAAAAATTGGCAATTGCCAACCTTTTTTGGTATGATTTTTCGACTTTGAGTTGGAATTTCTTGAATTGCATAGGCGCTTCACAACGGAGTTGAGGATTTCTTTCCCTTGTAAACTTGGCATATTGCAATTGTATTGCGTTGTCACAAATTAATGTTTGTATTATTGCATTATCACAAAATTGTTTTCTCTCAATAGCTTATTGCTGATTAATTGAAGTATATTTTATGGCAGGCAGACTTGCTGAAGCTGCGGTAGCAACATGAGTCTTTGTACTTGTTGGAATTATCTGTTAAGAGTCCACCCATAAGAGGTGCTCGTAAAGCTTATCCTGGTAAATAACTAATTACCGAGTAGAGTCATATAAGAGGACAACTACTTCATATAAGCTATAAATAAAACAGTAATACACAATGAAAAGAAAATACTTTTCTATACAGCTCTTCCTCTTTCTCTCTACCAAATAACTACATGTTTAGACTGTGGATAAAGGTGTTGATCCGTCAACTACGTGACAACCACCGACGGCCAGTAATTCCAGTCACGGTTCAAGATCCTACCGCTTCCGCTTACGAGAACAACAACTAAGTTCCCGGTTTATGTTTAAACAATCTAATTAGTATAGGACTGATGATATATGCATGTATGTATTCCTACATTGGTATCAAATGTCAATAGGCTGGTTTTCTGGTCCTAAAAATATATGCAATTGTTCTATTTATCAACATCGATTTAGAACAGTGTGTAGAATTTGTTATTACAGTTTGCGCAATTGGAATGTTTAATCATTGTTTTTATATTGTTTAAAAATACGTTTATAAACAAGTATGGTAGATTTAGTAGAGAATCTGATTTATTTAAAAAATGAAAAAAAGAAAAAAACATATGAAGCAAAAGGCTTCTGATGGCAGCAAAAACAATTATTAAAGAGGAGAAGAGAAAGAAGGGTTTCATTCCACTCCCATATTTTATTTGGAAATCTATTTTCCAAATCGTATGAATCATTGTTTCGGGGATGAAATGTGATTATTCAGTTTTTTTCTTCTTTAATATATTAGATCAGGTGTAGATTCTATTTATAGATATAGTTTTTTTCAAATCAGATTTTTTTTAGAAAATAACAGAAAAAGAAAATAAGGAATCGAATTAAGTTTCTGAAATTCCACCTGAACGCCACCTAACACCGCCGGCCACCGTCAAACTCCTGTGAGGAGGGTGCTGCTTAATAAGAAGTAGGTGAAGAATCAATGGCTTTTGTATCTCAAATCTCTTCTGTAATGGCAGAAAGTATTTTTTTTTAAAAAAAAAAGAACAAAGAGAAGGGAAAATGGAGCTTCGTACTCCATGAGTGACGATGGCTATTAACTGTTAGGTCAAGAGGAGAACTAAGGAAATTTGCACGTGTTATCTTTAACCTGCATGGCCTATTTTAGTTTCTTGTTTAAGTATTAGACAAGATAAAAGAGATGGAAAAACTAAATTAGGCTAAAGGCCCACTTCAATAGAACTTATAAGACTACACGCCAACTGATAGTTTCTCTGCTTAAAGTGCCACAATATAGGTAGAATTGGGTAAATGGCCTATTTCGGGATTTTTTTTAAGAGATGGTACTCTTTTAATTTTTTTTTTTTTTTTTTTTTTTTGCTAATGGCCAAACTTGTAAAATATTGTAGGGATAATGCTGATTTTTTTTTATATCTTCAGAATACTTTGTTTTGAAAATAAATATAAATTTAGTGTTTATATTTGATAAAATTATAATTCTAATTATCCCAATTGCAGAAACAACTATATCTGTTGATTAGTTTAGCAAATTGCATGAAATGTTAATTAGTTTAACATTAGGTATACGTATGGAAATATTATACGAATTTCCTAATTTGTTAAATTGTTTAATATGTTAGAAATATTAATTAGTTTAATATTTGAAAATATTTGTTAATTAGTTTAACGAATACATCAATGTTAATTAGTTTAACATTTGACTTATTTTATTTAATATGTTAAATAAAATTTAAAATAAATTTAAGTTAATTTGTTTAACTTAGATCCAAACGGGATTATAAGATCATGAAAACAAAAGGTTGTTTTTAAACATGATTAGACATGAAGCTAAGTAGTTGACTAGGTTAATTTACAGGTAGTTAATTTTTGGACGATGACTGGGAACATAGTGAACTTTCGACTCCATTATTAATATATGTGTTTATTAACTTAATCAACTTAGTGCTTATTGTCCGAATATGTATGTTGAACATAGTACTTACGTTTAAATAATTCATTCTTTAGATCCTCACTATATTTTTTTATTTTATTAAAAGAAAATATCTACTGCTGCTAAGAACATTGTTGCTGAGCTCAACAAAGAGTTGAAACTCAATGGTGACAACTATGAGACCTAGAGCTTAAAAGTCCAATATGTGCTTGAAGAGCAAGAGGTTCTGGAGGCAATTAACATCGTCATGGATGAGCCTGAGGAAGGCACCACGGCTCAGCATAGGCGTGACCGTGCGGCTTATGACGCTTGGAAAAAGAAAGACTCCTTGGCTCGCATTACGTTGCTGAGCACCTTAGATGATGATATCTTAAGGGAATTTAAGGATCACCAAAGAGCTATGGGTCTTTGGGTTGCTTTGAAGAATAAGTTTGGTACCTATTCTATTGAAAGGCTACGATCCTTAACAATCAAGTTTGACTCATACAAGAAGCGCCCAGAACATTCAGTGAGAACTCATATGCGGCTTATGACAAACATGATTGGGGAGTTAAAAGATGCCGGTCATGTGTTGACCGATGAGCAACAAGTTCAAGCTGTCATACGGTCCTTACCTAATTCTTGGGATCGTATGAAGATGCATTTGACCCACAATCAGCTAATCAAGACTCTGGAAGATGTCCGGAGATCTCTTGAGCTTGAAGAGGATCGACTTGAGGCTACTAAGCCAACAACTGAGTTGCATATGGCAACATCCTCTAAGGCCAAAGGTGGCTCAAAGAAAAAGAATTGGGTTAAGAAAAGAGGACCAACTAAGTCTCAGCCTGCTAAAAGAGCAAGGGCAGAACAACAAGGCAATAACAAACGTCCCAAACGTGTTAATGTTGCAAAGGTGAAATGCTTTAACTGTGACAAAAAGGGTCACTATGCTAAGGATTTCTCTGAGCCTCCTAAAAAGGTATTTTACAAAACTCAAACTAGTGAACTTTGTGTTTCTAGTTCAGTGTTTTTGACTGAATCTAATCCTTTGTGGATTGTAGACTCGGGAGCAACGAACCACATAACGAGGGAACGCAATTCGTTTGTGGAGTTTCGACGAATTTCACGTGGAACAAAGTGGATTTATGTGGGCAACAACAATAAGGTTGCTGTTGAAGGAATCGGTACATGCAAGTTAGTCTTGCGTGGTGGTCGACACCTACTACTACATGATGTCCTCTATGCTCCAGGAATTCGCCGGAATATTATTTCTGTTATTTTTTTGCTTATGCTTGGCTTTAGCTTGTTTTTCCATGACAATCTGTCAAATTGACTTGAGGTTCAATTTTATTTGGTTTTGGTCATGTGACCGGAGGTTTTATTATTATGGATTTGGATTATGATTCATTTAATAATAATGCTAGTTTTTCTATGTTTGCTTCCTCACATAAATATGATAGTGATATAAACATATGGCATGCTAGACTTGGTCATATTGGCCAGCAAAGAATGCAAAGGTTAGCAAAACAAGGTTTGCTTGCTGGCATTGAACATGTGGAATTGTCCACTTGTGAAAATTGTCTAGCAGGAAAATCTGCAAGAAAACCCTTCGGTAAAGCGACTAGAGCTGAATATCCCTTGCAATTAGTCCATTCGGACATCTGTGGGCCTATGAATGTCAGGGCTAGGCATGGAGCGTACTATTTCATCACATTTATAGATGACTACACTCGTTTTGGTTCTGTCTATTTTATTTCCCACAAATCAGAAGCAATAAGTTGTTTCCAACGCTATATGAGCTTAGTGGAAAATCAATTAGACAAGAAGATAAAAGTTCTTCGAACTGACCGAGGTCGAGAGAACTTGTCAACTCGATTTAACGAGTTATGTGATGGAAAGGGAATTGTTCATCAGTTGACTATCCCAAATACTCCACAACAAAATAGTGTTGCGGAGAGAAGAAACAGGACGCTTCTAGAAATGGTTAGGTCAATGATGGCACAAGCTAACCTCCCAATTAGTAATTGGGGTGATGCATTGCTTAAGGCTACCTATGTACTTAACCGAGTGCCCAAAATCAGTTGCAACCACTCCATATGAGTTGTGGACTGGAAGAGCACACAACCTAAGTGTATTAAGACCTTGGGGTTGCGCTGCCTATACACATGATTCTTCTCACAAACATGGCAAATTAGGTTCGAGAGGAAAGAAAAGTATCTTTATAAGATACTCAGAAACCTCTAAGGGTTATGTGTTTATAGGTCAGCAAGACAGTGGGAGCGTAACTGAGTTTGAATCACGAGATGTCACATTCTTAGAGGATGAGTTTCCTAAAAAGGGAGAGGTAGGTCAAGAACTAACCTTGTTTGAGATAGAGGATCAAGATGAGCAAAGATCACTTCATTCGAGTGGGAGAAATTTAACTGATGATGAATTAGTTTCACATCAACAACCTCCTTCATTATCGAATGCGAATGTAAGTAATCATTTGACATCAAACAATGACCAAATGGATCTTGTTCCAAGTGGGAGTGTGATGGTCACTGATCTTGTTCCAAGTGGGAGAAGGATAGATGTTCTTGATCCAAGTAGGAGCAACATTGATCCAAATGGGAACAATGAAGAAGAATCACAAAAAGGACGTGGTTTACGTCAAAAGATTCCCCGTCGATGATTTGATGTCGAAGGTGTTGAACTTTTTATGTTGTTCTTACAAGTAGAAAACTGACACGACCCAGAATCTGGCTAGGCCGTGCGGGCACCCGACATCCTCCCCTAGACCCGTCGGGCGAACCCTTACCAATTAAATTAGGCAAATAAATATAATAATTCATAAATAAGGACAAGACTTAAAACAAGAACACAGACATACTGATACCTCTAGCTGTACAAAAGAAATTACAGCTGACTACCCAACATACTAGGTTTAGGTTTATCCAGACTAGACATCTAAGAGTACAAAAGAAGACAGATACCTCCTGAAGGGAGCAGAATGCAACTGAAATAATAAACAATAAACTGGTGGCCATCCGGAATAAATCTGGCTCACCCTGACAGCTGAAGTCGTCTTCGCTCCTGAACAACGCGGCGAGCTCAATCCTGGAGCGAACCTGCCGAAACGAAATAGATAGACAATAAACAAACAACAAACAAGGGTGAGTCAAAAGGACTCAATAAGTGGGGCAGACTAGCCACCTCAAAGAATAGGATAGCTAGCCAGGGAGAAGAAACAGATAAACCAAATTCCTTTTATTGAAATTATAAAAAGGCAGAGCCAGATAACAACCGGAAACACGTAAGAAACTTCTAAACTTAACCAAGGGTGCGTGGCAGAAACATATCAACAAATAAGCGATGCACATATAAGCAGAACAGTAGTCATGTACCGCAAGTCTACACAATGGTATGAATTGAGATGAAATGAAATGAAATATGATGCAAAGGGTCACTTGTGCCCGTCGTCCCATCTCGAAGCGGAATACTCCTGCATTCGAGGGGAATCCAATCTGATAACCAACTGGAGCGGAATACTCCTGCTCCTGGGGCGGAATACTCCTGCACCCGATATAATATAAACCAGAGGCGGAATACTCCTGCACTCTCTTGGGGCGGAATACTCCTTAACCCGATATAATACAATGGAGCGGAATACTCCTGCCCTCAATATGATACAATGGAGCGGAATACTCCTGCACCCGATATAATACAATGGAGCGGAATACTCCTGCTCCTGGGGCGGAATACTCCTGCCCTCAATATGATACAATGGAGCGGAATACTCCTGCTCCTGGGGCGGAATACTCCTGCCCTCAATATGATACAATGGAGCGGAATACTCCTGCTCCTAGGGCGGAATACTCCTGCCCTCAATATGATATGCAATGTAATGCATATGAATGACAAATATTGCATATGAATGCAATGTGATGCAATAATAACCCTTCACCGGCGCGGGACTCTCATCGACAACCGGGAAGTAGATGACAACTCACAGCCAGGGTACAATGCCCAGATCCTCATTGCAATACCAACAATAGGACATAACATATAATATATAATGTAAATCCAAAGCTAAGGCGTAATGAGTACGCCTATCGGCAGCTACACACGTAAGGAACACGTGGTAGAAAATCCACGAGGCCAGGTGCCTCCAAAGAAATGGATATAAACACTTACCTTGTTACAAAGTTAGTACAGCCACTCAATAACCGCTTTGTCCTTTGGATTCATTGCCAAACGATCCCACTGTGTTCAATAAGCAGAAAAATATATCACATTAGGCTAAAGGCTTCATTCCTCACATCTTAGGGCAATCCAGGTAGGAACCTGATACCCTATTTGCATACGCAATACGCAGGCCAGGCCTATATACAGGGTTTAGGGTCACATGACCAAACCCTAAATAAATTACATTTATATGTTGCCCATAACTCCCTGAGTACAAATATATAATCAATTTCATTATCGGGGTCCATTTGACCCTTTAAACTATTAATTGAACTTATTAAAACGATGTCTAATATTCCAAGTTTTACCGTCAAAATATATTTAAACACACGTAATAAACTCAAATAATATATTAGAATCATTACTTGAATGTTTCAGGGTGAAAATTCTACTTTTTTTCCGGCTCTTTTCTCATTTTTTGGCATTTTTTCGCGTTATGTCTTGTATTGTTTTTTTTCTGCGTTTTGGTTTTCCTGTTACTGTACGTGCTTTTGAGCTCCATTTAAATGGAGGTGCAGCCAAGGGATAATTATCCCAAGGCCCACCGTCATAATTATTTCATTATCTTTTTTTTTTTTTTATAATTTCTTTTCTTTTCGAAAATTAAAACAATACCCTATGATACTCGAAATAATTCCAACTTTTGCATACAAGTTATACAAAATATATGTAACATACTCGTGAAGACGGATCTCAAATTGGACTCCCGAAACTCAAGATACGAATTTAAATAAAAAGAAGTCAAATTATTTAACTTTCGGCATTTTAGCGGAAACTAGCCGAACAACATCGAAATTCACTTTCGAAAGTTCACAAAAATCACAAATAATCATACGAACCTAACGGCGCTTTCGGATTTCGAATCGGAGCTCATTCGGCAAAAATCGAGCTCGAAAATCTCCTTTTAATATTAATCGCCAATAAAAACTGAAACCTTCTTCCGATGCCTACCAAACGAGGTCTGATTTAGCTCAAATTTTAAAGACAGGTTCTAATGGACATTACGAATATTTTAAAATTATCGGCACGCCAATCGGAGTCCTAACTTCCGAAACGACTGACCGAGGTCGTTTCATTCTCCTCCACTTAAACTCTGGTTCGTCCTCGAACGAGCCTAAATCTAAAGCAAGATTCACGCAGATAATAAGAGAACTTACACGAATTTCATAAGCTACTCCACGGGCCTTATCTCCTGATTACAGAATCAGAATCATAACACGCATATCGTACTTTTGGAATAAAATATAATTGGATAGTATAATGATACCATTGCATAACTTATTCTGACTAAGCGGATCCATCCTTGATTGCGAGAAGAGAGTTCTACATTTTTTAAACGAAGATACACAGAACTTTGAATGGGTTAACATGATTAAGTCGATAATCACCTCTTCGATATACCTTTCGATATAAAACAAGTCGATGGAACTAAGAATTAGCTCACTCTTGATACAATAGGGGAAGATTTTGAAGTACCTTGTCAGTACACACTCTAGAAGATTTGATGCAAGCTATATTATTTTTACGAACGCACTATGCAACATCTCAGTTGATCATAGTGTTGTTCTGCAAGCTCCTCGTGGGAATGTAGTTACTCATATTCTAATGTATGCCAAAGGCTTATCTGAACAGGGTCTATCGTATAAGGATAAGGATCATGCAACTACTACTGGATAGTATGATGCAGACCAGAAATGATCCTCAGACCGAACATCTACTTCAGGGTATTGTCTTTGGATTGGAAATATTATAACTTGAAAAAGTGCAAATAAAAGAGACATGTAGTTGGATCTTCATCTGAGGCAGAATACCAGCAATAAAGTTGATTACATGTGCATTTATAACGCTAAAGTAACTTCTGAAGGAGTTGAGGTGTGAAGGAGATATGCCAATGATGGATGGACGACAATCTGCACTAGACCTTTAACTCTAAATTTTTTTTCATGAAGTAAAACAACGTCAATATGAGGATCCAGTTCTGGTTGAATACAGACAGATAGTCAGAAGAAAACCGGAGTCACCATACAGGGTTATTACTGACAGTGTTCTCATGTATAAAGATAGACTTTGAATTTCTGATGTTGCAGATTTACGTGGATGGATTATGATGGAGACACATTATTCCAAATACAGTATTTATCCAGGTTCGACTAAGATGTACCATGATCTTACGCAGATTTATTGGTGGGACGAAATGAACTATGACATAGGAGAATTTGTGGCTTAGTGTTCTAATTGCCAGCCAGTTAAAGTCGTGTCATCTTTCCAGAATTTATGCTTTCAGCAGATAGGTGCGTATATATGATCAGGTTGCCAGCTTATCTTTGTCATTAATAGATTATTAGTGGGTTTAGCAATGATCGACACTCATTGCAGATTTCTACCGTGGCCTTACTTTGGGTCGTGAGAAAAGTGGTATCAACACCTCAGAGATTTAATATTACCATTCAGTATTTGGAGGAAGACTCCTCCACTTAAAGCACAAACTCATGCAACCATTTGAATAGGAATAACCATCCTCACACAGTCTGCTGGACTAAAGAAGATTTAGCTAAAAGCTGAATCTAGGCAGACCTAAGCTATCAACTACACTTTTGAGTTGCCAAACAGCTGCAACTCTCAAGTTCACAACTCCATACCTTTGCCGTAAACACCACCGCCTGATGGATGGCACTTCCATATAAAAATTTCGGCAGAGTTTCCCCTGAAAATGGATGATCCGCAAAAACAGAACCAGCACTATACTATACATGGGAATGGATACCCGGATAAACTGATAACATAAACATGTTAAACGGATAACAAGATGAGAAAACTGGACCAAAACAATAATATGCTTCCAAAATAATAATATGCTTACCCGGCCACAATAACATGTACTCTGGCTCAACACAGGGAACGTCACAAGCGACTACCAATCGCCCAAGCTCACTAGTGCCGGATGAAGAAGAAATGGAAATAGATCGAGGATAGATATAATTAGAGCTTCAGGAAGTTCATCTTCTTATTTGCTTGACTACCAAAGCTAGACTACTTTCGCGTCAAGCGAGCCAAAAAATCGCAATTGAAGAGATAGACATTAAATAAGCTTTATGGAAAAACATCCATACCAATTTTAACCTTCCAATAAGAACGAAATTTTGACAATTTACCAGAAACCCTGTTATAATCGAGACAAGCTCATAGAATAACATGACTCTGCTAGCGCCTTGAACCATGAAGAGATACGTAGATCGGGTATTGCTTACCAATCACTTTACACCAGAAGAAATAATGATGCATTCTGATGGTGATGGATAAGAATCCCATCATCCTACTAACACCGAATTTCAAAAAGAGAGGTAGATTGACTTGACATTATAACAGAATGAGGCATAACAAAATGCAAAGCAAACAATACCGATACTCACTCACAAATCTCTCGCATTTAAACCAGATAAACTGGTAGGGTCTCATAAATGCCAGGAATAAATCGTATCATAAACTCACCCCTCTACCGCAACCGATTCTTAATAGAAACAATATCCAAGGAAGCCATGGAAACATGATAAAATAAACGAAGTTCAGACCGATCGGAAGAATCAAATCTTACTCACATATAATGAAAGAAGAATTACATGGGTGTACTTCATCGGATGCCTCAGCATTCTGCCAGACTAGCAGTTCATAGAACTGCCTCTGCGGCTGAACTAAGCCGCTACACTGATAATTACCTTCTGAAGAACCACTGCCACCATGCTCTCAACCTCTACTGGATCGTGGCGTTTCTCTGGCTGATTAAGATTTAAATAAAATTCCCTACGACTGTACAGGTGCCTGATGACAAGAGAAAAGATGACTGCCTACTTACCGGAGTAAGGAAAAACTCCTCAAAGGATAACCAGACTCACGATAATGATAACACCTTTTTTTCTGAGAATGGAAGCTGGGCAGATTGTTGAAAGCTATAAAGAAAAGACTAAATCTGATCTTGATGAGCTACTAGCGCACTTTAAGAATCAAGTGACACAAGCTGAGATAGCCTGGAAGGTGACCTCCCAAAATAATCATAACTTTTACCTCCATATGAGGTACTATGGTTACCCACTATGGCCACGGGATCTCTTGCTCTCCCGCTCTAACTCATGGTATGCCTCGAACCTTCGGGCAATATTAACAACAACATCAAATAAAATACGGACCTCAATTTCTCGAGCCATCTGGGATTTCAAGGAAAAATAAAGGTCATCAATAAATCTTTGAATCTCTCGAAAGGCTCATGGACTAGTTCTAATGCATATTCAGTCATTCTATAGAATTCAATCTCATATTCTGAAACACCAACAGGCTAACCGACGGGCTACCCTGTCCAACCCACTCGAACTGGCAACATTTTTTCATCTTGTTCGCTACTCGAAAGGAACTTTTCCACGAATCTAGAAGAAAAATCGAACAAAGTTGGCTAATAAAGAGCAGTCCACCAATTCAACACTGGACCTCTAAAACTGGAAAACAGAATGATCGACACCATACCACTCGATATAACAAGAGCCCGAAGGATATGCTGACATCATTTTATTTTTTTTTTAAAAAAAAACTTACACAGGGATTATTTGATACATGGCCTGGGAATATCGAGATGTTCAACCGCGTAAAATAATATACCCTCTTTGGGCACTCGGACCGAACTGTTACCTCGGCTAGCAAACCAGCCAGAACAATTGGTGGCGCAACACATGCTGCATTTGGAACATATTTTACTATGGCAATATTAAGAACTAGAATAGGAGCTCCCTGAGACCGAACATATGCATCTGCGGCAACCTGATAAGCTGCCTAGCGAATAATAGGTTCTTGCGGTATTTGCGTCACCAAGATTCTCGTAAACGCATCATAGAGAGCCAAGGGAACTATAAGGCCCTGCTCCCTTGCCCATCGCAAACTCGTACCGCTGGGACTTCCGTAACTAGATCGTCAACACGATCAAAACTCTCGGGCTTCGTCAGTGCTAGCCCCAGGCTAGACTGCTTCGTCCTGAACTCATACCATTTGCTGATTTGTTGCACGAGGGTTCACAATTACCACGAAGGAATTAACCAATTTAATGAAAATACTTTTGAATTCTAGACCGACGCACGATCAGAAATGAAGGAAGTGAGACTTCCTAAATGCCATCATAGCCTCTCGTAGATAAGTACGGACGTCTACGTACCCATCAGCGAGACTCTACTAGACACTGTCTTAGTCTGGATAGACTCTAAACAGGGCTCTGATACCAACTGACACGACCCAGAATCCGGCTAGGCCGTGCGGGCACCCGACATCCTCCCCTAGACCCGTCGGGCGAACCCTTACCAATTAAATTAGGCAAATAAATATAATAATTCATAAATAAGGACAAGACTTAAAATAAGAACACAGACATACTGATACCTCTAGCTGTACAAAAGAAATTACAGCTGACTACCCAACATACTAGGTTTAGGGTTATCCAGACTAGACATCTAAGAGTACAAAAGAAGACAGATACCTCCTGAAGGGAGCAGAATGCAACTGAAATAATAAACAATAAACTGGTGGCCATCCGGAATAAATCTGGCTCACCCTGACAGCTGAAGTCGTCTTCGCTCCTGAACAACGCGGCGAGCTCAATCCTGGAGCGAACCTGCCGAAACGAAATAGATAGACAAGAAACAAACAACAAACAAGGGTGAGTCAAAAGGACTCAATAAGTGGGGCAGACTAGCCACCTCAAAGAATAGGATAGCTAGCCAGGGAGAAGAAACAGATAAACCAAATTCCTTTTATTTAAATTATAAAAAGGCAGAGCCAGATAACAACCGGAAACACGTAAGAAACTTCTAAACTCAACCAAGGGTGCGTGGCAGAAACATATCAACAAATAAGTGATGCACATATAAGCAGAACAGTAGTCATGTACCGCAAGTCTACACAATGGTATGAATTGAGATGAAATGAAATGAAGTGAGATGAAATGAAATGAAATGAAATATGATGCAAAGGGTCACATATGCCCGTCATCCCATCTAGAAGCGGAATACTCCTGCATTCGAGGGGAATCCAATCTGATAACCAACTGGAGCGGAATACTCCTGCTCCTGGGGCGGAATACTCCTGCACCCGATATAATATAAACCAGAGGCGGAATACTCCTGCACTCTCTTGGGGCGGAATACTCGTGCACCCGATATAATACAATGGAGCGGAATACTCCTGCTCCTGGGGCGGAATACTCCTGCCCTCAATATGATACAATGGAGCGGAATACTCCTGCTCCTGGGGCGGAATACTCCTGCCCTCAATATGATACAATGGAGCTGAATACTCGTGCACCCGATATAATACAATGGAGCGGAATACTCCTGCTCCTGGGGCGGAATACTCCTGCCCTCAATATGATACAATGGAGCGGAATACTCCTGCTCCTGGGGCGGAATACTCCTGCCCTCAATATGATACAATGGAGCTGAATACTCCTGCACCCGATATAATACAATGGAGCGGAATACTCCTGCTCCTGGGGCGGAATACTCCTGCCCTCAATATGATACAATGGAGCGGAATACTCCTGCTCCTGGGGCGGAATACTCCTGCCCTCAATATGATACAATGGAGCGGAATACTCCTGCCCTCAATATGATACAATGGAGCGGAATACTCCTGCACCCGATATAATACAATGGAGCGGAATACTCCTGCTCCTGGGGCGGAATACTCCTGCCCTCAATATGATACAATGGAGCGGAATACTCCTGCTCCTGGGGCGGAATACTCCTGCCCTCAATATGATACAATGGAGCGGAATACTCCTGCTCCTGGGGCGGAATACTCCTGCCCTCAATATGATATGCAATGTAATGCATATGAATGACAAATATTGCATATGTATGCAATGTGATGCAATAATAACCCTTCACCGGCGCGGGACTCTCATCGACAACCGGGAAGTAGATGACAACTCACAGCCAGGGTACAATGCTCAGATCCTCATTGCAATACCAACAATAGGACATAACATATAATATATAATGTAAATCCAAAGCTAAGGCGTAATGAGTACGCCTATCGGCAGCTACACACGTAAGGAACACGTGGTAGAAAATCCACGAGGCCAGATGCCTCCAAAGAAATGGATATAAACACTTACCTTGTTACAAAGTTAGTACAGCCACTCAATAACCGCTTTGTCCTTTGGATTCATTGCCAAACGATCCCACTGTGTTCAATAAGCAGAAAAATATATCACATTAGGCTAAAGGCTTCATTCCTCACATCTTAGGGCAATCCAGGTAGGAACCTGATACCCTATTTGCATACGCAATACGCAGGCCAGGCCTATATACAGGGTTTAGGGTCACATGACCAAACCCTAAATAAATTACATTTATATGTTGCCCATAACTCCCTGAGTACAAATATATAATCAATTTCATTATCGGGGTCCATTCGACCCTTTAAACTATTAATTGAACTTATTAAAACGATGTCTAATATTTCAAGTTTTACCGTCAAAATATATTTAAACACACGTAATAAACTCAAATAATATATTAGAATCATTACTTGAATGTTTCAGGGTGAAAATTCTACTTTTTTTCCAGCTCTTTTCTCATTTTCTGGCATTTTTTCGTGTTATGTCTTGTATTGTTTTTCTTTTCTGCGTTTTGGTTTTCCTGTTACTGTACGTGCTTTTGATCTCCATTTAAATGGAGGTGCAGCCGAGGGATAATTATCCCAAGGCCCACCGTCATAATTATTTCATTATCTTTTTTCTTTTTTTTTTTGTAATTTCTTTTTTTTTCAAAAATTAAAACAATACCCTATGATACTCGAAACAATTCCAACTTTTGCATACAAGTTATACAAAATATATGTAGCATACTCGCGAAGAAGGATCTCAAATTGGACTCCCGAAACTCAAGATACGAATTTAAATAAAAAGAAGTCAAATTATTTAACTTTCGGCATTTTAGCGGAAACTAGCCGAACAACATCGAAATTCACTTTCGAAAGTTCACAAAAATCACAAATAATCATAAGAACCTAACGGCGCTTTCGGATTTCGAATCGGAGCTCATTCGGCAAAAATCGAGCTCGAAAATCTCCTTTTAATATTAATCGCCAATAAAAACTGAAACCTTCTTCCGATGCCTACCAAACGAGGTCTGATTTAGCTCAAATTTTAAAGACAGGTTCTAATGGACATTACGAATATTTTAAAATTATCGGCACGCCAATCGGAGTCCTAACTTCCGAAACGACTGACCGAGGTCGTTTCAAAAACGAGCCTAAAAATGCAAAAGAGGCTCTCTCATGCCCTTCAAAGGAAAAATGGATAAAAGCAATGGAAGATGAAATGGAGTCAATGAGAGTTAACAAAGTCTGGGAACTAGTTGATCTCTCAAAAGAACGCAGAGCTATTGGGAGCAAATAGGTTCTCAGGATTAAGCTCAAGGCTGATGGCACAGTTGAGAGATATAAGGCTCGACTGGTGGCGAAAGGTTATACACAATAGGAAGGAATAGACTACAAAGAGACTTTCTCACCTGTTGTGTGATTTAACTCAATTCGCTTGATTCTAGCTATAGTAGCAAGTTTAGATCTTAAATTACATCAGATGGATGTAAAGACTGCCTTTCTCAATGGAGAATTAGATGAAGAAATTTATATGGAACAACCTGAATGTTTCATTGAAAAAGGTCACGAACAAAAGGTTTGTAGACTTTTGAAGTCTATTTATGGCCTCAAACAATGTTCAAGGCAGTGGTATATACACTTTCAAAATGTGATCATATCCAATGATTTTACTATGGTAGATGAAGACCATTGTGTTTATACCAAGAGATCAAGAAATAAGCTTGTAATTCTGACATTGTATGTCGATGATATACTTATAGCTGGAAATGATAAGGAGTTATTAAACGAGGTAAAGGCCTGGTTGTCGTCTCAATTTGAGATGAAAGATATGGGTGAAGCTGTATATATTCTTGGAATCAAGATTTCAAGAGATCGTCCTAAGAAACTATTGTATCTCTCTCTGGAGAATTACATTAAGAAAATTCTTGAACGGTTTAATATGCAGAATAGCAACCCAATTGACACTCCTATCAGCAAAGGCCATAACTTGGGAAATCATTTGTGTCCTCAGACTCCTGAAGAGACAGAAAAGATGAAACGAGTGCCTTATAGAAGCGCAGTTGGATGTCTAATGTATGCTATGGTGTGTACTAGACATGATATTTGTCAAGCAGTTGGCTTGGTAAGTAGATATCAATCCGATTCAGGTCCAGCACATTGGCAAGCAGTAAAGAGGATCATGAGATATCTGAGAAGAACATCTGACTACGCGCTTTGCTATCAAGGCAGCAAAGATTTGCGATTAGTTGGATACACTAATGCTGATCATGGAGGAGATTTAGACGAGAGGAAGTCTACCTCAGGATATGTCTTCTTACTTAGTAATGGTGCCATATCATGGAAGAGTAAGAAGCAATCATGTGTAGCACTATCCACGATGGAAGCAGAATATGTGGCTCTGTCAAAAGCAACAAAAGAAGCTATTTGGTTGAATAGGCTCTTCAAAAGCTTGTTGGGTAAGACTGATGATGAACCAGTGTTGGTCTACTATGATAGTAAGGCTGCAGTTGATGCAACCAAGAATCCTAAGCATCATTGTGATACTAAGCACATAGATATCAAGTATAACTATGCAAGAGACATGTATAAACGTAAGAGGTTGAACATGGTGAAAATATCTACAGAAGATATGGTAGCAGACCCATTGACCAAGCCTTTAGCTAGAGATGCATTTGAGTGATTTTGTATTATTTTTTGTTTTTCCAGTTGTTCACAAAACTATGTTCTTTGATAATCAATAAAGTTGATTTACTAACATACATATTCATGATTTATTGAGTATTTAGTACATTCTTTAATTATATTTTAGTATGTCGGGTAGACAAGAGGTTGGCCTTCTCGCACAGGCAACCGCCTCCTTATCTTAGTGATAAGTGGAGATGAGACTTGATTTTAAGAAAAATTATCAAATGGATAATTTGAGAGCGATATGCTTAAAATCAATACAGTCGTTTAAATAATAACATAAGGTTATTAAGGTGAAAGGATGTTCACCTAGTCTACTTAGTGAGCTAGATGTGAGTTCAAGAAACTCGAATTTAGATACATATGGTGTCTGAATTTCATCTATACAATATTATTTATAAAGACATATGCTCCTTAAGGAAAGGAAAAAAATGTTGTAGCACGTGTTTCATACCATGTGTGCTAATGTCGACCTTGGCTTAACATAAGTTTGATCTCAACTTACTGTTGCGTGAGACCCAGAGCCTTTATGCTGGCTCAAATTATGTACCCACAGTGACTCCGATCAGATACTTGAGACTTAGTCTAATGTTAGCTATCTTAGTGTGTTTCCAAAAGACCATGAAAATGGATGCGTTCTGGCGGGACATATCTAGAAAAGCAGTTGAGCTAATGTTAAGAGAATCGTGAGAAGAGGAAAATCATTAAAGGAATCTCATTAATTTTGTATTCACAGGTGCACCAGTTATAACTTATGAGTTATAATTGTGAATACATAAAAATGATATTTTAGATTTTGAGAGGATATCAAAATGTGATTCATATGATCTAGGGTATTGCATACTTTATAATCTATTTGCAGGTTTGCACTCGACGAGAGGCTATATACTCCTAACAGATGTATAGCACGTAGCTCTCACAGTATGCTGGTCCCACGGTCTATTTCACTGTATGAATATTTGTAGAGATGAGGTGAGAATATGTTTCTCGTATTATAAGAGCACTCCCATTATGTGTGAGTGGGAGATGTTGGAATTATCTGTAAAGAGTCCACCCATAAGGGGTGCTCTTAAAGCTTATCCTGGTAAATAAATAATTACCTAGTAGAGTCCTATAAGAGGACAACTACTTCATATAAGCTATAAATAAAACAGTAATATACAATGAAAAGAAAATACTTTTCTATACAGCTCTTCCTCTTTCTCTCTACCAAAAAATTAGGTGTTTAGACTGTGGATAAAGGTGTTGATCCGTCAAGTACATGACAACCACCGACGGCCAGTAATTCCAGCCACGGTTCTAGATCCTACCACTTCCGCTTATGAGAACAACAAGTAAGTTCCCAGTTTATGTTTAAACAATCTATTTAGTATAGGATTGATGATATATGCATGTATGTATTCCTACAGTACTACTCACAGTCATGACATTAACAGGTAACAACACATACAAAGCATAATATGTAATTTTTGAATTTTTTCTTTCTTCAAAGCAATATACAGGTCGACACACATGTGATTGTAAATTGCGATTGGGAGAAATATTTACTTCACAAAATATTTAATTACTGCACTGTGAAATTCAACAAAATTACATAATGATCTAATAAAAACTTTTTTTCAACTTCAAAATTTCCATAGTTATGATTTTTATTTTAGTTACCATCGTGTTAAACTAAAATGTATAGTTGTTCAACGTCTATTGGTATATAAATTTGCATATACATGCTTAAAAATACGAAGGGAATAAACTATAATCTGAATTAGTAAAATTATCACATTCAATTTTAAAAATTGATGATCCGATTTGACAAAACAATGAAGAAATATCGACTAATTTAAGAATTTATTTGATAAACTATGAAGAAATCTCTTTAACTTAGGAGTAAATGGTGAGGAATGATGTTTTGGGAAAAAAGTAGGGGAAAAACAAAGGTAATGGGGAGAGAAGCATTTTTTGAGTTGGAATGACCATAGTGTATAATAGGATTGTGGGTATAGAATGTAATAGGTAGGACAATATAAATAAATAGGGTTCAATAAGCAATTATGTAAATGGCCATAAATTTCAAGATAAGAATTTGACTTCATAGCCACTTTGCAGCATTACCAGTCCATAGTGAAAAAGGAAAATATAGAGTACTTTTCTTGACATAAGAGATGGGTAATATAGGAATAACAGTTGATTAACTCTCAAAAAATAAAATTATGATGTTAATATTCAAAGTAATCCTAGAACACCTAAGATCTAGAGTACTTTTCTTAATATAACAGATAGATAATATAAAGGAAAACATGACACTCTAATTTTATATATCTTTAGTAAAATCATGTGGTCATCTTCTCTAGAAATGCATATGAAAAATCTGTAAAACCGATTATTATGAAATAACCTGACCGCGCTTAAGTCGAGTCTTGTTATTTTTACCTTCCAAGTGGACCCGCCAAATGTCATGTCAGCCTATTTGTATTTTTTTCGTGTATCGTGTCGAGTTTTTATTTTTTGAGTCGCAATCTAATTGATCAAAATTCAACATCCACACAATGAGTTGAGCTTAAACAGCAAAAATAAGAACTAAAATGCGACTTGAATTTTTGTTTACAAATTGAGACTTGGCGTAAAATTCGAGCAGGACTACAGAACTAGATTATGGAAATGGACCTTAGTTATTTCCAGAAGTGTCACTAAAAAATTGAAGATGGAAGCGCCATAAAATAGACGGACACGACGCAATTTGCTCATTTTCTTGCTTCTTTTTTGAATTTTGATTTTCTTTTTCTTTCTGTTTTTTTAAATATTGAGATATTGTCACGAGGTTCTAGCAATTTTTTTTAACGGGACGAAATTTTGAAAACGAGCCCTTTAATATTTATCTAAAAAGGTGACTCAAAAAATTTTGTCATTCTGACGGTACAAAAACATACAGACACTTACAAACGACACGACATGACATACACGGAACAAACCATTAACAAAAACTTAGACACGTGAATGACTCTAAAAAATTTAGTCATTATAATAGCGTAATATGACGATAAATTATTTTCAAACACATGGTGAAACCCACACGCAAACTCGGATACAAAAAGATTCTGAAATTTTTTTCATTATAACGGCGTAAATTGACGACCAAAAATAGATTTTTTGATATATGAAAGCATTTTCAAAATCGGTTATTTATGAAAAAACCTATTAAATATTAAAATTGCATAAATAAATTGATTTGAACTATCTCTTGCGATATTAGCCTGACTGAATCAATGTTTCCAAAACTTAAGGCCGAAAGTCCGATTAGGCATTGGGTTTCGGCCCTTTCTGCACAATTTCGCAAGCCCATACCTTAGTCACCACTGCCCTTTAGACAGTTTGCATGAGTAAATCAAATTGTTCAATTGATTGTATTTATAGCCACTTGAGTTAGTAAAATAATTTCTTAAGTGTGAGTAATACGTGTTCGCAACCTTTTAACATCCCAAAAGTAAAAGCTCGGGCAGGAACCACTTTTTGTGGGACTTGGGGAAGTGCCTAACACCTTCTTTCCAGAGTCACTTGGACTTCTTACCCTTGAATCTCTGGAAATGTACCTTTATTGAACAAGACCGGACCTTAGATATTTAGGTGACACCTTAGAAAACTTATAATAGGTGGCGACTCCAATTTCAAACTTAAAGGAGTTATGCAGTCACACCCGAGCCTTGATTCGCTCCGAGTTAGGTAAAAATATGGGTATGACAAGCACATACGCACATTGTATCATACAGTATACAGAATGTAGCATTATACCATAGTGGTATACTACATTGTTGGTAACATCTTTGTGAGTTAACACATTTGAAACCACAACATCAGTCGCATGACATCAATTTCTCGGCAAACTAGTCACGCTTGTATATAAAATAGTTGCTAGAGAAAAAATTGGCAATCGCCAACCTTTTTTACCATGATTTATCGACTTTGAGTTGGAATTTCTTGAATTGCATAGGCGCTTCACAACGGTGTTGAGGATTTTTTTCCCTTGTAAACTTTGCATATTGCAATTGTATCATGAAATGGATTCTGAATTGTTGCATTGCCACAAATTAGTGTTTGTATTATTGCATTTTGACCCAAAAAAATTCTCTCAATAGCTTATGGCTGACTAATTGAAGTATATTTTATGGCAGGTATACTTGCTGAAGCTGCAGTAGCAACATGAGTATTTGTACTACTCACAGTCATGACATTAGCAGATAACAACACACACAAAGCATAATCTGTAATTTTTGAATTTTTCTTTCTTCAAACCAATGTACAAGTCGACGCACATGTGATTATAAATTGCGATTAGGAGAAATCCTTACTTCACAAAATATTTGATATCAATGAAAAATTTAGTAATGGATAGTTGAGGTATTTTAGTTATTGCAATGTGAAATTCAACAAAATTATAGGACGATCTAATAAAAACTTTTTGTCAACTTCAAAATTTTCATAGTTATGATTTTCATTTTAGTTTCCATCATGTTAAACTAAAATGTATAGTTGTTCAATGTCCATTGGTATATAAATTTACATATACATGTTGAAGAATAGAAAAGGATTAAACTGTAATCTGAATTAGTAAAATTATCATGTTCAATTTTAAAAAATTGATGATCCGATTTGATAAAACAATGAAGAAATATCGACAAATTTAAGAATTGATTTGATAAACAATGAAGAAATCTCGTTAACTTAGGAGAAAAATGTGAGGAATGACGTTTTGGGAAAAAAGTAGGGGAAAATCGAAGGTAATGGGGAAAGAAGCGTGTTTTGAGTTGGAATGAGCATACAGTATAATAGAATTGTGGGTATAGAATGTAATAGGAGGGAAATGTAAATAAATAGGGTTCAATGAGCAATTATGTAAATGGCCCTAAATTTAAAGGTAAGAATTTGACTTCATAGCCACTTTGCAGCATTACCAGTCCATAGTGAAAAATGAAAATATAGAGTACTTTTCTTGACATAAGTGACGGATAATATAGAAATAACAGTTAATTAACTCTCAAAACATAAAATTACGATGTTAATCTTCAAAGTAATCCTAGAACACATAAGATCTAGAGTACTTTTCTAGATATAACAGATGGATAATATAAAGGAATCACAACACTCTAATTTTATATTTCTTTAGTGAAATCATGTGGTCAACTTCTCTAGAAATGAAGATGAAAATCTGTAACACCGATTTTTGTGTAATAACCTGACCGCACTTAAGTCGAGTCTCGTTATTTTTACAGTCCAAGTGGACCTGACAAATGTCGTGTCAGCCTATTTGTACTTTTTTACTTTTGAATCGTGTCGAGTTTTTATTTTTTGAGTTACAATCTAATTAATCAAAATTCAACACCCACATAATGAGTTGAGCTTAAACTGCAAAAATAATAACTAAAATGCGACTTGAATTTTTGTTTACAAATTGAGAATTGGCATAAAATTCGAGCAGAACGACAGAACTAGATTATGGAAATGGACGTAGTTATTTCCGGAAGTGTCACTCAAAAATTGAACATGGAAGCGCCATAAAAAAGACACACGACGCAATTTGCTCATTTTATCGCTTCTTTTTTGATTTTTTATTTCTTTTTCTTTATGTTTTTTTTTAAATATTGAGATACTGTCACGAGGTTCGAGCAATTTTTTTTTAATGGGACAAAATTTTGAAAACGAGCCCTTTAATATTTACCTGAAAAGGTGACTTAAGAAATTTTGTCATTGTGACGGTACAAGAATATACAGACATTTACAAACGACACGACATGACATACATGGAACAAACCATTAACTAAAACTTAGACATGTGAATGACTCTAAAAATTTAGTCATTATAATAGAGTAATTTGACGATAAATTATTTTCAAACGCAGGGTTAATCCCACACACCAACTCGGAGACAAAAAGATTCTGAAATTTTTTTTCATTATAACGGCGTAATTGACGACCAAAAAAAGATTTTTTGAGATATGAAAGCATTTTCAAAATCGGTTATTTCTACAAAAGCCTATAATATACTGAAATTGCGCAAATAAATTGATTTGAACTATCTCTTGCTATATTAGCCAGACTGAATCAATGTTTCCAAAACATTAGGCCGAAAGTCCGATTAGGCATTCTGTTTAGGCCATTTTTATAATATTTCGCAAGCCCATACCTTAGTCACCAGTGCCCTTTACGCTGTTTGCATGAGTGAATAAAATTGTTTAATTGATTGCATTTATAGCCACTTTTGTTTGTAAAATAATTCGCGAGTGTGAGTCATACTTGTTTTCAACCATTTAACATCCCAAAAGTAAAAGTTCGAGCATGAACCACTTTTTGTGGGACTTGGAGAAGTGCCTAACACCTTCTCCCCCGAGTCACTTGGACTTCTTACACTCGAATCTCTGAAAATGTACCTTTATTGAACAAGACCCGACCTTAAAAATATAGGTGACCTAATATACTTTAGAAAACTTATATTAGGTGGCGAATCCAATTTCAATCTCAAATAAGTTATGCAGTCACACCCGAGCCTTGATTCGCTCCGAGTTAGGTAAAAATATGGGTATGACACGCACATACGCACATTGTATCCTCCAGTATAACAAATGTAGCATTATACCATAGTGGTATACTGCATTGTGGGTAACATCTTTTTGAGTTAATACATTTAAAACCACAACATCGGTCGCATGACAACCATTTCTAGGCAAACTAATCACTCTTATATATAAAATAGTTGCTAGAACAAATATTGGCAATTGCCAACCTTTTTTTAGCATAATTTATCGACTTTTAGTTGGAATTTCTTGAATTGCATAGGTGCTTCACAATGGTGTTGAGGATTTCTTTTTCCTTGCAAACTTGGCATATTACAATTGTATCATGAAATGGATTCTGAATTGTTGCTTTGTCACAAATTTCTGTTTGTATTATTGCATTGTAACAAAATTATTTTCTCTCAATAGCTTATGGCTGATTAATTGAAGTATATTTTATGGCAGGTATACTTGTTGAAGCTGCAGTAGCAACATGAGTATGTGTACTACTCACAGTCATGATATTAGCAGATAACAACAGACACAAAGCATAATCTGTTATTTTTGAATTTGTCTTTCTTCAAAGCAATGTACAAGTCAACGCACATGTGATTATAAATTGTGATTGGGAGAAATCCTTACTGCACAAAATATTTGATATCAATAAAACCTTTAGTAATGGCTAGCTGATGTAATTTAGTTATTGCACTGTGAAATTCAACAAAATTACAGGGCGATCTAATAAAAACTTTTTGTCAACTTCAAAATTTTCATAGTTATGATTTTCATTTTAGTTACCATCATGTTAAACTAAAATGTATAGTTGTTCAACGTCCATTGGTATATAAATTTGCATATACATGTTGAAGAATACGAAAGGAATAAACTGTAATCTGAATTAGTAAAGTTATCATGTTCAATTTTAAAAATTGATGATCCGATTTGACAAAACACTGAAGGAATATCGAAAAATTTAAGAATTTTATTTAATAAACTATCAAGAAATCTCGTTAACTTAGGAGAAAAAGGCGAGGAATGACGTTTTGAGAAAAAAGTAAGGGAAAATCAAAGGTAATGGGGAGAGAAGCGTGTTTTGAGTTGGATTGAGCATAGAGTATAATAGAATTGTGGGTATAGAATGTAATAGGTAGGGTAATATAAATAAATAGGGTTCAATGAGCAATTATGTAGATGGCCCTAAATTTAAAGGTAAGAATTTGACTTCATAGCCACTTTGCAACATTACCAGTCCATAGTGAAAAAGGAAAATATAGAGTACTTTTCTTTGCATAAGTGATGGATAATATAGAAATAAAAGCTGATTAACTCTCAAAAAATAAAATTACAATGTTAATCTTCAAAGTAATCCTAGAACACCTAAGATCTAGAGTACTTTTCTTGATATAACAGATGGATAATATAAAGGAATGCATGACACTCTAATTTTATATATCTTTAGTAAAATCATGTGGTCAACTTCTCTAGAAATGTAGATGAAAATCTGTAAAACCGATTCTTGTGTAATAACCTGACCGCGCTTAAGTCGAGTCTCGTTATTTTTACAGTCTGTGTGGACCCGCCAAATGTCATGTCAACCTGTTTGTATTTTTTACTCATGAATCGTATAGAGTTTTTATTTTTTGAGTGACATCTAATTGATCAAAATTCAACATCCACACAATGAGTTGAGCTTAAACCGCAAAAAGAAGAACTAACATGCGACTTGAATTTTTGTTTACAAATTGAGACTTGGCATAAAATTCGAGCAGGAATACAGAATAGATTATTGAAATGGACCTTAGTTATTTCCGGAAGTGTCACTTAAAAATTGAACATGGAAGCGCCATAAAATAGACAGACACGATGCAATTTGCTCATTTTCTCGCTTTTTTTTAATTTCGATTTTCTTTTTCTTTCTGTTTTTTTAAAATATTGAGATACTGTCACGAGGGTCGAGCAAATTTTTTTTTAACGGGTCAAAATTTTGAAAATGAGCCCTTTAATTTACCTAAAAAGGTGACTCAAGAAATTTTGTCATTGTGACGGTACAAAGACATACAGACACTTACAAACGACACGCCATGACATACAAGGAACAAACCATTAACAAAAACTTAGACACGTGAATGACTCTAAAAATTTAGTCATTATAATAGCGTAATATGACGATAAATTATTTTCAAACACAGGGTGAAACCCACACGCAAACTCGCATACAAAAAGATTCTGAAATTTTTTTCTTTATAACGGCGTAAAATTGACGACCAAAAAAAGATTTTTTTTGGAGGCGGGATGAAACGCAAACACAGACATAGACAACAGAAAGGGTTCCAAAAATTTGGTAATTATAATGGCATGAAAATGACAAAAAAATATTTCCAACAACTCGGGATAAAATCCAAAAATAAACTTAGACAAACAAAAAGGGTTCAAATAAATTCGCCATTACAATGGCGTAGATGACAACAAAATATATATAGTTTTGGAGACTTGTGATTGATATCTTTTTTTTTTGTCAATTTATTTTTCAATGACCCCTGTCCCCCGGTAAATGGTCAGTATTGCTTGTGCCTAAATTTGTACGTGTAGGTTAAACAATTAATTATGAATGAGGTCACAAGAAATACGGTATATTACAATGGGAAAAATAAGTAAATATGATAAAAGTAAAGACAAGTACTTAAGCAAGAAATAAAACAGAAAGCAATGTAATTCTTATTCGTTGAGAGTAGCCGAGTTCGGTGGCAAATCGTGTCTTGTGGACAATACAATGTAAGGAGGGATATTTATAATAGTGATACCCAGTCCTAAATAAGGTAAAATACAAATACTAATAAGGCCATGGGCCTACAACTCAAGGCGGCCGTATACTAAACCCTAACTAGGAGACTATAAATACTAGGCGGCGGGATGTGTGTCCTGCACCCTATGACAATAATCACCTAAACGGTAGTTGGCTCTAGGAGCAGGCGTATATCCTCAGTGCTTGGTGACTTGTAGGATAAGTCTAGTCTAGTCTTGCCAGCTGGACTCGTATCCCCGTAACAATAGGTAACTTATTTTTCCCATAGAGTCAGTCCCCCAATTGCTGAGTGTTGATTCAAACAGTCAAGAATTGAAAGAAGCATGATAACAGACATAAAGGTGCGATGGTACTGATACTCGCTTCTTCACGTGCATTGTATTAAATGCAATTCTTTAGCACAGCGACATGTCCCCTAATGATTGGCGGGGTTTTCTTCGTATCTTCCCAATGCTACTGATGCTCTGTTCACATCCCGTAATTATGGGGATACATATCACTTAAACTGCAGTAACCATAATTACGATCCTAAGTGATTGAGATCATTCCACTTCCTCTTTACGTTTCCAGCCCAGGCATGTATGTATACGTCGTAAGTGAGAAAGGTTATTCACAACCTTCAAGAGATTTTCAAGGACTCCTCTTTAAAAGATAATCTCTTTTCCAATCCCGCTAATATTATCATCATGGCACAAGGTCCAAGCTTTCTCCCAGCGAGTTTCAGAGCACAAGATTACCTCACTAATTCATTCAATTTTGAAAATGATGGCCACATGCTAGGCCAAACCCTAAGCAAGAGGGTGAAAACTTCAATATCTCTATTGAATTGTACCCTTCCGCAGTCATGGAGAGTGATATTATGTGCATCAAACATGAATACAAATTTTCTAATTTCTTTGTCGTTCTTGCTCCTCGCGGCTGAGGAAAGAATTTCTTCCCATTGTGTTGGCTTTTCGATGGTTCACACGTACCCTTTTAGTCTTCATTGCGTCCACTCGATCATAGAGGACATATGCCATCATTATAATGTTTGTTTTGGCCAAATCAGCCCTTCTGCGTGGCGACTAGTGGCTGTGCTTGATCACTTGGCTAGCTATGCCCAGGTTGCATTTTCCTTTGATCATCTTTTGGCCTTCTACTCCTCTCATCTTCATAAAGCTGGGATGCTGATGTTCAAAAAATGGGGGAAGAAAGGTATAGACTCCAATAGTGAAGATTCCAAAAATCGTAGTTGGGTGTACAGGTACGTGGCTGTGTGGACGGAGGACTTAAGATCCTCTCTTCCCTTTCCAGAGGTCTTCAACAGAAAGTGTAAGTCCGCAGAAACTTATCTCTTTGCTTTCAACTGTGGTTGCTTCAAACTGGTTTTCTTTCCACTGTGCAGTGAATTTTGTGTCCACCATTTCTTTTAGCCACAATGAACTGATAGGTAACCACCATCTTTTTGAGGAATCATCCTGAATCCCTAACTTTCTAGGCTCTGGCGAATGCGAATGGCTGGCAGGCGAAAGACAACAATAAGTAATCATTGAGCCGTTCTTTCTACCAAAAATTCCTCCCAAATTCTGAATTACTGTTTCTTCCATAGTTCTCTCGTCGTGATATGCCCCCGCTGATGGAGATTCAGATCATTTCCCCATATATTGCTCCAATACCTGATGTATAACATCTAGTTGAAGAATTTTTGAGAAGGCGAGCAGATCTGGTCTTCGAAGAGGAGGAGGTCCTCTAGGCCGGCCAACATGCCCATTGCTGGTGAAACCCTTGTGATTTTTGATGGTGAGGGAGAAGTCCCCTGAGTGCATGTGTCCGAGACTATTGAAACAACCCCGTCTACTACTATTGAAGCTGATCCTTCTTCACTAAAGTGTAGACATATGATCGAAGAGACTCCGATACCCAAGGAAGAGGCCAGTGTGGATGATGTCTTGCTTCCTGCCATACCTTCTGATCCGCGATTTCCAGGTTTGTTGTTCTTGTTTTGTTTTTTTTTTTTTTTTTTTTTCAAATAACACTCTTTCTTTGTTGACTTCAAAGGTTGACATCATCCATTCATGTTCAGAACCTGTTCCTGCTGCTCCGACTCCTTAGGGCTCTGACTCCTTTCAATGACCTCCTGACAAAGAACTGGTCGTAGAGGTCGTGCATGAACCCGTTGGTGGAGTTTGTGAGGTTGTAATCCCTATTGCTGTTGGGTTTAATCTGATGAAGACTCTACGGGTTGTAACAGTCCATACTGCTGAACTGATCGGCTCTGCAGAATAAGAACACCTCAGTGGCTACAGCAATCATGAGCTGCTTGAGGTCGCCACCGGATGCTCCCTTCGGGTAAGTTTCCTGTTACCACCATGTCAAGATCAACATCATTTTTCCTTTACCAAACTCATGTTCTTACCATTACCTAGGGATTGATGGTGTATCATGAGATATTAGGCCGGGGAGGCTTAGAAGGCAATTTGGTCGAGGAAGCTGATGTTCTACATTGACAAGTAGCCAGCGTGCAGCCCTTTGTAGAGAAGGTTGAGGAGTTGAAGGGTGAGCTGTTGGCCACTCGTGATGCCTATTGCAAAGAGAATCTGAAGAGCAGGTTTTGGAGAAGGCGCTGGCTGGTGAAGTCCGTAAACACAAGCAGGATGTGGAGAAGGTTAAGATGTCAAGGTCTCAGAGCAGCTTCATCTTAACAACGTGAATGATCTGGAGAGGATCGTAGGAGATCTGCAGCAGCAACTATCCGACATGGAAGAAAGAATAAATGTTGCTCAGAAGATTGTCTCAGATGCTCAGGGTCTCTCCGCCTTCCTTCAAGACGAGAATGACAAGCTGAAAGGTAAAGTGGCGTCACTTGAACGATTTCGTGACAACTTTTGCGAGGAGTGCCACTGAAAAGATCAATAGAGAGAAGCTCTGAATGCTCGCCGCATAGCAGAATTAGATTGTGCTAATGTCACAGCTTTCCTTGCCACTCTTCTCTGGGTTTGTGACGACCCTAATTTTGACATGGCCACTAAGACTGCCTCGTATACTAGCCTTGTTGCCCAGGCAGATGTTCAACTTGGTCCTGAACTTGAGGAAGGCTCTGAAAGAGAAAGAAAGGAGATGCCGACTGGGGAACCTGCAGCTGATGAAGCAAGACCTTCACGGAGTGTTGCCGAAGAAGGAAGTCTCCCGAGAGAGGAATGAAAACCCCACCCGTTTGATGCTATTTTTTTTAACGTATCCGGTGATTATAAATTTATCCGCGTATGCAGATGTTTAATGTAAATTTTCGGCCCGTTTTATGGCGTATTAACTTAAATCACTTGTTCCTTTGTTTGTGACGTTTTATAATTTTCACCGTAAAATAATAAGTAGTGCTAAGTTATGCCTCTGTGGGCATTTTCACCTAAGAATTAGATGACATCCGATCGTCTTGATTGTTCTAGTTATTTAAGAACGTACGTGAGTGTGAATGCCTTGAGCAATTATGTCCGTTGTGCACCGATACACGGCGGCTGGGTTGCATCCGTAACAGATGATTGTTTGTGCCTACAATGAGATGACTTTAGCCCGTGTGGTAACGTTTTTTTTTTTTTTTTTTTTTTTTGCATTCTGAGACAGAATGTTTTTGCTTAGTTGCTCGAGTATTTAAGACTTTCTGGCACAAAGCGGAGAGGCGTCCCCATCGGCATGCAGGTGCAATTGTTTATTTAGCAAGTTCAACCCATGATTAATGCTTGATGGCTTAGTTAGACGTGGTCTAGCTCTAAGCGAGTAGTGCACCCTACTTTTGTCACAGAAAGTGGGTGTGTTACTTAAACTTGTATGTGCTGAGGCTATGAATAGTTGGATCATAGATGGGTCTAAATAAATGAGTAAGACTGACTAAGTAAGATAGTAGTTTTATTAGTAAAGGCACGGAGCCTAGGATGTTGTGGATGAAAATCCGTAACATGTCCAAGAAGTATGAAAATACTGTAATTTAAGATTAAGGCTAATGTGCTAGGTAAATTCTTAAAAGAAAAGTACTTCTAATTATCCCTACTCCTAACAGTTGGAGAAGACATTACAAGTGCTGTAATGTCTATTAAGACTATTTGGGATCCCTACTTAAAAGAAGGCAGCTCCCTCAGTACCCATCAACAGTTGCAACTCATAAGACCTGTCACTAGAGAGGAAATATTAGCAGCAGTGCAGAGCATAGATGATCAGAAGGCACCAGGGATAGATGGGTTCAATGCTCATTTCTTCAAAAAACCATGGCATATAGTTGGAGAAGACATTACAAGTGTTGTACTAGATTTTTTCAGAACATCCAGCATGAGCAAGGCTATAAACTGTACAACAATCACCCTGATCCCAAAGGTGAAGCACCCCTCCTCTATAAGAGAGTATAGGCCTATTTCATGCTGCGCAGTCCTTTACAAGATCATTTCAAAAGTTCTGACTACCAGAATGCAAGCAGTTATGGATGATTTAGTGGATAATACACAAGCAGCTTTTGTTCCTGGTCGGGTTATAGGAGATAACATCATAATGAGCCATGAACTAATCAAGGGGTATGGCAGAAAGGGCACCTCTCCAAGGTGTATACTGAAAGTAGATATGCAAAAGGCTTATGATTCTGTGGAGTGGGCCTTTATAAAACAGATAATGGATCATCTAGCTTTCCCAGGAATCTTTGTAAATTGGATTATGGCCTGTCTAACAACAGTAACATACTCTATCATTATAAATGGAAAGCCAACAAAGCCTTTCAAAGCACAAAAAAGGTTAAGGCAGGGAGATCCTATGTCTCCCTTCCTCTTTGTACTAGCTATGGAATATTTGAGTAGAATGCTGAAAACTCTGAGGCACAACAAAATGTTCAAATACCGCCCAAGATGTGCCAAGTTGGGTCTGGTACAACTAGGGTTTGCAGATGACCTGCTATTGTTTTGCAAAGGGGAAGTCAACTTTGTGAAGCTGCTGCATGAAAAGTTCCAAGAATTCTCCAGAACATCAGGCCTACATGCCAACCCCAACAAGAGCTCTATCTATTTGGGGGGGGGGGGGGTCAAACAAGAGATACAAAGTCAGATCTAAGAAGTTTTGGGGTTTACAAAAGGTGAGCTACCATTTAGGTACTTACGGGTACCCCTGAGCTCAAAGAGACTTTCAGTACTACAATTTGAGCCCCTGATTGAAAAGATGCTAGGTAGAATAACCTCATGGACAGTAAAGATGCTATCTTATGCTGGCCGTGGCCAATTAGTCAAGAGTGTCCTAGTAGCAATATAGACGTTCTGGGCACAAGTTTTTGTCCTACCCAAGAAGATAATAGAGTTCATTGAGAGGGTGTGTAGGAGATTTATGTGGACAGGGAATGCAGAGGCAAGCAAAAAAGCCTTATTAGCCTGGGAGAAAGTGTGCTGGCCACAGTCAGCTGGAGGTTTAAACATCCCAAACATTTTAGTATGGAACAAAGCTGTTGTATGTAAACTGCTGTGGAGTATAAGCAAAAAGAAAGAGAAGCTATGGGTGATCTGGGTACACACGTACTATGTGAAAGCAAGGCCAATAGAGGAAGTGATGCCAAAGAGTGCTTCATAGGTAGTCCAGAAAATCTTCAAAGCCAGGAAGTACCTGGAAGCAGCCAACATACCATGGGAGTACACTATGAGAATGAATAAATTCTCCATCAAGAAGATATACCAACAAATGCAGGGGCAGTTTCAAAAAGTGCCATGGAGAAAGCTGGTATGCAGGAATCAAGGAGCTCCAAAATAGGTATTTATGCTACGGTTAGCACTGCACAACAGGCTGTATACGAAGGATAGGCTGAGCCAATGGGGGATGGAAGTCACACTCGAATGCCCCATGTGCAGGGAGCAAAATGAGACTACACAACATATGTTCTTTGATTGTGAGGTAAGCAAGGCCCTTTGGGAGAAACTCCTACAATGGCAGGGTATATCAAGGGCTTCAATGACATGGGAAGATGAAGTCAGATGGGCACAAACATACTGTAGAAGAAGCAATGGAAAAGCAGAGATATACAAGATGGTGCTGGCAGCTGCAGTATACCAATTGTGGAAATAGAGGAATACAACACTGTTCCAAGGCAAACACAGAACACAAGAAGCAATGTTGAGGCTGATTATACATGAGGTGTTCTATCGAGCAAAGATGAGACCAAAGCTAGCTGGAATACTAAACCGACTAAATTACTACCCATGTACCAGTAATATGAGTAGAGTAGTATGAGTAGCATGTAGGATACACCTAAAACTGGGGCAAATATCCAGTTTGGGTGATGCTCTTTGTTTTTGTGCTGTATAACGTTTATTTGGTAATAAATTTATTTACTTACCAAAAAAAAAATTATCCCTACCCCTTCTCCCCCCTGAAAGACGTCAATCAACCATGCCATCGAATCACAGTCTTTGTTGGTTGTGGCTTCGAGGTCTTTGGGGTCTTCTGAAATATTCACATCGGGCACTTGCTCGAGGACAGGTTGTCCAACGATTGCGGTCGTATAGCATTCCCTTGCTGCCTCTTGATCACCATTCACTTCTTTTATCCCCTATTTAGTAGGATACTTCAGTTTCTGATGCCAGGTGGATGGTACTGCTTTGAAATGATGAATGCATGGTCGCCCGAAGATTGCATTGAAAGGAACACCTTCCTTGATTACTTGAAAAGATGAAACATAATCTATCCCCGACAAGTGGGTGGTCTGGTTAATTCACCCATAGCTTTCTCACAAAAAATATTGAAGCCTGCGAGCATATAAAAGGTCGGGATAATTCGATCCTCAATACCCATTGCCTTTAGTTCATCCCATCTGATGAGGTTTACGGCGCTACCGGCATTGACCAATACACGTTTCATGTATGTGTCTTCCATCGTAAGTGTTATGACTAGGGCGTCATGGTGCAGGGTGTTTCGGATGATGTTGTCCTTCTCGTTGAATTGGATCGCCTCATCTTGAGCGAGACCCTGGTCGCATGCCACCGAGATATCCTCTGACCCCCTGAGCATTGTTGGCCCCCCGATTATCACATTGATGGACCTCTTAGGATCGGGTAGACTTGGCGGTGCATCTTGGTTCTCGATTCTGGTGAAGTTCTGCTTTCCCTTGTCGTTGAGTAAGTCCTTGAGGTAACCTTTGTTCAACAAACTCTTAACCTCTAAAATCAGTGCTCTCCACTTGGTCGTGTCATGTTTGTGGTCCCTATGAAAGTGGTAGTAAAGTTCCTTGTTTCTCCTGCCAAGTTCTGCTCTCAAGTTGCTTGGCCAACAGATTTGGGCGTTCTTCATATGGTCTACTACAAATTTCATGGCATTGACTCGCAGACCCAATTCTTCGAATCGGTTAGGAACCCACTCCACATTGGTGATCCCTTGGACAATGACCCTGACATTTCCTAAGAGTCTAGCTGCTTCGGAAAATCGTCCCTACTATCTATCGTGTTTCGCTTGCCTTTGTCCCCCATTTGAGGTTCCTCCACGTATCCCCATTTCTATCCTTGACAGATGACGTCTTGGATAGCCGGTCGGTGGTGCAAGCTAACTTAGAGCTTAGAAACCGAACACAAACGATAGTAGAAAAGTACAACAGAAAAGTAAAGATAGAAGCTAGACAGTTCTAAGCTTCAATCCAAACGAACCTAAGGAACGAGTCTTGGGGCCACTCGGTTTGAATAACAAAGAATCACTTAAAACTAGGCAACAATCCTCAAGAAGACTTAACAAGCTTCTTATAAGTTGAATGATCAATGAAGAAAATATTCAAATGGAATCCACTGATTGACACAAGTTACATACAATTCCCACGACGGGGTTCAGCTCACGACAAAGACATAATAGCAATAGCTAATCATTCAATATCTCAAAAACTAGGTCCAAACTACGCTAAGGGGTTTATATAAATAACCCCAAGGATAAACTAGTAAAATGGTCACAGTCGGACAATAAAACATGGCCACGTAGGGCAAAGGTAATGTGCTCGGGCACTCTTGACTTGTGTTCGATTGCTCAGCCTCGGCACAGTGAAAACGGATGCTCTCTTACCTCAGGCACACTTTTAGGCCCTCAGTCACTCATCAATCAGCGTCAATGGTCAGCATTCAATCACTTCCAGTCTTGGGCTCATGCTTGCAGATGTAGCTTTCATATCTCAAGCTTAGCCACTAAGCCTCCGAACGATTCCTTTCTCCAGGCCATGCCAACTGAATGTACACATCATGGAAAATCTTGGCATGACTTCGTGTAATTGGCCTCGATGGATTGAACACTTGATCAACATGGATACGAGCTGCATCATCCTCCCCTACTTGAAAAGATTTCATCCTTAAAATCGAGCCCTCTGCAGTCTCCGGTGCTTGGCCTACGACACAAGGAGTTAAGTCAGCAACATTAAAGGTGCTTGATACATTATACTCACCCGGGAGGTCGATCATATATTCGTTGTTGTGGATCTTGTTCAACACTTGAAACTGACCATTCCCTCCCAAAGCCAATTCCCCTTTCCTTTGGTTTAAGAATCTTTCCCTCCTAAAGTGAACCCAAACTCAATCTCCCTTCTTCAATTCCAACTGTTACGCCCCTTTGTTTTTGTTGGATGCCACCTTGGCATAAGCTTCCTCAAGCTTTTTCTTCACTTTGGCGTGGAGCTCAAGCAAGGAAGTAGCTCGGTGTGTACCTTTAAAATCAATAACAGCATCTCGAGGCAACAGAGTTGAATCAAGTGGAATCAAAGAGTTAAAACCATACACACACTCAAACAGAGTCATTCCAATCATTCGATGCACAGTACGGTAATATGCAAATTCCATTATGGGCAAACGATCAGCCCAATTTCCGGCCTTACCCTTTGTCATAGCTCGAAGTAGAGCTCCCAAGGTTCAGTTAACTGCTTCGGTCTGTCCATCAGTCTAAGGATGGTGAGACGTCGAGAATAGTAGTTTGGTACCTAATGCAGCCCAACTCCGTGTTGATCAAACATTTATCCCATCGAGGCCAATGACACAAAGCCAAGCCAAGTTGCTGCATGATACTCACATTCAATTGGCTTGGTCGGGAGGAAGCAGCCGCTCCAAAGTTGACTGGCCAAACTCAAGATTCGAAGGTGTCATCTACCAGCTCGAGCGCGAAGAAGGGAGAAACTGAACACTTAACATCGACGCTGAACCATAAAGTAAACAGTCAACCGAAGGCATAGCGTTCGAGTTCAAGTGTTCGAGTTCATGTATTCGAATTCGACGCCAAGCATTGGAAGCAACCGAAGGAAGGCGTCCGAATTCAGGGTGTTCGAATTCCAGGAATCGAGCACTTAGTTAGTCAGCCACTGGGTGGCTTCTTCTTATTGGTCGCATGTGACTGTTTTACTATTTCATCCTTAAAGTAGCCTATCCTTTACATTTCACTGTAAGTAGTTAGTTTTTTTTGAACGATTAAATGCATAGTTGTAGATATTGAGTGTCTTTGATAGAGTCCAACCCCGATGTGGGATATTAAGAACTTGTGTCATTCGGTGTTGAATCATTTGAACAATTTCTTCTTTGGTCATTCAGTTTGCAAGAAGCATGGCTTCTTGAAGATAGTTGCTTAGTGTAGGTGTGTCTTCTTGTTTTCTATTGTTTGAATCGAGACCAATTCCTCAAGTTCATTCTAACAAAGCAGAGATTCATCTTGCTTCTATCTTTTTTATTGTTTTATGCTGTTACTTCGGTTGCTTAGCTTCTTCTCCGATTAAGCTTGCATCAAGACCTGAGGTCTATCTTTGAAAAATAAGAAGAACCACTCAATTAATCAAGCATATTATCTAATCGAGGAATAGGATGACGATACTTTGCCGTAATTTTGTTGACTGCTCGGAAATCAACACGCATTCGCCATGTTCCATCTTTCTTTGGGACAAGGATAATAGGAATGGCGCACGGATTCAACCTCTCTCAAAACAGTCCTTTGTTCAGTAATTCATCCACCTGCCATTGGAGCTCTTTGGTGTCTTTGGGATTACACCAGTAGGCTAGTCCGTTGGGATTTAAGACCCTAGGATGAAGTCTATTTGGTGCTCAATTCCACTCAACGGAGGAAATTCACCTGGCATTTCTTTAGGGAACATGTCCTTGAAGTCCTGCAAAACATTTTATATAGCACTAGGCAAAGGGTTATCGTTAGTGATATCATCATTAGAGTTCAAGAGGATACCTTTATGTACGAGGCAAATCATGAGCTTGCCTTGATCATTTCCTCGGAGGCACTCACCCAGTTGCATAATTGCACAAATATTACATGCCATGGGCGGTGTCTCTTTGTCCTCGGCCATAATATGTGTCCCCATGGGAGACTTAGCTTTGACCGCTTCTTTCAGCTCCTTCATACGTTTATCGTCCTAACTGACTTGTTTTGGAGACAAAGGTTGGAGAATGAAGTTCTACCCACTGAGCTTAGATGTGTTACTGTTGGAACGTCCGGTATGAATAACCGCCCTATATTACTGCCACAGTCGCCCTAATAGTAAATGACAAGCTTACATCGGAATCACATCGAACATCATCTCATCTTGATAAGTTCCCACTCTGAACTTGATCCACACATGCTTGACAACTTTTAGTTCTCCACATTCGTTTAACCATTGCAATCGATATGGATGAGGATGTTTCAAAGTAGATAGACCCAATTGTGAAACCAAGGCTTGGCTCACAATATTTGCACAACTACCCGAATCAATAATCATTGAACACACTTTCACTCTCACCCGACATCTTGTATGGAAGATATTTTCCCTTTGGTTGTCCTCTTCTTCTAGGTTCATAGTGCTCAAGTTCCTACGAACCACAAGAAACATTTCTAGATGGTCAGCTTAAGTAGCTTCTCGACCATCGTCATTTTCAGCTCGGTTAGTCTCCTCTCCATTTTCCTCTTAGGAGTCACTTTCTTTCTCATGGACGGTTCCATCTTCGAGCAAAAGCATAACTTTGGGAATCAGACACTCTTTTGCCATGTGAACATTACCCCTGTATTTATGACACTGAATATTTGAAGCACTAGGAGGATTGAGTCGAGCTTTACCTCCCATCTCCTTGGAGTTATTAATCGTTACTCTCCTTTCGAAGGGTTTCTTCAGATATCGACCAGTGTTGGCACTTGTAGGATTCATACTCTTCCAATATTTACCCCGATTCAAAGGACTTAAAGTAGTAACCCCTCAATACCAATTTGATTTATCGTCCTTCACCCATTTCTTAGCATCAACGACTGCATGGATAACATCATCCAACATTTGATACACATGCAGTCGCAGTTGAGATGACACATCTCGAGTCAGCCCATTTTTGAATCGAATGATGGATTGCTCATTATCGTCTTCCATATCAAGAGCCAATCGAATATTTTCAAACTCATCATAGCATTCTTCAACCAATTTGGACCGTTGTTTCAAATCATAGAGCTTCTGAAATTGTTCCTGCCGATATTTGGCGGTCACATACTTAGCATCCATCACTGTCTTCTTCTCATTCTCTTATTAGATTCCCACCAAGTAGAAGCATATGTCTCAAACGAAGCAATAGCATGTTCAACTTTTCTTTCCTCAGTCATCTCATTTGTCTCAAAGATTCGCTCCAAACAAATCTTCCAATCAAGTTATTGGTCCAGATCACTAGTTCTTCTAAAGGGTGGAATAAGTTTGAATCTCGAGCACCTCATATCGGTACCGGATACTCATCATAATAGTCATCAACATCACGCATATAATTTCTATCAACAAATGTGCCTCAGCCTCGTTTAACATGCCTTCATTGAACGAATGGTGGCTTATACTCAGCTTCATCATTGGGAAACTCTCCATCATTAACCTCTTCATCAACGACCACAACTTGTCTTCAAGTGCTTGAAAGTGGTAGTCTATCACCTCAGGGATTGCCAAAGTTTTGTGTTTCAGCTTAGGTATTGCCCAAGTTCTGTTAATCCGCTTGGGGAATGCCCAAGTTTTGTTCAGCTCAGGGATTTCCCATAGCTTCATTTCGAACGGCCTCATTCCTCAATCGTTGTTGACGAGCCAGTTCAACAAATTGCTTCGGTTTCATAAGAGTTGAATTGCTAGTGCCAGCGCCGGACCCAGGTATGTCCACTGACGCTTTCTCCTGCTCGGTGTTAGCTAGTCGAGCACCTACTCCTTTCACCTCAGCACTGATGCCTCGTATCGCAACCAAGAGATCGAATAACGACACCTCGGGCACTTCAACGCCTTTCTCTACATTTCCAGCCATTGAACCTGCAGAAATCAAAGACAAGAAAATGATAAGGTTAGAGATCACCTCACACACTCCTTCGCTTTGGTTGGGTTGCGCTCGAGTCCACTCAATTTGTAGGTTCGGTCACTCAAGAACTTGTAACCAATGGCTTCCTCGATTTGATCAATTTCTCTAAGGCACTCTAAATTTGTCAAGTCACACTGTCTTCTTCGGGAAGAGTGAATTGATTCGACTTGATGGAATAGACGCTATTTAACTGTTCCACAAAAGGTCAAAAATTATCTATGAAATTTGGACTTCAGTCACCCCTTGCACGAGTTCCTATAAGCTCAAACAAATTAGCAAGATCTCAAGTAAAAGAATTTACTCCAGATATCTACTAACGAGATTTAACGACCACAAAGAAAAGAAGATAACCTAAAAGAATCTACCCTTCGTTTCCTCTATTGAATACCTCGGACATGTCACCCTTATACGGGAAAAAATAGTCCCTTCTTTGATACGAATTAGGGTTTAACCTTATCCACTTTCCTCTTTCTTGCAGACAACTTTTCACATAGGGTTTTGGCAACGACGCTTTTCTCTTTCTTCTTCAATGGAACAGTGAACTCCTTACTCCGGTGTACAAACACCTTTAAACTTTGTTCATAGCCCAGAATTTAAACAAGACTTAAGGTCGCTTCACCATTAAAATTTTTAGAAACGAACGAAGGAAACTTAGCTCTAAGCAACAAGAATAACTTCGACGTCATCCGTATACTGTTATAGGGTCACAATTTTTTGGCGTACAAACGGTGTTTAGCGACTGAGCTTTGAAGTTTTCAGCAAACAAACGACCAAAAATCAAACACTAACCACCAGTTTTTAACAACAAACAACCAAAACACACTAGGGTTTTCAAACAGTAACACCAATCGTCGGACCGTAAAAAACCTTGGAAAACTCTATTAGCCAAATGTTGTATGACGGGTATGTTTTAGAATCACGAGACAATGGTGAACAAGAATCTATGTTTGTTTAATCCAAACAACAATCCAACAACCAAAATTTTTTAATTTTCTTCTTTTTTTTTTTTTTTATAATAAGAACACCAACAACAACAAGAACACGAAACTGAAATAAAGACACAAAGGCATGAAATGAAAAGATAACGTAGAACAGGATTGGGGTTATCAGAACAAGCCGAAATCGTGGCAACTCCTTTAACCGAGCAGGTAAAGAAAGACCATCCATTTGTGTGGGGAGAGTCCCAAGAGAGGGCTTTCCAAGAGTTGAAACAGAGGCTTAGCTCTGCCCCACTGTTGCAACTCCCTGACTTCGGCAAAGCATTCGAATTTGAATGTGATACGTCCAGAGTTGGGATCGAAGGAGTGCTTATGCAAGAATCAAAGCCGATCGCTTACTTCAGCGAAAAGCTTAATGGTGCAACCTTGAATTACTCTACGTATGACAAGGAGTTGTACGCCCTCGTTCGAGCACTCGCCCATTGGCAGCATTATTTGTGGCCAAGAGAGTTTGTGATTAAAAGTAATCATGAGTCTTTCAAACATCTCCGAGGCCAAGAGAAATTAAACCGAAGACATGCGAAGTGGGTGGAATTCATTGAGAGCTTTCCTTATGTAATTCATTACCAAAAGGGAAAAGACAATGTTGTGGCCGATGCCTTATCGAGGAAATTTGCCTTAGCGACCACTCTCGCCTCGAGGCTCATGGGATTTGAAAGCATCAAGTCGATGTATAAAGATGATCCTAAGCTGAAAAATGTTTGTGATGCAATCTTGAGTGGCCAAAGGATTGAGAAATATCAAAGGCACGATGGCTACCTCTTTAAGAATGGGAGGGTTTGTGTGCCTGTGTCATCATGTAGAGAGCTTTTGGTCCGAGAAGCTCACTCCGGAGGCTTGATAGGATACTTCGGTGTCGACAGAACTCTTGGTATCTTGACCGAGCAGTTCCATTGGCATAAAATGTGAAGATAGGTAGAAAAGCTTTGCAATGCTTGTATAGATTGCAAGAAAGCTAAATCGAGATCATACCCTCATGGTCTGGACACTCCGTTACCTGTTCCTAAACGACCGTGGGTTGATATATTCATGGATTTTGTTATGGGGTTACTGAGGTTGGGGGTGGACATGATAGCATCTTTGTCGTAGTCGACCGTTTTTCCAAAATGGCTCACTTTATTCCTTGCAAGAAATGTGATGATGCACATCATGTAGCTACTTTTTTTATTTCTAATGTGTTGAAATTGCATAGTGTGCCTCGTACTATTGTGAGTGATCGAGACTCAAAATTATTGAGTCATTTTTAGAAATGTCTATGGAGTGCCCTTGGCACTAAATTACTATTCTCGACGTCTCACCATGCTCAGACTGATGGACAGACCGAGGTAGTCAACCAAACTTAGCTCTAAGCAACAAGAACAGCTTCGACGTCATCCGTATACTGTTATAGGGTAACTATTTTCTGGCGTACAAACGGTGTTTAACAACCGAGCTTTGAAGTTTTCAAGCAAACAAACGGCCAAAAATCAAACACTAACCACCAGTTTTTAACAACAAACAACCAAAATTCACTGGGGTTTTCAAACAGTAACACCTATCGTCGGACCGTAAAAAACCTTGGGAAACTCTATTCGCCAAATTTTGTACGACGGGTATGTTTTAGAATCACAGGATAATGGTGAACAAGAATCTACGTTTGTTTAATCCAAACAACAAACCAACAACCAAAATTTTTGAATTTTCTTCATTTTTACTTTCTTTTTTTTTTTTTTTTTTGTAATAAGAACACCACCAACACAGTAACAACAACAAGAACACGAAACTGAAACAAAGACACAAAGGCATGAAATGAAATGATAACATAGAATAGGATTGGGGTTATAAGAACAAGCCCTAACCGTACTCTTATACCACGATGGTGCAAGCTAACTTGGACCTTAGAAATTGAACACAAATGATAGCGGAAAAGTACAATGAAAAAGTAAAAATAGAAGCTAGACAGTTCTAAGCTTCAATCCAAACGAACCCAAGGAACAAGTCTTGGGGCCACTCGGTTTGAATAACAAAGAATCACCTAAAACAAGGCAACATTGCTCAAGAAGACTTAACAAACTTCTTGTAAACTGAATGATCAAAGAAAAAATATTCAAACAAAATCCACCAATTGGCACAAGTTCCATACAATTCCCGTGATGGGGTTCGGCTCACGACGGAGACACAATAGCAACAGCTAATCATTCAATATCTCAAAAACTAGGTCCAAAATGAACTACGCTAAGGGGTTTATATAGACAGCCCTAAGGATAAACTAGTAAAATGGTCAATGTCAACCAATAAAACAAGGCCATGTAGGGCCGAAGTAATGTGCTGGGATGCTCTTAACTTGTGTTCGGTCACTCAGCCTCGGCACAGTGAAAACGGACGCTCTCTTGCCTCAGGCACACTCGTAGCCCCTTGTTTGCTCATCGATCGGCATCAATGTTCAGAATTCAGTCAGTTCCAATCATGGTCTCGAGCTTGCAGATGTAGCTTTCATATCTCGAGCTCGGCCACTCAGCTTCTGAATAGTTTCTTTCTACAAGCCACGCCAGCTGAATGTCCACATCAGCGCAGAAGCTTGGCTTGACTTCATGTAACTGGTCTCAATGGGTTGAAAACTTGATCAGCATGCAAACAGGCTGGATCAGTCGGACTTCCTCGAGAAGAGAAGACTCCCTAGGCTCTAGGCGAAGCTTCTCGGTGTACCTCTGGTGCATAGAGTTTCATGTTGACACAGGGTGCTGAGTCAGACTCCACTGCAACTCTCTGGTGGCTAGGGATCAATTTGAATTCAAACTTTTGCCAAAGGCTACCACAGCAATATTATCGTCTAGAGAAAGCTCCATGTGTTCCCTCTAGAACCTATCATTATAATCTTTGACCAGCTCGTTGTCTCGCTGACGGATCTCAAAGATATCCTCTGTGTGCTTCTCCCACTTGGAGGCACTAAAATGTTCTTTCTTAAATGAATTCAGCATCTGAGTGAATGATTATATCGAACCCATTGGTAGCTGAGTGTACCAAGCAAGGGCTCCTTTGGTCAGAATTGAGCCAAACCGCTTTATTAGAGCAGACTGGATTTCTTCCTAAGCAATCCCGTTACTCTTCACAGCAGTATAGTACAAAGCATAATGCTCATCGGGATCAGTCGTTCCGTCATACTTAAAGTTATCCAAAAAACGGAAGTACTTTGGTATGCGGACCGGTGCAATACTTGTCGTGTAAGTATACTTGTAAAACTTTTTCTCATCTAGTGTGGTAACTTGAGGTGGAGCTCCCGGCACGTTAGCAATCCGGTCATGGATGGCCTTCATCTCCTTTATGAGATCCTTCATAACAGGGGCTCCCTTAAGATCTTGATTGTTGATTATTGATGAGCCTCCTAGAGTAGCATCCATGTTAAGCCTTCGGCTAGGCACAGATGCTGGTGAATCGTTTACAGGCGCTGGTCCTCGTGGAGACACTGGCCCTGAAACGATCCTGTAAACATTGTGCCTAGTTTGCGAGATACCCCCTCGATCACATTGTTGGAGTTTTGTTCCGCCTATTCCATTATAGTTTTGAGGAGATCAGTGATGAAAGTCATGAACTCAGATTACCTTCCAATGGGCGTTTCATCCCTTCATTACTGGTGACAGGGGTCGGTTCTTTAGAAGAATCTTTTGGCTGCTCAGCTGAATCTTTTTGATAGACGCTGGGATCATCAAGATCTTTCGCAGACTCATCCACTCCATCTGTGGTGTTCTTTGGAACGCTATTGTTGCTCCCAACGCACACGCAAGTATACGTGGTCGACAAGTAATAAAGTGATAAGTAAAGTATCGTTCCCACGGGGACTATACAGACTGGACTCCTAGCAAACAATTTCTAAATAACTATCCAGGGATCTTTTTCCAATAGTGATGAGTTTATTAACTAAAGAACAGTACTTAAAATGGTAGAAGTGAATTCAAACAATGGAGCAAAAGTTGGTTGTAAACAATATTAATGAGACAGATCCAGGGTCAGAGTTACGAACAATCCAGTTGAGTTTTCCAATTGATTCCACTTCTTAAATTCCGGATTACTAACTAACAGATTAAATGTACCCGTGAAAACCTTTCAATTCTTCACGGTCTATGAAGGCTACTCCAGTCCCTATATGTCAATGGGTTGAATCACGTGCACGCATTAATGATTTCTGTAATTAGTTAAGCTAGGCGAGCAAGTATATGTCTATCCTACTCACAAATTGGTTTCCCGATGCCCGGGTTCACAATCTAGCCCTACTCTTTCTTATTGCGTTCATAAATTCCCTCTTTCGAGTTCAATCTAAAAACCATAGATAATGCGTAATAATCGGGCCCTGACAATTACACAAGTGAAATCAAGAAAGAATAAGCAATCCGTTATGGGATTCAATTAATGGAAATAACTCTTCAAACATCAACTTTCATGAAATACTCTAACCCTAGAACGATAGATTTAGCTATGCTTACTCATAATAACGATAGATTTAGCTATGCTTACTCATAATAACAACACAAGGATTTGATGAAATAATGAAATAATGATGTAATAGATTAATGGAAGGAAGTAAAACCCTTGTTCAAGATGTTATGAGCTCTCCAATTTGCTCCAAAGTCTGAACTCCTATCAAAAACTAAGTAAAGAGTATTTATAGGGTTTACAAAGGCCTAGTAATAAGTTACACCTAAGCCTAGACGAAATAGGAAGTCCAAAAACGCTCCAGGGGCGCTGTAGTTGGCGCCCCGCGCCTCCGAACGCGCTGACCCAAGCAGAAGCCGTCAAATCTTGGGCGCTTTTGGGGCGCCCCGCCCCAGTAACCGCGCCAGAAGGTTGGGCGCTATTGGGGGCGCCCCGCGCCACTCAAAGCGCCAGGTATATTTTGCCTTGCCTTGCTCCGCAGCTCGCGTCATGTCATGCCTTCGTGTGCTCGATCCAATCCTCAATCAAAATCCAATCTTTTCTTACTCGATCATGCTCTTTAAAGCTCCAATTGCACTTCATAACAACCTACAATCATACGACATAAAATCAGTGCAAAATCGCATCCATCAACTAGAAAACGCGCGAATAAAGTACTCAAACGTGAGGAAACATTAAGGAAATATAGGCATATAATGCCAAACATCACCACTCCACACTTGAACCTTTTCTCGCCCTCGAGGAATTACCAATAATTCCCAACCTAAGTAGAACAGGTCTGTCTATGACTATGGTTGATACCGACCATTGAACAAATGGATACATGACTACTATGGGTCCAACAAACATGCCAACAATTTATCAAACTTCAAAACATGAGAACAACCACCCCAAGACAACTCAAATGCACAAGCTCAACTCACTGCAACCATGCTCCCACAAAGTCACACCTATGTACTCAACCAAGAAGTCACGACTTCACCTACCTCATACAAACCGTGTGCCCTCACCAAAATGAAGCAAAAGAGTGTCCCCCAAATATCACACACAACCATGAATATCAAGAATAGAACGGGGACAATAGCATAGAAAAATTCACTCACTCTCATGAAAAGCTCACATGTCACACACGATGTACCATAGGCTTGCCCGTAGTGTAGGACTCCACTAATGTAAGCTCACTCCAATCGGGATTAACTAGGACTTTAAGGGGTTGTAATGTAGGCTAAGGGGATGGTAGGATACATATGGGTAATAGTGACTACCTCCCTAAGCACTTTAATACATCACAATACAATTTAAGCACAAGTCTCAACAAAGCCACCCATTTTACCCAACTAATAAATTTCACACACCTTTTTCGACAAGTAGCAATTTTTTTTAAACACACACTAGCAAGGGTGGATATTCTTCTCTCTTTATTTCTTTTCCATAAATTTTTTTTTTCTTTTTTTTCAATTCACTCCAAACCTTGCTAATCTTCTTTTTTCAACTACTTCTCAAGTTACCACATATCCTCCTCATTGGTTCCACTAAAAAACCCCCCAACATTGAACCACAACTCTACATAATCTCAAATTATCACTTAAAGTGCTTAAGGAGTAAAGGGTCAAAAGAAAGCAATTTAGAACAAGTGGGTAGGCTTGCGGTGTGGGTGCCAACAAAAGGTCAATATGGTCACAGCAATCAAGTCCAAAGGGTATGCAAATAAAGGTAAAATGCAAATCAAGAAAGCCTATATCATCTCCCGACTAGAGCAAACCTAGGATTTTGGTTTGCACACACACGGGGTAAGTTCTAGACACCAATATGCAAATAAGAATATGTCTCACAATACACATTGCACACAATCCACACAAAATGGCTCCATCACAACTCTCAATCAAGCAAATAGGGCGCAACTTGTGGAAAATTAAGCACTAATGCACAAATGTTCACAACAAAGTCAAGTGAGTGGACTCAAGCATCTCAAGGGGGTCATTCCATTTTTTCTAGGCATGCATCTCAATTTAAAACCAAAAGACACCACAAATAGCACATGAAATAAGTTCAAGTCCACCGGTATCAAACAAATCAAAGGCACCTAGCATTCTACCTATTTATTTCGTCTAGGGCCACCTATAACTAACTACTCTAATCCTAATAAAAATAAAAAATACCCGGTTCAAAGGTCTACCCGTGGAAAAGAACCGAGGCCATAAAAAAAACCACGGGGTGGATGACATGTACCACTAACAAAGACTAAAAAAAAAATCTTTTTGGATTTTTTCATTAATTTTCTAATTTTTTTTTCATATATTAAAGCAAGAAACAAATAAAGATAACGTCAAGTGACAAAGGAAAAATCCTAATGGTACATGCATCCTTAACCTCAAAAATTAAAGGAGAGTTCCCCACCCCACACTTAAAACTAAGCAATGTCCTCAGTACGACAAAGAATAAAGTACAAGGGGTAAAAGACTTCCCTAAAGGCTCTAGTCCTTGGTGCTAGCATCCTCCAAACTTCCGTATAGTATGAGGTACTCAGACTTTCCCCAACAGGACATCAATATTAGGCAAGGGTGAGGACACCCCACACTTAAACTCGACATTACATGAACCTACAATCCAAGGAAAAACAAAAAAACTACGTGACACTATAAATAAAATAATACAAGTACAAACTCTGGTTGCCTCCCGAGAAGCGCCTTAGTCAACGTCGTGGCACGACGACACTTTTAGCTCACTTCCAGCATTTATGTCTTCTCTTCTTGCGACAAACCTTTACTTTCTTCCTTTCCTTGAGAGAACCCATCTTCAACTTTACATGTGATGTGCTATTGGTATCTTGTTCCCCACTCTGCTCGCACCCGTCATTTGGTTTACTCCCATGTTCTTGTTTGACACATTCGATCATAGAGCACTCTTCAACCTTAGTTATGTGCTCCTTCTCATTATACACCTTGAAAGTAACCTTTTCTCCATGCGCTCTAACAGTCATCTCTCCCAGCTCCATGTCAATAATTGCCTTCGAGGTGACTAAGAATGGTCTCCCCAAAATGATTGGAGCTTCTCGGTCCTCTTCATAATCTAGGACTACAAAATCAGCAGAGAATGTAAACTTACCAACTTTAAGCAACACATCCTCCAACTTACAATCAGGGTGAGTGAGTAATCCATCTGCCATCTTAAGAGTAACTGAAAAGGGCTTGATTGCTCCTAGCCCTAACCTTTTGCAAACGGATTGAGGCATGAGAGTTATGCTCGCACCCAGATCACACAATGCACCAGTGATATTATGCCCTCCAATGGTGCAAGGATTAGTAAACCTCCCAGGATCTTGAAGTTTGGGAGGTAACTTACTCAAGATTGTGCTGCACTCCTCAACTAACTCAACTATATCTATCTCATGAGGCTTTTTCTTCTTGACTAAAATCTCTTTTAAGAACTTCACAAAGGATGGAATCAATTCAAACACATCTGTCAAAGGAATGTTAACTTGAAGCTCTTTCAACATACTCACAAATTTTTGATACTGGGCCAAATCCTTCGATGGTATATGTCTCTGCGGGAATGGTGGAGGCGGCAGAGGTGCCTCCTTTTTCTCTTCTTTCTTCTTTACCTTCTCAACTTTTTCTATTTCATCTCTCTCCTTGGACTTGGCCATCAGCTCTCCATCTTCAATTAAAGTCACTGCGAGACATTGCTCAGGCCCCTTTTTAATAGTACTTATTTCTCCCACCAACTGCCCCAACTGGTGCTCCAGGTTCTTTTGAGCATTGGTAAGATCTTGTATGGCCTGTGCATGGACTGTAGTGTCAGCTATCATTCTCGGCTGGCCCGCCATTATCTGCTTTAGCATATCTTCAACTGAATTGCTAACCTACTGTGGTGGAGCTGGAAGTGGGTGGTAATTATTTGGGGCTCTCGTATTGCCTTGATAATAAGAATTACCAAACTGATTTTGACCCTGCAGCCTATTTTGATTACCCACATAATAAATTGCCTCTGGATTAGAGGAGCAAACCTCTGTAGCATGATCTTGACCACAAACCTCACAAAAACTCTGGAGTTGTTGCACTGGAGCCACTTGTTGCTGAGTCTTTGGCAGAGCTAGCTTGCTAATTTGATTGGAAATAGCATCCATCCTCGCCCTTAGCTCTGAAACTGCATCTAACTGAAGTACCCCAGCAGATTTCTACGTAGTAGCTCTACCATCTCCCTGCCAATCAGGATTGCTCTGCGAAAACTTGTCTAGTAATTAATAGATCTGGTCAAAGTTTAGGGCCGGTACTTGGCCTCCAGCAGCAGCATCTACCACGATCTTAGTATGCGTAGTCAACCCCTCAACAAAAGTATGTGCCAGAACCTCGTTGGATTGGTTGTGGTGTGGACAATCTCTCAATAAAGCTTTAAACCGCTCCCAGGCTGAATACAAAGACTCTCCTTCTATCTGTCGGAAGGACATAATTTCGCTCCTCAGCCGGGTTGTCTTGGCAGATGGATAAAACTTTGCTAAGAACTTCTTAGCCAAATCATCCCAAGTAGTGATAGACCCAGACTTTTCAGCCTTTAACCACATCTTTGTTGCCCCAATCAGTGAAAACGGGAACAATGTCAAGCGAACATAATCAATAGGAACTCCCGTCGGTGTGTAAGTATCACTGATCTCCGAGAAATTCTGAATGTGTTGCTGCGGATCTTCATGAAGTAATCCTCTATATTGCCCAGTCACATGCAACAACTGAATCATGCCTGACTTAATCTCAAAGTTTCCAGTAATTTCAGGCTTAACTATGCTCGAGGCTACTCCCTCCAGGCTGGGGAGAGCAACATCTCGCACAGCTAAAGCTCGTTCTGCTGCCATTCCTATTGGTAAAGACCAAGCAGGACCTAATACTTGAAACAACACAAAACTCAAAACAAAAATTAAACCTGAATAGATAATAAGTAATCGTCAGAAAAGAAAACAGTCAATTGTTTAGTCCCCGGCAACGGCGCCAAAAAATTGTTGCTCCCAACGCATACGCAAGTATACGTGGTCGACAAGTAATAAAGTGATAAGTAGAGTATCGTTCCCACGGGGACTATTCAGACTGGACTCCTAACAAACAATTTCTAAGTAACTATCCAGGGATCTTTTTCCAATAGTGATGAGTTTAACTAAAGAACAGTACTTAAAATGGTAGAAGTGAATTCAAACAATGGAGCAAAAGTTGGTTGTAAACAATATTAATGAGACGGATCCAGGGTCAGAGTTACGAACAATCCAGTTGAGTTTTCCAATTGATTCCACTTCTTAAATTCCGGATTACTAACTAACAGATTAAATTTAACCGTGAAAACCTTTCGATTCTTTACGGTCTATGAAGGCTACTCCAATTCCTATATGTCTATAGGTTGAAACACGTGCACGCATTAACGATTTCTGTAATTAGTTAAGCTAGGCAAGCAAGTATATGTCTATCCTACTCACAAATTGGTTTCCCGATGCCCGGGTTCACAATCTAGCCCTACTCTTTCTTATTGCGTTCATAAATTCCCTCTTTCGAGTTCAATCTAAAAATCATAGATAATGCGTAATAATAGGGCCCTGACAATTACACAAGTGAAATCAAGAAAGAATAAGCAATCCGTTATGGGATTCAATTAATGGAAATCACTCTTCAAACATCAAATTTCATGAAATACTCTAACCCTAGAACGATAGATTTAGCTATGCTTACTCATAATAACAACACAAGGATTTGATGAAATAATGAAATAATGATGTAATAGATTGATGGAAGGAAGTAAAACCCTTGTTCAAGATGTTATGAGCTCTCCAATTTGCTCCAAAGTCTGAACTCCTATCAAAAACTAAGTAAAAGAGTATTTATAGGGTTTACAAAGGCCTAGTAATAAGTTACACCTAAGCCTAGACGAAAAAGGAAGTCCAAAAATGCTCCAGGGGCGATGTAGCTGGCGCCCCGCGCCTCCGAATCCGCTGACCCATGCAGAACCCGTCAAATCTTGGGGGCTTTTGGGGCGCCGCGCCCCAGTAACCGCGCCAGAAGGCTGGGCGCTATTGGGGGCGCCCCGCGCCACTCAAAGCGCCAGGTATATTTTTCCTTGCCTTGCTCCGCAGCTCGCGTCATGTCATGCCTTCGTGTGCTCGATCCAATCCTCAATCAAAATCCAATCTTTTTTTGCTCGATCATACTCTTTAAAGCTCCAATTGCACTTCATAACAACCTACAATCATACGACATAAAATCAGTGCAAAATCATATCCATCAACTAGAAAACGCTCGAATAAAGTACTCAAACGTGAGGAAATATTAAGGAAATATAGGCATAAAATGCCAAACATCAGTTATTCTCTTCATCAGACATGATTGCGCCTTTTCCGTCATAGAATACCTACAATTTCTTGGGCCCTACGGTGAGCGCCATACTGTTTATGCCTAAATTTGTACGTCTAGGTTAAACAATTAATTATGAATGAGGTCACAACCAATACGGTATATTACAATGGAAAAAGTAAATAAATACGATAAAAGTAAAGACAAGTAATTAAGCAAGAAATAAGAGAGAAAGAAAAGTAATTCTTATTTCTTAAGAGTAGCCGAGTTCGGTGACGAATCGAGTCTTGTGTACAATACAATGTAAGGAGGGGTATTTATAGAAGTGATATCCAGTTCTAAATAAGGTAAAATAAAAATACTAATAAGGCCATGGGCCTACACCTCAAGGCGGTGGTATACTAAATCCTAACTAGGAGACTGTAAACCCTAGGCGGCGAGATGTGTGTCCTGTGCCCTGTGCCCTATGACCAAAACCGCTTAAACGGTCGTTGGCTCTAGAAGCGGGCGCATATCCTCAGTGCCTAGTGAATTGTAGGATAAGTCTAGTCTTTTCAGCTGGACTCGTATCCCTGTAACAATAGATGACGTATTTTTGCCCACACAAGCATAACAACCCTGTTCTAACAAATGCGACACAAAAGATGTCATCATTATGTCAATTTGGGACACGCGACCCACATGACACAAATAAGTCAGCCTAGACAAGTGCAGTACTGGTGTACCGCACCTCACTAAGCCAGATGTAATGCAAATAATTGAGCCTAAAGGTTTAACTCTAGATGACACAAACTGACACGGTGTCCAGTCTGGCTGAAGAACCAAATGGATAAATCAGGCGGGAAATGCGTCAGGGCCATCCGACAATACTATCTCCGGCTTAAAACCCCGACACACCCTCTTCCTAACTCGTGCACAATATAGTAAGAAAGTTTCCAGATGCTGCAGGCAATACTGGTAAGTGCAAGTGTTCCAGAAGACTTAGAGGTCTGCAAAAGAAGACAATATATATATATATATAGGCCATAGACAGAGAGGATGAAAGAAAGACATAGGAATTTCCCCCTGAAGCTGGGGAGGTCTAGAATCTCAAGCTTTGATTTAGTCGCCTTTTAACACTTTTTGAGTTGTTTTTGTTGTTACATTGCCTGAATCAGTTGAATGTTACCGCTTTGATATTGTTGAAGTGTATAACATTGATATTGTTGAAGTGTATATGTTATACACTTCAACAATATCAAAGCGGTAACATTCAACTGATTCAGGCAATGTAACAACAAAAACAACTCAAAAAGTGTTAAAAGGCGACTAAATCAAAGCTTGAGATTCTAGACCTCCCCAGCGGAGTCGCCAAGCTGCCACATCTTAAAATTTTCAAAAGTAAAAAAGGATGTCAAGCCGCTTCTGTATATATAAAATTTGTGGTTGAAAGTGGCGGTCGGCAGTCGGTGCCACAGCAAAAGAGGGGGTTTCTGGTGAGCTGGGAGAATTCAGGCAAGGGTTTGCCTGTTGGCTTTTGGGTGTGTATAGAGAAAAGATAAGGGGTTGAGAGCTTTGTACTCCGGGCTTGGACGAGTCAGGCCTTGGGAATGGGCTTGGTTGGTACTCCTCCTTCATTTACAAATAGCAACTAAAAAATCTGAATTATATAAAAACATACACAATTAACTAAAATTAAAACCACACAAATTGTAAATATTATCACAGTCAAAATATAAAGTCACAATTATATACAACACAAATAAGTTTTTATTTAATGACAATATTAGTTGAAATAAAAGATTGCAATACGAGAAAAATTTGACAAAAATTCTATGAAATTAGAAAGGCTATTTTGAGCATGTTTTTATATTTTCGTGCCAAAATTAATTGATTACAAATGTTAATACAACATTTCAATATTCAACTGTATATTTAGATTCAGTCATCTTAATCTTAATATAACAAATAGTTGACTTTGATGTTACTATCGCACGCAACCTCTGCTTCGTGCATACTAATGTAAATTGCTATCGTGATAGAGACAATAGAATTTGATCTATTCAGCCAACCTGCAGGTTTGACCGGGCTAGGGGTGTGATTAATGTAGTTATTTTTTCTTTGTTTTGTTTTTAATTGAAATATCTCTTTCTATCTGACCAAACAGATGGAACATATTAATTCTTACATCAATAACGTGTATCAGTTTATATTGGCATAATATATCTACATATTTTTTCTGTATTATATGATTTAGGGCGATATGATATAAATAAGAATATCAAAAGCCGATGGGCAAATCTTGATTTCTCTTACAAATAGAAAAATAATTACGAAAATATCAATATCAATGCGTAGACCTTGACGCTGTCTTACTAATGATAGAATAAACATTTGAAATAAACATCTTATGTCATTTTGATACTTTTTCTTGGTCAAATCTTTAGGTGAAGTTACTTGGAGTAAAATTTGTGCTGCAGTGTAAAAATTGTCTAGAATATTGTTAATTGTGTCGTTGACTTTTTTGTTATTATATTTAATAGGTAAGAATACTCACTGTATCGATGTTTACACCAAAACAAATAATCTAACTTTAGCAGCTAAAAGTTAAAGCGAGAATTTATATCGGTTACCAATGGTCAAGTTGATAAATAGTATGTATGAGAACATGTATCGGAATTTTCAGATTGTTTATTATATACAGGTAAACTATATATTTTAAATGCTGATATATGTTCAATAATAACTAGTTTGTGAACCCGGGCATCGGGGAACCAATTTGTGAGTAGGATAGACATATACTTGCTCGCCTAGTTTAACTAATTACAGAATTCGTTAATGCGTGCACGTGATTCAACCCATAGACATATAGGGATTGGAGTAGCCTGCATAGACCGTGAAGAATCGAAAGGTTTTCACGGGTACATTTAATTTGTTAGTTTGTAACCCGGGATTTAAGAAGTGGAATCAATTGGAAAACTCAACTGGATTGTTCGTAACTCTGACCCTGGATCGTCTCCTTATTACTGATAACAACCAAGTTTTGCTCCATTGCTTGAATTCACTTTTACCATTTAATTACTGTTCTTTAGTTAACAAAATCCTCACTATTGGAAAAAGATCCCTGAATAGTTTAAATAAATTGTTTGCTAGAACTCAGTCTGCATAGTCCTCGTGGGAACGATACTCATCTTATCACTTTATTACTTGTCGACCACGTATACTTGCGTGTGCGTTTGGGAGCAACAATAAACAACAGTATTTAGAATTTCAACCTGAAGTACAATATTTACTCGAGTATAGTTCTAAAAAGTTACTACTATTATCTTACTGCTCTCACTTAGATAAAATTGATCGGTCAAAATGGTAAATAGAGAATATTTAAATTTCTATAGCACACATCCATAAGAGCAAAGAGCAAAGAGCAAAGAGCAAAGAGCAAAGCTAATCCAAAATGATTTATATATCTTCCAACCATACATTAAATACAAAATTAAAGACTTAATTTACAACAAAGAAAGAAACGAACAGAACTATTGAAAACTCCTTTTATATGACTCTTTTAATGTCTAATGTCAAATGAAATAAGGAATAGCATCTCAATTCCAACTAAAGCTGTTGATTGCTTGGCTAAAGACAAACTGGACGTACCCTGCAGGTTAAATCAAGCAAGATTGCACCTGCAAGTTCTATTTATATGCTAAAACAATTTCTACATGAAGCAAAAATATTATTTAATATTATATACATACGGTGATATCTACCATTAGATAAAAGCCACAAATAGATATTATCCCTAACCTCTTCATGTAAGAGCACATAACTTAGCAAAATCTATAATTTTGACAAAATCAAAAGATATTTATTAACTCTTATGTGTAACGTCTTTTGCTCTTTCGCTTTCGTGCGATTAAACCATATAAATCTCATTTAAAAATAACTGCAAGAGTACATAGTTAAAATTAATTTCTTTAGCTAACTACAGAAATATCTGTGTACATTTTTTAAATCACAAACAGAATTCAAAGATGCAACAACATTTTATGGTTGAAGTAATAAAACACACAATTCTATGTTTCGTAATCCTAAATGCTTACAACCCACAAAATTGAGATGGTAATGCCTGCATTAGATAAAAAGAGATTACAAATTAACTAAATACCAAAAAAAGCATAAAACCCACGCACAACCCAAATTATACATTTGAAAAATGCAATTTCATTCCATCATTGCCCATCTTATGACGTCTTAGGCTCTTAGGAATTTGATCAAATCCGTTTTTGTAGTCACATCCTGCACAAAGTTTTGTTTGCTTCGGGGCTAGAGCATAACCAAATCTGAAGTCTAGTTTTTTCCCTAAATTCATCATACCGGTTATTTGAAACTTTGATCCCTAAATGTGCACATCCAGCTATAAGACCAAAGAACTTCTTTTAACCAAAAACCATCAATTGCTGGATCCCCGGATCACAACTCCAATACCATAATACACAGATGTTGACAGTACAGCCAAAATCAGGATTCTCACACATCTAAAATTTTAAAAGAATATTAAGGCCATCCCAACATTGCATATAACCTTTTTACTATGCTAAATTAATAAATTGTTACAGTTATTTTTTGAATACCATACATTAACTACCAAAAGAAATCGAAGAATGAGAAACAAAACTTGCTTAATGGCATGCAATACCCAACTCTCCTTCTTTTTTTTTTTTTTTTCTTTTTTTTTTTTATCTAAAGAAAATGAAACCAATCCAAAGTTACAACTCTCATGAACAACTGAGTACAGAAAACATGATAACAAAAAATACCAATACAATTTACCTTAGGAAAGACTGATATGTATAATTCGTGACTGCGGCAATAGTTGATAATTAAGAACCTATTATTAAACAATGCAATAAGAACAGAAATAAAAAATATTATCATACGGGTAAATAGCACTAAAAGCGAGAAGGCATGCTCATAGTTTATTCTTCAAGATATAAATACATAAAACTACTTTGAAGAATTCATGTGACACAGGAAAGTAGATACCTATTCAGATGAATGAACATCCGTGCGTGGGCGACTGAAGCGATTTTAGATTATGAGGAAAATAATTCTTAATTTGATAAGAAAGAGGAGCATAACATTCAAATTACAAAAACATATATCAAAGATCAAAACTGAAGAATAGAAAAATGACTTCCCTATTGTTAGTATAAGTAGTATTAACACATAAAATTGCTATTACACTTTTATGAAATATACCATTGGTTGCAAGTTGAACGATTTCCTAGATAATTCTAAGCACTATTCATACAATATATGAAGAACATTTTAAAAGAAAGAGTAAGAATATTAAAAAATAAACGTAAAATGAATTGATAATTGAAACTTTACCTTTTTAAAATTTGAGATTATTGCTCATCATCCCTGAGATAAGCAAATTTGCTTACCATTTTTGTAGAAGATCCAAGCTGGTAATCTTCCTTTGATGACACAGGAAAGGCAACCGTCTTGACTGAAGACACTTATAATTGTCAGATCCTCAGAGTTTTACTTCTGCTTCATCAACAATAGATGTTTCATGAGGCAACCGTCCTTACTGAAGATACATATAATTGTCAGACCCTCGAACTATGCATGCAACTCCCACGTCTCCCACTCCCACTCCCTCTCCCACGTCTCTACTGAATATCAGTTTTTATCTTTTTCAAATTTCGTATTTATCCCTATTCAATTGCCAAATTAACTACCGCAGTTATGTTATTTTTTATTTAAATTTAATTTTTTTCATAGTTATCCCAATACGATTTTCAAGTTAACCACCGAATTAGTCCGTCTCGAAATTTGAATTTAATGAATTTAAAATTTTAAAATTAGAAAAAACTGTATAGGAGTTACAATGGGCAAATACTGCGGTACATTAATTCAAATTACAAACACTACTCAACCGAAAGGAAGCAATTTTCCTTCTACAAAATACACGATTTGTTCTTATTTTTCTCTTTAATTTATTTGAAACTAAAACACATCAAATTTATTCTGCAGTTAATCTATTTTAAATTAAATATATAGAATTTAAATCTATCTGCCAACATACATTGTTAAATCTATCTACTGCTTTTAATTTTTTTTTTTTTTTTCTCACAATTATTCTTAAACTTTCCATTCAAATTTCAAAAATAATTAAAATAACTACACCTAACTAAAAAATAATTTATTTACCTAAAATTTTCAAGTGGCTTCCTACTGCTTTGACACTTGGCTACTTACCATTGGCTTACTACCCTCCTTTTAATAATATATATAGAATATACATATAGATATAGATTTCAAAAATAACTAAAATAACTACACCTAACTAAAAAATAACTTATTTACCTAAAATTTCCAAGTGGCTTCCTACTGCTTTGACACTTGGCTACTTACCATTGGCTTACTACCCTTCTTTTAATAATATATAGATTAAATGTTCTGATTAGTCGACTACTGAAAAAGCAATGGGCATTTTAACACTATATATATCAGCTCAGCGAAATGCATTGTCACATCTCTAGGGCATCTTGACTACTCATTCGTTATTTCTTTTCTTTCTTCATAAATACATATTCTTGGTGAATTATATAATGGGTTTCTCAGCTACTTTTCTTAAAGTTATTCTCTTCATTGTTCTTTTTAGTAGCATGGTTTTCGCTACTCCGGTTTATAATAGGAAGTTCCAAGGTGGCGGTGATGGTACCGGTTTCCGTTTTAGTGACGTTGGAGGTGGTGTTGGTTCAAGTATTGGTTCAGGTGCTGGAAGCTAATAAATTTATCTTATCCTTGCGGAAAAAAAAAATTGTGGATTATTGCTTCGGTTGTTATAAGTGAAGTTTGTACTTTGACATGAATGGTGTGAAATAATGTTTGTGTTATCTCTACTTAGCTCTTTCTCGATTGGATTTTGATTCAATCATTCACATACTGTATCAATTCCTTTTTTTTTTTTTTTTTTTGATGAAGACATATGTATCAGTTTTATGCACACAAGTGTGGTTTTCTCTTAAAAATTTTCGGTGCTAAATACTTAATTTATAGCCGAAGGTTGTTGACAATAATGGAGTCTGGATCACTTCTACATAGTTCATGATAAAGTGGATTGAATTGGTTGATAAGATGTTACTTACTATTTTATGATAACGGAGTTTGAAGTACGAGAGCCAAAAGTATAAAATTTTGGGTATAAATATTTTATTCTTTTAAATAAGATTTACATATTCGAAAACTATATGAATTGTACAATAAGTTTAACATAATTCATAATTCGAGAAAAGTTTTTAGAGATATATATTTGCACCCAAAGTAAAAATTATTTGACTCTTCAAATAGTAATAGTTTCACGTGAAAAGAAAAAAGTAAAATGTTTAGTTTCCTCCAAACCGATTCAAAGTAAAAGCTATTTGACTCTTCGAATAATAATAGTTTCATGTGAAATTAAACAAGGAGTAAAATGTTTACTTTGCTCCAAACCGATTATTACGAAAAATATTGATACCTTTCTCATTCTAACCGAAAATTTACTATTACGATATAATAAGCTAATTTTAGTGAATTGGCAGATATAATTTCAACTTATTATGTACAATTCTTCAACGTCGAAAGAAGAATGAAACACTAAAAAAAATACAACATTAACAAAAATGTACTATATCTGGAGTTGCCACTTTTTGCTATTGGAATTTTTGTTGTGCCTTCCTCCAGAGACGGATTCAGAATCTGAAAGTACCGGATATCACTTAAATATAGACACGTATGTAACACGACTGAAAAAGGATAAATGTTGCTGTCATGTGACAATGGATCTTTTTAGGATAATGTAGACATGTAGCTTAACTTGCTCCATCACTACATTCTTTAGTTAGTTAATTATCAAAACTCAAATTTCAACGAATCACCTTCATGAGGATGGGAAGAAAGTGTTGCAAAGTGCTTGTGCAAATCAGGATATCAATGAAAAGGTCACAAATATTTTCAAACATTTCCTTGTTCCTCCTTTTGGCATAATCAAAAAGATTATAGTAATATCTGTTAAGAGACTAATCAAGTAATTTCTAATTTATAGCTAAAGACAACAACCAAAAATATGAGAAGAGTAACTCAAACTGCAAGCGATACTATCCATCAAACCGGAAAAAAATAGGAGTGGGATAAAACAATAATTCAAAATCAAGCAAAAATCATTCAAAGTTCAAACCCAAACTGAACCAAGTACAAAACAACGTATATTTGTCCTAAATGACCACCAACCAAAACACATAAAAGGGGCTCAAAGGAGAAGGAATTGGTCCTGGTCAAGAATAGGACTGCATCGTTCTTCGTATTGCCTTGGCGTTCTTGAACTAGGTCCACATGAAGTCATACATTTTAATCAAAATCTCATGATCCTTTTGTTAGTTTTTGCCCCACGTTGTTCATTATTTGTGTTTAATAAATAATTAAACTAGCTAAATTCCTATTGGTTGTTGGGGGAAGTTATTTTATTTAAACTTCCCATACCCCCACTTTGATGGATAGTGGGTTAAACTAACAGGTCCTCTCTCTCTGCCTATAAAGTAGAATAGCATAATTCCATCTAATCCTATTCTGAAAAGTACAATAAGGAAAGAGAGAGATACTGAAATTTCTCAGAACACACAAAATTAAGTGCTTCCGCTTGATCAAACCAAGAAAATACTATGCTGATTCGGGTACGTTTTCTTGAATTATTGTTTATGTGTTTGAGTGTGAAAATCATATGGTTCAACGATCTTGAAATTATTGAAAACTCTTACATGTGGTATCAGCGCCAGGTTTTCGAACCAATGATTTTTCATATATTTGTGAACCCTAATTATGAAATTTAGGGGTTTATAAAATACTGTCAATTACTTAAACGAAAAGATAGTTGAATGAAATTGATTAAAATATTAAAATTACTATGTCAAGATTTTGAGATTTGGAGAACTTGAAATGTACTTATGAAATCTTTATTAATTCTAGTGGTTTCTTTCACTTATAATATTTGGCTCCACTTTACACTTAATGCTCCAGTATGTTGACGTGATTTGTTCTATGGCTAGAAACTTGCCATAATATCTGTTTATAGCACTACTTTTTGGCTATCATATTTAGAATGATATATGTCATAAAGCCTTATTAGTTAAGGGAATTTTGATCTCCATCTATGTTATGAGGCATGATTCAATATTACTTTTGATCAGTTCATTTCAGCTTACACTTTATGAAATATTAAATTATAGTGGAGGCTTAAATACTGAAGTATTAGAATTATTGTGCTTAGTTCTCAAGGATTGGATCATGTATACTTCATAACTGATATTTATGAAAAGCCTTTATAAGCCATTTAAGATGAGGCTTGCGTAATACTTCTTATGTAACCACTGTAATTGACTATTTGGTTTACTTAAATTGAAATCAACCAAAATGTCGAATCTAATAATTTTCCCATAATCGACTAATCGAAATCCTTGAAGTTTGAAAGATTAATGCCTTCATAATTCTATTTGGAATTATTACATATGATTCGTTAATCACCAAAGTGGTCGAATCTTTATGAAAATTAATTCCAAAAATAATGATAAACTTATATTCAATTACCCTTTAATCTTGATGCTTAGAAACGCCATAAGTTATGGGTAAATTGAAGTTCATGGTTATAGGATATTTATGGATCGCCCAAAGGTTGATCGTTTGTTCTTATAATCGTGGAACATTAATGAGATAATTTAAATGTACTATTAGTTTTGTTTATTTATCCAAAGATAATAAATATTATTAATAGGTACATTAAAAATTATCAAATTATGTTACGTTATATTAAGCATCATAATGTATAAAGTTAGTATTTTGGCGTTCTGCCCAAAGGTGAACATCAAGATACACTTAAAGCTATATAAAATTATTTCTGAATCTGATAGTATGTTTAGTTTATAACTCAAAGCGTTAACGAATGAGCATATTATATTTGCAGCACTTGCTCTTCATTCGCACTCTGCTTCTGTTACGGCTTTTAATGGACTTAACTTCTCGGAGTGGTGCGAACAGATCAAATTCCATCTCGGAGTTTTAGATCTTGATGTTGCACTTTACACTGAGAAGCCAGCTGCTATTACTGCAACTAGCACTGCTGAAGAAAAGTCTTATTTTAAGCAGTGGGACAGGTCTAACAGATTAAGCCTAATGTTCATGCGAATGAGTATAGCGGGTAACATTAAATCTGCTCTTCCCAATACTGAAAGTGCCAAAGAGCTTCTAAGACTTATAGAAGAACGCTCTCAAACTGCTGACAAGTCTCTTGCTGGGACTCTAATGGGTACTTTGACCACCATGAAGTTTGATGGTTCGCGTACCATGCATGAGCATGTCATAGAAATGACAAACATAGCAGCAAGACTTAAGACTCTGGGAATGGAAGTGGATGAAAATTTCCTTGTGCAGTTCATCATCAACTCATTACCGTCTGAGTATGGTCCTTTCCAAATGAACTATAATACCATGAAAGACAAATGGAACGTGCATAAATTGCACGGAATGCTGGTTCAGGAGGAGACAAGGCTAAAGAACCAAGGAACCCACTCCATTAACCTTGTAGGCCATCAAGGAGCTGGAAAGAAAGGAAAGAAGCATGTTAAGGGCAAACAGAGAAACCATAATGTTAGTGAGTCCTCTCATCAAGTACGTAAGAAGGAACATAAGAATGACAAGTGTCGTTTCTGTGGAAAACCTGGACACTTTCAGAAAGACTGCCTGAAACGTAAGGCATGGTTCGAGAAGAAAGGTAAGCCTTGTGCTTTTACATGTCTCGAATCAAATTTAACTGAAGTTCCTTATAATACTTGGTGGATTGACTCTGGTTGTACTGTTCATGTTTCTAATACGATGCAGGGATTCCTTACAACCCAAACCATAAATCAGAATGAAAGATTTGTGTACATGGGGAATAGAGTGAAGGCTCCAGTTCAAGCTATCGGGACTTATCGTTTAATCCTAGATACTGGGCGTCACTTAGACTTATTTGAAACTTATTATGTACCTTCTATTTCTAGAAATTTAGTTTCTTTATCTAAGTTAGACAAGACTGGATACTCTTTTAATTTCGGTAATGGATGTTTTAGTTTGTTTAAGTATAATCATCTCATTGGTTCTGGTATTCTTTGTGATGGTTTATACAAACTGAATCTTGATAATCTGTTTGCTGAAACCCTCTTAACTCTGCATCATAAAGTTGGAACCAAACGTAGTTTGGTGAATGAACACTCTGCTTACTTGTGGCATAGACGTTTAGGTCACATATCTAAAGAAAGACTGGAAAGATTAGTTAAGAATGAAATCCTTCCAGATTTAGATTTTACAGACCTAAATATTTGTGTGGATTGTATTAAAGGAAAACAAACAAAACACACAAAGAAAGGAGCCACAAGAAGCACACAGCTTCTTGAAATTATACACACTGATATCTGTGGTCCTTTTGATATTCCATCTTTCAGTAAGGAAAAGTACTTTATCACCTTTATTGATAATTTTTCACGTTATGGTTATGTCTATTTGTTGCACGAAAAATCTCAAGCAGTAAATACCTTAGAGGTATTTATTAATGAGGTTGAAAGACAATTAGATAGAAAGGTGAAAATAATTAGGTCAGATAGAGGTGGTGAGTATTATGGAAGATATGATGAAACTGGACAACACCCTGGTCCATTTGCTAAATTCCTCGAAAAGCGTGGCATATGTGCTCAATACGCAATGCCTGGCACACCACAACAAAATGGTGTGGCAGAAAGGCGTAATCGTACACTAATTGAAATGGTTAGGAGTATGTTAAGTAATTCATCTTTACCCGCTTCATTGTAGATGTATGCTTTATAAACTGCCGTGTACTTACTAAATAGGGTTCCTAGTAAGGCAGTTCCAAAGATACCTTTTGAACTTTGGACTGGTAGGAAACCTAGTTTAAGGCACCTGCATGTTTGGGGCTGCCCGGCAGAAGTAAGAATTTATAATCCACTAGAAAAGAAACTGGATCCACGAACAATCAGTGGTTTCTTTATTGGTTATCCAGAAAAATCAAAGGGGTATAGATTTTATTGTCCTAACCATAGTACGAGAGTTGTTGAAACTGGAAATGCTAGGTTCATTGAGAATGGTGAAGTTAGTGGGAGTGAAGAACCACGTAATGTGGAAATTAGGGAAGTTAAGGTGCAAATTCCTTTACCCTGTACTTCTCCTAAAATTGTTGTTCCCGAAGTTGTTGTACCGCCTAACAACCAACAAGAACAACAAAATAATGATCCTGCTATTCATAATGAAAACATAATCAATGAACCTGTAGTAGTCGTACCGCAAGAAGTAGCATTAAGAAAATCTCAAAGATAAAGGAGAAATGCTATTTCTGATGATTTTTGGTATATCTACATGAGTCAGAAATTGGTCCGGAAATTGATTTGGATGATTTGGAAATCAATGATGATCCAGTTTCATTTTCACAGGCCATTGAAAGTAATAATTCTGATAAGTGGTTAGATGCTATGAAAGATGAGTTGAAATCCATGGAACATAATGAAGTTTGGGACCTTGTTGAGTTACCAGAAGGTTGCAAAAGAGTCGGGTGTAAATGGGTCTTTAAGACCAAACGTGACTCAAATGGTAATATTGAATATCACAAGGCCAGACTTGTTGCAAAAGGTTTCACTCAGAAACATGGTGTTGACTATACAGAGACATTTTCACCTGTCTCTAAAAAGGATTCACTTAGAATAATAATGGCTTTAGTGGCTCATTATGACTTAGAGCTACATCAAATGGATGTGAAAACTGCCTTTCTGAATGGAAATTTAGAGGAAGAAGTTTATATCAATCAACCAGAGGATTTTGAAATTAAAGGAAAGGAACACATGGTGTGTAAACTAAAGAGATCAATATACAAGCTTAAGCAAGCTTCCCGACAATGGTATTTTAAGCTTCATGAAACTGTTGTCGCCTTTGGATTCAAGGAAAACATTCTTGACTGGTGAATGTATCTAAAGGTCAGTGGGAGTAAGTTTATAATTTTAGTCTTGTACGTTGATGATACCTTGCTTGCTACTAATGATCTTGGTATGATGCATGACACCAAGAAATTTCTCTCTAACAACTTTGAAATGAAAGATATGGGAGAGACAGCCTATGTGATTGGGATAGAAATATTCCAGGATTGATCACAAGGATTGTTGGGGTTGTCTCAAAGGCCTATATTAATAAAGTTCTAAAAAGATTCAGAATGGAAAATTGTCATCACGTCCCGTTCCAATCTAGAAAGGAGATAAATTAAATCTCAATTCAAAGAATTAATTCAAACGTAAGTAATGAAGTATATGCTCACTTATAGAAAATCTAATCATCTTGATATGGTTAGATATTCATATTCAGATTATGCTGGTTGTGGTATGCTTTGAGGCCACAATTTAGACTTAGTGGCTGCGGAATGTTATTTCAGGACTTGGATTAGTCGACAATATTGCCATGTCGCTGAAAATTTATTGCGACAATTCCTCAGCAGTGTTCTTTGCTAAGAACGACAAATATAAGAAGGTGCTATGTCAATAGACTTGAAATGTCTTGTCGTTAAAGAACACGTCCAGAAACATAAAGTGTCAATTGAAGATATTAGCACCAAAATTATGATTGCTGATCCTTTGACAAAAGGATTATCGCCCAAAGCATTTATGGATCATGTTTAAAGAATGGGCATTATTGATAGCAGTGTATGAATTTATGTAAAGACTTATGATGTTTATGAGATTGATACTTTGAGCTCATTAATGTAAATGTTTCTGCATTACCTGCTTTTCTCTTGTATACATAACGTTGAGAATGACGATGACAGGTTTTAGCTTAGATAACGATATTTTAAGCATTATTGTTGGACCATTATGTATTGAAGGTTGTGTTGGGTAATAAACTAATATTGTAGTACATGGAAGGGTCTATGTCGAAAGTGATGTATGACCGCCATGACTCATACTAGTTGATTTGCTCAATGACAACGAATGACGCTGGAGTTTAGCATTAACTATGCACATAATGATTGAAATATTTATTAAACCATTAAGTGAATAATGTCACGTGTGCCAAGTGGGAGAATGTTAGTTTTTGCCCCACGTTGTTCATTATTTGTGTTTAATAAATAATTAAACTAGCTAAATTCCTATTGGTTGTTGGGGGAAGTTATTTTATTTAAACTGCCCATACCCCACTTTGATGGATAGTGGGATTAGTGGGTTAAACTAACAGGTCCTCTCTCTCTGCCTATAAAGTAGAATAGCGTAATTCCATCCAATCCTATTCTGAAAAGTACAATAAGGAAAGAGAGAGATACTGAAATTTCTCAGAACACACAAAATTAAGTGCTTCCGCTTGATCAAACCAAGAAAATACTATGGCTGATTCGGGTACGTTTTCTTGAATTATTGTTTATGTGTTTGAGTGTGAAAATCATATGGTTCAACGATCTTGAAATTATTGAAAACTCTTACACCTTTATCTTCACTGCTCCTTGTAGTCTTCCAACTAGTGATGAATCTCTCTCATCTACTGCTGCAACTCCTCAACCGCCTTCTCATTTTCCTCTTTTAAGTCAAAAGATTACATGATGTCGCATCCAGAATGCCGTGTTTCATATCTAAATCCTATTAATATGCCGAATCATCAGCCCAAGCAAACTGATATTGTTTATGCCTAAAATTGTACGTCTAGATTAAACAATTAATTATGGTTGGGGTCACAAGCAATACAGTAACTACAACGGAAAAGTATGTAAATATAATGAAAGCAGTAATGAATAAACAAGACGAAATAATTAAAAGAAAGGCAGAGTAATTCTTATTCCTTGAGAATAGCAAAATTTCGTAATGAATCGCATGATGTACGATACAATATAAGGAGGGGTATTTATAGTAGTGATATCCAGTCATAAATAAGGTAAAATACAAATATTAATAAGGCTATGTGCCTATAACTCAAGGCGGTGGGATATACTAAACCCTAACTAGGAGACTATAAACCTTAGGTGGTGGGATATATACCCTGCGTTCTGTGGCCGTGCCAGCTAAACAGTCGTTGGCTCCAGGAGCGGGTATGTATCCTCAGCGCCCGGTGACTTGTAAGATAAGTCTAGACTCGCCAGTTGGACTCATATCCCAATAATAATAGGTGGTATATGTGTACCCATAAAGTCAGTCCCCCCACTTGCTGAGTGCTGAAGCAAGCAGTCAGGAAGTGAAAGAAGCGTGATAGCAGACGTAAACGTGCGGCGATACTCATACCTGCCTCCTTGCCTTTTCGCGCGCGTTGCATTTAATACAAATTCCTCGGTACAGCAAGGTGGCCCCTATGATTGGAGGGGTTTTCCGCGTATCTTCCCAATGTTGCTACGTGCTCTGTTCATATCCCATAATTATGGGGATGCATATCACTAGAACTGCAGTAATCATAATTACGATCCGACATGATTGAGTCATTCATCTTCCCCTTCAAATTATCCGCATAGACGTGTATATTGTTACGCGGCGCCTTCTTGAGTTTACTTAGAAGGACAACGTATGCTGGCCAGTGGTCCCCTCCGCGCGCTAGACTAGAGCGTCAGTACTGTGCGGGAAAACTAACGTCAATCACAGTGTGTATAAAAAGAGTAATTGAAAATGAAAGTCGTTGCACTTGCTTGTAGTAATCAAAAGCCAACAGATTACAAGAAAGCCTGGTGTCGAGGGGGCGAGACACTAGAACAGAAATATGAAAGCAGCTTACAATTTGTTCGAATCCTTATACCCCCTATATATGTTCTTAAAAAATAAACCCATGTCATAGCAGCAGACACTAAAGGACTAGACATTCATACTAGAAAAAGACAGAAAGATAAACCTAACTATTTTTACATGATGTGTGGCACTTTGTGGGGCCGCATCCTTGTCTGCATCTTCATGCCTCGCGCACAGGGCGCAAGGCTTTGGCGCGCGCAGGCGTGGGGCAATCTGCATTGAGGCGTGCATGCGTAGATCGCATGGGATTGGCGCACTCTAGTGCGGGATAGGCAGCATTGCGGCGCACATGCGCATGTCGAATGGCATTGGCGCACTCAAGTGCGGGGGGCGCGGGCGCTGGATAAGGGCAGGCTTTGAGGGCTCTGTCGGCTTGCTGCGTACGGGCACGCAACCAGTGGGACGACATACACAGATGCGCATATAGATCTTGGCGCGGCCACATCCGTGGCACTAGGTGCTTTGAGTCTTGCCAGGGCACCACGGGGCGCGCCCAAGGAGTCATGGGGCACAGCTGAGAGGCCGCCCATGACATTCTCCCCCACCTGAGTTGGCGACGCCCTCGGCCCCTACCTTGCAAGATAATCAACTATCAGGTCCTTGAAGGCTCTGAGGTCTGTTCCCCTCTCCCAGGTGTTCTCTTATGCATCACATCTGCTCCATTTCACCAAAAATTCCTGGTGATCTTTCTTTGAGGCATGAATAACACGATCCTCAAGGATAGCTTCTACTACTTTCTTCCCTGACCACTTGTTCTTCTTGATGGTGGGCATTGTGAGTTGGCTTCTAGAAGGATCATCCTTATATTCTTGGAAAGGCTTCAGCAAGCTGACATGAAAAACGGGATGGATTTTCCACCAAGTTGGTAATTCAACTCGATAGGCAATTTTTCCCACATATTTCACAATGGACAGAGGTCCAATGTATTTCTGCAAAAGACGCGGGTCATGAGGTCCCGCGAATAGATATCTCTTGGGGATCTTTACCATCACCTTATTCCCAACTTTATACTCTACAAAATGCCGGTTTTGATCTGCATACTTTTTCATCCTCCTTTGTGCCTTTTCAAGATAGCTCCGCACTATCTCTAGGTTTCTCTTCCACTCTCTTGAGAAACTCGCAGCTCTAGGAGACTTTGACACATTTGGTGCATCAACAGTACGCGGGAGAAGAGGTTGTTGTCCCATGATAATTTCAAAAGCACTCCTGTTGTTACTTGAGCACTTTTGGGCATTGATGCACAACTTGGCAGAATCCAATAGCTTCACCCAATTCTTCTACGATCCAGTTAGAAAATTCCGGAGATATTCTTCAAGCATCCCGTTAAACCGCTTCGTCTGGCCATCAGATTGTGGATGAAAACTGGAGTTGTGGCTTAACTTAGACCCGAGACACTTAAAGAGCTCGGTCCAAAAGTTACTAGTGAAACGCGAGTCGCGATCACTAACAATATCTCTTGGCAGACCCCAATACTTTACCACATGAGCAAAGAAGAGCCTTGCCGTCTCTTCAGCTGCTATATATTTTGGGGCTGCTATAAAAGTTGCGTATTTAGAAAACCAATCAACCATTACTAGAATAGTGGTTAAATCTCCGACCTTGGGCAGCCCGGTGATAAAATTCAGAGAGACGCTTTCCCAAGGCCTCTTTGGGACAGGTAGCAGCTGCAATAGTCCCGCTTGCGTCAAGCAGTCTGGCTTGTCTTTCTGGCAAACCGAACAGGTTCGCACATATTGATCTACATCATCCGCCATCTGGGGCCAATAATACGCGCGTTGAAGCAGCGCTAGGGTCCTATCCATTCCAGGATGGCCGACCCAGAGGGTATCATGACATTCTTTCAATAGAGTCTTCCGCAAATTACCTCCCTTTGGCACATATATCCGCTTACCTTTTGTCTTGAGAAAATCATCATCCACATAGAACTGACGCGTCTTCCCTTGTTCCACAAGGCTGATCAAATCTTTGGCAGCAGGGTCACGAACAAGAAGATCCTTGATCTGATCCTTAATATTGGTGGTTACCTCGCTTCCCTTAAAGGCGGCAAGTACACACACTACGGCTAAGTCGGCCCTCCAACTTAGCGCATCAGCAGCTTGGTTTAACTTTCCACTCTTGTATTCCAAGTGGAAATTAAACTCGGCAAGAAGCTCTTGCCATCTCGCCTGTCTCCCATTCAGTTTTGGCTGTGTCAAAAAATAGCTGACAGCAGTGTTGTCAGTCTTGACATCAGTGTTGTCAGTCTTGACAACAAATGGTGCTCCCAATAAGTAAGGGCGCCATAAGCGCAAGCAATGGACCACAACCAACAACTCCTTTTCATGGGCGGCATAACGCCGCTCAGCATCCTTCAGTTCCCGGCTCTCATAAGTAACTGGGTGCCCCTCTTGCATCAAAACTCTACCAAGTGTAAAGTCTGAGGCATCAATCTGTACTTCAAACGGCTTGGCCATATCAGGAAGGGCCAAAACCAGGCTGCTTGGCATAGCCCTCTTCAAAGTAGCAAAGGCCTTCTCACGCCTTGGACACCACTCCCATGGCGTGGCCTTCTTCAAAAGTTCCGTTAAGGGCACAACGATAACAGAATAATCCTTCACGAACCGCCTATAGAAATTACATAGGCCCAAGAAAGATCTTAGGGCATGAATATCAGTTGGTGGTTGCCAATCAGCAATTGCCTGTATTTTCCCGCCATCCATCTTGATTTGTCCCTCTCCGACTATATGCCCAAGGAAATCGATCTGCTTTTGGGCAAAAGCGCATTTCGACGGCTTGGCATATAGCTCGTGCTCGCTTAGTCTTGTCAATACCTTTTTCAAATGTGTCATATGATCCTCCATGCTCTTGCTATAAATCACAATGTCATCCAGATCGACAACTACAAATTCATCTATAAAGTCCCGGAAGACTTGATTCATTAGCGTACAAAACGTTGCTGGAGCGTTAGTTAGGCCGAACAGCATAACTAGAAAATCAAATGATCCATATCTCGTGACACAGGTTGTTTTATGCTTATCTCCTTCAGCGATACTGTTGCTCCCAAACGCACACGCAAGTATACGCGGTCGACAAGTAATAAAGTGATAAATCAAGTATCTCTCCCACGAGGACAATTCAGACAGAATTCTAGCAAACAATTTCCCAACAAGCTATTCAGGGATCTTTTTCGAATAGTGAGGATTTTATTAACTAAAGAACAGTAATTAAATGGTAGAAGCGAATTCAAGCAATGGAGCAAAACTTTGTTGTTATCAGTAATAAGGAGATGGTCCAGGGTCAGAGTTACGAACAATCCAGTCGAATTTTCCAATTGATTCCACTTCTCAAATCCCGGGTTACTAACTAACAGAGTAAATGTACCTGTGAAAACCTTTCGATTCTTCACAGTCTATGCAGGCTACTTCAATCCCTATATGTCTATGGGTTGAATCACATGCACACATTAACGAATTATGTAATTAGTTAAACTAGGCGAGCAAGTATATGTCTATCTTACTCACAAATTGATTCCCCGATGCCCGGGTTCACAAACTAGTCCTATTCTTTCTTATTACGTAATTAAATTCCCTCTTTCGAGTTCAATCTAAAATCCATAGATAATGCGTAATAATCGGGCCCTGACAATTACACAAGTGAAATCAAGAAAGAATAAGCAACCCGTTATAGGATTCAATTAATGGAAATCAATCTTCAAACATCAACTTTCATGAAATACTCTAACCCTAGAACGATAGGATTAGCTATGCATACTCATAATAACAACACAAAGATTTGATGAAATAATAAAATAATGATGTAATAGATTAATGGAAGGCAGAAAAACCCTTGTTCAAGATGTTATGAGCTCTCCAATTTGCTCCAAAGTCTGAACTCCTATCAAAAACTAAGTAAAAGAGTATTTATAGGGTTTACAAACACCTAGTAATAAGTTAGACCTAAGCCTAGACGAAATAGGAAGTAAAAATCCACTCCAGGGGCGGTATAACGGGCGCCCCCCGACCGCGCTGGGACAACCAGTGAACATCAAAATCTGCCCGCTTTAGCCACGCGCTGCGCAGCCAAACGCGCCAGAAGCTGGGCGCCTTGGCTGGCGCGGCGCGCCTCCTGTGGCGCCAAGCCATTCTGCTCCTCTCCTTGCTCCTTTGCTCGCTCGTGTCGTGCCTTCGTGTGCTCGATCCAATCCTCAATCAAAATCCAATGTTTTCTTGCTCGATCATGCTCTTTAAAGCTCCAATTTCACTTCATAACAACCTACATACACACGACATAAAATTAGTGCAAAACCACGTTCATAAACTATAAAACGAGCGAATAACAAGCTCAATCATGCGGAAATATTAAGGAAACATTGGCATAAAATGCCAAACATCACCACCCCACACTTGAACCTTTGCTCGCCCTCGAGCAAGTCACAACTAACTTCCCAACCTAGGTAAAACAGGTCTGCCTATGACTATGGTTGATATCGATCATTGAACAAATGCACACATGACTACTATGGATCCACAAACATGCCAACAATTTAACAAACTAAAAAATATGAGAACAACCACCCCAAAATAGCTCAAATGCACAAACTCAACTCATTGCAACCATGCTCCCACAAAATCACACCTATCTACTCAACCAAGAAGCCATCAACTTCACCTATTTCATGCAAACCATGTGCCCTCACCAATATGAAGCAAAAGAGTGCCCCCCCAAAGATCACACACAACAATAAATATCATGAATAGAACGGGGGCAATAACAAACGAATTCACTCACTCTCATGAACGTCTCACATGCCACACACAATGTACCATAGGCTTGCCCATAGTGTAGGACTCCACTAATGTAAGCTCACTCCAATCGGGATTAACTAGGACTTTAAAAAGATCGTAATGTAGGCTAAGGGGCTGGTAGGATACATATGGGTAATAGTGACTACCTCCCTAAGCACTTTAATACATCACAATTAATTTAAAAACAAATCTCATCAAAGCCACCAAATCAACAACTTTCACACACACCCTTTCTCAACAAGTAGCAATATTTTTCTTCAAGCACACACTAGCAAGGAATGGATATTCTTCTCTCTTTATTTCTTTTTCCACAAATTTTCCTTTTCAACTTTGCTCTTTTTTTTTCCTTCTTCAATTTCATTATTTTTCAACCTTGCCAATGCTCATAACCAACTACTACACAATTTAAACAAGTATTCCTCCTCATTAGTTCCACTCAAAAACCTCCCAATATCCAACCACAACTCCAAAACAATATCACAATATCAACTAAAGTGCTTAAGGAGTAAAGGGCCAAAAGAGAACAATTTAGAACAAGTGGGTAGGCTTGGGGTGTGGGTGCCAACAAAAAGGTCAAAGAAATCACAACAATCAAGTCAAGGTGTATATGTAAGGGTAGGCAAATCAAAAGAAGGCCTGTATCATTTCCCAACTAGAGCAAACCTAAGATTTCGCTTTGCACACACACGGGGAAAGTTCTAGACATTAATGTGCAACACGGAATATAATAAGAATATGCCTCACATCACACATTGCACACAATCAACACAAAAAGGCTTCATCAACAACTCTCAATCAAGCATCTAGAGTGCAACTTGTGGAAAATTAAGCACTAATGCACAAAGGTTCACAATAAAGTCAAGCAAGTGGACTCAAGCATCTCAAGGGGGTTATTCCATTTTTTTTCTAGGCATGTATCATAATTTAAAACCAAGGACACCACAAATAGCACATGCAACAAGTTCAAGTCCACCGGTATCAAACAAATCAAAGGCGCCTAGCATTCCACCTATTCCTTTCGTCTAGGGCCACCTATAACTAACTACTCTAATCCTAAAAATAAAAACTACCCGGTTCAAAGGCCTCCCCGTGGAAAAGAACCGAGGCCATAAGAAAAACCACGGGGTGGATGACATGTACCACTAATAAAAACTAAAAGGAAAATCTTTTTGGAATTTTTCATTGGTTTTCTAAATTTTTTTTCATATATTAAAGCAAAAAACAAATAAAAATAAAGTCAAGTGACAAAAGAAAAAATCCTACGGTACATGCATCCCTATCCTCAAAAATAAATAAAAGGGTAGTTCCCCACCCACACTTAAACTAAGCACTGTCCTCAGTGCTAAAAATAAGAAAGTGCAAGGTAAAGAAAAATTCCCTGAAGATTCTAGTCCTTGGTGCTAGCATCCTCCAAGCTTCCATATAGTATGAGGTACTCAGACTTCCCCCAACAGATCATCAATATTAGGCAAGGGTGAGGACACCACACACTTAGCCTCGACATTACATGAACCTGCAATCCAAGGAAAAATAAAAAGTACGTGACACTATAAATAAAATGATACAAGTACAAACTCGGGTTGCCTCCCGAGAAGCGCCTTAGTTAACGTCATGGCACGACGACACTTTTAGCTCACTTCCAGCATTTATGTCTTCTCTTCTTACGACGAACTTTTGCTTCCTTCCTTTCTTTGAGAGAACCCCTCTTCAACTTCACATGTGGTGTACTTCCATGTTCTTGTCCGACACATTCGATCATAGAGCACTCTTCAACCTTAGCTATGTGCTCCTTCTCATTATACACCTTGAAAGTAACCTTTTCTCCATGCGCTCTAACAGTCATCTCACCCAGCTCCATGTCAATAATTGCCTTCGAGGTGACTAAGAATGGTCTCCCCAAAATGATTTGAGCTTCTCAGTCCTCTTCATAATCTAGGACTACAAAATCAGTAGAGAATGTAAACTTAACAACTTTAAGCAATACATCCTCCAACTTACCATCAGGGTGGGTGAGAGATCCATCTGCCATCTTAAGAGTAACTGAAGAGGGCTTGATTACTCCTAGCCCTAACCTTTTGCAAACAGACAGAGGCATGAGATTTATGCTCGCACCCAAATCACACAAGTCACCAGTGATATTATGCCCTCCAATGGTATAAGGAATAGTAAACCTCCCGGAATCTTGAAGTTTTGGAGGTAGCTTGCTCAAGATTGTGCTACACTCCTCAATTAACTCAACTGTATCTATCTCTTGAGGCTTTTTCTTCTTGACTAAAATCTCTTTTAAAAACTTCACAAAGGATGGAATCAATTCAAACACACCAGTCAAAGGAATATTAACTTGAAGTTCTTTCAACATACTCACAAATCTTTGATACTGGGCCAGATCCTTCGGTGGTTTAAGTCTCTGCGGGAATGGTGGAGGCGGCAGAGGTGCCTCCTTTCTCTCTTCTTTCTTCTTTACCTTCTCCACTTTTTCAACTTTTTCTATTTCAGCTCTCTCCTCAGACTTGGCCATCAGCTCTCCACCTTCAATTAAAGTCACTGCAAGACATTGTTCAGGCTCTTTTTTTTAACAGTGCTTATTTCTCCCACCAACTGCCCCAACTGGTGCTCCAGGTTCTTGTGAGCATTGGCAATATCTTGTATGGCCACTACATGGGCTGCAGTGTCAGCTATCATTCTCTGCTGGCCCGCCATTATTTGCTTTAGCATATCTTCAACTGAACTGCTAACCTGCTGTGGTGGAGCTGGAAGTGGGTGGTAATTATTCGGGGCTCTCGTATTGCCTTGATAATAAGAATTACCAAACTGATTTTGACCCTGCAGCCTGTTTTGATTACCCACATAATAAACTGACTCTGGATTAGAGGCGCAAACCTCTGTAGCATGGTCTTGACCACAAACCTCACAAAAACGCTGGAGTTGTTGCACTGGAGCCACTGGTTGCTGAGTCTTTGGCAGAGCTAACTTGCTAATTTGATTGGAAATAGCATCCATCCTCGCCCTTAACTCTGAAACTGTATCTAACTGAAGTACCCCTGCAGATTTCTGCGTAATAGCTCTACCATCTCCCTGCCAATCAGGATTGCTCTGCGAAAACTTATCTAGCAAATCATAGATCTGGTCAAAATTTAAGGCTAATACTTGGCCTCCAGCAGCAGCATCTACCACGATCTTACTTTGCGCATTCAACCCCTCAACAAAAGTATGTGCAACAACCTCATTGGATTGGTTGTGGTGTGGACAATCTCTCAGTAAAGCTTTAAATCGCTCCCAGGCTGAATACAAAGACTCTCCTTCTAATTGTCTGAAGGACATAATTTCACTCCTCAGCCGGGCTGTCTCGGCAAATGGATAAAATTTAGCCAAGAACTTCTTAGCCAAATCCTCCCAAGTAGTGATAGACCCAGACTTTTCAGCCTTTAACCACTTCCTTGCTGCCCCCGTCAGTGAAAACGGGAACAACGTCAAGCGAACATAATCAGTAGGAACTCCCGCTGGTGTATAAGTATCACTGATCTCCAGAAAGTTGTGAATGTGTTGCTGCGGATCCTTATGAAGTAATCCACCATATTGCTCAGTCACATGCAGCAACTGAATCATGCCGGACTTAATCTCAAAGTGCCGGTGATAGCGGGCTTAACTATGCTAGACGCTACCCCTTCCAGGCTGGGGAGAGAAACATCTCGCACAGCTAAAGCTAGTTCTGCTGCCATTCTTGTAGGTAAAGATCAAGCAGGACCTAATACCTGAAACAACACAAAACTCAAAACAAAAGTTAAACCTGAATAGAAAATAATAACCTGTTAAAAAAGAAATCAGTCAATTGTTTAGTCCCCCCGGCAACTGCAATCACCTAATTTTGGCACCAAAATGCTTAAAATTGCTCAAAATAGCCGTGTTAGATTCTTAGGATTTTAGCCGAAATTTTCCCAAATTTTAGTCTTTATTTTAAACTAAAAGTGCCATTTAATCGGGAAGAAAAATATAATAATTAAAAAAAAAAGTTACTTGTTATGTGTTTAATTGTGATGTTATTGTAAATTATGTGATTTTAATTATAATTAGTTGTGTATGTTTTAGGTAATGTAGACTTTTAGTAGCCATTTTGTAGAAAAATTGCAACCCAATGATTTGGCCCACCAGCCCACACTCAAACCCGGCCCATTCCCTACATATATAAGCTTAAATCTATCTCATTATCTCCCTCACACCTTCTAAAGCTCAAGGCTTGGGGAAACCCTAGCCATTTTTCTCCTCACCATCAGAAAATCCCGCCACCCCTCTCTGCCACCACATTTCCGCCACCAGACCACCACCTTCCGGTTGTCGGAAAAATACAAACCATACCATTCCGGAAAGCTTTCGAGCCCCTTTATCCATTTCTGGTGTTATTTTTCCCAAAATCCTTACCGTTTGGCGCAGATCTGCATTTTTAATTTCGGGTAACACTCAACTCTGGTGAATTTTGGCTCCTCCGTTGTTATGGTCTTTGGGGCTGCTATGCTATTGAATTTTTGTGATGAAGATGATGGTGATAGGGCTGTTTGGTTTTCATACGTTGATGATTTGATGATAAAGCATGTTTTGGGGTGATTTGTCTCTAATTGTTTCATGATAGCAACAAGCTATGCCTTGGTGGCGACGTTCGTTTGACCAACATGTAAATTTTCACCTCCTTTCCATAGTCCTATTTGTTCAATCCGTATGTTTAGCCTAGGGATAGGATTAAGATTCTTATGTTCATATATTTGGCTCATTTCTAGTTTAATGTGAAGTATTTTAATTGCCTTACTTCAATATTTTCAAGCATGTTTTGGAGCCTAAGTCACTGGGATTTGATTTGGCTCATTTAAGTTGTTTTAATTTAGTGTTTGGGGGCTGATTTTAGTAAATTTCAGATCTGTATTTTTGTGTTTGAAGTTAGTCTCATGTTTTGTTGTCGGCCCAATAGGCCCAAAAGTCAATAGTCCAAGCCCATGAGGCTGTCTTTTCAATAGGACAACTTTGTTCAGCTTTAGTAGACACATAGGGTGGCTGAAAAGATGTCATAGGGCTACTGTACTATCTCTGAAAATACTCAAGTATAGGGGTGTGGGCTTGTACTTTTGTGTAAGTATACACCCCACCTTTTAGCCCCACCTTTTGGCTTCAATTTTCAGCATTAAATAGAGGTCTTTACTCCTCATTTAAGACAGGAACAACAAGCTGAAATTTACAAGAAATTGGAGAGCAAAAAAAAAAAAAAAAAACACTTAAAAAAAAATAGTAAGTTTGAGAGTTAGATTTAGAACCAAAAGCCTTTACATATAAAGGTATTTTGGGGTATAAATCTACTAGTTTTAAGGGTTAAATAGAGGCAAAAAGAGGCTGCCTAGTTGCTGTTTTTGGAGCATAAGCTGCTTGCTTTTGGCTTTGGTTTGCTATTTTCATTTGCTTCCTAGTTTGGAAATTTCTACACAAGGTAAACACAAATTAACCTTGTACTTAAGCTTTTGGCTATGAAAAGTGCTTAAAAATCAGCATGTTCAAAGTTTTAAAAATCTTGTTCTATATGATGTTAATTAGTCTCTTGATGAGCTTAGTTGTTGTGCTAAATGAAAATGATCAAAGTCTTGTTTTTGGAACGAATAGGACATAAGCGCAAAGCTAATAAAGTTTACAATCTCGAACGAATAGGCAGTGATTAGGACAGCTATTTAAAAATCTGGCCATACATAACATTTGCAAGAAATGATCATTATTTGGACAAAAATCAGAATGTGGCTATTTTCGCAAATAAGTTTAAATGCAGCCTGTTGATGCAAATTGATGAGCCCAATTGTTGAAATAAAAGCACGTAGGGTGTAAAATTATTCTCTTTCAAAGATAGGCCACAAAAACTGTTTCAATTTAATAAACGGCCTATTGTATATATATACTTTTCATAATCCATATTTTTTTTTGTTAAGGCAAATTTGGGAGTCCCAATTTGTCATTTTAATAATAGTTATCAGTTATACTTAGTTGAATCGAGTAGGCAAATTGATAAGAGCGAAAAGACCCATGCAATTAGGCAAAACAATAAGTATGATCTGCGATCTACTTACTAGGTGAAACGAAATCACATGATAGTCACAAGTTTGCGCTAAGGTATACCCAGCGGGTTACCTAATACAATTTTGGTTCAACAAATAAAAGCGTAACTTTAAATGAACGGCAAAGATATAACAACCATATTTAATAAATTAAAATTGCGACAATAAAGCAACTGTGCTTGGCACAGGGCTCGAGGGTGCCTAATACCTTCCCGAGAGTCAACTGAGAATCTTACCCGAATCTCTAACGCAGACCATTAGATGAGTCAAAGGTGTTCCAAGGTACCTTTTGGTGACTTGGCACACCTTAAACTATGTCAAGTGGCGACTCCGAGTTCTCTAAATAATTTTGTACCTTTTTGAACACCAGTCACGAGCCTTTGAATAATAACCTCGCAACTCGCGCAGTTAATTAACTTTTTTAGGGCGTGACAGCTTGGCGACTCCGCTGGGATATTAGTGAAAACTAGAATCTCCGGCTTTGATAAATTGTCGCATGTTTTATATTTTATTGCCGTTATCACATGAAAAGTTGAATGTTACTGCTTTGATATTGTTGAACTGTATATAAACTGTCTTCCTCCGCAACCCTCTGAGTCTCTGAAACACACGCACACGTGCACTTACCATATTGCTTGTGGCATCTGGGACTTTCTTACTAAATTGCCCATGATTCAGGAGGAAGGCCTGACGGGGTTTTAGGCCGGACACACTGTCTCCGGATGGCCCTGATGCGCTTTCTGCCCGGTTTGTTCACCGGGTTCTTCAGCCAGTCTAGACACTGAGTCAGTTGTGTCGCCTAGAGTTAAACCTTTAGGCCCAATTATCTGCATCGTATTTGACTTAATGAGGTGCGGTACACCAGTATTGCACTTGTCTAGGCTGACCCCTTTGTGTCAAGATGGGCCCGTGTCCCGAAAAGACACATTATTGGCATCTTATGTGTTGCGTTTGTTGTAGAAAGAGGGTTGTTATGCTGACCGATCACCGGGGTGGGTAAACCAATTTTGCATCTAATTCGTGTAATATTTTGTGTCTTTGTGTCGTCATAATGGCCAGATTTTTTTAAATACTCTAAGATTAATTTTCAAGTTAGATCGAGGAGTTTATTTTTTTTAAAAAAAAAAATCAATTTTTCGTGTCCATCTTTGCATTGCCGTAATGTCCGATTTTGGAGTCACCTTTCGGATGAGAAAAATAGTTTGTTCCATAATCCGCTTTTAAGTTCCATTTCGAATCTCCGTTTGAGTCTTAATTTTTCATTTAAAAAAAAAAAAAGAGAAGAAAAAAAATGTTGTTTTAGGGTCCCGCTTTATTTTGTTTTGTTCAAGGTCGAGTCAGGGTACAAACGATAAATTGTATCTAGCTAAGTTGTATTTTTTGTTGATCCTTGTGGAGTAATCTGACTCCGCTAAAACGTCGAGTCCCATTATTTTAATCGTCTGGGTGTACTCGCCCAATGTGTCGGTTTGTATATATCTTTGACTCGTGCATCATGTCAAGTATTTTATTTTGAGTTTGTCTCATGTAGTTTGTCTAAATTACGTTTGTTGAGTCAGAAAAATAGGAAAAAAAAAATCATCCAAGTTCGTCCTTGTGTTGATTACGTATCAGTTACAATTTTATTCTAATTTTGATCAAGGCACATAAGCAATGTTTCGGGGATACGGTCGGTACACTCGGCTTACGCCGTTAACCATTTCGGGATGACGCATAACAACCTTAGGCTGCAATCTATGTTTCTTTTGTGCTAACCTGTTTGGTTCATTAGCTTGAGCAACTGCCGTGCTGGCCCACATTCCTACTCCACCAGAATCAAGGGACCACCGCATGTACCAGAAGTGGTTGAAGCCCCACTTCAGGAAAGCACTCAAATAACGATGGCTGAGGAAATTGAGAATACTGAGCCGGTTCTCTTAGCTGAGCAACAGGCCAAGATGGCCGAGGACTTTGCAGCCATGAAAGAAATGATGACGCAGCTAAATCGTAACCTGGCAGCAGTTCAGGTACCTCCTGTTCCGCCAGGTGCTGCTGGTTTCATGGCAGATACTCAGCCACCAGGGCAAGAGCAATCCACAGTGGCAGGAGACCCCGGTTACCCTCCGGGATTTGGTCCGCATCCGGCAACTGACAATACAGTCGGACCCTCTACTATACAACCTGGGGCACAATTCCCACAAAAAGGGCAACATGGCCAACCCCAAGTTCCTACCGCAGCATTCACCGTTCTTGCAGGACACACTTTGCAAAGATCAAACAATGACCCACAGTTAAGGGCCCGTGAGCAACAATTCGACCAAGCTCGAGGTAATGTTCTCCGCCCCACTGAGTCATATGATCAGGGACATCACACAGAATCACATGCTGATATCGAAAGGTTGGGAAAAACAGAAGAGACTGACTTTGCTCAGAAATTGAAAAGCTTGGAGCAAACTGTGAAAAACATACAAGGGCAAGGGGGTAAAACCAGTATTTCATACAAAGACATGTGCTTGTTCCCTCATGTGCCATTGCCTGAAGGTTTTGTTGTGCCCAAATTTGATCTGTACACTGGACAAAGTGATCCAAGGATCCATGTGAAGATCTACCTTAACAAAATGAGGGGCATTGAGAAGGATGAATTGTTGATGGCATACTTTGCTGATAGTTTGGGAGGACCGGCAACAGAATGGTTTGTACAACAAGATGTCTCGAAGTGGGTCACCTTTGATGACATGGCCAGCGCTTTCCTAAACCATTATGGTTACAAAATGGAGGTTGCTCCCGATCGTTCTTCTTTAAAGACGATCACAAAGAAACCAAGTGAAATTTTCAGAGAGTATGCCTACAGGTGGCCTGAACAGGCGGCGCGTGTAAGCCCTTTGATCGCAGATGATAAAATGGTCGAAGAGTTCATTGAGGTTCTTGATGAGACCTACTACCAAGCAATGGCCTCCGCCATAGGGAAACAATTCAGTGAAGCGGTGAGAATTGGGGAGATGATCGAGAGAGGAATCAAGGCAGGTAAGATTGTCAGCCAAACAGCTTTGCGAGCCCAGGCAGGAGCCTTGGAGAAGAAGAATCAAGATGATGTAGCCATGGTGGGTTCGGGTTCACAAAAGTGGAGCGAGAAAAGATACAATCAAACCCACTCATACCAAGCTCCACAAGTACACCCTCCACAACACTACTACACCCCACAAAATCCGCAGTATTCCGTCCCTCCACCCCAATACTTAATCCATACAGCGCAGCCATATGCTCCAATATCATCTTATCCGCAATGGCGCGCTCTAGCCCCACATCCTATATATCCTATTCACCAAGCTCCACATAACCAATTCCACTCTCCACCGAACCTTCCCCACCGGCCAAGAGGTCCTCCAGGCTTTCGCCCAAAGGTTGAGTATAAAAAGGTGCATCAAGTGAAAAAGAATGAGTTCACGCCAATTGGAGAATCTTATGCCAAACTTTTTCAGAAGTTGCAAGCTTTGGACATACTGAAACCGATCAATGGAGGAATGCATCCTAGGGATAGGGTTGATGACTCTCGTCAATGTGCTTACCATTCAGGTGCACCGGGGCATGACACTGAGGATTGCCATTTTCTCAAGAAGGATATACAAGCTTTGATCGATAATGGTCAGATTCAAGTTGAAGGTTCAGATGCACCAGATATAAATCAGAACTCATTGTCTGTCTGTGATGATGTGCATATGGTGGGTATGGTGGGTGTAGAAGATTTGGGAGCTGAATCTGCAATGCCGATAGTATCTGTTGGTGGTGTGTCAATTCGGGCTAACCAAATGTTTGTGACAGTGAACTGTGTTCCTAAAATTATGCCAGGGGTGGCAGACGGAGTAAGGGGTGAAGAAATGAAGAAGACGAACATGTCTATCGAGAAGCCAATTTCAAATCTTACTCAGTCGTTCATCAGTCCCAAAGAAGTGAAGTCTACCTTGATGGGACTTGGAGAAAATAAGGAAAAGAAGAAGAAAATGCTGGATTCAGATAGTTTCTTTGGTATCAGCATGGTACATCTTGGTGAAGGGCTCAACATCGCATGAAAAGCAGGAAACTGGTCCTGACTTGCAATTGAGTGACTGTGAAATGTTGTAGCTTGTTTTGCTAATCTTTCTGTGTACTTGGTTATTCAAGGGTTGTAACCCAAGTGCATTATGTTGCTTGTTTTGTTTGTTCAAACCCTTCTATCTTTAATTCAATGAAAGCGAGATCCATCTCGTCCCAATATTCGGTCTTTTATGTTTTCTGTTCTTACCTCCGTAGCTTTCTGTTTTATATTTTGTCGACCTTAATAACATGACATGCGTGCGAAATTTACGTCTTGATCTAAACACGCGTTCTGGCATTGTGAGTTATTTGAGTAGTAGAGAAGGATAAAAGAGGGATTGAAATGAGTTGGAAATTAATCAGTAGTCATCCGATAAGGGAGATCGGTGAGAAGTTCAAATCATACACGGTCGCTTCGACCGAAGATGAAATATCAGTTTGAGAACCATCAGTGAAGCAGAAGTCGAGGATACGCGTGGATCAGTCCAGCTTAATTGATTGAATCGCTATTTGTGCGAGGCATTTCTCGGGTCGGGATGACGAACGGCTTTCATTTTTTCTACCCAAACACTATGTCCTTTTGTAGCATTGTTCTGTGTTTTCTTTGGTCTGCCCTCCCTTGGAATCAATTTGATATGACTAAAGAAAAGGAAAAAAAAAAAAGAAGAAAAAAAAAAAAAAAAGAAACACAATACAAAAACAAAATCTACCTCAGACTAGAGCTACATCTGACCTGATTCCTCTAAACTGGGGCAGAATTTGTTTATATTTTTTAAGAAAATGGAGGAAATTCAATATTCCTCCCTATTTTCTTTGTGTTCATAACAGGGGAATGTTCATTTTTTTTCCCCTGTTCATATTGACGCAAAACTTGCCTCCAAGTTTGCGGCCAACGTCAAAAAATATTTTGTTCCCCATTCCACGCTAAACTGGGGCAGAAGTTTGTTTTTATTTTATTTTATAAATAAAATAAAATAAAAACAAACTTCAATTTTTGTTGTACCATCCACTCACATGTTTTAAGGGATGTTTGGCACATCAGTCTCGAAATCGAGGAAGAAACTCAAAACGCCCAGTTTATCCTAAACTGGGGCAGAAGATTATTTTTTTTTAGAAAAAAAGAAAGAGGAGAAAGTCAACATCCCTTTTCTTTCATTGTGTTCATCTCGGGGAATAATCTCAATATTCCCTATGTTTTCATATTAGAAAATTCAAAAGATAATTCCTCGATTCCACTAAACCGGGGCTACAGTTTGTTTTTATTTTAAAAGAAATGATTCCAAGGGTTCTATCATTCACCAAGTCGTTTCATGAGATGTTTTTCATACCGCTTTTCAAACTAAAGAGAACAACTCAAAAAAAAAAAAAAAAAAAAAAAAAAAAAAAAACCACAATTTTCCTAAACTGGGGAAGGAAATTTGTTTTATTTTCACAAAGCGGTGATTTCATAGTTTGTGATATTCATCCGATCGTCCCATGAGATGTTTCTGAGCTTTTTTGTTAAACCCTCTTCTTCATAGCCTAACCAAATCAAATGTTACATTCCAAATAAAGACCCTTCTAACTGATCATTGAGAATGTCAAGCCGAGTAAGGTATCAAGGGATAAGTTCCACACTGTAAAATTGCATTCTTATAAGCCGACAATCGCATTTAGGAGCTGGGAGCACCAAGGTCATTAAAGGAGAAATTCTCCGAGGAATCAAGATAAAGGCCGAAATTGAAGAAAGAGAGTAAAGACGGGGTCGAGCAGCAAGGAGAGATGGGAGGTCGATTGGGAAAGAGCGAAAAATGAAAGGAATGAAAAAAAAAAAAAAAAAAAAAGAGCGAAAAAAAATGAAGTCTTGTCGGTGAAAACCTGAAAAGGCGCTGCAAGGCAATAGTGAGTTAAAAGAACAAAGAGAGAGGTTAGTTGGTGAAAACCCGAAAGGGCACTACTAGTCGAATGAGGGCTGTGGAAGTCATCACCAGGTTCGGGTTGAGCAAAGTTGTCAAACTGGGGCAAGTTTGGGGATAGACCGGGTGAATGGATCAAGAGTTGATTCTAATTGCATGTCATGTTTTACTAAGGTTTTCGTTTCACCTCCAAATAAGTTTGTTCTATCTACTAGGGACATCTTTCATTCGATGTCTCCTTCTGAGTTTCTGCACTTTCCTTTTCATTTATTTCTTTCTCATTATTTTCGGGCATTCAGAAAGGTTTGCAAAACTTTTCTGCAAGTTTCAGTTGTACCAGAAAAGTCGGGAATGAGAGCCTAGCACCGAGATTATACCATGAAGATCACTAGGAATGCTTTGTTATTTCTACAAAGGTGTGACCAAAGACCGAGATGTGAATTTGGTCGGGAAGTGTGAAAACACAACTACATCAAGTCAGTTGCTCGTCGGGGACAAACTTGAAAAGCAGAAAAAGAAATAAAGAAAGAAATCAGGGACCATCTGAGCAGGGAGCCGTGGTTTTCAACTTTCAAGACAAGAACCATTGAGATAATGGGATAGAATTTTCAACTTTAAACACAAGACCCATTGGGATGATGGGATTCAAGTTTCAACGCAAGACCCGTTGGGATAATGGGATTCCTCTTCAAGAACAAGACCCATCAGAGAGATGGTTTTAATTTTCAGCAAAAGCAAGACCCATCAGAGTGATGGTTTTCAATTCAGCAAGAGCAAGACCCATCAGGGTGATGGTTTCTAATTTTCAACAAAAAGCAAGACCCATCAGAGTGATGGTTTTATATTTTTCAGAAGAAGCAAGACCCATCAGAGTGATGGTTTTTCAATTTTCAGAAGAAGCAGAACCCATCAGAGTGATGGTTTTCAATTTCCAGCAAAAGCAAGACCCATCAGAGTGATGGTTTCCAATTTCCAGCATAAACAAGACCCATCAGAGTGATAGTTTTTCAATTTCCAGCAGAAGCAAGACCCATCAGAGTGATGGTTTACAATTTCAGCTTTCTGTCATGACCCATTGGGATAATGGGTTGCAATTTTTCAATTTCCAGAAGAAGCAAGATCCATCAGAGTGATGGTTTTCAATTTTCACAAAAAGCAAGACCCATCAGAGTGATGGTTTTCAATTTTCGGAAGAAGCAATACCCATCAGAGTGATGGTTTTCAATTTTCAGAAGAAGCAAGACCCATCAGAGTGATGGTTTTCAATTTCCAGCATAAGCAAAACCCATCAGGGTGATGGTTTCTAATTTTCAACAAAAAAGCAAGACCTATCAGAGTGATGGTTTTCAATTTCTAGCATAAGCAAGACCCATCAGGGTGATGGTTTCTAATTTTCAACAAAAAGCAAGACCCATCAGAGTGATGGTTTTCAATTTTTGGAAGAAGCAAGACCCATCAGAGTGATGGTTTCCAATTTTCAGCATAAGCAAGACCCATCAGAGTGATAGTTTTCAATTTCCAGACCCATCAGAGTGATGGTTTTCAATTTTCAGAACAAGATCCATCAGAGTGATGATTTTCAATTTCCAGTTGAAGCAAGACCAATCAGAGTGATGGCTTTTATTTCTAACAAGAGCAAGACCCATCAGAGTGATGGTTTTAAATCCTAGCAAGAGCAAGACCCATCAGAGTGATGGTTTTAAATTCCAACAAGAGCAAGACCCATCAGAGTGATGGTTTTAAGAAGAAGCAAGACCCATCAGAGTGATGGGTTTTCAATTCTCAACAGAAGCAAGACCCATCAGAGAGATGATTTTAATTTTCAGCAAAAGCAAGACCCATCAGAGTGATGGTTTTCATTTCAGCAAGAAAAAGACCCACCAGAGTGGTGGTTCCAGTTTTACATTCAAGTTAAAGTCCGTCAAAGCGGCAATTTTACTTTCAAGTCAAAGTCCGTCAAAGCGGCAATTTTACTTTCAAGTCAAAGGCCGTCAAAGCGGCAATTTCTACTTTCAAGTCAAAGCCCGTCAAAGCGGCAATTTTACTTTCAAGCCAAAGGCCATCAAAGCGGCAGTTTCAACTTTAGAGGCAAAGCCCGCCCGAGCGACAATTTCAAGTTTGCAAGACTACTTTTGTAGTGGGAGCTTCAGACCAGTTCATCAGCTTGGGAAGCATGAAGAGTAGTCTAGGAATTGTAACTTTTACATTTTTCAATGTTGTAATTCCATTTTTCTTTGTAAAAGCCAATGACCACCAGCAAGTGACCAGTACTCACCAACGACAGCCCTTGTATGCCTAAGAGTGTCTAGTATCAGCCTCAAGTGTGTCTAGAAGAGTTTCTAGTTTGTCTTAGTAGTCTAGAGTGTCTAGTTTGCCTTAGTGAGTCTAGAAGAGTCTGGTGTCTGTTTGAATGCGGTAGTACCAGCTGCCGCACGTAAGGAACTACACTGACCTGATTCCTTAGTCCGGGGATATGTAGGTAACCTTGTTCTTGGTTGGAACCGAAGAATCAGGGTACGGTCACCATTTTGAAAAGCATTGCTCTCGGCTAGAACCGAAAAGCCAAAATTAGTTGTCGATTACTTCTTTGTCCGAAAACTCTTCGTGTTCCCGAACAAAGAGGGGCAGCTGTAATCACCTAATTTTGGCACTAAAATGCTTAAAATTGCTCAAAATAGCTGTGTTAGATTCTTAGGATTTTAGCCGAAATTTTCCCAAATTTTAGTCTTTATTTTAAACTAAAAGTGCCATTTAATCGGGAAGAAAAATATAATAATTAAAAAAGAAAGTTACTTGTTATGTGTTTAATTGTGATGTTATTGTAAATTATGTGATTTTAATTATAATTAGTTGTGTATGTTTTAGGTAATGTAGACTTTTAGTAGCCATTTTGTAGAAAAATTGCAGCCCAATGATTTGGCCCACCAGCCCACACTCAAACCCGGCCCATTCCCTACATATATAAGCTTAAATCTATCTCATTATCTCCCTCACACCTTCTAAAGCTCAAGGCTTGGGGAAACCCTAGCCATTTTTCTCCTCACCATCAGAAAATCCCGCCACCCCTCTCTGCCACCACATTTCCGCCACCAGACCACCACCTTCCGGTGGTCGGAAAAATACAAACCATACCATTCCGGAAAGCTTTCGAGCCCCTCTATCCATTTCTTGTGTTATTTTTCCCGAAATCCTTACCGTTTGGCGCAGATATGCATTTTTAATTTCGGGTAACACTCAACTCTGGTGAATTTTGGCTCCTCCGTTGTTGTGGTCTTTGGGGCTGCTATGCTATTGAATTTTTGTGATGAAGATGATGGTGATAGGGCTGTTTGGTTTACATACGTTGATGATTTGATGATAAAGCATGTTTTGGGGTGATTTGTCTCTAATTGTTTCATGATGGCAACAAGCTATGCCTTGGTGGCGACGTTTGTTGACACCCAATTTCGTCCCGAGACTTAATTAATAACTAATTATTTAAATAAAAACTAATTATTTAAAATAAAATTGAAATTAATATTAGCTATAGTAAATTAATTAATTTCAAAAGAAAAGGTTAAGTGTGCAATATACAACCCCAATTTCAGCCAACTCGTGCAATTTTTTCACTTACTCCTATAATTCCTAAAGTGGGGCTAAAATTGCCTTACGAATTAATTTCCAGCTCACTTTTGCAAACATATATACATACAATACACGTGCATATCTCATCCTCATTTCAGTTCCCCCAAATTCTCCAAACACCCGCGACCCGTTTCCCTCACGACCCGCACCAAAAACCCGCGCCATTGTTGTCCCTTCCGTACAGCTCGATGTGCTGGACGAGTCATTCAGTTCCAGCTGGTATCTCCTCACTCTCTCTCCAAACAAACGGTCATAGAATCTGATCCACTCATTTTGAATCGAAGTAATCCCAGCCTTTGGATCTTTTTTGGAGATAAGGATCCAAAGTGTACAATCCGAAAAGAATGGACACTTTAGACCCTTATCTTAGAAGAAATAGATCGAAAATGGCAAGGGCAATTCAGAGGTTTCATCCGAGGTAAACCCTAATTCCTCCTATATATTTAGCATTTTTGTAGGGTTTAAGGGTTCTGGATTTTTTGACAAAAAAGAAAAACGGCAGTATAAAAATATTTTAGAGTTCAACTTTTCTTTCAAAAAATATACAAATAGGGTTCTGTTTTTTCCTGGTTTTGTTCCTGGTGTTTATCTTTTAGTATCGCTACATCGTTGTCGTCGTCTTTAAAGTTCGGGTCGATAATTTCATTTTCTTTGCCTCAGCCACTGCTCGCAAAGAGGTAAACACTCGACCTTTTGTTGCATTTTTATTTTATTCTTATCTTTGGTTTAATGTGATGATAAGAGTATGAACGAGTCGCTTGCCTGGAAAACTGCACTCTTCTATGTTTATAATTCTTCGCAAAGGTGTGATTTTTATATATCTTGTTGAATGAAAATCATGTTTGGCGTATGATATAGCTAAAGCATCAATCTTTACTTGTTAAGTGTATGTCGTATTCAGTTTTACATTGTGTGCCTAATGAGTCACTGTGTTTGAAAGCATATGTCAAAAAGAAATGTCTGAGTGTTAAATGAAGATGCTTCCTGATTAGTTTAATATGTATGCATATTTTTGATGTTAAAACAAGTTCAAATTCTTTTGAGTTAGTAGGCAGCATGAGGGAGTCAGAGTGTCTGGTTCATGTGTTCTGTGAGTTTAGGGGCAAGCTGAGGATTGTAGCTTGTTCCAAGTGGGTGTCCCTGTGTAAGTCTCCTTTGGTTTGTGACTGCCTGCAGCAGTTTAATGGCATCCATTTCAGCCTGTCAGTGAGTTCTCAGTCCAGTTTGTTTCAGGTCCTGGTTTTGTCTTGGTTGAAGTGGTAGGTTCTGATTTCTTAAAGGGCTGTGAATAGAGGTGTTTAGGTCAGGAGAGGAGTTGGTTCCTGGTTGTATGCAGGCAGAGAAGGGAGTGAGTAGATTAGTTCAGTTAAGTTGAAGGTGCTGTAGGTAGTTAGTAGTTGGTTTGGCAGGCTGTTGTAGCTATTTAGAAAGTTTGTGAGGTGTTATGGGTTTTCTCAGGCTGTTGCAGGGTATTAGGGGTGCTGAGAGGTGATTGCAAGTGTTAGAAGGTCAGGACCTGTTCTGGGAGTTAGTCCTAGTTTTTGTGAAAGGTTCAGAGTCTTTGTGTTGGAGGTGTTGTTCAGGGAGTGTAGCAGGGCTTCAGGGGTGCTCATAGTAAGAAGTTTAAGAGGGATTCAGGTAGCTGCTAGGCAGTGAGGGATTAGTGTGAGTGTGCAGTGTGGGCTGAGTGTGTGGGGTGTGTGTAGATGTCAGAACAGTGCTAGGAGGTTGCTGGTCGTAGGGGAAAGTTCAGGAGAGGTTTTTTCTCAATAGTGTCTTTCTCCTAGTTTATGTTTGATCCAATTCAGCCTTGATTATAGGTCTGTAGCATGACTCTGACTTCCTTGGGATCAGTTTCCATTCTCGGCCTTGTTTGCCAGGTTGCCATGATTGTCGTCCATCTTTGTTTAGTTTCAAATAGCCTTGTGTATTATCAGGCATTGTCTGAACTCTGTAGTAGGTTCAGTTTTCTGGGGTTCTCTTCAGAATATAGCTTGCAGTAGTTTCAATGTAGTAGTATACCTTGTCATTGTTCTCTTCCAGTTTTTCTTAAATTTTAGCTAATCCTAAAGCAGCTAAAGTTAAATCAAGGTTCAAGTTATTTTGTTCTCCCTTTTCCTATTTTATGTTCTTAGTAACAGTTAGGGCCTTGCAAGGGTTTCTCCCTGTTTTAATCCTATGAATATTAGGTGTAAGTTTTGTTCTTTCATGTATTCTAGAGTTCTTTTCCTTTGGTGTTTGGTCTCTGTTCTTTAAAATCAAAGTCGGTACTGTTGGGTCGTTTCCTTTGAAGTTAATTCCTGCTACTGTAGTTATGTCATGATACATAATGAATTTACTTAATCTTGTACTTTATGAAATACAATGCAAGTTTAGTTAAAATGAATTAAGTTTTAACCTTTACCTCGTTTAAACAACGTGAAAATGGTTCCTCCCTAAAGATAGTTCATTTCTTTAAATTATATCCTTTATGACAGAATGATATAAAGATTTAATACACAATTTAAAAAGTGCTTTTCCTTGAATGATAATGAGACATTCAGATCTTACTTTGTTCATATGGAGGGTAGGAGTTTTTTTTTACTCATTCCATGTTCTGTTATGGATACCTTTTTTTTTATCTTTGATAAAACTTGCCTGATGATGGTAAGGTCAAACCATGAATCTTTGCTCTCTGCAATTATTAGAAAATGATTTGTTTATGGGTTTAGTTTTCTCTATTATTATCTTACTTATTTCCAAACCTCCTTGCAGCAAAGTTATATTGGGAGTGTCAGTTAAACTGAAGTGATTGCACTATTTTCTTATTTTATCTGCTAAATTTCCTGTCTGTGAACACTTGCATTATTCATCATCTAAGATATAGAGATGAAATAGAATCATCCTAGTTGAACTGTCGTGTTCTCATAATGGAGATTTTGTCTGTTGGGATGTGTGTGTCTCTCTGTGTGTCTTGAATATTAGAAATTTTTCTTTTGGGGATGAAAATATTTATTTGGTTAACTTGTCAAAGAACTATTCAAATGGATTCTGATGGTGTTGTTGCTGCATCTGTGGGGGGTATAGTTCTGATGCCAGATGTAGTCCAAGGTCTGAGTTGGGGTTATCTTTGCTATGTTTCGCATTTTTGTTTGGCAAGTGACGTTTACTTTGAATGTATTTCTTTTTCTTTGAATGGGTTTCTAATTTTTATCTCCTTCCTTTGACATGGACAACTTGGGATCGAGTTGCTAAACTCGCAAATGGGAACGGCTTGCATTGGAAGTTATTGAATCCGCTTCGCATTTTCGGGACTTGATATCCCCGAAAATGTAAAAAAAAAAAAAAGAAAGAAAAGAAAACGAAAATCTCTAAGTTCAAGGCTCGATGATTGAGTTGCGCTTCCGGGTTTTACCTTCTAAAACTCCTTCTTTCCCGTCCCCTTTAGAAAGCATGTTTTAGGAAGCCCTGAAACCGGACTAGGATTTGTATGTTAGAAACTTGGTAGGATAGTCGCTTTTTGTTGAATTGTTAACTTATTGCATGTTTAAAATGATTATATAATTGATTATCCCGTTTCCTTTGGGACTCGCCAATTAGTTTAGGTTAATAGTAATCTATGGTTAATTATCGAGTGCAAAGAAATTAAATTTAATTAAATTATGCATTCCCATCTGTTATTTATATTCATCCATTTATTAAACATTTATTTAAACTATCTACTCATTTATTCATTAATCCGATCAATTATGCGATATTTATTTATTAAATTATTTATTTAATTAATTTTATTTATTTATTTAATTTAATTAATCATTTATTTATTTATTTATTTTAGCTAATCATTTATTTATTTATTTATTTATTTAATAATAATTATTATTTATTTAATTAATTAATTAATTATTATCAATTTATTCTTTATTTAATTAAATCAAGATAAATGTTAATTCATTTAATTAAGTTATCTACTTATTTATCCATTTATTTAAGCGATCATTTAATCAATTATTTATCCAATTAGTTACTTAGAGTATTTTATTTTATTTTATTTATATTATTTATTTAATTTATTTATCCTTATTTATTTAATCAACTAATCAATCAACCGTGTTGTAATTCATCCATCTATTTAATCATAAGATTTCATCATTTATTTATCTAAGTATCGGCGTAACTCAAACTCTCATCTAATCTATATTACCCTTAGTTAAAATTAATTCTATTATCCTTAATAAATTCGTGAAGACCGCCGGATTAACCGCATTTAGCGGATTTTCGAAAGTGCTCCCGAAAGGGACCTTCTTTCGAATTTAATAGAACCACTTACTCGGAATCTCTGATTTTAATTTAATTTTATTTAATTAAAAAAATAAATTGCACTCATTAGTTAACCTTAGGTTCCTAGTAATCCTTAAATTAGGTGGCGACTCCAAAGAAAACCCTTTGGAGTCCCATTTTGTTGAAATATTCCAAAACCTATCCTTTTCTAAAGAAAGGGTAATTTTTGGGGTTCAACAACGTTCGTTTGACCAACATGTAAATTTTCACCTCCTTTCCATAGTCCTATTTGTTCAATCCGTATGTTTAGCCTACGGATAGGATTAAGATTCTTATGTTCATATGTTTGGCTCATTTCTAGTTTAATGTGAAGTATTTTAATTGCCTTACTTCAATATTTTCAAGCATGTTTTGGAGCCTAAGTCACTGGGATTTGATTTGGCTCATTTAAGTTGTTTTAATTTAGTGTTTGGGGGCTGATTTTAGTAAATTTCAGATCTGTATTTTTGTGTTTAAAGTTAGTCTCATGTTTTGTTGTCGGCCCAATAGGCCCAAAAGTCAATAGTCCAAGCCCATGAGGCTGTCTTTTCAATAGGACAACTTTGTTCAGCTTTAGTAGACACATAGGGTGGCTGAAAAGATGTCATAGGGCTGCTGTACTATCTCTGAAAATACTCAAGTATAGGGGTGTGGGCTTGTACTTTTGTGTAAGTATACACCCCACCTTTTAGCCCCACCTTTTGGCTTCAATTTCCAGTATTAAATAGAGGTCTTTACTCCTCATTTAAGACAGGAACAACAAGCTGAAATTTACAAGAAATTGGAGGGAAAAAAAAAAAAAAAAAAAAAAAAACACTTAAAAAAAAATAGTAAGTTTGAGAGTTAGATTTAGAACCAAAAGCCTTTACATATAAAGGTCTTTTGGGGGTATAAATCTACTAGTTTTAAGGGTTAAATAGAGGCAAAAAGAGGCTGCCTAGTTGCTGTTTTTGGAGCATAAGCTGCTTGCTTTTGGCTTTGGTTTGCTATTTTCATTTGCTTCCTAGTTTGGAAATTTCTACACAAGGTAAACACAAATTAACCTTGTACTTAAGCTTTTGGCTATGAAAAGTGCTTAAAAATCAGCATGTTCAAAGTTTTAAAAATCTTGTTCTATATGATGTTAATTAGTCTCTTGATGAGCTTAGTTGTTGTGCTAAATGAAAATGATCAAAGTCTTGTTTTTGGAACGAATAGGACATAAGCGCAAAGCTAATAAAGTTTATAATCTCGAACGAATAGGCAGTGATTAGGACAGCTATTTAAAAATCTGGCCATACATAACATTTGCAAGAAATGATCATTATTTGGACAAAAATCAGAATGTGGCTATTTTCGTAAATAAGTTTAAATGCAGCCTGTTGATGCAAATTGATGAGCCCAATTGTTGAAATAAAAGCACGTAGGCTGTAAAATTATTCTCTTTCAAAGATAGGCCACAAAAACTGTTTCAATTTAATAAACGGCCTATTGTATATATATACTTTTCATAATCCATATTTTTTTTTGTTAAGGCAAATTTGGGAGTCCCAATTTGTCATTTTAATAATAGTTAGCAGTTATACTTAGTTGAATCGAGTAGGCAAATTGATAAGAGCGAAAAGACCCATGCAATTAGGCAAAACAATAAGTATGATCTGCGATCTACTTACTAGGTGAAACAAAATCACATGATAGTCACAAGTTTGCGCTAAGGTATACCCAGCGGGTTACCTAATACAATTTTGGTTCAACAAATAAAAGCGTAACTTTAAATGAACTGCAAAGATATAACAACCATATTTAATAAATTAAAATTGCGACAATAAAGCAACTGTGCTTGGCACAGGGCTCGAGGGTGCCTAATACCTTCCCGAGAGTCAACTGAGAACCTTACCCGAATCTCTAACGCAGACCATTAGATGAGTCAAAGGTGTTCCAAGGTACCTTTTGGTGACTTGGCACACCTTAAACTATGTCAAGTGGCGACTCCGAGTTCTCTAAATAATTTTGTACCTTTTTGAACACTAGTAACGAGCCTTTGAATAATAACCTCGCAACTCGCGCAGTTAATTAACTTTTTTAGGGCGTGACAACAACGACGCCAAAAACTTGTTGCTCCCAAACGCACGCGCAAGTATACGCGGTCGACAAGTAATAAAGTGATAAATCAAGTATCGTTCCCACGAGGACTATTCAGAATGAATTCTACCAACAATTTCCTAACAAGCTATTCCGGGATCTTTTTCCAATAGTGAGGATTTTATTAACTAAAGAACATTAATTAAATGGTAGAAGTGAATTCAAGCAATGGAGCATAACTTGGTTGTTATCAGTAATAAGGAGATGGTCCAGGATCAGAGTTACGAACAATCCAATCGAGTTTTCCAATTGATTCCACTTCTCAAATCCCGGGTTACTAACTAACAGAGTAAATGTACCTATGAAAACCTTTCGATTCTTCACAGTCTATGCAGGCTACTTCAATCCCTATATGTCTATGGGTTGAATCACGTGCACGCATTAACGAATTATGTAATTAGTTAAATTAGGCGAGCAAGTATATGTCTATCCTACTCACAAATTGATTCCCCGATGCCCGGGTTCACAAACTAGTCCTATTCTTTCTTATTACGTAATTAAATTCCCTCTTTCGAGTTCAATCTAAAAACCATAGATAATGCGTAATAATCGGGCCCTGACAATTATACAAGTCAAATCAAGAAAGAATAAGTAACCCGTTAAGGGATCTAATTAATGGAAATCAATCTTCAAACATCAACTTTCATGAAATACTCTAACCCTAGAACGATAGGATTAGCTACGCATACTCATAATAACAACACAAAGATTTGATGAAATAATGATGTAATAGATTAATTGAAGGAAGAAAAACCCTTGTTCAAGATGTTATGAGCTCTCCAATTTGCTCCAAAGTCTGAACTCCTATCAAAAACTAAGTAAAAGAGCATTTATAGGGTTTACAAACACCTAGTAATAAGTTATACCCAAGCCTAGACGAAATAGGAAGTAAAAATCCGCTCCAGGGGTGCTATAACGGGCGCCCCGCGCCCCCGACCGCGCTGGGACAACCAGTGAACGTCAAAATCTGCCCGCTTTAGCCACGCGCCGCGCAGCCAAACGCGCCAGAAGTTGGGCGCTTTGGCTGGCGCGGCGCGCCTCCTGTGGCGCCAAGCCATTCTGCTCCTTTCCTTGCTCCTTTGCTCGCTCGTGTCGTGCCTTCGTGTGCTCGATCCAATACTCAATCAAAATCCAATCTTTTCTTGCTCGATCATGCTCTTTAAAGCTCCAATTGCACTTCATAGTAACCTACATACACACGACATAAAATTAGTGCAAAACCACGTTCATAAACTATAAAACGAGCGAATAACAAGCTCAAACATGCGGAAATATTAAGGAAACATTGACATAAAATGCCAAACATCAGATACACACCTGCCAATAGCCTGATCTCAGATCTATTTTTGTGAATATCGTAGCACCACCCAGCCTGTCAAATAAGTCCGCCATCAAGGGAATAGGATATTTGTTCTTCACACTGATTTTATTCAATGCTTTATAGTCCACACAGAGCCTTAAGGAGCCGTCGTGCTTCTTTTGAAATAGCACAGGCGATCCATAAGGGGACTTAGGGGACACAATAATTCCAGCATCTAACATTTCCATCAATTGTCTCCGAAGCTCGGTGAGTTCAGGTTGTGACATTCGATACGGCACATGGGCAGGAGGCCTTGCGCCCGACACCAGTTCAATCTAAAGATCTACATCTCGCTTAGGCGACAGTCGCCTAGGAATTTCTGGTGGCATCACATCTTCAAAGTCCACCAACATATCCTTCACAGTAGAAGGAATAGGGCCAGATGCCCGCTCAATCTCGTCCAAGCATAAGGTAGCCAAGAATGTTGGTTCTTGTCTCTTGACACCCTTCTTCAATTGCATAGCCAAGATGCTCCTCTCGTTCAACTTCCCAGACAAAGTTGAAACCGTGCATGGATTTGCCCCCATGAGAAGTAGGGCATCGCCATGTGGCAAAACTGTGGTTTAAGTTTCCCCCAAAATTCCAAACCAAGAATCGATTTGAAATCATCCATCGTGACTACAGATAATGTAGTCTTCCCTTCATAAAGGCCCAACTTGATTGGGACTCCCTTTTCCACACCTCCAACTGGTTGAGCTGGAGAGTTAATAGCTTTCACTCGACCATGACCCTTCTCCACGACGAGTCCTAGCCGCTCCACCTCTGTAGCAGCCAAATAATTATGAGTAGCACCTGTGTCTATCATCGCACAAACAGGTTTGCTATTAACCCGAACGTTAATGTACATAAGTTCCTTACTTTTTCCAACCCGAAGTTTGGCATCGACTTCAGAAATCCTCTTCTGACCAGCATGATCAGCTTCCTTCTTCAACTGAAGACCTGCAGCACTTGATTCACCCACTTCTTGAGAGATAGAATAGAACGTGTGCGATAACACACCAATCGGAGCCTCACCGTCATCCTCATCCTCTTCGTCTACTTCTTCTTCATCAAAAGTTTCATGGGCATTTAGTGTTGAACCCCCAAAAAAATTAACCCCGAAAGGCTAAATTTTAGGAATATCGACAGGATGGACTAACTCTTTTGGAGTTTTTGGAGTCGCCACCCAATTTAAGGAAAAACAGGGAACCAGATAAACAAATGCGTGCAAAACTCCGTTTTTATAAAAAGACGGTCTTTCTTTCAGAGATTCTAAAGGTAAGAGGTTTTGCTAATTTCGAAAGAAGGTTTTTAAGGCACTTTCGAAATTCCGTTAAAAACGGTTAATCCGACAGGTTTCCAAAATATTTGCGAGTGCTATTTATGCGCTTTTCTAAAAATAATTAATTGAACTATTAATTAATTCAACTAATTAAATTTAGTGAGTTTTCAAAACATTTAACAATTTATTCAAAAAGCTTTAATTATTTTCAAAATAAATAAATAAATAAATAAATAAATAAAGTGCATTTTCTTTTGAAAAGGAACGATTTGATCGTCCTAATTTCTTTGCCAACCCGTATGTGATATAGCGCATAAATGACACTTGCTTAATTTCAACTTTAAACCCAACTTCTCACCATAAGATGGAACTTTAGGTTTCAAGACGCTTTTTGCAAAGTTGTTTCGGGACATTTAGAAGTTAATTAAAACTTCTTTATAAATTTTGACTTTTTAAAGAAACTACTTCGTATCAATAAGATAGAAGTCCTTTCTTATTGTCATTATTATCGGTGGTTTTGAAAATTTATGAAATTTTGCACGCATTTGCCTAAGTGGCCTGATTTGCAATAAATTAAATAACGACTTCAAAGTAAAGGAAATGAACATAAAAGTAAAGCAATTATTCAGATAATCAAATATTTATTCATAAATGAGGTATTTTACAATTAATTCACATAATTACAACTACAAGTCTATTAATATTTATCTATTTCAATGACATAGAGAGAATGAGTTGAAAGAGTAGAACCCGAGAAGTGCCTCGGCGTTTGAAGACACCAAGGTAGTGAAGAAGATCAAGTGAAGCTGAAGTGATTAAAAGAAAATCCCAAGGAGAAAGTCCTATAAGCATGATGCTAATAACTGCAGCAACGGGACTTGGAGTTGGCCAGCAAACAAATTTAGCCAAATGCAATGTTGGCCTCAAAATTGAGCATGGCAGGTTTGAGTCCCAATTTGAAGCTCGTTCCAGACATCATAAAAAAAGATAAAAATAAAATTAGCAAATGACTCGCAACTTAATCACTTATGAACTACAAGAAATTAACTTAAATGACTCAATATTTGAACAAATCAGTGCACACAAGCACTCATATATATCCTCTTCACGTGGATGTCACAAAGAAAAACTTATGTCATAAAAATACTACATTTAAAGGCACGACAATCTTCAAGAGTTCATGTTATAACGGGATTTAAATACTTGCTTTTAGGCAAATCCATTAAACATATAGAAGAACATATGCAACAAATTTCACCTTTCAGAGACATCAAAAGAAACAGGAAAGGAGTCTTATACGTTTAGTCTAAGAAAGAAACAAAGCTACGGACAAGCTTAGCAAGTTCTAGGAATTCTAGAAGCAATAATAAGTTTGACATGTTAATAAGGTAAAATATCATTAATAATATAAGTGGACTACCAGGTCAAACAATATTACTGAAGCATCTACATAGTTATGAGTTTAAAACCAAGCTTTGCAAAATATAAACATAAAACCAAATCTTGACTGATAACTAAACACAAAAAGATTAAGGTTCTATATCTAGAATACATTTCAGAAAGGAGCATTAAACAGTAGCTAAAGATTTCATTTCGTTTTTTTCAACTTAACTTAAATGTTTTTCAACTTCCTTAACTTGAGTTAAGCAAATCCAATGAACAATTAGCAAGCAAAAAAAACCATATTAGGCTAGAAAAAATAATACCTAACAACACATAGTCTGACAAGAAAAGTAGAAGCCTAAAACTTCAGATACCATTAAACTTAATGAATTGAAACCAACTTAACACTAACTACTAAGTAAACTTTTCTTTTTAAGTCTTCAACAGTCACATACATAGTGGAAATAACAACTCCATATTATCCAGAAAAGATACAGCTGAATCTTTAACAAGCTTAATGCTTCCGACTAAAAGGTTGAATTTTCAACAAAATAACAAAACATTCATAAGAAAATTATAACCCAGATCACGATCCTCCTACTACTACTCCCTGAACCAACTAGCACCCCTCTAATTGATCGGAACAAATAGGGAACAGCTCCTTCCCGCCAGCTGCAAAACACCAAAACTCTCCCTGAACTGCCTGAAACAACTCATACCCTTTTACACTTACTGCTACTACACACACTCATAACCTGAACAAACTCAACCCTGCTGCTACTCCTGGACCACATCACACACCTGCATACTACTTAATCATGCTCATACCAATTTAAGAACACAAGCAGACTCCTACAACTTTTCTCAAAATTTCAACAGATAACACCAGACCTTCCTAAAAAAAAACCCTGAACCTGCTAAATGCATGCAGCCCACATCTCCTTCAAACAAAATTACACCAGACAGGGAGAAACCTCAGCTTCTCAACCACCTAACAGCTTCTAAACAAACTCTCTACCAGGATCTCTCCTAACACTTACACAACTGAAACATCAACTCATAGGAACATAACTAATTTAATCCTGCACACACCCAAACCTCCTCAGCATAACAGACCCCTGACACTCTCCTGAAACTCATGAACAACCCTGAAACAGCCTCTAATCTACCACTAAACCTGCTGCAGCCTCCTTACAAAACATTCACCTGAATCCCCTCCTAAACAAACCTGCCCTGCTACACCTAGACTCCCTCACTGCCTACACAAAGCTCCATAGGCACCCTAACAACTAACATACCAGAAGCAAGATTGAGACAAGGACTTGCCCTGCATCTCCTCTCAACAAACTAACCGACATCCCTATACCCCCCAGGAAAACACCATCCCTGCTTCAGCGATGACACCAGCATACACACCAGAATACACACCCTCACAGCACAACAGAGAAAGACAAGAACAAAAACAGAGAACCAGACCCTGACTTAAGCTGCAAAACATAGAACATAGGCACAGAATTCCAACTTTTGAATCAACTAGTCAAGAAAGAAACAGCATTTTTGGATCAGATAAACATCAAAATAGGAAAGGATTTAGCATAGGTAAAGTTTCATGGCTTAAAACACCTTCTAAGTTGGAACTGAAACTAAAAATATAGGAACTTACTATGAATGACACAAACACACATAAAACTAGGAACTTGAACTTGGAAGAGACATAACAAAATTCAGGATTTGACCTTTTCCAACTAAACCAATTTTGCAAAGTTTTCAATATTTCATTACCCTTCAAGACCTGTTTGACTTGAAATGACTAAACATCAGATTTGAAAACCATCACTAAAGAAAAATTCTGGATTTTATCATGTTAGATTAAGTAGTACGTCTCGATTTGCTTATACACCCTTGAAACGATCCTATTCCAACATGCTATAGTTGTAAAGCTCAGTTTTTACTCAACATTCAGAACTCTTAAGCGACACATTCATCGACTGACTATCATAACTTACTATCTAAAGCAGTACACATTTAATCGATGGAGCATATTAATCAAATAATATATAAAATACCACAGCTGAGAGGATTACCTCTTTGTGAGCAGTGAACGAGGGCTTAAGTCGAAGCGACGCAGCTCGAAGCGACTCGATAGCTCGGCTAACAAACAAATGACTCGAAAAATAGAATGGAACACGCGGAAAATAGAAACCCAAGAAACAGGAGAAACCAGCGACACTCTATATAAATTTCAAACTGAATATCCAAGAATTAATGTGTATTTTGTATATTGTGCCGTTTTCTTTCTACCTCTGTCTCCTCATCTCCCGGCTGCCTCCCCCTTGAACTCTCTCCAACGGCTCCTAATTATAGCAGTCCCCCTTAGGGTTCTCGAATTGAATTCCAATATACCCAAAAAGACCCTTAACGGATCTAAAGAGATAAGGTTGTACGAATTCGTACTGTGGGGTCAATGGAATTTGAATGAATTCGGGTTCTTGCGAAGGGGAATCGGGCTTAACGGGTTTGGGGTTCTTCATGGGTTGAAATTGGGAATGGGTCCTTGACTGATTAGGGATTTAGATAGTATATAGGGGGTTTGCGCGGGTGGATCGGGTTCTGGGTTGGGATTGCATTTTTGGCCCTTTGGATAAAATTAATAAGTGGAAGGGTTGCGTGGGTAGGCTATTCTGGGGTTATGTTCTGCAAATTTGGCCTCTTTCTTCAAAACTCAATTATTTCACCCTTTTAAATTTAAAATTGACCCTTTTAAAATAATTAAATATTAATTAAAATTTCGGGACAAAATTGGGTGTCAACAGCTGCCCCTCTTTACCCGGAAAGGGATGAAAGAGTTTTCAGGGTAAAGAAGTTGACGGGAAACCAATTTTGTCACAATAAAGCCAAGGACTTTGATTTCAAGGACCAAAGTGCGAGGCTTATGGACATGGCCGAACTCCGGTTTTCGAGTTGCCTACATATCTCGGGCTGAAAGAGAATCAGGCCATATGTAGTTCGACGACACTTAGAAACGAAGACTCGCACGATTGATAGAAAAGACACACGACTAGAAAAGAAACCAAACTGACACCCTAATCCGAAATGAAAGATTAGGATAGACTTGCTTGTTCGAGTGCGATTCTTCAGATCCTCGTTGACGAGTCTAGCTCATGTCAACGATTGCCCCAGTTCACTGCTAAGAAAAAGTTCCACGTTATGCTCCAAATGATGTTGCGGTGATGCTAATATCCTGTAATAAACTCGACAAACGGTAAGTGCGTAACTGCAAATAAGACTTAATAAATGGAGTAAGAAATAGGTAATAAATAAAATTTGGTGCTGGTTTCAATGCCAATGACAATCTTGTCTCCAATCGACTAATGGAGAAATCTGGCTTTGTGAGGCAAGATGACTTCGGAGCCGTTGGTAGACTTTTCGGCAATAACCATGATAAAGCCTACGGCTTTAAATCATGAAGAGACAATTTGCAAATAATATTGGATTGCACTCCAACCAAAAGTAGGAATACGTCCGAAGTATTCACATTATCCTGCATGTCTTAACAAACTTATTAGCAACATAAGGTCATTAAAGTAGGTATAAGCAAATGTAAACGCCTCAGGAGGTTTATAAAAATATAATTAAGAGAGTGACAAATATTAAAGCGCCTATCGAGGCGACAAAATTACGCCATAGAGGCATTCAAATGATTAACACCTTTGAGGTGATACAAATACGCTTATCGAAAGCGTGAACAGATAAAGACGCTTACCGGAAGCGTGAAATAAAGACGCTTATCGAAAGCGTAAACACATAAAGACGCTTACCGGAAGCGTGAAATAAAGACGCTTATCGAAAGCGTAAAACATAAAGACGCTTACCGGAAGCGTGAAATAAAGACGCTTATCGAAAGCGTAAACACATAAAGACGCTTACCGGAAGCGTGAAATAAAGACGCTTATCGAAAGCGTAAACACATAAAGACGCTTACCGGAAGCGTGAAATATAAAGACGCTTATCGAAAGCGTAAACACATAAAGACGCTTACCGGAAGCGTGAAATATAAAGACGCTTACCGGAAGCATAAACACATAAAGACGCTTACCGGAAGCGTGAAATAAAGACGCTTATCAAAAGCGTAAACACATAAAGACGCTTACCGGAAGCGTGAAATATAAAGACGCTTATCGAAAGCGTAAACACATAAAGACGCTTACCGGAAGCGTGAAATAAAGACGCTTATCGAAAGCGTAAACACATAAAGACGCTTACCGGAAGCGTGAAATATAAAGACGCTTATCGAAAGCGTAAACACATAAAGACGCTTACCGGAAGCGTGAAATAAAGACGCTTATCGAAAGCGTAAACACATAAAGACGCTTACCGGAAGCGTGAAATATAAAGACGCTTACCGAAAGCGTAAACACATAAAGACGCTTACCGGAAGCGTGAAATATAAAGACGCTTATCGAAAGCGTAAACACATAAAGACGCTTACCGGAAGCGTGAAATAAAGACGCTTATTGAAAGCGTAAACACATAAAGACGCTTACCGGAAGCGTGAAATAAAGACGCTTATCGAAAGCGTGAACACATAAAGACGCTTACCGGAAGCGTGAAATATAAAGACGCTTATCGAAAGCGTAAACATAAAGACGCTTATCGAAAGCGTAAACACATAAAGACGCTTACCGGAAGCGTGAAATATAAAGACGCTTATCGAAAGCGTAAACACATAAAGACACTTACCGGAAGCGTGAAATATAAAGACGCTTATCGAAAGCGTAAACACATAAAGACGCTTACCGGAAGCGAAATATAGACGCTTATCGAAAGCGTAAACACATAAAGACGCTTACCGGAAGCGTGAAATATAAAGACGCTTACCGGAAGCGTGAAATACAATGACGCTTATCGAAAGCGTGAACACATGAATACGTTATACTCTTTGAACTCTTCCGCGGAGGAATGGTCTTGACTACAAAATAAAGTGAGCCCCTAGGATTGGCAATATCTGCAAAAATAAAGTTTTCATTAAATTCATATAGACAGGAAAATGCCAAAGATAAAGGAGATATAAAGCGAGAGTTTAAGCCGTCCGGCTTATATTTGGCGAAGTCATAAAGAGTTGAGTGTTATCCTTGAGAAAAATTGAGTTAATGCTTAATTCCTGCAAAGCATAAAGTAAAGTTGTCAATAAAGCAATGAATTTTGATTAGGCAAGGGTAGAAATAGAGAAAGATAAAGTCATTTCGCGTATGCGATGAATCAGATAACGCTTCCAATCTTGGTCGGTTATCTTGGCAACATTGTTCAATGTGTATGACAGATACTCTATGAGGAATTGATAGTTGCTAGTTTCCTCATCTTGTTGTTTTTGAAAATTCCTGCACTCAAAGAATAATCATTAGTTTTGGGAGGGAGGGGGGAGCGTTTGATTCATGCTGACTCGAGCCTTCATCTTGCAACTGCTTCCTTCATCTCACTTTGTCTAGATTTGCGATCCGTCCCTTGAGACTCGGCCAATGAACTAATAGCACAATAAGTTTCAAATAGTTGAAACAAATACATGCATAGTTGAACATGATTTTCATGTTAATCTAAAACCCTTGTTGTATTTCAGATGGTGACATATATTGAAACAAATTGAACATCCTTTATCTTGCAACTTTGCACCATTCCCAAACACTTTCAGAATTTTGTCCATTCATCTTCTATCGGGGAATACCACCTTTTGCAAAAATTGCCCCAGTTATGATCTTTTACATCTTCAACTCGCTTTGCAAGATTTGCCCCAGTCGCTATCTTTCAAATCTTCAACTTGCCTTGCAAAATTTGCCCCAGTTTCTTACTTTAGGGGAAACTGAAAATTTTAATATTATAGAGTCGAGCCCGTTGAGAGCGCCTACGTATACCTCCTTGGGACTCAGACCGAGCGTAGTTCTACTTACATAAAGATTTGGGAAATATGGCAATCTAAGTGCGAAGCCGAATCCGAATAGGAATGCCTACACATCTGCCCAGATGCATAGTTCGGAATTACATCATCAAAGATAAACAAGCCTTAAAGCATACAAAATCTGATCGAATCCGATGTGGATTGCTTACTTATCCTGTTGCCATTCCAGGAATCAGACCAAAAGTAGTTCAAAATTACATAAAAGAGGAAATAAGGGATTCTTATGCTAGTGTAACCGAGCTCTATGTGAGTTGCTTACGTATCCCGCCTTGGGAATCAGGTTACGCGTAGTTCGCATTACAATCAAAATTACATGGAAATGAGAAAAATATTTTCTTGAGGCAAAATGATAAAGTTTTAACAAGCATGATTCAGGGCCTCAATCTGAATCGAAGTTTTGCAAAGTGTTTTTAGTTCACAACCAAGTCCCCTGCGTTGGTTCACTCAGCTGGATTGTATTGTCCTCAATCAAATCTTGGATCTTATGTTTAAGAAGGACACATTCCTCAGTGTCGTGCTTGGCAAATTCTGCATGGTAAGCACAATATTTTGCTCCATCAACACATTCTGGGGGAGGGTCAAACGTACCATCTCCTGCTAAAGGGTTTAGCACTCCCATATCCTTTAATCTTTCATACAGTTGAGCTTGTGGTTCACCTAAAGAAGTGAATTTTCGACGCTGTCTCTTTTCATATTTGGGACGAGACCCTGCTGGCATAGACTGACGGGCTACAGGTAACTGGTGTTGTTGAGGGTAACTGTATGCTTGCGGTTGTGAATAAGGCTGATAAGCGGGCATTCTAAATTGATGGTAATTGGGTTGGGCATTATAGACTGGACATGGCGCGGGTGGATTTTGATGCTGACTTGGATAAGTTGAATATAGTGTGCTTCTGTAAATAGATTGATTTGATGAGTTTCTGAAGGTTGGCTTCTTGTTTGGCCTTTGGTTGATATCAGCCATATCAATTCCAAATTCATCTTCCCTCTTTCTCTTCTCAAAATTACCCATACCAGTCTGGATGGCTTGCGTAGTTGCCTTCATTGCGGCAAAACTTACAATTCGCCCTGTCTTAACCCCTTCTTCAACCATCTTTCCCATCACAAGAAGTTCAGAATAAGGTTTACCCATCATAGGGAGCAAGTGCATGTAATAAGAATCATCTTGAGCTCGGATGAAGTACTTTACCATGTCTTCCTCAGTCATCGGTGGTCGCACCCTTGCAGCCTGTTCACGCCATCTCAGTGCGTATTCCCTAAAGGTTTCTGTTGGTTTCTTCTTCAGATTGGACAAGGTTATAAGGTCAGGAGCCATCTCGACATTGTACTCAAACTGCTTTGTAAAATCACTGGCTATGTCATCAAACTCACGCCACTTGCATATATCCTGCCTTGCAAACCATTCAGCAGCAATACCTTCCAGACTATGACTGAAGAAGGCCATCAGAAGTTCCTCTTTACCTCCCGCAACCCTCATTCGGTTGAGATATTTGGTCAAATGAACAAATGGGTCACTATGACCATCATACATATCAAATTTTGGCACCTTAAACCCGGGAGGAAGAGTAACGTCAGGGTATAGATAAAGATTGCGGTAGGAGATGCTTTGACGTCCTCTAGACACTTGCAAATCCTTGATGGATTGCTGCATGATTTTCATCGTTTGGATTATCTCCTCTTGCTCAACTGTCTTTCCTTGCTTTTCTACAGTTACGGGCACTTCAATGGGTGCTTTGGATTGTGGAGGACGAGGAGTATCTTTGGCAGGTAAATATTGATAGTGAGGCAAGTTGTTTTGGTTAATGAATGCATTTGGGATGTTGTTAAGTGGTGCAAGCATATGAATGACACTTGAATTTAAAGGCGTGTTTGGATTGACAGTTTCAACATTGGGGTTCAGAGTTGACAGCACGGCTGGCGCGTTTTGGTGGCTCGACCCTTTCATTCTCTCTAGTTCAGCTTGCATACACTCAATCTGCTTAGCCATTCTAGCAATTTGTTCATCAGGAACAACAACTGCTTGCTCATTAGAAGATGCAGGGATACCAGTCTGATTATCAGTCATTGCTTGCTTCACTTTAGATTAGACACTTAACCAACTCGGGAGTCAACACTAATCAAACTCTCTCTGTTCGGGGAATAATCAAACAAAAGAAAAATTCAAAAGGTAAACTATGTTAGTTTGCGTGTCATTAACAACATTGCATACAATCACGTAGCGCGCGTCACGTAGCGCTTTGCATTTTTAAGCAAGTTTGACATGTGGCAATCACAATTAGTTGAACGTAAATAAAAATGCGGGCGCGTCCTACCCTGTAAGGTGCCTCTTTGTGCTAGAGGTAAGCCTAATCGCGCAAACAAGTGGTAACGAAAAATAGTTCATGCCAGTTCTGAGCAATTCAGATTTAGAGTAAGCAATAATAATTGATAACAATCATCTCTCCGCCTTGACACTGCAATTATGTTATCCCAACTACCTTCCAAAAGTTGGTATTAACTCGAAATTTCAACACAGCTCATGCTCTTCACAACATTTGCACAAAATTCTAAACTCAAATGCCTAAATCCTGAAACAATCCCCATACACCTTTGCAAACATCCTCGCTCCTCCAAGCACAACTCCCGATTGTTTTATAATATCCAGGGGTGAGATTTCCAACTGCCTTCACAATGCCAGACTGCAAATCATAAAAGGTTCCAATTGACCTTTTACAAATAAAACCTCACTGGTCCTTGGCTTTGGTCAAGCCTCTCAGCTTCCTAGGTTTTGCAAGGCTCACAAACCTTGTTCATAGGGCTCCTCACTGGTCCTCGGCTTTAATCAAGCCTCTCAGTTTCCTAGGTAGCCAAGACCGCACTGGTCTTCAAGGAGGGATCCCATTGGTCGTTTATAGACATAGGGGCTTCACTCTCCTAGTATGCGACAAACATACTTCAATTATCATGAATGCAGCTGGACAGTCAACATAGGCCTGCACACACGCAAAGCCATTCACGAGAGGGACCCCACTGATCCTTTTAAAGATACCAGGGGCTTTGCCTCTTAGATCTCACTACACCAGGCCATCTCCAAAACACAAACCAGCCAAATCTGCCTAACTTCCCCCGGACTGCAATTCTGTCTATGATCTCAATTCTGCTAAATTCTTCCATTTTCTGACCTAAAAGACAACGCAGGAGACAAAATTCCAAATCTGATTTTGCTCAAAACATGGTTAGGACTGAGGATTCGTCATCACACAGCACATAATATGCATTGTCGTTGGATTTCAAGAACCCGCTGACGTAAGGGCGGTTTCCTAACTATGGAGGCGGTACCAAGGACCGGGTCCAGACTAAGGTGTAAGTGCATGCATGCTCCTAAAAGCTCCATCTAAGAGTGGGCTAACGGTTGAGGCTGACTCGACCTATGCGGGATAGACCTGGCCTCACAACGCAGTAGAACTGGCCATGACAAAACCAGGCAATCTCAATATCCCGAACTAACATTTGGTGATACGAAAGAAGTTTCAAAGAGTGAGGTAAGGGCAATGCCCTTCCTGCATAACTACCCGTCAAGCGGGTACCCCGTGATGAAATCGAGGAGGTGAAAGAGAATTGACAGGCTCCATGAGGGAGGAAATATGAACGGAATGTAGACTATGCACAAATAAATACAATATATGCTTTATAAGGCAAACCAAACAAACAGACATAATAAAGTAAATAAATTAAGCATGCTAGTGTCAAATAATTGGAAACCTTTATGGTCAAAACCTTTATTGTTCCCCAGCGGAGTCGCCATGCTGTTGAACCCCCAAAAAAATTAACCCCGAAAGGCTAAATTTTAGGAATATCGACAGGATGGACTAACTCTTTTGGAGTTTTTGGAGTCGCCACCCAATTTAAGGAAAAACAGGGAACCAGATAAACAAATGCGTGCAAAACTCCGTTTTTATAAAAAGACGGTCTTTCTTTCAGAGATTCTAAAGGTAAGAGGTTTTGCTAATTTCGAAAGAAGGTTTTTAAGGCACTTTCGAAATTCCGTTAAAAACGGTTAATCCGACAGGTTTCCAAAATATTTGCGAGTGCTATTTATGCGCTTTTCGAAAAATAATTAATTGAACTATTAATTAATTCAACTAATTAAATTTAGTGAGTTTTCAAAACATTTAACAATTTATTCAAAAAGCTTTAATTATTTTCAAAATAAATAAATAAATAAATAAATAAATAAAGTGCATTTTCTTTTGAAAAGGAACGATTTGATCGTCCTAATTTCTTTGCCAACCCGTATGTGATATAGCGCATAAATGACACTTGCTTAATTTCAACTTTAAACCCAACTTCTCACCATAAGATGGAACTTTAGGTTTCAAGACGCTTTTTGCAAAGTTGTTTCGGGACATTTAGAAGTTAATTAAAACTTCTTTATAAATTTTGACTTTTTAAAGAAACTACTTCGTATCAATAAGATAGAAGTGCTTTCTTATTGTCATTATTATCGGTGGTTTTGAAAATTTATGAAATTTTGCACGCATTTGCCTAAGTGGCCTGATTTGCAATAAATTAAATAACGACTTCAAAGTAAAGGAAATGAACATAAAAGTAAAGCAATTATTCAGATAATCAAATATTTATTCATAAATGAGGTATTTTACAATTAATTCACATAATTACAACTACAAGTCTATTAATATTTATCTATTTCAATGACATAGAGAGAATGAGTTGAAAGAGTAGAACCCGAGAAGTGCCTCGGCGTTTGAAGACACCAAGGTAGTGAAGAAGATCAAGTGAAGCTGAAGTGATTAAAAGAAAATCCCAAGGAGAAAGTCCTATAAGCATGATGCTAATAACTGCAGCAACGGGACTTGGAGTTGGCCAGCAAACAAATTTAGCCAAATGCAATGTTGGCCTCAAAATTGAGCATGGCAGGTTTGAGTCCCAATTTGAAGCTCGTTCCAGACATCATAAAAAAAGATAAAAATAAAATTAGCAAATGACTCGCAACTTAATCACTTATGAACTGCAAGAAATTAACTTAAATGACTCAATATTTGAACAAATCAGTGCACACAAGCACTCATATATATCCTCTTCACGTGGATGTCACAAAGAAAAACTTATGTCATAAAAATACTACATTTAAAGGCACGACAATCTTCAAGAGTTCATGTTATAACGGGATTTAAATACTTGCTTTTAGGCAAATCCATTAAACATATAGAAGAACATATGCAACAAATTTCACCTTTCAGAGACATCAAAAGAAACAGGAAAGGAGTCTTATACGTTTAGTCTAAGAAAGAAACAAAGCTACGGACAAGCTTAGCAAGTTCTAGGAATTCTAGAAGCAATAATAAGTTTGACATGTTAATAAGGTAAAATATCATTAATAATATAAGTGGACTACCAGGTCAAACAATATTACTGAAGCATCTACATAGTTATGAGTTTAAAACCAAGCTTTGCAAAATATAAACATAAAACCAAATCTTGACTGATAACTAAACACAAAAAGATTAAGGTTCTATATCTAGAATACATTTCAGAAAGGAGCATTAAACAGTAGCTAAAGATTTCATTTCGTTTTTTTCAACTTAACTTAAATGTTTTTCAACTTCCTTAACTTGAGTTAAGCAAATCCAATGAACAATTAGCAAGCAAAAAAAACCATATTAGGCTAGAAAAAATAATACCTAACAACACATAGTCTGACAAGAAAAGTAGAAGCCTAAAACTTCAGATACCATTAAACTTAATGAATTGAAACCAACTTAACACTAACTACTAAGTAAACTTTTCTTTTTAAGTCTTCAACAGTCACATACATAGTGGAAATAACAACTCCATATTATCCAGAAAAGATACAGCTGAATCTTTAACAAGCTTAATGCTTCCGACTAAAAGGTTGAATTTTCAACAAAATAACAAAACATTCATAAGAAAATTATAACCCAGATCACGATCCTCCTACTACTACTCCCTGAACCAACTAGCACCCCTCTAATTGATCGGAACAAATAGGGAACAGCTCCTTCCCGCCAGCTGCAAAACACCAAAACTCTCCCTGAACTGCCTGAAACAACTCATACCCTTTTACACTTACTGCTACTACACACACTCATAACCTGAACAAACTCAACCCTGCTGCTACTCCTGGACCACATCACACACCTGCATACTACTTAATCATGCTCATACCAATTTAAGAACACAAGCAGACTCCTACAACTTTTCTCAAAATTTCAACAGATAACACCAGACCTTCCTAAAAAAAAACCCTGAACCTGCTAAATGCATGCAGCCCACATCTCCTTCAAACAAAATTACACCAGACAGGGAGAAACCTCAGCTTCTCAACCACCTAACAGCTTCTAAACAAACTCTCTACCAGGATCTCTCCTAACACTTACACAACTGAAACATCAACTCATAGGAACATAACTAATTTAATCCTGCACACACCCAAACCTCCTCAGCATAGCAGACCCCTGACACTCTCCTGAAACTCATGAACAACCCTGAAACAGCCTCTAATCTACCACTAAACCTGCTGCAGCCTCCTTACAAAACATTCACCTGAATCCCCTCCTAAACAAACCTGCCCTGCTACACCTAGACTCCCTCACTGCCTACACAAAGCTCCATAGGCACCCTAACAACTAACATACCAGAAGCAAGATTGAGACAAGGACTTGCCCTGCATCTCCTCTCAACAAACTAACCGACATCCCTATACCCCCCAGGAAAACACCATCCCTGCTTCAGCGATGACACCAGCATACACACCAGAATACACACCCTCACAGCACAACAGAGAAAGACAAGAACAAAAACAGAGAACCAGACCCTGACTTAAGCTGCAAAACATAGAACATAGGCACAGAATTCCAACTTTTGAATCAACTAGTCAAGAAAGAAACAGCATTTTTGGATCAGATAAACATCAAAATAGGAAAGGATTTAGCATAGGTAAAGTTTCATGGCTTAAAACACCTTCTAAGTTGGAACTGAAACTAAAAATATAGGAACTTACTATGAATGACACAAACACACATAAAACTAGGAACTTGAACTTGGAAGAGACATAACAAAATTCAGGATTTGACCTTTTCCAACTAAACCAAGTTTGCAAAGTTTTCAATATTTCATTACCCTTCAAGACCTGTTTGACTTGAAATGACTAAACATCAGATTTGAAAACCATCACTAAAGAAAAATTCTGGATTTTATCATGTTAGATTAAGTAGTACGTCTCGATTTGCTTATACACCCTTGAAACGATCCTATTCCAACATGCTATAGTTGTAAAGCTCAGTTTTTACTCAACATTCAGAACTCTTAAGCGACACATTCATCGACTGACTATCATAACTTACTATCTAAAGCAGTACACATTTAATCGATGGAGCATATTAATCAAATAATATATAAAATACCACAGCTGAGAGGATTACCTCTTTGTGAGCAGTGAACGAGGGCTTAAGTCGAAGCGACGCAGCTCGAAGCGACTCGATAGCTCGGCTAACAAACAAATGACTCGAAAAATAGAATGGAACACGCGGAAAATAGAAACCCAAGAAACAGGAGAAACCAGCGACACTCTATATAAATTTCAAACTGAATATCCAAGAATTAATGTGTATTTTGTATATTGTGCCGTTTTCTTTCTACCTCTGTCTCCTCATCTCCCGGCTGCCTCCCCCTTGAACTCTCTCCAACGGCTCCTAATTATAGCAGTCCCCCTTAGGGTTCTCGAATTGAATTCCAATATACCCAAAAAGACCCTTAACGGATCTAAAGAGATAAGGTTGTACGAATTCGTACTGTGGGGTCAATGGAATTTGAATGAATTCGGGTTCTTGCGAAGGGGAATCGGGCTTAACGGGTTTGGGGTTCTTCATGGGTTGAAATTGGGAATGGGTCCTTGACTGATTAGGGATTTAGATAGTATATAGGGGGTTTGCGCGGGTGGATCGGGTTCTGGGTTGGGATTGCATTTTTGGCCCTTTGGATAAAATTAATAAGTGGAAGGGTTGCGTGGGTAGGCTATTCTGGGGTTATGTTCTGCAAATTTGGCCTCTTTCTTCAAAACTCAATTATTTCACCCTTTTAAATTTAAAATTGACCCTTTTAAAATAATTAAATATTAATTAAAATTTCGGGACAAAATTGGGTGTCAACATTTAGTCTTCTCCTTTCAGGGCAATCAGCAACCCTGTGAGGACCTCCACATTCGAAACATCCACCTTTAGGAACAAAGGCGGCTCCCTTTCCTTTGTTTTGAGTTACCGTATTGCTACTGCTCGAGGAAGAGGCCTTGGAATAATTATTACTCCGCTCTCCCCCACTTTTGCTAGGATCACTTTTATTTGATTGGGCCCCTTTGTAGTTGTTACCACTAGCAGACCGTGGAGCCGTCTGTTACCTGTCATTTCGAGTATCCACTTGGTAGTCAGTAATGCACTCAGTAGCTTGAATAGCCCTTGCCAACATGTCCACCCTTTGCCTTTGTAACTCGGCACGAGCGTAAGGTTTAAGTCCCTCCATGAAGCTAAAGAGCTTATCCTTCTCACCCATTTTGCGAATGCTTAGCAATAGGGCTGTGAATTCACGAACATATTCCAGCATAGACCTCGTTTGCCTTAGCACCCCGAGCTTTCGTCGAGCACTGTACTCGACATTTTCTGGAAAGAACTCTCCACGGATAGCCGCTTTCAACTCATCCCATGTTGCCAGTTCTTGTTCACTATTCCCTGCGGCTACAACTTTCCCACGCCACCATAGTTTTGCGTCGCCCTCAAGGTACATGACCGTAGCTGTGATCTTCTGATCATCATCTAACCTGCCAACTGCCTTAAAATATTGTTCCATGTCGAACAAGAAATTTTCGACTTCTTTAGCACTTCGAGCCCCATTGTAATGCTTGGGCTCTGGGAACTTTATCTTTTGTTTGGGAGCAAAATTCATTGCACCCCCACCTCCGTTTCCTCCTCCTCCTCTGAGAAGGCCCCGCATGACTTGAGCCATCAAGTTGTTCACAGTATTTTGCAACGCTGCATGCGACGCTACATTCATATCCAACTGTTGTTGTATAGTAGCATTCCTTTCTTCACACACAGTGAGCTTATTCTTGACCGCAGCAAGCTCAACGCGGTCATTCTCCATGTCTTGGCTCATATGAGCGATGTCTGTCTCACTCCGATGCACAAGACGACTAAGATTATCCAGTCTCTTCTCAAGACTAGTTTTGAGATCCAGGACCGTCCCTACGATCTCTTTTAGTGCCTCGACTTCTTCTTCGAGCGCACCAATCCTTTCATCATTTGTTTTCTGTCCACCAACCATGTGTCGTATTGTTTGTCAACCTTTTCCTTTTGTCAGTTGTCGAGCCTACGCTCTGATACCAACTGTTACGTGGCGCCTTCTTGAGTTTTCTTAGATGGGTAACGTATGCTGGCCAGTGGTCACTGCTATGATTGGTCTGGTCGAAGCTGCTGCATATTTCTAGGATTACAAAGGGGCATTGTTTCATTGTAATGGTTTGGAGTTGGCACCAATGTTAGAAGAAGTTGGAGGTTTGGTGGGGTTACAACCGGGACGTGAGACCATGATTTACCCCCGAGACGTGGAGCCTAAGGAGTTCATTGAACTCTTGCAAGCTCTCTATAACCCATATGTCGAGGGATTACGCGATGTAAAGTTTACCTTGGAGTTCTTATATTCTAGATTTGTAGATCCAACTCTTAGACACAATTTGACTGGGGCATGGGAAATTCATGATTAGGAATGGACCGAGTATACTGCTTTCATCATTGCTTTTATGGGAAGCGTGGTCTTCCCCAAAAGAGATGGAAAGATCGACATAAGGTTGGGAAGGGTAGTTGAAGGATTGCTTAAAGGTGCCCACAAGCGCCAAGTGAGTTTGGTTCCAATGATCGTGGGAGAAACTACAGGGCACTAACCAAGTGTAGAAAAGGAGCGAATTTCTTTGAAGGGTGCAACCTCTTGCTGCAAATTTGGTTGATAAAACACTGACACAAGGTTACAATTAGTCCTATAACACCAAGGGCGACAAGGATTGGTGACATCCTCTCGCATAACACTTGCATGGCTGGCACGACAGTATGGGAAGACCCTGCAAACATGCAGGGATGGTACGCCAAGTTCGAAGTGTTACAAGATGTTCAATGTAGTAATAGAGAATTGTGCTTGCTTCCTATTTTTGTGCAAGGTCAAGACACTACCTTCTTGACCTTGATTGGATTCGGAGGAACTCACCACTACATTCCCCTAGGGATCCTCCGGCAAGTAGGAATGACACAGGAAACCCCTCAGCTGACAAAAGGAAGGAGTTTTAACGTCGACATAAAAGACATTGAACACTTGATGGCTGGTACAATATTGACAATGTAGGAAGAGAGGGTAACTATGCAATTTTGCCGCGGCCGAGACAACAGGGTAAATTCCGGTGCCACTTTGACCAATCCTCAATAGCTCAGTAAAAAAAGAGCGAAATTATGATGAAAGACTACATTGAAAAGGAAAGCGGAATCTCCAAGTGTTGTTGAGAAGTACAAAAGAATGCAACACAAGTTCGATCAAAAGAGGAAGGATTTAAGAATAACACAAGAATGGGAGATGAGAAGGCAATATAAGGAAAAAATCAAAGGAGATGAACTCAAGTACTAGATTGGAAGGACAATGGTAGCCAGACAAGTCGCTGGAAGTTTGCAAAACCTTCTCAAAGGTTGGGGAGAATACTTCAAAGCAGTACCATTAGAAGAGAAAGAGACAATGGGAGTGGAAATCTGCGAGTTCTTCGCAAAAATCTTGGGTGACATACAGGCTGGGAAGGACCTTATAGAGATATTTGTTGCCCCTCCGTCGGCAAACTTAGCAAGCTGACCTAAAGAAGAGACTGCGGAAAAGGAAGAGGGAGAAGATGTTGGAGTTGATGCTTGATCCGAGCGCCTCTTTGCTTGGCACATAGTCCAGTCCTCCTTAGTCAAGTCGTATTTCTTTTCGAGTTGCCCCTTTTGTTTAGTCAAGTCGTTGTCTTTTCCTTTTTTAAACCAGTTATTGTAATAAAGCCAAGCAAATCAAATAAAATTTCGTTATTTTAGGGTTTTTAGACTTGTGTTGATTATACTCGAGCAAACTAAATGACGTATTCGGCGCAAACATTACTTCGAATAATCGATAGGCCTAACTCTGGCATAAAAGTGGTCCCCTGCATAGTAAGACGCGAATTTACGATATTAATTCTAATGTCTTACTCACATTGTTTTCTTTGATTGTTTTAGGCGGAATACATCGATAGACCCTTCAAGTTGTACTCAATGCCTATATTAATACCTCAGCTTATCTAGTGATCAACTAGATACCTCATGTCGTCCTTAATGTGTTTCGTGAATCCCTCATGGTGACACGGCAATGCAAGTGTGTTTCATACAATTTCCAGCACGTGAGTTGTTTATATTTTATGTTTTCTCTCTTTCATTTGAAATAAATTGCTTTATGTGGGTTCCACAACACATTTTTTTATTTTTATCATAATATTTTCCACCTTCTTTCCCAAAAAAATATCTCTTCAACCAACACCAATAGCTCCGCCACTTTCACCGCCACCGTAAACTTCCCATTTTATAAAATATTTAACCAAAAATTTGTCAGCAGTGAGGAATTTGATGAACAAGGCGATGAAAAGAACAAGGAAAAGCAAAGACAATATCATTATGTTTATCTTCCCTCTTCAGCTCACAGTGTTGATTCCCGAGGGCGAAACAATATCTTGGCATTTTTCCAAAAATCAGTTACACATCTCACAAACATAATCATTTCTCAATTTTAAATTTTTTGGATTAATACATGTTAGATACTCTTCTTCATTATCTAACTTTAAATACTCCCTCTGTTACATTCTCTATGATATAATTTGAGAAGACTTTCCATTTTTGTGATGTATAGCTTAATTGGACAATGAGAAGAGTGCACAGGGGCCTATTTTTTTAGAGGAATATTTTCAGATCTCAGGACGAGAAAGATGAACAAGAAACAGAGGGCGGCAGTGGAGGGAAATCTAGGGGGATTGAGATGTTTTAATGGAGAAAACAGGAGAGGGGGAGGGTGCGGTGGCAGGTTTTAACAGGAAGAAGACAAGAAGGGGGAGGGTTGTGAGTTTAGTATAGAAGAAGAAGAGGAAGGGCCAGAGGTATTGTGGTCTGCTGTAGAACATATACTAGTTTTTGTTGGTTTGTTTTACATATTATTGTATTTCTCGTTTTTAATCATAAGTGGAATATTTTTCACACATGTCATCAGCTTATTTGGCCTATTTACACGTCATCAGCGAGTAAGTCTCATGCAAATGATCTCACAAACACAAGTGTTTAAAAGATGCACTTCTGACAATATAAGGTGTCTAGTTGGTCACTAGGTAATTTGGGATATCTATATGAGAATTGGGTACTACTTGAAGGGGTCATCTATGTATTCTGCCATTGTTTTAAAGGTTATTTTAATCCCAAATCCCTAAAGTTTGGTTTGTGCATTCTAGCCGCGCCGCAGTACCGGTTGAGATCGAGAGGATAAATTCCAACACTTCCCCCTTTACCTACAAGGACAAGGATGAGACAATATTATGGCTGAGTTCGACAAAGTTGATAATGCTGGAGGAACACAAGGTTTTGTTGCATAGGAGGAGTATGCTAAGCTGGAGCAAAGGATGTTTGAGTTCGAGAACAGAGTTCCTCTTGTCCATGCTGATGGAACCACTGATCTAAACAAAACCTCCCACCCTCACGGCAAAGACCCGCTATTCCCTGAAAAAAGACATCCCATACCCCACCTACATCGCACCACCAAAAGCACCACAAAATAATCTCCCTACCTTCACGGTCGAAACCAAAACCGTTTCCTTACCAACCAAAGATCATGACATGTACACATGGGCAGGGGAAGACTCATACGACACTAAAGAGCAAGTCAAGTGGCTGGTGGAAAAGTTCAAGCAATTCCAAGGCACCAAAGAAACTAGAGGCCTGGCTTATGAAGACCTCTGCATGTATCCTAATTTGAAGCTGCCCGATGGTTATAAGACACCCAAGTTTAACATGTTCGATGGAAGTAGCGCCCCGATGGCTCATTTGAGGTCTTACTGTGAAAAGCTGGTTAGGGTTGGACATGATGAGAAGATTCAAATGCAGCTATTCAACCGTAGCTTGACAGGTAATGCACTGGTGTGGTACTCAAAAGCAGCAAAAAAAAAGTGGACAAGCTGGGAAGTAATGGCTGGAGACTTTGTTGACATTTTTAGACACAACTCTGATGCCATGCCTGACCGATTCTATCTGGAGAAGCTAAAGAAAAAGCCTACCGAAACCTTTAGGGAGTTTGCAACTAGGTGGAGAGCTGAAGCTGCTAAGGTCCAACCTCCTATGGATGACACAGAGATAGTAGCGAATTTCATCCGCATACAAGATGATGTCTACTTTGACAAGATGCTGAATATGCAAGACAAGATTTTTGGGGATTTGGTCAAGATTTTTGACATGGTTGAAGATGGATCGAAAACTGGCAGGATTATTAGCTTGGCTGCACTACAAGCCACAAACAAAGCATTGCAAACTGGTAGCACAGGAACATCAAAGAAGAAGAAGAAGAAGAAGAAGAAGAAGAAGAAGAAGGACGACGTTTCCTTCGTTGCTGCATCACTTGACCACTCTCCTACCCATGACCACTATTACCAAACACTACCTCCATCATATCCATATGTTCTACCATCACCTGCTTATCCAATCTACAACACAAAGCCCATCTTCCAAACACCACCTCCACAAAGACCACGATATCCACAAAGCCCAAATAATAGAAATACCAACACTTATCCGCCAAGACCTCGCACAGAAAACAACCCGAGACCCAAAAGATACTACACCTCATTAGTCGAGTCCCGCACCCAGCTATTTGAAAGACTCAAAGCAGCATGCCGCATACAACCTGTCCCATTCAAAATGCCCATTAGAATGTCACCCTTCTTCAACCAAACCAAAACCTATGCATACAACTCTGGGGGACTTGGTCACGACACTGAAAAGTGCTATGCTCTAACAGACAAAATACAAGACCTAATTGACCAAAAGGTTATCCACTTGAAGGCACCAAATGTGCACAACAATCCCTTGCCTGATCACGGAGATAATAAGGTGAACTTGATCGAGTTAGATAAGGAATACAACTTAGAAGGAACCATTGTCAAGGCCAAGGAAGCTACACCAACATTTGCTTCTATTGCCCAAGATGCTAAAGCACCAAAGCCTATCGAAGTAGATGTGGCTCCAAAATTCTACGTTGGCATAGTCCCTCTCTACAGCGACAAAGCAGTGCCATGGGATTATGAAATAGAGAAGAGAGTCAAGTTGATAGTCGAGACCGTTGCAGCACAAGGGATGATTAGGAGTAGGAGGATTTACACTCATGAGCATCTTGTTCAAGGTAGACGAGGCACCAGCGAGGAGGAGTCCGAGGAATTGTGGAAGAAAATTCAAGCAAAAGAATACTCCGTGGTTTAGGGTTTAGGGTTTAGGGTACCGCACCACAGTGAGAACATCAATGGGAGCCACTCCTTACCTGTTAGTCTATGGCAGTGAAGCGGTAATACTAGCAGGTCGAGATACCATCTCTAAGAACCATTAAAGAAACACAATTGAAAGTTGTTGAATGGGTCAAAGAAAGGATGGAGCAGCTTGCGCTCATCGATGGAAAGAGAATGAATACGATATGTCATGGAAAATTATATTAAAAGAGGATGAAAAAAGAATATAACAAGAAAGTTCGAGAAAGGTCCTTCGAACCTGGGAAATTAGTGTTGAAGAAGATATTCCCTAATCAAGAAGAGGCGAGAGGAAAGTTTTCACCAAATTGGCAAGGGCCATACATGGTTCATCGAGTTTTGACCGGAGGAGAATTAATACCGGCAGTGATGGATGGAGAAGTTTGGCCAAAAGCGATCAACGCAGATGCCGTCAAAAGATACTATGTTTGAAAGTTTGCATTAGTTAATAGTTTTACTATTCTACAAAATATCATGTATTCTGGAACTTTGTTATGACTTGATTCCCCAAGTGCGATACGTAGGCAACCTACCTAAAGTTCGGTTGCATAAATACAAAAAAATTATATTCCTATGAAGCAGACACTAGGGTAGAATTTTGAGGAACTCCCAAAAATTCCAAAAGAACAGACACTAAGGGTATAAATTTTTGAGACCCTGTCAAAAATTTCAAAAATAAAGCAAAAATGAAGAAACTATGGCAGAATTTTGAGGTCCCCTCAACATTCATTCAGTGGAAAATCCTGGAATGGCTCGAAGAACAACGATCACGATCTTATACAATGCAGTTTGCAATTCAATGGAATAAAATACTTTCATCTTACAAAAGTTTTTCAAAATATTTGCACTGTTTTCTTTATTGCTTTATATATCCTCATTTGCTCGGCTGAGGTCCCGACATTCAAGAGAAGAAGGCGCGAAGCAAGCCAAGAATGCACAAAAATAAACCATTCCCCCTGCTCAACTCACAAATCTTTCTTTAAACTTAGGCACAAGGGTGCACAGCTCGATACGACAGGCAAATGTCTCCTGACGAGAAGTATTTAGCTTTTCTCCGCCATGCTTTTATTTTGTAGGGTATACAACCGGGAGGGTAGACAACCTGATGAGAAAGTTTGGCATGACAAAGGGCAGACAGCCTTGAGGGTAGACGGCCTGATGAGAAAGCTTGGCATGACAGAGGGTAGACAGTTTTGAAGGGTAGACAGCCCGGTGAAAGGAAGTTTGGCATGACAGAGGGTAGACAATTTGGAGGTAGACAGCCCGGTGAAACGAATGGCATGGCAAAAGGTAGACAAACCGAGGAAAAGGATGGCATAGTGTGGATTGAAAACTTAGAATAATGAAGAGGTATACAACCAAACATGACGAGCACACATGTAGATGATGAGAAACATTGGCAAGACGATCTCACAAACAGGAAAGTCTGTTATAAATTTACATATACATTACTTTTGCAAAACTCATTTCTATTGTAAGATATACAATCCAACGATGCAAGGACATTACAATTGGGCACTTCGTAAACACTTAAAATTCCTAAAGACATCTTCCAAGAGTCGCGACAAAATTGGTCGTTCCATCAATGTCTTTGCCCAAAGACTCTTTCATCATCCACAGGCAAAGAGGGGCAGCTGTTGACGCCCAATTTTATCCTTCCTATTTCAATAGCTATTTTCCAGAAAAAAATTGCACTGAAAACCATACAATTATCTTCACTCTGACCCCCTATTCAAAATCATTATTTCACACAACCACGCCAATTAGGCTATTTTTAAAGACACCGGAACAAGCTACAGCTATTTACAAAATTTGCACATTCAAATGCAAATTTTTACAACTACATTATTTTCAATAAAATTGGTCAAAAATATTTTAAACGACATAATAATACTTTTACATTTCCCCAAATCATTATGGCATTTTTTAAATTAATTTTTTCAATTTTATACACATTTATACGAATTTTATATCACTTTATACAATAAATATACACATATACACACATATACACATCACCCACGACTTATCCACCTCAGAACCACCTCAATTCTATGTGGCCAGATCCTGGTCGTCCAGGAGTTTAATCCAACGACCAGGATCAGACTTTCTTTTTTTAATTACACAAACGATCCCTGAAACCCTAAAACCCCTTCATTTCCCCCACACACTCAGTCGCCTCTCCTCTCTCTTTCCTCTCGTCCAAAAACCCTAATTACTATACTATATATGGCCAATTCCAGCCACCTCCGGCCACCGAAGGCCATGAAACCTATATTTTCTTACTCCCCTTGTTATCCGCTACAAAACCCCTACATTATTGCTCCCGTTTAACAAAAGTTCAAGGATCAACCCTCGCCTCGATTTCTTCTCTGTCACCGGAGAAAGAGCTCCAGCGATGCCTTTACAAAACATGAGCGCTGCTGTCTAAAGAAAAAAGGAGAAACCTTCACGCATGCATGATTGAAACGAGTCAAAGTTGACCTGAATCCAATCAAAAACGGGTAACCCTATCCCTTTTTACTGTGCCTTAACATGTTTGTTTGTTACAAATTAATTAGTTAAAGTGAAAATTCATATGATTATCAATCCATGCTTAGTTCATAGATTTAGTTAAACATTGCTTAGAATTTTCACATGCTTGAATGTGACGTATCTGTGGCTTGTGCTCTAGAGCATCTCTATTAGTTTTAAGATGTAGAACCTGTGCCAGTGATAAATTGATCATGGCCAGCATTACTTTGCAAGTGTATCTAGACTCTCGTTCTATCAAAATACATGATTGCTTGTTTGAAATCGAAATGATGATTTGATTAGCATGATTAGAGGGATCTTAATTTTTCAATTTGAAGTCTTGTGATTGATGTTTGGATGGGAAATTTTTTGATTAATCAGTAGAGTATCAATTAGGCTTTGAGTGAAATCTGTTAGAACAATCCAGGATTTTGAGCCTAAAATAGCCTAAGACATGTTTGTACACTGATCTTTTGAACTTGGCAATGTTATTGTTTAAGGGGTGGGAATTCTAATTATTTAAAATTTTGTGTACCTTAAATTTGGGATCCTAATTGATCTATACATGGAAAGTCCACCTAATTGATTCTTTTAGTTATTGAATATATATTTTCTTGCCTTTTGTGTTTCACCCGTTTGAACGCAGAACCCTCACCCCTTTTACCTATTTGAACTGGTCTTGCTATCATCATTAAAGGGAAATTCATACACAGATCACATACAACACATGGCTAAAAATACTCTCTTCTCTTTTTTGAACACACTTCACAAGCATACACCTACTGAAAAAAGGGAAAACTGAAAAGAAAAGGCAAAACCTGTGGTTTCACCTTTGGAACATCCTCTCACTCTTTCTAGATATTCATCTGGGAAGAAACTTTAGCACTACCTGCACTACTACTCTTTTCATGTTCTTAACTTGAAAAGAAGATAAATAAACATGGCTTGCACCCCTACTTGTTCTCATATTTTAATGTATGTGCTTAAGGATTTCTCTGTGTGATCCCTGATTCTATATGTACCTGTTTGGAGCTCTATACTTGCCCCTTTGCTAACCCTTTTCTGTAGCACATGTGTTGATAGCCTTAAGGCTATACCAAAGTTTGGCTACAAGTACTTTGGCTATTTGAAAGAGCCTGATAAAGGCCCCATTATCAGTGAGAATCAGGCCTATACAGGCCCTACTTAGAGTGCATACAGGGCACTGTTTCTTGTCTTTCTCCATCCTTTTTTTTAGCTATCCCCTTTGTGCTTGTATTTTTTAGGACCTCCCCTGTCTGCATTTACTTTATAACAGGGTACACAGTTATGAACTGTGATTTTTGCTATACATGGGCCCTTTTCTAAACCTCTGCCTCTTATGTGCTTGCATCATACTATTTAAAACATGCCTATATGCACGTTCAGTCGATTAAATCTAGTAGTTAAGTATGACCTTCATATACAAGTAAAATTTGAGACAGTTTCATTTCTTAGCCTGCGAAATCTGGTGATTTTGATTGACATGGGGCTATTTACATAATACTTGATGAAATATGAACTACTTGCGTGAAACAGAAACTGCCACTTCTTTACATAACTGTACAGGCCCAAAACATTTTTAAAACATGGCCTTTTTATGTGATAAACTAATTTTTAAAATACTTTAATCTCCTATACTTTAAGTCCTAGGGGAAATTTTATATATATATATATATATATATATATATATATATATATATATATATGCGATCAGCCCCTTGTTTGCATTTGCGTGCTTTTATATATCCTTTCTTTCAAAAAATAGCCCACTACTATATATTTTGAAACTGACCCCAAAAATAAATAGAGATTAAGGTTAGGGCTCGACAATTAATGTCAAGTCATGCCGACCCGGAATGGCTAATATTTTTTTTATAAAATAACCCCCAATTTGGTTTCATGCCAAAATCTGAAAGTATTTTCAAAATTGGTTATTTTTGCAAAAGCCTATTAAACATTGAAACTGCTTAAATGAACTAATTTGAACCATTTCTTGTGATACTGGCCAGATCGAATCAATAATTGCAAAACTTGAGGCCAAAAGTACGATTAAGCACTGGGCATAGGACATTTCTACAAAATGTCACAAGCCCAGACCTTAGTCACCAATGCCCTTTAGACTGTTTGCGAACAAAATTGTTTAACTTATCGCATTTATAGCCACTCAGTTAGTAAAGTAGTTTGCAAATGTGATTAATACTTGTCTACAACCTTTTTAGCATCCCAAAAGTAATAGCTCGGGCAAGAATCACTTTTTGTGGGACTTGGGGAAGTGCCTAACACCTTCTTCCCCGAGTCACTTGGACTTCTTACCCTCAAACCTTTGGAAATATGCTCTTTTATGGAACAACATCCGACCTTAGACATTTAGGTGGCCTAATACACCTTAGAAAACATATATTATGTGGCGACTCCAATTTCAAACTCAACCGAGTTACCTAGTCAAACTCGGAGCCTTGACTCGCTTCGAGTTAGGTGAAAATGTGGGTATGACACTAGGTTGCATCTGTAGGAGATGCCTGCTTCCGACTTCGAACGTCTCTGCTTAGTTACTCGAGTATTTAAGACTTTCTGGCACTACGCGAACGGGCGTCCCCGTCGACGTGTAGTTGCTGCTGTTGAATTAGTGAATTCAACTTACGAATACTGCCCAGTGGCTGAGTTAGACGTGGTCTAGCTTTAAGTGAGTAGTGTACCCTACCTTTGTCACGAAAAGTGGGTGTATTACTTCAACTTGTATTTGGCCTGGGCTATGAATATTTGGATCGTAGATGGATCTTAATTTGTAAAGAAAACTGACTATTTGAATAGTAGTTTATTAATAAAGGCATGGAGCCTGGAATGTTGTGGGTAAAACCCGTAACATGTCATAGAAGCATGAAAATGCTGTAATCTAAGAACTAAAGAGCTAGCAAAGTAAGTTTCGAAAAAGAAAAGTACTTCCAACTCGTCCTACTCTCTCCCTCACTCCCCTCCCCCTCCCTCCCTCCCCCCCTCCCCCCCCCCCCCCCCCCCCCCGCGCGCGCGTAAATCATCAACATACCATCTGACTTATGGTCCTGGTTGATTATAGTGCAACACTCTCTTGCTGTTTCCTGATCACCATTAACTTCCTTTATTCCCTATTGAGTAGGGTATTTCAGCTTTTGGTTCCATGTGGACGGTACTGCTTTGACTTGATGGATCCATGGTCGTCCAGTGATTGAGTTGGAAAGAACTCCCCTTTGATTACCTGAAAAGATGAAACATAATTTGCACCCTGGCAGGTGATCAGTAAGGTTAACTTCGCCAACACATCATTCACAAGAGTTATTGAAGCCAGCGAGCGTGTAGATACTCGGTACAATTCTGTCCTCGATGCCCATCGTCTGTAGTGTATCCTATCTGATGATGTTTACAGCGCTTCCAACATGGACTAAGACGCCTTTGACATTTGTATCTTCCATTCTGAGCGTTATAACCAAGGCAACATGGTGTAGAGCATTGCAACCGATGCTATACTCGTCACTAAACATAATCATCTCATCTCGGGCACGATCCTTATGGGGTGCGTCTATACTGACGTTTAACCCATCAAGTAGTGTTGGACCTACAATTATGACGTTAATTGATCTCTTGGGATTAGGCAGGTCCGGTGGTCCATCTTGGCTCTCGCTTTTGGTGAAGGCCCACTTTCCTCTGTCGGTAAGCAGGTCCTTGAGATAACCCTTATTCAACAAATCCATAACATCCAAGATTAATGTTCTGCATCCGGTCGTATCGTGCCCGTGGTCCCTAAAATTGCAATAAAGATTCTTATTTCTTCTACCCGGTTCGACCCTCAAATTGCTTGGCCGACGTATTTGGGCATCCTTCATGTGATGCCTTACAAACTCTACGGCACTGATTCGCAATCCTAACTCTTCGAACCAATCAGGAACCCACATCACAGTGAGTGACCCCTTAGTTGATGGAGCTGGGGCCTTACCACTATCTTCCCGCTTTGGAAAATCATCCCTGTAATCTCTCCTATTCTGCTTCCCTTTGTCTCCCTCTCAAGCCTCCTCCATGTCTCCCCGTTTCTGTCCTTGGCGGATGACGTCTTGGATGGTTTGCCGAATTTCTCCAGGGGCGGATGATTCTCCAGGCTTTAGGAAAAGCTTTTCGGTGTACCTTTGGTGCAACGGGCTCCATGTGGTGACCGGGTGCTGGGTTAAACTCTGCTAAAACTTTTTGGTGGCCAACGATCCCTACTCTTGCCAAAGGCTCCCACAACGATGTTTTCAGGAACTAGAGGAAGCTCAATGCATTCCTTCTAAAATCTTTCCAGTTAGTCCTTTAGCACCTCGTTGTCCCGTTGACGTATCTTAAAGATAACTATGTGATTCTCCCGCATGCAGGCACTAGAATGCGCTTTCTTGAACAAGTCTTGCATCTAATTGAATGATTCGATAGATCCCATTGGTAGCTGAGTGTATAAAGTGATGGCCACTTTAGTCAGGGTCGAGCCAAACCTCTTCACTAAAGCAGATTGAATTTATTCACTAAAGCAGCTGATGTAAGATGCAGCAATATGCTCATCCGGGTCAGTCGCTCCATCATACTTCAAGTTATCCGGCAAGAAAAAGTACTTTGGTATGCGGAACGGCGTGACACTTACCTTGTAAGCATGTTTATAAAACTTCTGCTTATCTACCGTGATAAATTAGGATGGGGCACCCGGCACATTACCAATTTCAGTTGTGGATGGCCTTCATCTCTTTTATGAGGTCCTGAATGACAGGAGCTCCTTTGAGTTCTTGGTTGTTGATCGTTGAAAAACCTCTAGGGGCGGAAACCATATAGAGCCTTCGGCTAGGAATGGATGTTGGTGAATTGTTTGTGGGCGCTGGTCCTCACGGGGATGCTGGTCTTTCAGACGATCCAGAACACATCGCTACTAGCTTTCGAGATATCCCTTCGATCAGGTTGTTCGAATTCTGCTCTGCCTTTTCTCACATGGTTTTGAGGAGATTAAAAATGAAAGTTATGAACACAGGATTACCTTCAAGCGATTTGTCTCTTTCCCCATTACTGGAAATAGGGATCGGTTCTCATCAAGAGTCTTTCGACTGTTCAACTGGATCTTTAGGTTGTATGTTGAGATCACATGTATCCTCAGTGGACTCGTCTACTGCGCCTGCAGTGTTCTTTGGAATGCTATCATCGTCAGACATGATTGCGCCCTTTTTCGTAGAATACCTACAATTGTCTGGGCCCCACGGTGACGCCAAATTGTTAATTCCTAAAATTTTACGTCTAGATTAAAAAATTAATTATGATTGGGACCACAAGCAATACAGTAACTACAACGAAAAGGTATGTAAATATAATGAAACAGTACTGAATAAATAAGATGAAATAATTAAGAGAAAGATAGATAAATTCTTATTCTTTGAGAATAGCCGAATTCCGCAATGAATCGCATAATGTATAATATAATGTAAGGAGGGATATTTATAGCAGTAATACACAGTCCTAAATAAGGTTAAATACAAAGACTAATAAGGCTATGGGCCTATAACTCAAGGCGGTGGAATATACTAAACCTTAGCTACGGTACTATAAACCCTAGGCGCCGGGATGTATACCCTGCATCCTGTGACCATGCCGGCTAAATGGTTGTTGGCTCCAAGAGCGGGTGTGTATCCTCTATGCTCGGTGACTTGTAAGATAACTCTAGTCTCGCCAGCTGGACTCGTATCCCTAAAATAATAAGTGGTGTATTTTTGCCCACACAGATATGAGTCTCCCTAGCTAGAAGGTCCAAATAGGTCAAGTCCTGAAACTTTGCTTTACTCAAGTGCTCAAACTACAGCTGATGAAAGAGAAACATATCTTTTTTCTTTATCAGTTTCGACCTGATCAATTTGAGCTTTCCTGTTACTTTCGTGCCACAGTCATGGATATACCACTATCAATCGTAGGAGGCCACCCAAATCTCATATATTCATCATACCCCATAACATCTAGAATTTCCCCAAGTTTCTTCTAGTCAAAAGCAATTTCCAGATTTCTTATAGTGCTTGTGCTCTTTACCACACTATCCTTCACTTCCCAGTTGGTATAGAACTCCCTCACCTCAGTAGTGTACAATCTTCTTTTTTCTACCTGAAACAAGTTCTTCCCACCCGGAACCTCCATCTTTTGTACCAACCTATCCATACCTCTTCTTCTTCATTGTATGATCCTTTTATTCATAAATTTTCTAGTTGGAATTAAGACCTCGTCTATCTCATTTTCTTAGGAACCATGTCTTTCCTGTTCCTCTTAACAAGGGCTTTTCTTTGCGTACCTCCGCTGGTTCTCTAGCTCTTTTTAGTGGCCTTAGCCAATTTCCTTTCATCTTGCTACAGTAAAGCCCTAGTAGCTATTTTCGACTAGTGAAGGAGGGACCTTTCTTCTCACGACCACCTTTCTCAGCCTATTGCTCACTACCTTCTTCCTCACTTTCTTCTACTAACCTAGAACCTACCTCTCACTAGTGCTCCTCACCAACTTCCTCTTCTTTTTGGTCATTAAATAACAAACTTTAGTGGGTCCTTTGACAAGTTTTCTCTTTTTCTCCGGAAGTACCACAACATTTTCATTAGCTTTACTCTTATAAACTAAATAAGTAGGAAAGGGTTGGTCCCAATCCTTAAACCCATCGACCTTAATATCAATAAAACCATAAGGAGCCTTTATAGACAGAGGATTAAAAACATTCTAGGTCATCAATTTTCCATCTAAGTTTTCATTATTAGAAAAAATCAATCCTGCTTCATAACTGTAAATGGGGCAGTAGTAGAACCAGGTTCTTCTACTATGCACTTAGCAATCTCAACAAATTTCTGATTAGCAATATGTTTGGGTAAAAATACGCTATCTATGATTATGGGGATACGAGTCCAGCTGGAAAAGACTAGACTTAGCCTACAAGCCACCGGGCGAAGAGGATACACGCTTGCTCCTCGAGCTACGGACGCTCAGCAGGCACGAGCCATGGGATACAAGGCATACATCCCGCCGCCTTAAGTTTTACAGTCTCCTAGTTAGAGTTAGCTTGTATCACCGCCTTGAGTAAACAGACCCATGGCCTTTTTAATCTTTTTATTTTACCATAACTAGGACTGGGTAAATCTATAGCTAAAATAGCCATCCTCGCATTGTATTTTATATCAAGAGATTCTCTAAGAATCCGAATATTCTTAAGGAATGCAACTCTTTATTTTCTTGCATTATTACTTTTCCTTTATATTTACCTTATTGTTTGTGTCTCGCTTATAAATTTATCTCTTTTACCTTAAAGGCAAATTTTAGGCATAAACAGATTGGTGCCCACCGTAAGGCCAGGGAAATTGTAGGTTCTTAAGAAGGAAAAGCACAACCATGTTGTGTGGACAAAAATATGTCAAATAGCTACTATTACGGGACTACAGTCCAGCTGGCGAGATTGGGCTTACTCTATAAGTCACCGGGCACAGAGGATACACTCTCGCTCCTTGAGCCACGTCCATTCAGGTGGCGCAGGTATAAGATGCAGGGTATACATCCCACCACCCTAGAGTTCATAGTCTCCTAGTTAGGATTTTGTATATACCACTTCCTTGAGTTTAGGCCTATGACATTTATTAGTCTTTGTATTTTACCTTAATTAGCATTGGGTAAATCTCTACTATAAATATCCCTCCTCTCATTGAATTGTACATTAAGCGATTTACACAGAATTCGACTATCTCTCAAGGAATAAGATTATTACTTTCTTGCTTATTACTTTTCTCTCTATATTTATTTACTTTTCCTGCGTATTTATTGTATTGCTTGTGACCCTTTAATAAATTCAATTGTTTTACCTAAACGACCAAATTTAGGCCTAAACAGTTTGGCGCCCGCCGTAGGGCTCTAGCAATTGTAGGTATTCTACGAAGGAAAAGACAGCGGCGACAACACACCATCATGAAGATTCGATTGACGGCTCGTAACTCGACCAAAAAGGGTTGAAACCATGAGCAGCAATCAAGAATGAGTGTTCTTCTATTTACCGCCGAGGCCGGCATCTCGTCGAGGATTCGCGCCTTGCAGTAGAACTAACCAATCGGCGTCAAAAACTCGGGATACCCTAAATATTGTCAACACCATCTTTGGGGGACCCAATGTTGTTAACACAAATACAAGAACTGCCATGCTTTGCCAGGTCCACCAGGAGATATCTAAGATGCCCCGTGTCAATACTATCGAGTTCAACAGAAGAGGCATACAACAGGTCCTCTATCTATATCACAATGCCCTGATCGTCACTGTATAGGTGCTTGATTCTCAGGTTAAGCGTGTGCTGATAGATCGGGGCAGTGCTATGAACATCATCCATTAGGAACTTGTTTGCCAGATGGAGGTGCAACATCAGATAATTCCCAGCCCATACCCAATAACTAGCTTCAATAGCTCCAGCGAGAAGTCTGTAGGAGAACTACTCCTCCAGGTTCACCTCCCTGGAGTAACGAAGGTAACGTCCTTCCAAGTAATGACATGCGATCTCTCGTATAACATTATCTTGGAAAGACCGTGGATTCATGAAGTATGCGTAGTTCCATCTTTACTTCATCAAGTCCTCAAGTACCCTACTCTATGGGGAGTAAAAGAGATTCGGGAGGAGAAGAAGTTGTTACATAGTCGCTGTCACGTGCGCGGTAAAGAAGTTAGACAAGTTGCTCGGCCCCAGGAGCCAGCCGCTATGCCCTAAGACACATGAATCCGAATGATCAAGCAAAAACTTCTTTCATCTCGGATAGGGGACTTACTGTTACCAGATGATGCCTTTTGGTTTGAAGAATACATGAGCGATCTATCAGAGGTTGGTGAACCTAATGTTTAAGGAACAGATTAGCAAAACCATGGAGGTGTGTATCGACGATATTCTGGTCAATTCGGAGTTCTCCAAAGATCACATCAGCCACTTAGAAGCAACATTTAACATCCTGGATAAGTTTGGAATAAAGCTCAACCCCGAGAAGTTTTCTTTCAGCGTGTCCTCAGGGATTTTTCTCAATTTCATCGTCTCCAACAGAGGGATAGAGGCTAATCCCATGAAGATCGAGGTAGTAGAGGCCATACCTGAGGTATGGAAAGGCGAAGTAGAGGTGAGGAGACTGAACACTCGGATAGCCACACTTAACCGATTTGTTTCACAATCTTTAGAGAAGTGTCATAAATTCTTTAATATTCTGAAAAGGAATAAATGTTTCGAGTAGACGGAGCAGTGCAACCCTCTTAGAGTTGAAACAATATCTGGCAAATCTCTTGTTGTTAACCAAACCACGCGAGGGAGAACCGTTACTGTTATACCTCGCGGTGTCTGAAGTTGCAGTTAGTGCTATTCTAGTACGAGAAGAGAAGGGACAACAATCTCCACTAAACTACATCAGCAAATCCCTCTTGGACACTTAAACCCGCTATCAGCATCTTGAAAAGCTAGCACTCGCATTAGTAATGGCAGCAAGGAAGTTGCATCCGTATTTTCAGAGTCATACGATCATTGTAGTATCTTCTTTCCCTCTACGTACTATCTAGCACAAACCTAAGCTTTCGGAGAGGCTAGCAAAATGGGTTGTAGAGCTAGGAGAATACAATATCATTTATCACCTGCAGACGACAACAAGTCAAAAGTCCTAGCGGATTTCATTACTGACTTCAGTGCCGATATGATGCCGAAGGGCACAATCGAGTGTAAGATCATGGAAGGTATAACCCTCGGGGAATAGGTGATCCACACCGCGCCTCAAATGTCAAGGAGGCCAGTCTTGATCTCATGATCAAGTCTCCGACCAAGAACATATTTCGAAAGGCTGTTAGCTGTCCTCCAATTACAAACAATGAAGTAAAATAAGAAGTCATAAGTTAAGCACTTGAATTAGCCTATATATTGGGGGCTAGCTCAGCTAATGGTCAACCAGGTAACCGGCGCCTACGCTGCTAAAGACGCTTGTATGCAGGAGTACATAGCCAGGGTGGAGAAGCGTTTGAAAACTTTTCAAAAGTGGTAGATTACTCAGATCCCAAGGGAAGAAAATACGGAGGTTGATGCCCTAGCAAGTCTAGCGGCCGCTACAAATATGAACACAGAGAGCCCAGGAACCGTTATTGAATTAACTTATGAAGATGTCAAGCGCCAAGAAGTCAACATCACGGGACTTGTTTGGGATTGGCAATACCCGATCATCGAATACTTGGACAAAGGAACTCTCCCAAAAGATAGGAAAGAAAGAAGGAAGCTAAGAGCTCAGGCTGCTTGCTACTGCCTGATCAATTGAGTACTCTACCGCCAAATGTTAAGTGGGCCTTTGACTAAATTCCTTGAGTTGTCTCAAGTTGATTATGTGTTAAGAGAAATCCACGAGGGGTAGTGTAGAAACCATTCTGGTGGAAGATCCTAGGCTCGTAAATTAATTAGGGCAGGCTATTTCAGGCCCAGAATGGAGGATGATGCGAGTAGATTTGTGCAAGCATGAGACAGCTGTCAGAGATTCTCCCATATACTTCATCAGCCAGCGGAGCTTCTGCACTCAATAATAGCTCCACGGCCATTCATGAAATGGGGGATGTACATTGTAGAGCCCATGCCTAAGACGCCCAGAGGCATCAAACTCTTGCTTATCATGATAGAATATTTCACTAAATGGGTTAAAGCAGCCGCCAACTCTTGAATCTAGGAACACAAGGTGATATAGTTCATCTGGAAGAATATCATCTGTTGTTTCGGCATCCCGGCAAAAATCACTTTCGACTACGGATCTCAGTTCATAGGGGACACGATCACCAGTTTCTTGGAAGAGTGGGAGATAAAAAGGATTACCTTGATGTCGTACCATCTTGTGGCCAACGGTCAAGCTAAGTCTTCTAACAAGACAATAGAGGAAAGCCTAAAAAGCAACTCAAGGAGGCCAAAGAAAAGTGGCCAGAGGAATTATTAGGGGTACTCTGGGCATACCACACCACGTTCAAGGCCAACACTGGAGAAACCCCATATTAATTAACATACAGGACAGACGCAATGATCCCCATCGAGATAGGGGAATCCAACCTATGACGGTCATTCACTGAAAAAGGACGAATAACGAGGCTCTAGCAGCCTCACTCCATGTCCTGGATGAACACTGAGAAATAACGGTCATACGCTTGGCAGCCCAAAAGCAACGGGTGGAGCAATATTACAATGCACAGACCAATCTACGCTGCCTCAGCATAAGAGATCCGGTCCTTCACAAAGTTACTCAAAGCACCAAGGAGGCAGGCGCTGGCAAGTTGGCCCCAAATTGGGAAGGACCTTACAGAGTCTGCAGCATAGCGGGAAAAAGTGCATACGCTCTTGAAGACATGAAGGGAACAACCATTCCAAATATCTGGAACATTTCTTGGCTTAAGAAATATTACTCTTGAAAGGCCAATTGAGCCCGTATACTCGAGATATGTATTTTTCCCTGTTTTTTCTCATTCTTTGTCTTTATTATTTTGTGCGGTACCCTAGCCTCGTCTATGTTCTCTTAAAAGCTTTGCGCCCCTTTATCAATAAAACTACTATTCTATATAGCCAGTTTTACAATTAGGTCCATCTACGATCCAAATATTCATAGTCCCGGCACAATTTAAGTTAAAGTAATACACTCACTTTTTACTACAAAAAGTAGGGTAAACTACTCGCTTAAAGCTAGATCATTTCTAGTTCAGCCACCAAGCATTACTTCGTAAGTTGAAATCATCAATTCAACAAAATTGCAAAACATGCTGGTGGGGACGCCTGCCCGCATAGTGCCAGAAAGTCTTATAATGCTCGAGTAAATAAGCAACGATGTTCATGTTTGGACGCAAAAATACCCTATTTCATATCACGGGCTAACATCATCCCATTGGGGCGCAGAACAGCCATCTATTATAGGCGCAATATAAGCCATCAATTAGTGATGCAAATGAAGCGCCCAATAGTGCACACCCCTGTCTTTAAAATACACTAGCCTAGAAAGGCACCCAAACACATGTTTCTTGACTACACTACAAGTAATTAAGCATGTATGCACAAAATATTGATGAACGACCGTTTCATTAATATCAACAGCCTGTAGGCTCATAATTAAAAATCAAGTCCTTTTGAATACAACACCATTCACTACAAATGTTCTAGGAAAAAACTAAAAAAAGGCAAACACTGCAAGTTCCCAATGAATTTGTACGGCTGAAGACTCTTCGTATGGATTGTAACTCTTGCATCAAAGTTTCTCTCGGTATTCGAAGGAAACAATTCCGACATAATATACCAAGCAGCAACATCTTTGCGACGCTGTGCCACGGGAGTCAGAAAATCAGTCCAACTGAGAAAGCTCTCATAAGAATGGTAGAGGAAGCAGAATGCGGGCGAGTTTCATCTGGAATCGCTTGTAGAGACTCTAATGAGGAACCCTCAGTTGCCGTGGGAAAACTATGTTCCCTGACTTCTCTGGACGATTGGAAGCAAATAGAACCTTTGAACTATAGAACACGACAGAGCTATACGGATGCGGTCCAGTTGAATTTTGTTGAACATCAACCGCTCGGAGAAGGAGAGAATACCATCATTGATGCACTCATCATACAAATAGAGTTGCTTCCGGGACTATGCCCCTCTGAAACTGAAAGATGAGAAGATGGAGAAAACTCGCTGGGTTGGCATTCTTCTACGGGGTAACCCCGCATGACTAGAGAAATGTCACAGCAAACACCGTATTAGAAGACGAGCGCACCATAATCAGTGCACATTCCACAGTAAAGACATTTCAAAGAACACTATTAGAATTCCGATCAAACTTCATGACTCGGGGGACTAATAGAGAGACAAAATATGAGGGTTGTACAAACTTTCTCCATTATACTTTCCTTATACACTATCCATTTTGGACGAAGAAGCATTTCTGGGAACATTAAACCAGGATCAAAGGAAAATATTTTTTAAGATGAATGAGTCAGTCTCTCATAGGAAATCTTTGGAAGGGATGAAGAGTTTTTCTAAAGGAGGATCTGTGATTTCCCTATTACCGTGAAGCTCCTATTTATAGGCGGAATGAGATCAAGATGATGTGTGAAACGATCAAGCATAATTATGACCTGAAGATATGAAAAGATTTGGCGTAGAAAAAGGTATTCTTGGAAACATGCACGGAATCGACATTGACCAATCAGATAAAGACACGAATATTTCTTGAAGAAATCAAGCGTCGGTCTCGGTCAAAAAGAGTGCGAGTTTCAAGGAGTCGGTGAGATATCTCTTCACATCATTTTTGTATACCTCTTTCACTTCCTGACTTCTTACGACATCACTAAGCAAGTGGGGGGACTGACTGTGTGGGTAAAAATAAGCCACTTATGATTATGGGGATACGAGTCCAGCTGACGAGACTAGACTTAGCTTACAAGTCACTGGGCATAAAGGATACACGCCTGCTCTTTAAACCACGGCTGTTCAGCTAGTATGGGCGTAAGATGCAAGGGATATATCCCGCCGCATATAGGACCATGGCCTTATTAGTTTTTGTATTTTACCATAATTAGGACTGGGTAAATCATAGCTATAAATACCCATCCTACCATTTTATTATACAATGAAGCGATTCAAATAGAATCCAGCTTTTCTAAAGGAATAATACTCTTTACTTTCTTGTCTATATTGTTTCTATCTATATCATTTTTTTCCTTTATATTTACCGTATTTCTTGTGACCCTCTAACAAATTTAATTATTTTACCTAGACAACAAAATTTAGGCATAAACACACCCGTCATTCAGGACTTCCTAAAAGAGCTAAAAGTCATCCACGACCGGACCGGTAATGTGCCAGTGCTCCCTCTGACTACCATCGTAGATGAAGAAAAGCTCTTCAAACATACATACAACACGAGTGTTGAACCCCTCGTGTACCTAAGAACTTGAAATTACCGGATAACCTTAGTTTGACGGAACCACCGATTCAGACAAGCACATTGCCACCTACTATACGACAATTAAGAGTAATGAGATCACAGAAGAAGAAACACAATCCGCCCTAGTGAACAGGAGCGGTTCAACCCTCGCCAAGGGGCCTTTTCATGGTACACTCAGCTACCGTTGGGATCAATTGAATCATTCACCCAGATGTAAGAAATCTTAAAAAAAGGCAAACTCAGGTACCCGTAAAAGAGAAAATCGGATGGAAGATGTTTATGCCTAAAATTTATGTAAAGGTTAAATAGATAGATTTTATAGATGGGTCACAAGCAATATAGTAAATATGCAGGAAAAATAATAAATAAAGAGATAAGAAAAGAAATAAACAGTTGTATTCATTGAGAATACTCGGATTATGTATGAATCGCTTGCTTGTCCAATACAATGGAATGAAGGGTATTTATAGCTATAAGTTTACGCAGTCCTAAATATGGTAAATTACAAAGACTAATAAGGTCGTAGGCTTGTTTACTTAAGGCGGTGGTATATACTAACCCTAGCTAGCACTTGTATTCCCATAATCATAGGTGGCGTATTTTTGCCCTGACAGGATGTATAAACCCTAAGGCGGTGGGATGTATGCCTTACATCCCAGGGCCCGTGCCTTGTGAGAGGCTGTGGCTTAGGAGCAGGCCCGTATCCTCTTCGCCCAGTGACTTGTACTCTAAGTCCAGTCTTCACCATCTGGACTCGTATCCCTATAATTATAAGTGGTGTATTTTTTCCCACACAGTCAATCCCCCCTCTTGCTAAATGATGACGTAAGCAGTCAGGAAGTGCAAGAAGTATGCTAAAGAGACGTGTCAAAGGATATCTCATTGACTCCTTGAAACTTGCAGTCTCTTTGACCGAAACAGACGCCTCTAATTTCTTCTGGAATCCCGCGTGTCTTCACTTGATTGGTTGATGTCGATTTCGTACTTTCCCCATAATTACTTTTTACTATGTCGAATCATTTCATATCCATACCATAATTATTTTTATCGTTCCGTGCTCCATCTTTATTTCATTCCGCCTATAAAAGGGGTTTCACAATAGATGCAAATCACAAACTTTTCATAGAACACAATGTCTTCCTTGAAAGTTCCTTATGAGAGAATAATTCCACTTCTTTGGAAAAATGTTTTCCTTCGATCCTAGTTTGATATTCCCAGAACAACATATTCATTCGGAATGGATGGTGTTTGAGAAAACCAAAAAAATAATGAGGCACCCTTCATCTTTTTCCTTCGTTCTTCCATCCATGAGGGGAATGAACAGAGTCCCCCGAGTCATAAAGTTTGATCGGGATCCTAATGACGTTCTCTAGAATGTTTTCTTCATGGCATGTGCCCTGATTACAGTGCACTCATTTTCTACGCAGCGGTTGTTGTGATATTCATCTTGTCATGTGGAGCTATCAGTAGGGGAATGCATACCAAGTAGGACTTCTGCATCTACTCGTCTTTTGGCTCTATGGGATAAAATAGTCTAGAGACAGCGCCACCTGACGCTGCAGGGTCTTTGCTATGGTTTTCTCTCCTTCTCCAGGTGATTGGTACGTAACAAATTTCTCCAAAACCTTAGCATCCAGGGTGGCCGCTTACGTCTTCCCTTGTTTGCAGTTTGGAGGTTGTATCAGTTTCACGTTGCTTCTTTCGCCATTCTACTGAGGGTTTTCTCAGTTGGACTGATTTTCTATGCCTGTGGTACATTGACATGATGATGTTGCTAGTCGGGGTTGGTAATTTCGTCTTTTGAGCATCGAGAGAGGCCTTGATGCAAGAGCTACAATCCAGATGAAGGATCTCGGTCGTGCTAAATTTAGAGGAACTTGCAGTTTTAGTCTTTTGAGAGTTTTAGATTTTGAAAGAACTTGATTGTATATTGTAAGCCTACGGGCCTTTGATATTAATAAAATAAACGTTCATAATAATTTTTCTTACTTGTGTAATTACTTCTAATGTAGTCAAGCAGCATTGTTTGGGTGCCTTTCTGGGCGTTTATCTCATAAAGTCGGGTGTCTGCTTGTTGGACACTATTTTATGCACCACTAAATGATGGCTTAGATGCGTCTGAGGTAGACAACCATAATTACGGCAAGGTCCACGCTCGCAAGGAGACGTCTTTAGCCCATTGTATGTAACGGAGCATTTTTGCCTTCAAGCTAGAATGATTGTGCTTGTCCATTAGAGTGCTTAATTCTTTAATGGCGCGATGGGAGAGGGTGTTCCCACCGACATTTTGGTGCAAGTGTTGAAATGAACTTCTAATTTACGATAATGTCCGGTGGCTTAACTAGAAGTGATCTAGCTCTAAGCGAGTAGTTTACTCTACTTTTGTAATGAAAATGAGTATATTATTTAAACTCAAATTTTGGCCGGGGCTATGAATAGTTGGATCGTAGATGGATCTGAATGTAAAACTGACTAAATTGAATAGTAGTTTTATTGATATAGAGGGCGCGGAGCCATGAAATTTTAGCAAACTTTGATAACGACGGTAGGGGCTAGATACCTTTTTTAAAAAAGTAACAAGAGCAAGTAAAAAAAAATACATGTCGCGAGTATACCGGCCTAGTTGACCTTTCAAGAGTAGTACTTGTTAAGCCAGGAGATGTTCCTATTTTTTTTCAAGGTTGTACGCACCTATTCCGGCTATGCCAGGGATCTTTTATGGTCCTTCCCAGTTTGGAGCTTGCTTGCCTGTGTTAGCCTTTTTGTTGTTCTGAGATACTTTGTTAAGGACCAGGTCCCCTATGTTAAAGGAACACAAATTAGTCTGCGTGTTGTAGTACTGTTCCACACGTTGTTTCTTGGCTACCAGGCACACGACTGCAATCTCCCGGCGCTCGTCCGGGAAGACAAATGAAGCTGCTAAAGCTTCGTTGTTTGATCCTTCTTAAATGAATGGCCTTCGAAGGCTAGATTATCCTATCTCTACGAGGATCATGGCGTCCATTCCGTATGTCAGTGAGAATTGAGTCTCCATCGTGCTGGCTTTTTGTCGTGGTGCAATAGGCCCAAAGAACTTCTGGTAGCTCTTCCGGTCACTTGCCTTTGGCTTTCTTGAATCATTTCTTCAGACATTGCCTTTGGTTTCCTTTAGGTCAAGAGTTGCAGTCTCTTGGTGACTCTAGAGTGATATTTGTTAGCCAAGAATCCAGTCAAGTCCTGGCTTATGTTGCGACTCAATCTTCCTTAGTTAGTCAAATTAAGGATAGACACTTCAAGAATACTGATCTTTGGCGTTATGGAACCTTATTCTAAGTGGAGGAGTCCCCCCACCCCCCCCCCCCGAGCTTGATTTATATGGTATTCTTCGATTTAATGGACAAATCTGTGTTTAAGATGTCGGAGATCTGAGGAAGTTACTGCTTTGTGAGGCTCATAACTCATGTTATTCCATTCATCCTGACATTACTAAGATGTATAAGGACTTTTTAGAGTTGTATTGGTGGAAAGGAACGAAGAGAGATGTGTTCGATCATGTGTCTCATTGCTTAAACTACCAGTAAGTCAAGTACGAGCACATGAGACTTGCAGGGTTAGCTCAGGATTTGCCAATTCCCAAGTGGAAGTGTGAGGTGATCACTATGGATTTTTTAGTTGGTCTGCCAAAGACCTTGCGGCATCATGATTCAGTATGGACTATTGTTGACAGATTAACGAAGTCATCCCATTTCATTCCTGTGAAGACCAATGACTCGGCCAACAGGTTGGCCTTGATCTTTATTGATCGGGTTGTCCGATTATATTGTAGACCTATATCAATTATATCTGATCAAGGTTCTTAGTTTGCCCCTCAGCTCTGCCAGACTTTTCAGAAGAAATTCGGGACCCAGGTGCAGCTCAGCACGACATTTCATCTGCAGACTGATGGTCAGTTCGAGCAAACTATTTAGATTTTGAAAAATATGTTTAAAGCATGTGCCTAACTTCAAAAGCTACCAATGATGCGATCCGAATTAGTACCCGAAGCCATGGAGGGTTCACACCCAATATCCTGAGCTTGGAATGCTTTAAAAGGGCTTGGAAGCCAAGAATCAAGCGAAAGTATTGGCCAAACAAGCAAACGGGAGCTTACTGAAAATTGGGTCCACGCGATCGCGAGGCAACAGGCGCGATAGCGCCGAAGCAGTCAAATCTCCTGTGCGATCGCGAAACACTCTACGAGATGGCGATGAAGACTCGTGAACATAAGGCGCAATTGCAACGTCCAAGAGGCAGTCGCGATGAAGGATGTCTAGGCCAGATTTCCAGAATTGGCATTAGGGGCTTTTTAGTCAATTCCTTTATTATATTTAGTAACTACTATAAATAGCCTAATCTAAGGGTTTAGTGGGGAGCTAGAGTTTATTGTATGATTAAGAATACTCTTGTGAGAGTGTGTGCGTTTAATCCCTTTTCCTCTTCTTGGATCTCTCTTGGATTCTCTTGTGTGAGAGATCCATTGCTTGAGTTCAAGCCTCTTCCCCCTCGGATATTGGTCTTTGATTGCACTCGTCTGAATTAGGGTATAACACTTTGTTTGTATTGTTCTAATTTACTTGCAATTAAGGGATTTGATTCCATTCTTTCTTCAATCCATTTTCCAATTCCCTTCTATCCATTATTTTATGTTGTTGATTTTATCATTTTGTTGATCGTTTCCTATTCTTAGACATTAGAATCATATCATTTGGTATCAGAGCTCGGATCAGTGTTTATTTCCACAAATACTATCTAGGTTTTATTTATCAAAATTTGAAAAATCACAAAAAATCAAAAAAAAAATTAAAAATCCAAAAATTGAGTCAATGATTTAGGGTTTCTTTAGATGAAATATTTGTTACCAATTGTTGGTGGCTGATTCTAGAAGTTGTATCTTGAAGGAATTGAATAACAAACAACGTTTAGGGCATCAATTTGAAGAATCAAAATCTAGGGTTCTTCATGCTCTTCAACAAATGATTTGGAAATTTTACATTTGTTTATGAAAAACTGATCATTGCGGTTTGTTCACGGACTTATGAGGAGCTTATATCTCAAATTTGAAGCAAAAATAAGTTGATTTGTGAAGATTCAAGTGAAGAAAATTTCCAGAGATTTGGGTTTCAAATTATGCATCTAACCCAGAATTTGTTCTTCGCGATAACGTGCCTCCTCACGCGATTGCGCAGGTCTGGTGAATTATTGCTCTTCGCAATCGCGCGCCGACATCACAGGGTTATTGACTTACTCTTCGCTATAGCGCCCGACATCACGCAATAGCACTGAACAAAAAATCAGTCACTCTATAGATTGCTCGAAATAGCCCCTAAACAGATTCAGATCACCCAAACCTCTTTCATATCATCAAATACATTAAGTTTCTAGATCATAAACAAAATTTCATCCAAATCCAAATTTATTTCGTGCCAATTCAATTCGTTTTTTTCTCTTTTTAGTTTCGTTGCATGTTTTATTTGTCCCTAGTCCGTTTTTGTGACTTTGTATGTTTCTTTGGTGTCTTATAAACTCCACTCCGAACCGAAACATGGATACTTGCCTTGAGAATTGAGGTTGTAGAACCTTGAAGAGATTGAGGGGACCCTTGAGTGGAAAAAGGCTTGAGTTGTGAGAACATTAGAATGTGGTCACAAAAGCCATTGACCTTGAGTGTATACGAGTGGAAAGAAAATTGAGTGATTATATATTGAGTGATACACGTGACAGAGTGAATTTGTGAGGTCCTTTTCTCTTTACTATTGCAACTATGTCCTCGGATGATGATTGCGGAGGTTATGACTTCTATGATGATGGTGGAAGTTGTTATGATGATTCGGAGAACTACAGCTCTTATGGTGATGAGGCGAGTCACTATGGTGATCATGGAGCTCGTGAAGACTATGAGGTTTATGAGGATGAATGTGATGATGAAACCTCCTATGCTTCTAATCTTTGAGATGATGATAGTGACGCTTCAAGGTACAATGTTTCTACTTACTCTTCTTGTGATGAACTTGAAAATATAGATAGTGACATAGAGAGAATTGATGATGAAGTTCATTATAGAGGTTGTTCTTTTGCATCTTCTCTTGGTGTTTCTCAAAATAAACAAGTGAGTAGTAATGGTCTTTTTATTGGATTGAAAAGAAGTGGTAATCGTTTCATAAGAAAAAGAGAGCTTATATCTCCTAATTACTCTAAAATGTTCAGTGACTCTAATTCTTATGTGAGAGGAAATATGACGCAAAGGGTGAGAAAAAGTGTGACTTGCTCTCCAAATGGTTTGCCTTGTTCTAACAATGTTGTGAGAATTTGGATAGATATAGTTAGAGAAGTTCTTATGGGTTCCATAGTGAGACTCCTTCTGCAACTTTCAACAACACATCTAATATTGGAAGAGCACCGGGAAGTGGAAGCTACACTAGTGGTGTTGCTAGTAGAGGATGGATAAGGGAGACCCAAGTTGATGGTGATGCTACTCTTGGGCATTCAAGTTCTTTCTTGGATGCAAATCTACAAAACATGGGTATGTGTAGGTTCGTTGTTGAGGTAAATGGGTATGGAGGACACTTGCTCAAAATTGGTGATACCGATTGCAATTGCATTAGCACCTTTTTGGTTAATAGGCTAAGGATACCATGCCATGAGCTAGAATATCCTTATGAGTATAATGCAGTGCGGGTTTCCAAGGAAGCTCGGGTGCTCATAACTCATACGAATTATAAGGGTTATATTTGGTGTGATGTGTATCCAATGAAACACTTTGATGTTTGGTTAGGTGAGCCTTGGTTTCACAACAAAGAGTTGCAATATAGTGCTATGAAGGATGTGTATCTTGTGGCCATTGATCATAGAGTTTATGACTTTGCACCTTACGAAACAAAAAACAAGTTATCTACTAGTGCACATTCTTGGGCTATGCAAAGGAGAAAGGAGTGAGAACTTCATTCCATGGTTGAAATGGCGCATTCAAGAATTCCTACAAATACAAGAGGAAGTGGGACAAATTCAAGTAAAAGGTTGACAAGTGTCAACAAGTTGAACCTAAAACCGCAAGATTCAAAATCAAGTGGTTCACCAAAGAAGAGGGGGGCATCAAGTGATGATTCCGTAAGTCCTAGATTCCGGGTTGATGTTAATAGTCCACCTATTCTGGTTAAGAGCATTCTTGGGGCTTGTCCCAACTTGCCCAAATATGAGAGACAAAATATTGAGAGGAGTAAGGGAGTGACTGGTAACAACTCTCGAGTGGAAAAAGGAGAGGTTGTGTTGAGTGATGTGAGTGGGTTGTCACCACCTCAATCTACACCTGACCTTGAAGAAAAATTAAGAGAAAAGAGAGATAATTCTAACCTTTCTTGTTTCTCTAGTTGTTTTGTGTCCTTTGAAGGTATGCTTGGAGGAGCTAAATTGGAGAATCCTTTTTGGAAGTGGTTCTATACCTTGAAGAAAAAGAGGAGATCAAAGTGAAATCTCCAAGTGAATAAGTGAGCTTAAATTTGAAAAGCCAAGGTAAAGAAGAATCTTTAGGTGTGCTACAAGGTAACAAAGCTAATCCTAACTCTTGTATTCCTTTGAGTGAGTTTAATAGAGACTTGAGTATGGTTGATAGCTTTACCTTTTGTGGAATTAATAATTCTGTATCTTGCATTGCTAATAGTCAAAGTGAAAGTTGTGAGCATGCATGAGTTGGGCATACTTGTGAAAGAAAAATTGATGGTTTTTGTGTGTCTGAATTGTTTTCTACTAGTGGTGTGCAAATAGTTGAGCTTGAACAGAATGACTTGTGTTATGACACCCCACCTTTGTTTGACAAATGTGAAAATGAATTTCTTGATCTTGATGTGATAATATTTGATAGCATTCTTGATAGTGGTGGTATTTTGTGTCAAGGTTTTAAAATGTTTGACAATCCATTGTTTACTGAAAATGAGCAAGAAGAAGTGTTGGAAAGTGATTTTGGTATTGTCAACCCACTATTTATTGAAAATGATTCTTGTGACTTTCTTAAGTATGATAATTGTGTAGGTGTTAACAAACTAACTCCCAAAATATTTGTTGAAAGCTTGTCCAATATTTGGAAGTCCTCTAAAGGTGAAGATTTCTCCTTAAAGAAGGAGGGAGGCACTAGTTATTGTAATGATAAAGTAATAGATGCTAGTTTTAGTGTCAATTTCTTTACTTGCTCTATTACTAGTTTGGAGCATACATTTAGAGTAGACTTTGCTAGAGCTTCCAAGGTTAAGGGTGATAAATTGTCAAAGGAGGCTCGGCATGAGTCGGATGAGCTTAAAAATGAAGATTGTTATGTGACTGACCTTGATAGTAATTGCTTTTCTAGCCGAGTTTTTGATGTTGGAATGAGAAAAATGTTCTTTATGGAAGATTTTAATGCTTGGCAATATCATAAGAGTGTGCACTTTGAGCATGAGTATATGAGTTTTGTTCCATTCTCTTTGTTGAGTAGTGTTTGGAAAGTTATTGAGTTGGTACTAATTCGCGTCATGGTTTTTCAAGGTACAAATTCGAGGATGAACTGATTTAACGAATGAGGGAATGATGCGACCCGGATGAGTACCCAAAGCCATGAAAAGTTTGCACTCAACATCCGGAGCTTAGAATACTTCAAAAGGGCTTGGAAGCCAATAGTCAAGACAAAGGATTGGCCAAATAAGAAAATGGGAGCTTATTGGAAATTGGGTCCACGCGATTGCGAGACAACATGCACGATAGTGCAGAAGCAGTCAAATCCATTGCACGATCGCGAGACACTCCACGCGATTGTGATGAAGCCTCATGAACATAAGGCGCAATCACGATGTCCAAGAAGCGGTTGCAATGAAGGATGGCCAGGCCAGATTTCCAAAATTGGTATTAGGGGCTTTTTAGTCAATTTCTTTATTATATTTAGTAACTACTATAAATAGCCTAATCTAGGGGTTTACTGGGGAGCTAGAGTTTATTGGATGATTAAGAATACTCTTGTGAGAGTGTGTGGGTTTAATCTCTTTTCCTCTTCTTTGATCTCTCTTGGATTCTCTTGTTTGAGAGATCAATTGCTTGAGTTCAAGTCTCTTCCCCCTCGGATATTGGTCTTTGATTACACTCGTCTAAATTAGGGTATAACACTTTGTTTGTATTGTTCTAATTTACTTGCAATTAAGGGATTTGATTCCTTTCTTTCTTCTATCCATTTCCCTATCCCCTTCTATCATTTATTTTATGTTGTTAATTTTATCATTTTGTTGATCGTTTCCTATTCTTAGCGAATAGGATCATATCAACTAGAATGATCATTTGTCCTTAGGATCGTTTCCCTATCCCCTTCTGTCATTTATTTTTTGTGTTATTCAGGATCGTTTTCGAACCGCTCAAAGAAGACAGATATCATACTCGAACAGGAGGAGTCTCAAGGTCGGTGACATAGCATTCTTGAAAGCATGGTTTTAAGAGATATAGGAAGAAAGGGAAGCTCAATCCCAGATTCATCAGTCTTTACTGTATTGTGAAGCGTATTGATAAGGTGGCTTATTAACTTGATTTCTTAACATCTACGCCAGTCCATCCGATCTTTCATGTATCAATGCTCCGGAAGTGTATCTGGGATCCTTCTGAGGTAATTGACTTAGATCCAGCTAAGCTAGATATGAATCTAGCTTATAAGGAGTTCCTACTTGCCATAATTCGTAGAGGTATCTAGAAGATTCGCTCTAAGGAGATTTTGATAATTAGAGTGCGATGGAATAATTTTGCTCACGAGGAGGACACTTGGGAGCTCCTGTTCAGTATCCGTGAGAGGTATCTTACCTCTTCGATGATTCAAGTACGATCTAAATCTCTAAATTTAAGAACCCTATCGTCTGTTTATGATTCAAGTTCAGTTTATGGTGTAATAATGCCAGTTGATTAGTTGTTGAAAGTTTGTGCAAGTGTTCTCGTCAGTTGTGTGAAATCTGCTTCAGACTCTAGCTTGTTCAAGGACAAACCAGAGTCTAAGTGGAGAAGAATAAAACAACCTTGACTAGTTGTTTTGGGAGTTAGGATTCCGATTGGCAAGCCGACAGTCTTAAAAGCTCCTTAAGGTCTATTTCGACCTGTCTGTAAAATTTGACCAGAATCGGACTTCATTTGGTAGGTCTTAGAAGAGAATTTTTGTTTCTAGTATTGGTAGATTTAGCTCGATTTGAGTATATGAAATTCAATTCAAAATCTTACAGTGTCGTTAGATTTGTATGGCCATTTTTGACATGTGTGAACTTTCGGAAGTGGAATCTAAAGTCGTTTAGATAGTTTTTGTATATATTCAGAGGGTTAAAAGTTATCCTGTTTCCGTATGACCCTTGTTTTGTGTTTCGGGAATGCGATTCAAGGTCCATATTCACGAGTGGGTCATATATGTGTTGTATAACATGTGTGCAAAGTTTGGGGTGGTTCAAAGCTTCGTAGAGTCCCGTTTGTATGAAAAGTTTGGGGTGGTTCAAAGCTTTGTAGAGTTCCGTTCGTACATAAAATATAGCACCAGCTGATGCTTGTGTGTCTTCTAGAAACTTGCGTTGCGTGATTGCGCCAAGCTTAGCGCGATAGCATTGTGTGTTTCTTTTTTTCTCTGCACGACAGCATGCCTGTGGACATGATAGCAAATTCTTTTGGTGTGACAACGCCTGATTGAGCGCAAAAGTGATGACCAAAGGTATAAATATGACCAAATGGTCGGCTAATAGCATATTTGGTTCGAATCTTTCGATATAAGGTTGATTAAGAGTGAATTCTTTTTTCCAAGTCATCAATATCATCTAGGTAACAAGTCTAGACCTTTCTATTATGTTAATTCATGGTTTTGGGGGTTGAGTTTCGTGAATTTAACTTGGGGAAGTTGGGTTTGAACCCTAGAGTTACTAAATTGGGGAGTTTAGTGGCATTAAACTCAATTGTGTAATTCAATGGTATATTTTGATTCAGGGGATTGTGAGAAGCCTAGAAATATATCGTTTATGGGCTTTTGACTAAGCCAGACCCAGGGGTATTTTTGTAGTTTTCTTCTATTTCTCCGTTAATAGTTAGATATCCCTTCTTTAGGCACTTACGAGTGAGATTGAATCCTTTGGCTCAGAGATGGATAGTTTTGAGAGGCTTCGAAAAGGAAAGGTGATCGTTCAGTAACTATATTGACTTTGAACTTGAGGTAAGTGATAATATCCATTTCTTTAACAGTCTTTGGCCTTATGGATGTTCTATTAACGCATTCTTTACGTGAATAGCTGCCGATAAGGCATACTTACTATGTCACAACATTGAAAAGTATTTTTCTTCTATGCTCTGATATTATGGGCTTTTATGTCATACAGAGGGCAGGAGGATTCCGCCCTGGGAGCAAAAGGAATTCGCTCCCTACATGCATATTGGAGGTAGGAGGATTCCGCTTCATTAATTGTGCACATGTGACCCCATTGCATCATGTTTCATTCATTTTCAGTTCATTCCTCGATTTGTTGGACTTTTGTGATGCATTGGTTTGCTCTGTGCATTACTTATCTGATTGTTGTCATTGGTTTCTGATTCCCTGGCTAGCATATCGGTTCTTGAGATAGCTAGTTATTCCTTGCTTATTGAGTCCTTATGACTCACTCTCGATTTATTTTCTTGAGATGTCTTTTGGTTTCGGCAGATTTCGCTCTAGGACCTACCATGCATCATGTTCGTTGAGGCCACCAGCTGTAAATATTATAGATAGATCTCTTTTTTTCTCCCTTCGCGAGATGTACATACTTTTTGATTTCTTATATGATTGATCTGGAAAACCCTAGATCTATGTATTTTGGTAGATAGTTGTGTTTCTTCTGGTAGCATGTACATATGTTACCCTATATATGATATGGCCCTTTGGGCTTCTATAACAGCCCAAGTCCACTGGTGATATCGTCCGCTTTGGGCCCAGGCCCGCACGGCTGTAAAATATGTTACTAGGGTCTAATGCATGCTTACTTAAATATCCAGGAACACTCCTATATTATGTCGATGTGGGATACTTAATCCTTAGCTGGGGTATCACATACGCCCCCTCGGACTCAGTGTTCTCGCTGAGGTTTGCTCCGCGGTACCCAGGATTCACCTAGACTCAGTCTTGAACTCTCTCCCACATCGACAAGGCTGACATAGAGTGGCTCTGATACCATCTCTTATTTTCACCAGGTACGGATCCTTATCTTGCTTATCCTTAACATGTATAACTAGTGATGAACATGCTAAGGCATAAACAACCACATCTCCTCCTTCTCTCTCATCTAGTCTGATCCCATTATTTGCCAGCTTTTGCATTTATCGGCCTAACGGTCTCCTCTGAACTGATATATGGACTAAGACACCCATTGATTTTCTGCTGAGTGCGTCTACTACCACATTAGCTTTGTCCAGATGGTAAAGGATATTTATTTCATAATCATTCAACGACTCAAGCCACCTTCTCTGCCTCAAATTTAACTCCTTTTGCTTGAAAATATACTGGAGACTCTTATGGTCTGTATATATATCAAAACGCTCACCATACAAGTATTGCCTTGGAATTTTTAAAGCAAATACTACCACTGCAAGCTCTAAGTCGTGAGTGGGGTAGTTCTTCTTGTAGTTTTTCAACTGCCTGGAAGCATAGGCAACAACATTTCCTTCTTGCATGAGGACACAACCAAGCCTTACTCTGGAGGCATCACAATACACCGTGAATCCACCCAAACGTGTGGCAAGGTTAACACAGGTGCAGTAGTCAACCTCTTTTTCAATTCCTGAAAGCTCTGCTCGCACGCATCATCTGACCACTGAAATTTAATTGCTTTCTGAGTTAACTTGGTCAATGGTGCTGCAAGTGAAGAAAAGTCCTCTACAAATCTTCGGTAATAGCCTTCCAAACCTAAGAAACTTCAGATTTCGATCGGTGTTGTCGGCCTTGGCTAATTCTTAACCATTTCTATCTGCTGAGGATCTACTTTAATGTCTTCCCTAGATATCACATGGCCTAAGAATTCCACTGACTAGAGCAAAAGTTCACATTTAGAAAACTAGGCATAAAGTTGATTCTCTTTCAAAGTCTGTAATGTTATCCTGAGGTGCTCTGCATATTCTTCCTTGTTTTTAGAATACACCAAAATATCATCTATAAACACAATAATAAAGGTATCTAAGTACGACTTGAAGACTCTATTCATCAAGTCCATGAATGCCGCTGGTGCATTTGTCAACCCGAAGGACATCACTAGAAATCCTTAGTGCCCATAGTGAGTCCTGAAGGCTGTCTTTGGAATATCTTCTTCTTTAATTCTCAACTGGTGATACCTTGACCTCAAGTCTATCTTTGAGAAGTACCTTGCACCCTGAAGTTGGTCAAATAAGTCATTAATTCTAGGCAATGGATACTTGTTTTTAACTGTGACTTTGTTCAACTGTAGATAATCAATATACATTCCGAGAGACCGATCTTTCTTCTTGACAAATAGGACCGGGGCACCCCACGGTGACACACTCGGCCTGATGAAGGCCTTGTCAAGAAGATCTGTCAACTGCTCTTTCAATTTTTTAAGTTCTACTGGGGCCATTCTATATGGAGGAATAGATGTGGGCCGAGTGCCCGGGACGAGGTCAATACCAAACTCTATGATTCTTTCTGGAGGAAGTCCGGGAAGGTCATCTAGGAAAACTTCTGGAAATTCCCTAACAACTGGCACAAACTAGAGAGTTGGTGCCTCTGGCTCTATATTAATGATATAAGCCAAATAGGCAACACACCCTTTCCTCATCATCTTTTACGCCTTAAGGTAAGAAATGAATTTACCAGAGGCGATGTTGAACTACCCTTCCACTCTAGGACTTCTTCATTTGGAAACTGGAATCTGACTATCTTGGCACGACAATCCAACATGGCATGGCAGGAAGATAGCCAATCTATACCCATGATCACATTGACGTCCACTATTTCTAGCTCTATGAGATCGGCTGTGGGATTGCGGCCTTGGACTAAAATTGAGCAACCTCTTCCTGCTCCACTAGCTGAACCACTGTACTCGCCCGTTGTGCATGCCTTCTTATTGTGCTCATTTTCTTCCCTCCTTTGTTGTTTGTCTCTTTCCAAATTTTTAACAAATCCCACAACTAAAGAGAAAGTTGTCATCCCTACCGCTACACCTGTTGTGGTGCCCTTCATGTGACTACCTAAACCATTGACAAACATGCGAATCTTTTCTCTATCAGTCTTGACCATGTCTAGAGCGTACTTAGCCAAACTGATGAATTTCATGTGATACTCTGGTACACTTTTACTCCCTTGCTTGAGCTGTTCGAATTGTGTAGCTTTAGCTTCCTTATCTTCTTTTGGTATCAAGTTAGTTATAAATGCCTCTTCAAATTCTTTCCAAGTAGGCGGACCATATTTTTTAACTCTTTCTCTAACCCACATTTGAAACTAGGATCAAGCTACATCCCTGAGCTGGAAGGCAGCCAATTCAATATCATCATTACCAGATACTTTCATAACTCGGAGGGTTTTATGGACACCCTCCAACCATAGCATGGGGTCTTCATCAACTTTGTTTCCATGAAACAATGGAGGGTTCAACTTGATAAACTTATCCACCCTGGATAGCTCGGGACTGTTCTCTCTCCTCCAGTTCTGGTTGGCCATGAAAGTCTAAAACATATCCATAGTACTGCCAACAGCGTTAAGCACATACCCCACCTCTGGAGGTATAACCATTGAAGCCAGAACTGCTATTGCGGCTGGAACTTGATCATGAGCAGCTTGTCCATAATGCTCAACCTGCTCCACCTCTTCCTCTTGATCAACCTGGGGCACTGGAGCTTTCTTAGCAGGTCTACCCTTTTTACTTTTCTTAGTTCTCTTCTTACTCGCGATAGCTACAATATTTTCTTCAGCAGGATATTGATTGTTTATACTAGAGCTTCGAGCACGAGCCATTTCTGCAAATCCGAAAAAAAAAAAAAAACAAAAAACATTATAAATTTTTCTTAGAGTAAGGCTCTATTGCACGATCTAGAGTGAAAAGAAGAGGAGACTTTTCTTAAATGTCTACAGCCTCCTGTTCATAAGTATGATGTGCTTCATACCCATAAACAAGACTCTACCGATACGGCTTCATAGACCCCTAGGACTCACTAAACCTGATGCTCTGATGCCAAGTTTGTCACGACCCATTTTCTAAACGAGTTGTGATTGGCACCCGGTACCTAAACTGGACCAAGCGAACCTCTTGTACTTTCTATCCTGTCTTAACCCTGAGAATACATGCAACTTAAACAATTCTCCTCAACATAAACATTCGGGAAAAATAATAATATTACTCTTTATGAAAATATTATCCTTGTAAATACCACGGTCAAATTATGTTGCCGTGCAAAACAATGCAAGACTGGACCACAAACCCAAAATACTAGACTGTCTATGAAGCCTTTACTGATAAACTGACGCATTGCGCAGGACATGAACTTCCTGGCTAGTTCACAACACAATAAATAATTAAATAGACTGACTCGAAAAGAAAATATTCTAGGAACAAAAGTGGAGCTCACCAGTAGCACTGGAAGTGAGGAGGAAATCCTAGCATGTCGCTTGCGTATCTGCAATACTGGTTCCTACGTTGTGCCATAAGACAACGTAGGTTCCCAAAAGAGAACGTCAGTATACCATGGCGGTACTCAGTGAGTCTCAACGACCCCCTACTAAAGAGGGAATGAGACATTTAAAAGAAACTTGAAATGCACATAATTCAATAAAACCATGAGAACATAAAACATTTAGAGAAAACTGAAATATCTTGAAACAATAAAATTGTGAACTTTAATTATATATAAATATAGTTTATTTTTATTTATTTTTCTAGGGAGTACCAATCAACTCTGACATAGCATGATTCCATAAAGTCACTATGTGATCGACACGGGTTCAATCCCCGCCTGATCGAATAGACCCCTTCCCTGTGGTGCCACACAGTTCCAGGTGATAGCATGCTGTGCGTTTTGTGCCTTGGCCGTATCAGAAAAATTTTATTGTAAACTCCTACTCTGGCAAGAGTAGTTTCGGGGTTAATATTAACCACTAAAGGTCACGAAACCCTTCTCAGAATCTCAAGGTAACTCCCAAAATATTTCTATAGAACTTTACTTGATCACTTTAAGGTCCAATATATTCCTTGAACATAATCCATGAACATAAACCATAATAGTCTTGAGTAAAACATGACATGAATATATGAAGAAATTATTCAAATATTTTTAAACATTCTTTAACCCACGAAAATTTGACATATAATATAACGTAAACTAACATAACAAAATATGAAGATCAATGTGTATAACTCAAGGATAATCTCTTGAACGATAACTTGAATGGGGTTTAGCTAATATGCACTCTCTCGCTCCAATTAAGCGCATATTAACTCTTTAAGACATTCTATCAAAAACTTTGTTGGCGAAATTTTTCTGTGAGTAAAACCTCTTTAGTAAAGGATTTTATCAACTCACCTCGATTATTCCTCGAGCCCAAACATAACTCCAAACGATGTACTTCATGTCACCAACCAACTATAACAACCAATTTACGTAATCAATTTCAAAGTTTCAATATTTTTTCAATTCAAGAACTCTAGTTCATATTCTAAACTTTCTAGGTTTTGAAAAATTTTCTTATTAAGTATAGTCTACAAAGATATTAAATTTTTGTGTATAACCGTGGCATTATTTCATTAATACATAGGAAAGACTTACCTTGATGTTAACTTAAAAGGTTGAATTGGGAGAAATATTGTTCACTGCTTCAATTTTGACGACGGGAGTAGTTGGTTACAAGAGAGTCTTGGTTTATTATTTCTGCACCTAAAACCAAGTAAAGGTCGAGATTTGTTTTGCTCCCCCCTCTCCTTGATATTTTAACAATATTTGCTTATTAGATTTTTATTTTCTTTTGTTAAATATCTCTCTTTTGTGTGGCTACTATTTAGATTTTAGTCAATATAAGTTAGTTTTAATTCTTGGCCTTTTACAACTCCTCCTTACACTTCCAACATATTGAGTATTTGCACCTCATCCAGGATAATACCATAATTCACTTTCACCATATACTTTATACTCTGACCTCACCATACATAAGAAACGACTTAACGTAAATAATTCTCATGGCAATAAGTGTCCTAAAACTTAAAAAATTTTGAGGAATGTCACAGCTTCCCTTTGTCATATTGATGGTTTCATATTGTCTCTAAGGTATCTTTATATCATTTATATTGATTCAATTTATAAGATTCATTGGACAGGTCTAAAGGAGGTAGTCGGAGGCCTGCAAGGCCTAACAGGAAATCTGGGTCATGTCAGCAAGTATGGAAAGCAAAGATTTGAGAAAGATGGTGAAAAGAAAGCTAAGGAAAAAAGCCTTTATATAGGCGAAAAAAGTTAAGGAGAGAGCTGTGAAACGATCCAAAGATAATTATGACAGCGGATCCAAAGGGATTCGACACAGTAATAGCAGGAAGAATGACAGTGCTTGGGAAGAAGCAGAAGATCAAAAGAACCAATCAGGCACGAATGTGTGGAATTCTGAAAGAAGTGAAGCATCGGGCACAATCAAAGCGATTCGAAAGTTCCGAAAGTTCAGCCTGGCCGTCATCGTTGCATCCTTTCCTTCATTTTCATACTTTTTCACTTTGTGACTACTTACAGGAATAGAAAGCCCGCTAGCCAGACCTAGGCTTGCCCTGACACAGGTTTGCCCTACAAGTTAACGGGCGCTAAGGA